>OX235262.1:4409002-5609002 GCA_944472135.2 Trichobilharzia regenti | reverse complement strand
CAAAACAACAATAATAATAATAAGTGCAAATGAATTAGTCTCCCAATACTTATTTAATATCATTTTGTTTCAAATAAACTTTTTCCTAGTATATACGGAGGTCAACCTTGTAGAAATCATTCACGCAATGGAAGTGAGCTCTACTCTTGTGAGTGAGTGAGTGAGTCAGTGAGTGACTGACTGGTTCCAACATAGAACTTTGTACCGCTGTGCACTACTTCGAGTCGACACACTCCCTCCGTGTAGCACACAAAGCAAGAGAAGAAAGTACAAGAAAAGCATAATGGAGACAGCATACAGAGACATGAAGCAAAAAGAATAGTAATATCGAATAACTATATGGTTTTATTGGATATTATAAGTCACAAGGAGTGAGTCTGTCTGTATGTCTGTCTGTTTTCGACATAAACTTGCACATATGTGCGACAGTTCAAGTCGCTACACTCCCTCCATGTAGCACACAAAGCAAGAGAAATTACAAGAAAAGCATAATAGGGAAAGTAAGCAGAGGTGTGAGACAAAGGAGGAGTAATAACGAAGAACAAAACAGTTTCATTGGTGAGATCATAAATCACAAGGAGTGAATGCATCTGCGCCACTGAGAACGATTTTGAGCCATGTCACAATTGTTTCCAACCATTGGTTTTTACCGTCCCGAGGACCCCAACCTGGAAGTCTACACCTTCCTACGTGGCTTAGACTAACTGTTGTAGATTTCATTGACTGGTGAGGCCAAGTTTTTGTTTGACCTCGGCTAGCTTTTTTCCAGCCTGACCCTATATCAGCTAACATTGCTAGTCGAGGAAGGCGATGACTAGGCACACATAACACATATCCCAACCATCTCAGTCTTTGTAACTTCACAACTTCGTCGATTGATTTCCCCTGTTTACCACGAAACTCGACGATGGCTAACATCGATATTGCTCACCTTATTATGCCACTTCACACGGGAGATAGAACACAAGGAGTGAGTACATTTGCACCAGCCATTGACAATGAGGCTGGCTTAAACTAACTGCTAAGGATTTCATTGACTGATGAAGCCATGTTATGGTGTAACCCCCAGATAGTTCTTTCCTAACCTGATCAATCGTATTTCAGCTAACATTCACCGTCAAAGAAGGTGATCGATGGCTAGGCATGTAGGTGTAACACATGTCCTAACCATCTTAGTCTATGTAACTTTACAGTCTCGCCTATTGATTTCCCCTCCTTAACTACCACTTGATAGAAACTTGACCTCAATAGGAAATACGTCCAACTCTTGTCCCTGTCATGGATATCATAAACAGTCAATTCTTATAATAGTGACTATCCCATTGCCTTACTTATCCAAACTTCCTGTTTATTCATGTTATTTTTAAGTGTTTCTTAATCCCAATTTACACTACCATATTTTCATATCCGAACTTCCTATCTTACTTACTTTACTTTACTTCGGCTATCTCCTACGGGAGGATGAGCCGGCTTCATGAACGTCTCGAATCATCGCTGCCCAGGCGCGGCGATCTGAAGCAAGGTTTTGCGATAGGGATATCCAATTCTTGTTCCACATACGGAGTCCGTAGACGGTTTGTAGCCCCAGGCACTCCATATCTGCCTTGACTGTACCAAGCCATGTCTTCAGCTGTCCGCCCCTGCGACATCGCCAAGATGGTAATGGCGAGGGATTTAGAACTGATTTGACCAGATCGTCATCTGGTCGGCGCAGAACATGGCCAAACCACCGAAGGCAGCGTTGTTGGACCAGTACTGGAATTTGGTTGATGTTGTAGCAACGACGACGCACTTCTTCGTTGGAGAGTTTGTCCTGCCAACGAACATGCAGAATGTACCTGAGACACCAATGGTCTAATACCTCGAGTCTGCGTAAATCTTCCACGCGAAGAGGCCAGGTTTCACAGCCATACAGGAGAACGGGTCGTATGGAAGCATGGTAGACCCGAATTTTAGTCCTGAGACTGATTTCTCTCTTGCTCCATAGAACGCTCCTCATCTGTAGAAACGCATTCCGGGCGTTGGAGATTCGCGCATTCACTTCGTTTTTCGCTTGGCCGTTGGGGAGCATTATGAATCCCAGATATCTGAAGGATGGCACAATTTCAATAGGTGCTCCATTTAGGGATAAGATTTCATCATTGCTGGTGGATGTGTTCGAAAACATTTTGGTTTTGGAAGTGTTAATTTTCAAACCGATAGTAGGCGCGAGGTGATTTATCTGGTCGAGCTCCTGTTGCATATCGGGGAAGTTTTCAGCTAACAGCACGACGTTGTCGTGACTTCCTATCTATTTTATTATTTTTTTATTTCTACATTCCTAACCCTTTTATTTATTTATTTAAACGCATAAAAACTTGGTACAGTATGGCATCAAGAAGGATGCGCCACACAATAATAATAAAACAACATAGATCAAAAGAAAGAAGAGAAAGAAGAGGAATATATATATATAAGCAGAGAACGGATAAAGAACTTCATCTGGAAGGAAAACAGTCATGCTTAACAAGTTCAAACAGTATTCGTTAACTGTCATTGGGAAGGGAAGAAAGAAGGAAATTGCAACACGTGTAATAGCACGTGATAAGTTTCCTTGATTGTTTGTTGCTTTATTCAATTCATTGTGTGACGGCTGAGCTACTGCCCGGGCGCCCAGACCGAAGCAGGTGGTTTTATTAAGGGACCACCTTCCCCGAGCCTTTGACTTGGAGTCTAATCCGCGGATTGGCAGCGGAGCAGCGTCAGGAGCTGAATTCCCATGGTTTCCGCTGACCCATATGGGTTCATACGCCATTTGATCCGATTGGATGCTGGAGCCCATGTACCCAATGGTAACTGCCTTTCGTCTAACCGCTACCCAAACGACCTTCCTGACATGGTAGGACCTGCAAGCATAGAGTTCCAGCCAGTTTAGCATGTTGTGTCAATACGATATTCAAGCCCGACAACCACGACAAGGTAGCAGTTATCGGCTGGGATCCTAACCCTTAATTGCACAAAATATGTCAATCTTATCAATAATTATGATGCTACTTTATGTTGAGTTTTATCCAACCCCCACCCCATTTATTATGGCTTTTTAGTTCTTAATTGTAATTTTATTAATTTGCCCCGTGACCGGAAATTATTCTGGAACTCTCCCACTCATTTATGATAAATACACGAATGTACAGCTATCTCTAGTTGATGACTTCGTCGGGCAATAAAAATTTTCTCCACTGCAACTGTGATTTTTTATTATTCCCTATGATAAGATGTGTATATTCTGTGATTTTAAACATACATTTTCTTTTCTACCATATCTTTTTACTTAACCTGATATTGAAAAGTTGAAATAGGATTTAAGAAATATGTTATGCTGACTGGTAAGATTAACACAAAAAAACCCAATCAATTTAGGTATTTTGGTGATTGATTAATTGATTGATTGATTGACTGACTGACTGACCGATTGTCTGACTGTCAGACTGATTGACTGGTTCGAATCTCAGAAGCAGGGACATGAGTTCCTTCAAGGTGACCACAGATACGCCTTGCTGACTGGTGAGTGCCAACTAGCACGAAACCTAGGTCCAAGGCTTCCTTTGGTCGATTGCCCCCAACCATCTAATACCATCAAGACTGATTGACCTATCCACGTAGAATATTGCATTGAGGTGAATTAGTTCAAGTTCCTATAGTTCTGAAATCAAAGCAAAAACCTTTGTATGCAAAAGAAGTACGTACAGTCACTATCATTTATTGACTTGCTTTTCACTTTATTTATTTGTTAATTTACTTACCTTTCCGTCATTACTGCGATTATCATTAGTAGTAGTAATAGTATTGCGTCGGTGGCACAGCGGTTAGGACGCTCGCCGATCATGCACATGGGCCGGGGTTCGATCCCCGGCCACAGACGCACTCCTTTACCTCGCTAAACCAGAAAAAGTGCTGGTGAAGAGTAAAGGTTGGGCATGAGGCTAGCAACCCCATCCTGTAAAAATAAACACTGCTACAGAAACTTCAAGCCACTAGCTTGAAGCCCTATGTTCCACTGGGGAACGTGAATGAAAAATTTTAAAAAAATTAAAAAATTAGTAATAGTAGTAGTATTACTGTTGCTACTATTCTGACTTTCAACTGTTCCGGTATTATTTCACTTGTTACTTGGTGTTACAGGACTGACTGGAGTACATCGACTCCCTCCTGGGTGAAAAATAGGCAGAAGTGAAAGGGCGGCTGAGCGTGTTGACTACTTCACGTATTTGGTAAGTTGCATCAACCAGCCCTAATGGGTTGATCGCTGATGAAATCTCAGCACGGATACAGAAGGTTCGTTTGGTTTACGCCAATTTACGCCATCTCCGGCTTAGTAGACGTGATATCCAGCTGGCTTGCTATCGACCAAAGGACGTGTGTACTGCACATCAGTAGTTCGCTCTGTCATCCTTTACAACTTTGAGTACAACATGGTCATTGAAAGTGGAAGACAAGAAAAGGCTAGCTGGCTGTTTTTGACGATAAGGTGTCTGCGTTCTATCTACCACAGTAAGTCGTAGGCTTAATGAGGTGAGGACTGCTGAGGCTAAGCTTCGGTCGAGTATTAGGTAAGGAGGGAAAGTCAATTAATGAGGTTGTGAAGCTAAATCCATTGAGGTGGTTATGACATACGTTACGTATGCTTAGTCATCGATTGCCTTCGTTGACGGGCAATATCAGCTGACTGATATAGGAATGACCAGGTTGGAAAAGAGCTAACTAGTGGTGGTCAAACCAAAACACGGCTTTTACAGTCAATGAAATCCAGTCACTTAAGGAGGTGTTAATTGCATTTTTGGTTGGAGATCTCGGGATGGTAAAATCCAGTGGCTGGGGATAAACTGTGTTATGGCTCAAAATCATTCTCAATCGCTGATGCACATGCAGTCACACTTTTTGATTTATAATATCGAATACAACTCTGCTGTTCTTCCATATTACTATTCTTTTTACCTCACCCACATTTCTGCTTATTATCTCTCTCCCTTTTGAATCTCTCTTTACTATTTTCGTTTGCTTTGTGTGCTGCATAGAGGGAGTAATGGCAACTCGAAATGCTGCATATCTGTGCAAAGTAGGGTTCAACGTTGAAACCAGTCAATCAGTCACTTGTCCCTCTTGTCATTCGTACACGGAGTTTGTGGCATTCAAAAGTACAATCAGGCAAGTTCATCGTTGAATTTCTGAACACCACAGGAGTAACACAAGACTGTCTACTATCACAGACGAAAAAGCAGTGAAGACAGGACTTCAAGTGAAGTTGAAGAAGACGAAGGTGATACCCAACCAACAAGAATTACAAGCATCAGTCATAATAAACTAACTAAAGGGGTTATAAAGAAGTCAATTCCTTCAGTCTTTTATCAACAGCTGGTCCTTTCTCCAGCTATATATATTGAAGATCAAATGGCCGGTTAGAAAGAATTAGCAACAAGTAACTCTAGGATAAAACGGAGATGGACCGGGCGTAAGTTGAGGAGACCATCGAAAGATATCGCAGGTCAGGCCATCACTCAAGTAGAAGACGACGAGTGAGACGTTCTAGAATGACATGAAGGAGATCGTGAGAGGAGAAGATGAAAGCCGGTGAGCAACCGTAGATTGGGATGAAGAGGACAGCATCAAGTAGAACAAATTGAAGGCGTGTTGTTTAAGCCCATTCGGAACGCAAGGGAACAATAATAATAATAATAATAATCTTAGGCCAGAAATGAACTCCTATAGAACTCAACTAGTCACTGGACGGTAGTCTCAACTGCCTTATCGTAAATCACCTGGTCGAAATCTATAAATAATCCCCACTCCTAAATTTTCTTTTGAATGTATGTTTAAATATACAGTTGAAGGTGAGAAATGGCCAGGAAAGTTATTTATGTTTATGGAAGTGTGTAAGCAGTTATTACCTTCCAGTTGCTCATACCACTGAAGTTGATTTATTTTTTGAGTGTCTGAAACAGAAGAGACATTTGTGCTGCTGTGAACAACTCCTCCGGGCCGGTGACACATAGTCCGTATTAAGACCTTACCGCCAACTGCGGAACACCACGAGATAAGTTCAGATGTAAAATATTCGGGATCAAGCTTTTATCAACCTACAATCCCCAGAGCGGTGAAACAGAATGCTGGCCATTTGAGGGTGACACCTTAGTACTATCATATCCCTATTCGCCGGTAGTAAGAATTCGTCGACAGAGCCACAACATAGTGTTAACCAATTAAATTATCTCAATGGTCGGAATTCCGTCGCAAACCAACATTAGTTAACATAACAATTTCGCTTTATTCCAGAAACAGTACTTGTGGTACAGTGTGGAATTTTCAGCACATATCTACAATATTGCATCTAATTTCATCGTACATTTAAAAGGAGTATTATAAAAAAATTAAAAAAATATATAAAAAAAAAATATATATATAATAAAAAAAAAGAAAAAAAGAAATAACCAAAAAAAATGCAAATAAAAATACTGAGTAAAAAAAGAAGATCAACACAAATAATGAAAAAAATATTTCAGTATTAGTTAGTGGAAGCTACGATATGTGTATGCGTGGTGAACAGTAACAGCTATAATCATACGGGAAATTATGAGATGTTCTTAAAAAGTGTTTATAGCCAAGATGATCAGTTAATTTGATTGAACAACACTAAGCAATCATAAGATAAACATTTCAGGTTTTTTTTTGTCAGTACTAATGCGGTTGTTTGTAGTGGCAGTGTGAGGAATCATGCATAATACAAAATTTTTAAGATGGTGATAGTGGCAATAACAAACAAGATTGTCAATTAAATAGTGCCGAACAAAGAACAACCACAAAACTAATGTTACATGATGGTTAATGACGGGACAATTTTTAATAATCATAGTGATAATATAGTCGGACCCAGTAGATGTACAAAGAAGGAATAGAATAAAGAATAAAAATGTAAGCCAATGATAGTAATTTTAAGCAGCTAAGTATGTTTAAGAAGGTTGTTCACTATAGAGTACAAGTAAGAGAGTGTAAGGGGGAAAAAAACAAGGGCCAAAATTATGTTATTAACAACAAAGCAAGTCATAGGTTTCACGCCTAACATTGTCTCTGTCACTTAGAACACGGGCCAAATATGGTATCGTTGAGTTCCTATACTTGGTTGTGCGAGCATATATTATTTTATACTGATTTCTGGTCCTACCTGATGAGATGCAGGGAGAGAGTTGGGAATAGAGGGGGTGTTGGGGGTCAGAGAGTATGGTTTTAGACCATTTCTCACATGTATTCAGATGCTTATCCACTAATGTTGTGACGAGCTGACTGAGTTTTACACCGCTAGTCCTGCTAACTACCTTCAACATCCTTAACGTGAGATCATTCTACTTTTAGGGCTTTTCAATAGTACTCACCAACAATCCCTCCAGATATCAAACCTACAACCTTCACATTTCAAGACCAGACCCCTTGATCATTCATTCAGTCATGTGGGCTGGAGTTCATTGACCCGTACATTCTAACTGCATCAATTTTGTAAAATGTGTCGCTACGTTAACCAATCCCTCCAACGAATATCCACTTCACCTTAATACGGTGGACGCCCCACCACAGCTTCAGGACATCCATTAGCTAGCAATGAGCTGGTGATCGATAATAAGATTAAGGAGTTTGTGGGGATTTAGGTTCCGCTATGATAGTAACTGCAAACTGCTATCCAAACGACCATTCTAGCACAGTAAAACCTACAGACGTCAATACTGTGGTTAGGCATCGAGTGCTAGGTAAGGAGGGGAAATTAATAGACGAAGCTGTGAAGCAAAATCGGCTGAGATGGTTAGGACATGTGTTACACATGCATGCCTAGTCATCGCCTTCCTCGACGGGCAATGTTAGCTGACATAGGGTCAGGCTGGAAAAGAACTAGCTAATGGTGGTCAAAAAAAACATGGCTTCATCAGTCAGTGAAATCCACAACAGTTAGTTTAAGTCAGTCACGTAGGAAGGTGTGGACTTCCTGACTGGCTGGTTAGGGTCTTCGAGAAGGTAAACACCAATGATGGCTGGAGACAACTGGCAATATGGCTCAAAATCGTCCTCGATGGCTGTCGCAGATGCATCCAATAAAACTAAATGGTTCTTCGATATTACTATTGTTTTTGCCTCATATCTCTGTTTACTGTCTCTAATTTGCATTTCTTTTTTGCTTTCTTCTCTTGCTTTTTGTGCTGAGTGAAGTGAGGCGACTCGAACTGCTGCATATCGGTGCAAAGTTATATGATGAAACCAGTCAGTCAGTCAAAACCTCGAGGAACATTACTTCCAGCCAATGTAGGATCACTGGTTCATTGCGAGATGCTAGCCCAACACCACCACCACCCCATTAAGGTAGCAGCTATCGGTCAGAACGTTCAAAGATGATAAAAGAAGAAATATTTACAAGTATATGCATAAAAACAAAGTAAAGACAAACCTTCAGTGATACTAAATGGTTCTTTATCAACAATATGGCATTGAATATTTCCATCATCATTTGGTAGAGGGATGATATTTTCATCAACAGGTATACCGCTTTCATCATTTCCAGACAATGGATTCATTTGACCAGGTAAATATAATTGATTTGATGCAGACAAAGGAATATTTTTATCACATGATGCTATTGCTGATGATGAGTGTTTCATTGTTGTTTTTGTTGTTGTCAGCGGTGGTGGTCGTGATGGTGACGGTGGTGTTGTTGGCGGTGTTTTTGTTGTTATTGTCAATGAATGTAAATCTGTAACAATTGGTTGTGAATGTAATCTTGACGGTTTTTCTTTACAATAATGAATATGAATAGGCTTCACTGGTTCATCGGATACTGTACTAACATGCTTTATTTCTTTATTATTATTATCAGTAATATTTGTTGGTAGATTTGTAGAATTGTAAACATTCTCTGTAATTATATGATTATCATCTGTACCAATATAGAATTGATGAAGTATTGGTAAGTTGGCGCTGAACTTTCTCTTTGCATGCATAACATGATATTACTATTATTATTATTACTATTAGTGTTATTATTATTGCAGTTGTCAAATGGAGTAACAGCTTTCTCTCAGGGGTGTGCTCTAAATGATTTCATCTTTGAATGTACAGCACTTTTATTCTGAAAGAAGTGAACAAAACAGAAAATAAAAATAATTCGGTTGTTTTGTTTTTATTTACAAAATAAAATAACATTTAGATACTTTGACTGAACACACTAGTAGTTAGTACCCTCTAGTGATGTATTGTGTCTAGCCTTTTGTTTGTTCGGTGCAGACTGAATTCACTATCAGCCAGTCAGTCAGTCAGTCAAGTTTACAATGTAGCCACCACCACTAACAAGCTAGGTGGTTGAATCGCCATCAAGATGCACTGTGAATTGTCGGTAATCGGCCACAGGAAGCCCTGCCGCTTGACAAACACTAGGTTTCGTGCTAGTTGCTACTCACCAGTTAGTCAGCATGGCTTTTCTGCAATCACCTGGAGGAACTCGTGTCTCTGCTGCTGAGATTCGAACCCGTACTACCCAGTACCGACTGCAGTCAAAGACGTTACCACTACGGAGCTATTCGGACTGGTGATGGACCGTCTGTGGGACTGTATGGGATACTTTTGATTGGACACTAGTCAGTAACTAGTACAATGTGTCTAGTCTTTTGTTTAGTGCAGATTGAATTCACTATGCTCTGGAAGGCTTCGTGTGCTTTTGGAAGTATACACGATGCCAATGAAATCCACAACAGTTAGTTTAAGCCGGCCAGCCACGTAGGAAGGTGTAGACTTCCTGGTTGATGTCCTCGGGACAGTAAAAACCAATGGCTGGAGATAATTGGTGGAATGGCTCAAAATCGTTGTCAATAACTGGGGCAGATGCATCCACTCCTTGTAACTTATAATTTCCAATGAGACTATATTGTTCTTCGTTATCCCTATTCCTTTGTCTTACACTATGTTTACTGTCTCTATTATGCATTTCTTCTACTTTTTTCTCTTACTTTGTGTGCTACATAGGAGTGTGGCGACTGGAACTGCTGCACAACGGTGCAAAGTTCTATATCGACAGGCAGACAGACAGACAGAATTCACTATGAGTCAGTCAAGTTTGCAATGTGATCACCATGCCCACTGTGTGTGTGTGTGATTCACCATCATGATGTATTTTAAATAGTTGATATATTAGACGGTTGGAGGTAATCAGCCACAAGAAGCTTAGTGTGATTTAGGGTTTCGTGCTAGTTGCCACTGTGCGTCGGTGGCACAGTGGTTAGGACTCTCGCCGACCATGCATATGGTCCGGGGTTCGAGCCCACGCCGACGAACACCTGATATCTATGGTCGGCCTGCGAAATTTGGGCTACCGATATCCACGCTGAAAATTCCATACTTGTACCAAAAATACGGTGTGGAATCAAGCTGTAATCAAAAATATAAAAAAATAAAAAAATAAAAATAAATCCATCAATCAGCAAGGCGTATATCTGTACTAGGTACGTACGAATCTCTGAAGAAGGGCATGAGTTCCTCCAAGGTGACTGCAGATACGCGCCTTGCTGACTGGTGAGTGGCAACTAGGTTAAACAAGGCTTCCTGAAGATACAGTTTATTGAATATTTATGCATATGTATATTTAATCCCAAGGGTGAAATTTACCCATATTTCCTATCATCTATCACCTATGTAATAGATAAAAAAAGAAGCGATAATCGATTCTATCCACATGCCATTCACATAAATACCTTTTTTTTTCTTGACTAAACCATCTGATACTGTTTCTATTGTTCTCTTTGTAACACACTGTATACACTGTGGACTCGCGATAAGTGCATACAATAATAACATCATATGACATGAAATATCAAAAAAAGAAGAAGAAAAACACAATTTACGAATAAAAAGATAATTCATGGCCATATTTTCATTATAACACTGTGGAATACAATATGTACAAGGAAAACAAGAAAACACAAATCCCTGGTCGATTATTTACACTTATTTATTTATTTAGTTAGTTACTCATTAATGTATTCAGACAATCACCGATAACTAAACACGAAAACGTGCAACTGAGAGAAAACAAAAAAAAGAAAGCATAAACAAAGACAAGACTGATTATCTCGAACAAACTACTTCTTAAGAGAGATAGTCAAAAGTGCTCAGGAGAAACGAGACAGCTCTGTCTCTATCTCTCTCTCACACACACACAAACACACAAAAACAGAGATACATATGCAAAATAAAGGAATTAATTAGAGCAATGTAAAAAATCAACTGATATTTAAGAAGTATATTAAATAAACACGCCTTGTGTAATTCTAAGCATCATGAGAAATTGTCAGAAATGTCTTCTTATTAAAACTGTTTCCCTCAAACGTATGTAACTATCAATTAGGAGAATTAATAATGTATACAAAAAGAGATCAGCTCAGTATGCCAGTAGTAAATATGTTTTTATTCATAAAACTAAAGGAAGTGGATGGAGAGGAGAAATGGAAACACCATTCATGAAATTTTAAACTTTAATAAACTGTCCTTTCCAAAAAGTATCTGAGTTATCGATTAGTATTGTTCTCTTTTGGGTTCAAAGTGGAACACAGGATTCCATTACATACTTTTCTCTTCAGTCCTTCTTAACTTGCTTCCCGATTGCCCATACAATTTCGGGAGCTAGTCGAGGGATCGGTTCATGATATCCCTCAACGGTCTCCTAAAGTATATTGCTAGGACAGAAATACTTCATTGGCTCATTGAGCTGAATGTTCAATTTCCAACTAATGAGATACTTATCAGAACACCATCCAAATCATCAAGGTCTATACTGTCTGAGGTCACGACAAACCACACAATGAAACTGGCATGTAGCGGAGGTTCAATGGTAGAATGGACGTCAACCACCCACTTGATCCAGGTTTGATTCTCAGCCAACTTACTCCTAAACCTCCATTAGACAGTAATAAACCCGGTAAACGAAGAGATAGGAACTGAGGCTGGCAGTCCCACCCCATAAAAATAGCAAAACCACTACTGAAAATTTTGAGCTCGACCTTTAAGTCACATGTCCCACCGAGAATGCAAAGGAATGAAAATAATTGGTTACAGGATTTCATCATGAGCTGACATCAGTTAGAGAACTATTGGAAAACCTGGGATTGCTGGACAGCCGTTTAGTCAGCCTAGTTTGGGACTCTTCATCAGTACGCACTCACCGGCGTTCGAACCCAGGACCTTCTGATTACAAGGCGAGCTCTCAGACCATAAGGCGGCTACTGGGACCCAATCCAATGGTTCTCTAACCAATATCAGCTCATGATGAAATCCTGTAACCAATCAATCAAACCCCTACAAACCAATACTTGAATGAAAATAATCTCCGAGAACGAGT
The DNA here is from genome assembly GCA_944472135.2 of Trichobilharzia regenti. NCBI lineage: Eukaryota > Metazoa > Platyhelminthes > Trematoda > Strigeidida > Schistosomatidae > Trichobilharzia > Trichobilharzia regenti. The sequence goes on along the minus strand of OX235262.1, from coordinate 5,596,605 downwards.
GAAAGTGATCCAGTTAATTAAAAATGTTGTCTATTAAACATTAATCAGCACCCATAACGTAGTATAAAGTTTCAGTTGGAATGTCATGGCAAAGTTAACGACATATAAAGAAACTAGGCAGTCAGTTTAAATCTCCCCGGTTGGGAGTAGTGCTAATAGCTAACGGTATGCCATCTACTTAAGGTGTTTTTAAAGGTGTTTTAGTATGTTGATAACCTTGGGGGACACTTCCTTCTTATAAGAGATTGAACAAAAAGATTCGACGATTTTTAGACTACAACAGGTATGAGGAAGTTAAAACAAACAACTAAGGATGAACATGTGATAACTCTAGGCACGATCTGAATGAAGCCAAGCCGACTATTCTTGTATCTCCTTACGTACCTCCTACAGAGCCACGATATAATTCGCTGTTGGATAAGATCTACAAAACCAAACTAAAACGATGGTGGATATTGCAGATAATGGTTGTATTATGTCTCAGTATAATAGGTCCAAGATACAGCAAAAAAGAGGACATTCAGTCATCGCTCCACTATAAACCTCTGATAAACCCCTGTAATTACGTTGGAAATCTATTCTTTTCAAGCCGGAGCAACTCAGAATCTATTCCCCTGCTGTATCCATTTGTTTTGGACTTAAATGTTTCTCGCTGTTTTTAACTAATTCTTGCCAAAGTAGGATTATCTCTTTGACTATACCTAGAAATACAAGATGCACCGGATTTAATGGAAATTTTGTACTCACATTTACAGAGAGATCCTCAAAACCTCATTTTAGAGTAAAGCTGTAAGTACTTCTGTAGTCTACAGTGACAGCAGACTTCCAGACTTCATGGACAACTCCCACAAGTCCTCAAGACGCTTCGAATCTTCTGTGTGAGTTGAGGTTATTTTTGACATGGGACTTTCAGACTTCGTTTCCACCAGTTACAGATACATTTGTAACAGCGATCGTTTAGAGTAGCTTCCGCATATTTCATCACGTTCTAGAGAACTTTTGTCTCATAAAGCCTATTCAGTCGCAATAAGTAATTGGCGCGCTGAGACCATATATATATATATATATATATATATATATATATATATATAAATGTTCGGTACTCTAAAAAGCGTCTCATCTGAGAAAGTTACCATCTGGAAAAACTGAAAATAATGTGTGCAAGGCATATATACCTTCTAGATGACGCAGATGAAGCCAGTCTATAAAATAAATTAACACTAACATCTATTCCATTGTTTGTTAGCTTTCATGATGGGGAAATATAATGTAAAGTGATATATTCGGCTGTTTGAGAACGTGTTGAAAGCATTATAGTTACAATTTATACAAAAATACATACCAAGGGCAGACGAAATACATTATTCAATCAGCAACTGTGAGAAATAAATGATTTATTGACTGTGTATAACAAGTGAAGCTAAACAGAAAGACTCGACTCAGTTGCTAATGAGGCTTGTTAGATAAACATACTAGCAAATAGACAGATATATATCCAGCTTATAATTATGACTAAATCTACCTATTTGGAACCATTATTTTTCGTATGACTACTATCATACCGAATATCAAGTGACTTGGATTTAAATCGACGTAATCAATAAATGCCTTACATGGAGGTCTTAAATTCCAGTTGAATATTTGGGGAATGCATGCAATTATATCCGGTTTCTCAGAAATTTCAGTCTGAAAATTTGCAAATTTATAAAATTCATTTACAAAACCGAATATGGGCAGGAAAACGAATCACAATATCAAATGACTTCCATAAGAAGTACCTATTTGACTATCCAGAAAAACAGCAACTGCATGAATTATATATGTGCACTGCGAACCTAAAAATACTAACTACCACATAAATCACTCAACTAAACGGAAAATGATGCATTAGCATCACTGTGTTCAAGCTATATGTGAAAATGTAAACACAGGGATCTAATGTAAGAGTTAGTCTGAATAATCCTAAGTGAATTCTATAGGTCCCTAGTTTATTCTTTCTCAGCAGTAAAATTAAGAAATTCAACGTATCAAAAACTAGTCGCTGATATAATGGCAATACGAGCACTACTTCGAACTTTCGCAGGTGCACTAAAATACCTTTAATAGGAAAAGAAATGCTGCAAGAAATGAATGAAAAACCAGTGTGAAGTTCGCCAGATAAAAACTAACAATAAAAACTCATCCCAAACTTTTACAGCATTTTTAGTTCATGACAGGTAAATGCTACATCTCCTGTATAAAGCAAAGTGCTAGGATAAGACGTATATCATTGTAGCCGAGGTCATATTAAACTGTACTTTCTGGAGTGCCATTATTTCACACCAAAACAATGGCAACACTTTACTGAAAAATCATACCTCTTTATTTCACATAAGAAATCTCATTATTGAGGTGCTTTAAACAAAGTTTGCATGTCCACTAATATCAAAACAAATAACATACAACAAGATAAATTACTACCACCTAACACCAGGACAAAAATATCTGAAGAAAACTAAAGCGATAATTAAATACCCATGTTAAAACAGTGACGCCAGAAAATATACTTCAGAAACCTTCAAATATAAAAATTAAAATCTTACAAAGAAGCAGCAACAACTTCTAGAGACCAAAAGGTGCGCATTTTTGCATTTCTGAAAGAGTACATTTAACCTATATTGAAGTACTTAAACAAATACTTCTTTACCATCTGTTGGTAAAATAAAAGCTTAAACATGAATATGGCTAAGGTTTCAAGAATTTAAACCATTTGCATTATTATTCTTTCAGTTAAATAGGATGCTACTTCCTCCAAAGGACATGAAAAATAACCAAGAACATCTTGTCAACAAATTCATGAATTTCCTAACACCTTTCATTACATCCAGATGAATTTCGCCTCAATTTCATCAAGTCTATGTTGCCAACTTGCTAACTGACCACCCAATTTTATCAGGCTGAATGTATGAGATAGTCGGTTTCTCAGTTACTTGCAATAATTTACTAGAAACTTCTCTTTTCATCTGTTTCCAGCTTTGTTCACTCTTATGAATAAAGCTTGTGCCTCATTACCTTCTAATATATTACTATATTCTCACCTTCAGACTAACTCCGACAGGCAAACAAGTCAAGTGAAACTGATACATAGCCCCACGGACATTATGTAGCGTGGCTTCACACAAAGCGTTCCGAAAAATAAACAGCTGAGTGAATACCCACTAGTCCTCTAAAAAGTAACCAGCACCGCGAAGACAACCACACCTTCTAATGAGAGTCGAAAGAAAACACATTCTGGAAGAAACGTGAGATCCCTAGAACACCTCCATACTTATCTAACAGTAAAACACTAACATGCGCCGCCCATTTTTGTAAAAACCAACCAGCTCATAGTACATTTTTCGGGTATATACACTAATTTTTATTGCATTCCAAATCATAAGTTAAATACCTTTTACGACTGTAATTATAGCATCAACCACCTAGTGGTTATTTTCGATGTTCTCTTTTTCGCACTACTTTTAGTACGTTTCCCTCAACAAGGTCCCCAGCATTCTTTTCCAGGTGCTACGGACACTGGACAAGAAGCAAACTATGCACAAGGTCAAACGAACGAACATCAGTGAGGCGATATGTACATATCAGATTAGCGTAGGTAGACGACCAGTAGGCAACACATTGGCGTCAAGCCTATCACATAAGTTCTACTAACGGTACTGCGATTAGGTTTTCACTTCCGTCTGATTTCGTTTCAAGGTTCTCACGACCCCATTAGGGGAGTTTGACCCACAGTAGTGTATATCTGCTCTTAACTATTAGCCCACAGCGTGTACCACTCAATAATGGATGCTGATTCTCATTGTTTAAGTTAACCTATTCCGATAAAGGCTCGCGGTCAAGCATCCATGCCATTCGGCACACTATCGTATAACGCTCGTTAGTTTGTGCACTATCCTTTACTGTTTTGTTTTACACTATCACTCTGAATATCTTTCTTTTATTTCCATCAGTTCAGTGCATAATAGGGCTTCACGCTTTGAACTTCCCCTAGCATTGTTATTACGTATTGCAGGGCGTGGTTGCTTTTACCAAGTGCAAGCGCGTTTCATTGTTTTACCATCTTAACTATCATATACTCAGTCTTTCTGTCACATCTACTTTTTTATCTATTTATCCTCTCACACACCCCTTCTACCAACTATATGATGTAGCCTTACCCAATAAGTCCCTCGATCCAAATGGTGAACCTTTTTGAGAAACGGAATCCATGGGTCAAAGTGGCTTCACTGTCTTAGTACAATCTACATATTTCCTTCAAACCAAACCAGACTACACCCTGTGATTGTGTTCACCGGAGCCATAGCGATCGAAAAAGTCAGATCACAAGGCATGTACTTCCGCAGGAAATTGGCGAAATACCAAATAATTATACATACTTTTGTTCATTTATGCAAGGGGGATGCCGAGTTACCGGCATCATCCATTTATAAAGTTATAGAATATGGACTAAGCACGTTCACGCTTTCCAGTGGCTATCAGGGGTTTCGAAACACAATACTGTTATTAAGACATTATTATTATTATTGTATCCTCTAGTTCCTAGAGGAACATTGGGCTTCAGCTGCGCACCTCCGTTGTCTTCTGTTTTCTGACAACTTTTTCACTCCGCTCCAGGTCTGTCCACATGCTTTCATCTCCTCTTCACATGACCTCCTGCAAGTCACCCTTGCATTGACGACCAACTCGCCGCTTCCCTTTCGGGTTCCACTCGAGCGGTGGTCTGTCTAGTGATGTCACTTGATGGTTTCCCAGCGTATGGCCAATCCATCTCCATTTATTCCTGCTAATTTTTTTCACAATCGGTTCCCGATTGGTTCGCTCCCAGATATCCCTCCTTTTTGCTGATCTTTTCTGGCCGGCCATCTGATCTTGACTATTGAGCGAAGACAGCTGTGAATGAAGGTCTGAAGTTTGTTTGAGATGCTCTTTATGACTCGCCAAGTCTCTGATCCGTATAGTAGCACTGACTTCACATTGGATTTGAAAATCCGGATGTTATTTTTGGTGGTGAGTGATGTTGACCTCCACACAGATTTGAGAGTAATGAAAGCTTGTCTTGCTTTTCCGATTCTGGCTTTGATATCCTCGTCAGTTCCGTCCGCCTTTAGTTGAGACGATGCTTCCCAGGTAGGTGAAGGAGGTTGTTTCTTTCAGGTTCTTCCCACTTATGCTGATTGTTGTCTGTTGTTGTTGTTGATGTTGATGTTGGCTAGGAATCTTCATCACCTCTGTTTTATCTATGTTCACTTGAAGTCCCATCTTTGATGCTTGTTCTGCCAACTTGTTGCTTTTCACTTGCACATCTTCCAGTTTGTGGGAAATCAGACATATATATGTCATCGGTGAAATCCAGATCCTCCAAGTCTTTTGTGTCAGTCCATTTTATGCCTGTTCCCTCGCTGGTTGCCGTTGTCTGTCGCATTATCCAATCGATTGCAATCAGGAAGAACATTGGTGATAGTAGACAGCCTTGTCTCACTCCCGTCCTCACTTTGAAGGCTTCCGTAAGTTTACCGCTGTGGATTACTTGGCATGCAGCATTGTCGTATAGCTGTTGGATGAGATGTATAATTGTCGATGGGACCCCACAGTAGCAGCAAAGTAGTTTCCAAATGACCTCTCGATCGACGCTGTTGAAGGCGTTTACAAAGTCGATGAAGTTGAGATAGAGAGGTGACTGCCATTCCAAGCTTTGTTCAATGATGATCCGTAGAGACATACGCAAGGAAAAATATCTATGAAGTCTCAAGAAGCGATAAAACCGATCTACGTGTTCTGACGTCACTCAAAATTTGTTGCCGGGAAGCGTTACCTGACGATTACATTAAAAAGGTCAACGTGGTAGCACTCGTGAGGCCTAAAAAACGTTCCAGGTAAATTTGTTGAGAAATTGTTGATCAATTCCAAGGAACGTTATCAATTCACAGGTGAGAGAAAAAGCACAAACCAATGGGAACATGTGCTAAGGGAGAAGAAGCACAAACTTCTGAGTAACATGTGTACATCTGAAGCCTTTGGCAACTTAATCGGAGGACATCTACGCAACTAGATTGTCAGTGGAGGACAGTGACCGACCAAGTTGTCTAATCCTGTCTAAAGTGCTTGTGTGAAGCAGCAGCCCACTCGAACGAAAGGAGCAGTTTAGTCAGGAACTGTGGTTTGGTTTGTCCAGCGAACTTGGGCTTGACATCCATTCTGCAAAGATGTGTAGACTGTTCAGCAACTCAAAGTAAGCCATTCCCATTGAGAGCAACACTGATATTTAATGAGGGCGAGTTTCACCAACCTCTCAGGCCTCACATTATAGCTGTGTGACACTGAGGAAGACTGCCAACGTCACACAAGTGCCTTGAGTGAAGTCGCGGTAAAAGGCGACCGGACCATTCCATCGGGATCGTCCGAAAATTAACTCCTGCACCGTGTCAACCACCCTACAACCAGGTGAAGTGGTTGAAGTGGAGACTCAACATCAGTTGCCTATATATCAGTGCCAGAGGACTGAAAGGAAGACTAGCGCGCTCAAAAATCTGCTATCCCATTCGGACTCAGAAATAATATTAATGGCAGTGTAGGACCTATACAACCCTACTATCGCTCGGAGGCAGTTGATGATTAAGGAAGACGTAAGGAAGAGACGGGAAGCCAGGTGGTAACTATATCTTCCTTGTGATTTGTAAGGGCTTTTTTCTATCCGATGACGAATGGCTGTCTGTGTGTTTGAGTGGATTTCCCCCACTTCACGTGCCCACCATCGGTGCGCTAACAAAAACATACGTTCAAAACTAACTGCTGTCTTCTATCACCATATGTGATTTCCGTCGTTAATTTTTCGTACATTTTAATTTTATAGCAGGTTAACAAGGGAGGAGACTGACTAACCCTCACTTTTGAAGACAAAGGTGTCAGGATAAAAGATGTAATTCTGACCGCGCAAGGGAGGCATTACAAGGATATTGGTGGAGTTGCCATATTCGTCAACAAGAATCCAAAATGTATACCAGAAATGAACTCGCCACTCACTCAACTTCCATCCTCGACATTGTGCCACTTCAGCACTGGCCAAACTAATAATTTCCTGGAGCGCATAGTCGACCACCATCCTGTAGTCATAGAGTCCTGTGGAGTAGAAGACGACCAGGTACTGTTCAGCGCCATCATAGGGATATGGAGCTTGATCTATGACCAAATCATTAGAGATGGAGAATTCAGTGCCCCATTCATTAACTTATGGTTGGGGTGTTCAAGGAAAGTTTGGTCGAAATCTGCTGCACACCACGGAAAATTCTGGACTGAGTGGGAATATCGATGGTGAAACTAGGTGCGGCTCCCGCAGAAAGTTACTACATTTGATTTACGCCCTAAATAGTGGCCAGTTAATAGCGGTGAGGTCTAGATCAAGACCCGTCAAGGTAGCAGTAATCATGGGGTTACACTGTTTGGTCTAGCTCTTTGCTATCGCTCACAGTGTATCGCTACACCACCTTATAATAATAATAATATTAATAATAATAATATATATTCTCATTTTTTACATGAGGGACGCCAGTTTACAGGCATCATCAATTCGATAATTTACACATAATATTAATAAGCATATTTAGTAAAGATAATATAATAAAGTACATTTTTTCCCTAGCTATGTAGGGTACACCAATTGTATAGGCATGCATAAATATTGTTTTAATAATAATAATATATTCCTTCCTGTTTATGCAGGAACATACCAATTGTACAGGCATGGATAAGTTATTATATAAATTACACATAATTTGATGTATAATGGATTTACAGTTTGGTTGTTCTTTCTGACATTAGAGTCAGTCGGAACAGTCTGCTATAAAGTCTGTTTGTGTAGCACATAAAGAGATATAGAAATATTGTCTTCGCATTAACAAAAAACCCAGACATCAGATGAATGTAATACAGATATCTGGGAAAAATAAAGCTTGAAGTCAATTCTCTTATATAACTTTGTTGTGAACAGCACCCTTGGCTTAAAGATTATTGATGTATTCTGTTGAGATCAGTGATATATTTATTCCATTTTTCAGCAGTCTTATCGTAGTTTCATAACAGGAAAGAAATTTGATCGTGGATGCGAAAACTAGATAAGGTCATGTTGGGTTGTTTTACTGCATCAAGTGGTGCCGAGGTCGATTCCAGAATTCTCCATTTGCTCCATTTGTGTCTGCATGGCGGACTGTATTCGTAAGTTGAGTAAAATGTTGAAAACTATTTGAAGACCAGTTGCTTCTTCATTTCAGATCATGAATACTCATTTACAGCATGTTCGCCAGCGTCTTCAAATGGTAGAATTGGATCGTTCATGGAATTTGAGTGGTTATGAGATAGACGGTTTGGAATTAATCCTCATTTCAGTTTAGATGCAGGGTTTTTCGACCTCGACCAGAAGATGAATAGGAGCAGCAAAATACCAGAAAGAGAAAGTATGTGAACATGAAAAGGACATTTATATATTATGCATTTATAAATGTTTATCTTAATTGTGTATTATACCTAAGTAAACATTTTTCTATATTGTATTTGTTTTCACGTATTTATGCGAAGTCTTAGAGTTTATTTAATGTCATAATGTGTATTAATGAGTCTGAGCGTTTTAGTGTTCTAATGACTGATGCGTTTTAGAAATAAGTGATGGGTTCTGGTAGGGATAGTCATTGGGACAAAACAGTTCATATAGCAAGCGTTTGAAGGTTACAATGAGGGATAGGTCCTATTTCTAAGGGTAAACTAATCCTGTATGTTCCGTACTATGTCTTTATGCATCCATGCTGCTAGTTTATTTATAGTTTAAAGATTGCTAAGGGTGTTGAAGTGCGTCTTTTAGGTGCTGTAGTAGATTAGTGCTTGATTCGTTCTAGGAGTAAATAGTTTATTAATATAATCAGTAGAGTGAAACAGTCTGTATAGAGAGCGTTTGAAGCTTGTAACCGAAGAGCAAGTTCTGACATCTAGGGGTAGGCTATTCCATATTTTAGAATACATGACTGTGAAGAAGTTTTCACGGAGTGTTGACTTAAAAGAATGAGTTGTCACTGTGGAAGTTTGGTTACGCAGATCGTAAGAACCTTCCTGTGCGAATTGTATGTCCCTGTTACCTGAGAAAGATATTTTGTGAAGGACCTTAAAGAAGAATATTAGGTTTATAATAAGTCGCCTTGTCCAAAGTGGGTCGAGTTTTAGGATCATGCACCGTGAGATGTAGTCTTTCTTACAATCGTAGCCAAGCAGTTTTGAGGTAAAATATCGTTGGATACTTTCCATCCTTAGCTTGTCGCGTGTGCGAGTGCTGCTTATAATAAATGGACAGTATTCTAGTAGTGGTCTGACACATGTTTTGTACAGAATTAGCTTGGCTTCATTGTCGTGAAAGTTCCTGAGTATGCATCCTAAGAGCATCCTCGATTTTCTAGTCTGTGATGCTACTTGCTCAGAGAATGTCAAGTCACTAGAGTACCTCAAGCCTATAATATAATAATATATATTCTCATATAAACATATAAATTTACATGAAAATGCATGCCATTTTTACAGGCACGATCAAGTATGATATAATATCAAATCGAAGATTGTCTACAAGTTAATAATGTTTCAACTGTTAAATATTTGATACATATAATTTGAATACACTCATTTTCTGAACCAGGCCGTATAGTTATTGAATTGTACATTTGTCCTCCAGGTTGAGTGGGAAAATTGACTTCATTTCGTTCTCATCCCGTGGTTGTCGCCATACGATAACCAACCAATATTGAGGTAAGTACAAGGTTTACAAGGGATTGAAAGCAGTTTTTAGAAAAGTAAAAGTGCTAAGGTGAATCAATAAAGTGTAATGAAATGGGTAAGTGCAAGTATCACTAATAAATGCATTAATATAGAAAACTCCCTAGGCTGACAACGTTCATTTGCAATGTATAATGCTACGCGTATATCTGGTAGCATCATGATGTCCACTTTTGGTTTTAATACATTTTTTCCTTATGTCTGTTTTTTTATTTTATGCTTTTCTGTGCATTTGGTGCACAACCGTACCTCACAGAGAATAGGAATAGAATAAGTCGAATGAAATTCATAAAGAGATATAAAATGTTAGGTTTAATGGGATACAATGAGGATTAAGTAAAGACGTTATTAGAAAATGAATGAGATAAGACATTGTGAAGTGGTATTTAAAGATCCGACAATGGACAGCAAGTTGATTTATAAGATGCCCCATAAATCTGTGCAGATCCCACATGGTCGCATCTCAACAATAGGCTGAGCGAATGGTGTATATTTAAAGGTAGAAGCATGATCTGTCAAGGCGTTCATTATTATCTTTTTCAAGATAAAGATCTAAGCCCTCATAAAAATCAGAAATATCTCGAGCCTTTAATTTGTATATTGCTGTTCCTGCCTAGGTCAACGACACTTCGGAGTCTTGTTAGGTTAGCAGATTGGAGCGTTAATTTCAGGTCAATTGAGGGTGCACCGAAGCAGATCCAGCCACATTTGTTCAGATTAAATTGGAGATTCCATAGGGACGACCAAGCAGCCATTTTATCTAATTCCTTCTGTACTACATTCTCGAAGTTCCCTAAGTCATCACGTTGGAATGTATAAGCTACTTTTAGGTCATCTGCAAAGATGAATGGTTTCCCGTGCGTGAAGCAAGCGCATATGTCATTGATGTATAGTGTAAATAGGAGGGGTCCAATGACACTACCTTGTACTACACCAGAAGTGATAGGGCTAGGTTTGGAGGTTGCAGACCCGAGTTTAACTATTTGGGACCTATTGTTAAGGAATGATTTAAGCCATCCTAATAATGGGTCACGTATTCCTAAGGAGTTCAGTTTATTTGTTAGCAGTAAATGGTCAACACGGTCAAATGCCTTAGAAATGTCAAAGTAGATGACAAGTACTAGTTGCCGTCTGTCACGACTGCTGGTTACAAAATTGAAGAAGTCTAGGTGACATGTTAAACATGATCTGGATTTCAGGAATCCATGTTGGTTCGGACTTATGATGTTGCAGCTAAGCATATGTTTGATTAAGTTATCTTTGACTAGTCTCTCCATGATTCTAGATGCTATAGGTGTGATATTGATTGGCCGGTAGTTACTGACTTCAGTTTTCGAGCCAGATTTGTGTTTAGGCATAATGAATGTAGTCTTCCATATGTCAGGGTAAGTTTGGGTTTCTAGGGACATTGTGAATATTTTAAGCAGCAGTAGAGGAATGTCAGGGCCACCATATTTATAGAAGTAAGATGATATACCGTCGGTACCGAAACCTTTTGAACTTTTGAGGGTTCTTATAGTTTGGTTAATATTAGTGTAGTTGAATTCAACGGTGCTAACTTGGTTTGGTGTGAGTGGAGATGGAGTTTGTGCCATTTTAGTAATAGGGTGTATATCGAGTAGCTGGACTGAGGGCTTAAGGTAGTTACCTGCAAACGTTTTGTTGAATAGTTCACATATGTCTGCAGAGTTAGTGCATAGCCTGCCTTTGTCTATGAGGAGAGAAATGCTGTGATTTTTGCGATTCATTCGCTTCCTTAAGATTTCTGTGAGTGCATACACTCTAGCAGGGCTGGCTACTGCGATGCGTTCTTCCTTTCTCATACGGAAATCTTGAGCTTGTGTGATGGAGCTAAGGGTTTTAAGTATTAGACCTAGAGTGCCAAAGTCGTGGTGTTTGAAGTAACTTGTTGAGAGTTTCTTCAGTTTCTTACGATCCTTTGGTTTTATGAATGACTTTCTGTGTGGGGAAACCTTTAGTGTTTGGAGTGGAATGACAGCATCTAAGCATATGTTTGAGTTATGGTAGAAGATGGTTAGGGCTCTCGATAGGTCATCAGTAGTGAAGTATTCATCCCATTTGGAGGATCTTAGCATTGATTCTACTAAGGCCCAGTTTGCCTTACTATAGTTCCTTTATATTACTTGTTGTGAAGTGGAGGTATGAGATGCATTGCTACTCAGCGGAATTGGCAGTGCACACATTACTGTTTTGTGGTCGCTCACTGGAAACTCAGAACCTACTAGCGTTGAAAGGGGGCTTATATTGTGGCAGAAGATTAAGTCTAGTACGTTGTTACCTCTTGTGGGAGTAGTGACAGTTTGTTTCCAGCCAAGTATATCCAGTGTGTCTAAGAACTTATCAAATTTAGTTGGGCCTGTGGGTATATCCCAGTTGATTTCAGGTAAGTTAAAGTCCCCACATAGGATCTTATGATCGTATTGTAAGTCGGATAATTGCTCCAGAGTATTAATAAGTTGGGTCTCGTAATTACTAAAGGTGCCAGGTGCTCTGTAGGTGCATCCAATTAATGCTGTTACGTTATTTAAGTGTACATTAACCCATAGAGTCTCAGGCATGTTAAGTGTACTACTTTCTAGCTGTGATACAGTAAGTGCATTCAGAAAGTACATGAGACAACCCCCTCCCTTACCACCTTCCCTGTCACACCGAAAGTGTGTGTAGTTATCTAAGCTTATTTCTTCATCCAGGATGTCCGAATGACACCAAGATTCAGTGATGACAATTACAGGGGGTTTGTATATTACTGTGAGTGCTCTGAGCATCGGCAATTTATTTAGAACAGATCTAGCATTTATGAGGATTACGTAAAGATGAGAGTTGAAGTAGCATTTGAAGTATTTAAGTTCGTTAGTCAGCCCCGAATATGGTTCAGCACCCAGTAGTTCTGCTGGACATGACGATCCTATGTTAAGAGGAGTTCCAGCATCATGCTCACCTATGTCTATCGAGTTGTTGTGTGCTGTTTTCGGTGGAGAATTAGGAGTTGGAGTACTGGATTTGCTATAGACTAAGGAACTTTTATTTTTAGTTAGGTTACAGAAGTGGGTAGGGTTCTTTATTTGGCCTATACTTGTGCAAGTGTCAAGTGTGCCCAATGGATACGGGTGCACTAGACCGTTCCTGTTTTCATGCAAGGAGGGAGCCAGCACTAGTGGTTTAGGAGTGTTAACATCCCTACCAGCTGTTTTTTCAACGCTGACAGGGACGCGGGGGATAAAAAATGATTGGATCCTTGTGATGACCATGGCTTATTATTCCACCTATTGTTTGATGCTAGTTGTGTCCTTGTGTGGGTTTCGTGTGTACTGCATTGTGGGTTAGTTCCCAGCAGACTTGTACCATATATCCGGTCGAAATTTGTTTGTGTGCCATACTCTGAAGACCCTGAGTTGTTGGTAGCCGAGTTCTGACTATTACCACTTGTACTATTTAGGGTGACATCGTTGTGACATTGGATATTAGTGTGTGCCACGGTGCGATTTAGCACGTTGTGAGTGCTAATACTATTAACCGTGGGGAGTGTGGGCTTATTTAAGCTGCCACTGTTTTTGTTGGTATGATTTAGGGGCATATTTTCCTTATCTTTACCAATGGAATTATAGCTAGGAGAGGACAAAGTCGAATTTCGGGGGGTTTTAACTTTTTTTCTGGGGTTATTTAGTGGCATTTTAGATTCTGCGGTGATGGGTGGTATGGTTTTATTATTTATTTGGTTACAGTCTAGTGGCCTTTCGGCTGGTGTTGCACTCTGATGGGATATTTCTGTGTGTTTTGAGAGGGGTGATGCGGTGGGGTCTACTGTATCTTTCACAGGGTTGGGAATAATGGCTGCTTGCAATGTCCTATTACCTATTTCACAATTAGTCTTAGTGAGATAGTTGTGTGCGCGCCTTTCTATAACTGTTTTGTCCACCCCGACCTTTATATGTTTGTAGTTTCTGGCTTGCGATAGGGTGTGTTGGGAGTGAATGAATTTTCTGGTCTCTGCCGGTGTTTCGAACTGAAAACGAATAGGACAACACTTTTCATGTTGACTCTTCTTCAGCCTGTAGCACTTAGTCTTGGAGTTAGGCATTTTCGCTTCACTAAGTAAGATGCGCTGTACCTTTTTTAGTGCCTCATTGTCCGGAACGTTGTAGACAATAGCACTCAGTTTTGCGTCGAGTCGTTTTGTTACTTCTGTGGTAACAAAGTTAATGAGGTTATCTACCTTAGTTACCGATTCTGTGTCAAGCTTGTTAAGGTTTACCGTTTTCATGAGGATAGTTAGAGGTGTCAGTTCACAGACCTGCGATCTGATATCGCTGATCTGATCTGATAATTTGGATATCTCGGTATTGGTTTCGATGTTTCCAGCATTTACTGACTTACTGTTTTTTATTTCCCTTAACTCAGCCTTAAGTTCTCCTATAGACAACTTTAGAAGTTCTATTTCTGAAGATAGTACTGAAAAAGAGCTTGATGGCTGGAGTTTCTCCATAAGCACATAAGGTGAAGGGAGGAGTTCTGTATGAGCAGAGGGTACCGAATTTTTAGGAGTAGTGCTAATACTGGCTGTCAGTACAGTTTTATCCTCAGTTTCAGCTCGACGCTTACGGCATACACGTGAGTTATGTGACTCACTATAGCCGTTTGTTGGGGGTGTGTTGCTTGATGTAGCAATCAAGGACGTTAAATTAGACACCAGTTTTACAGGGGATTGGGTTCGTTGCTTTTTACTTTGATTAACCATAACTATTAGAAATGAGAGTTAGTGGTTACAAGTATGGAAGTGGTATAGTACTTGTGCAAGTACTACAAAAAGATAAATTTTATATAACGAATCAGCTAAAAATGTAACGCAAACGTTGAAACCACCGCGTTCCAGAGTTCATTTGCTGACTTCCCTCTATCACCTATATCCTCAAATCTGAACGGTAACACGCTCATGTCATTGTATCGTAGAATATAGATGACCAACAAACACACGACATATCTCATCAACCAAGTATAGAAACAGAGTAATTTACACCAAAGATAATAACATTCAAATTGTAACTTGAAACTAGAAATGCCTTTATTCATGCAAGTCAATTTAACAATTACTCTCTCCTTTACACTTGGCTTATCCTCACTAAACTGACCATTGATATTCGTCCTTTCAAACGAACTGATACTAGCATAGTCATTGCACAAGATACTTGAGTTGATGGACGTCTTTTTCATTGTGGATGAAAGCACCAACGACGACTGATTGATATCAGTTGATGAAGTTAGCGGTGGATCAAAAGCTGTTGTTGCTCGACTTTCAGAAATTTGTCTACCTGCAAGACCACCACCACTGCTGTCTTTTACTATCAGCTCCGGTTTAGCACTAGCATCTGATGACAGGTGGGCTACATGCTGATCAATCACACTGACGGTCTCACAAGTATGCATGCCTTCTGCAACTGCATCTGCATTTAATTCTACTTCACGTTCAAGTTGTACAGAAACTTTGTTCAACTTAGCAGTAGTAGGCATATCCCTCATCTCATCATGATCAACCAAAGACAAATGTGAAGTATCATGCTCATTATCAGGAATATTCACTTTACCGTCAACTTCATCATTTTCAAACTCTTTAATAACAGAAGTAGACAATTTTGGTTCCTCCTCGCAAATCCTAAAAGGTCTTATAACTTCACTCTGACTAGTAATACCTTGTAAACTTGTAGGGTCAGAACTGCACTCTGAAGCAGCAACTCTATTCTGTGACACTCTATTTAACAATGGCTTACCAGTTGCAACTACAGACTTCTTGACCGCACCGTTATCGTCACACAATTCGGAGTCAGGCCTGGAGTTTACATTTAGCTTATCACTGAACTTGCTCACTGGTTCACAGTTCACCTTTGTACGCACTTCTTGCAAACGTGTGAAACACAACCGTGTTTGTCTTGCATCTTGTAACTCATCTGTTGAGGATGTACTACGAAACCTGTTACACTCACTAGGTCTATATGCATTACTAGACATCATGGTGCCTTCTCGATATCCACCCCTCTGAGGCCTACTCGTCATCAATGATTGCGTTTTTCCCTCAGACTGCTCTATTCTAGGGGTGAGATTCAATATACTGGCAAACTTGCTCATAGATTGATTGACAATATCTTTTACTAGTTTCAGGATATCATCAAATTTTGGCTCAATACCCTCATCTTCCATACGGGAGCTTATCTTCACCCACTTCCTTTGCAGTCGAGTAGGTAGGCGTCTTGCTATTACTTCTAGTATAAAACTCGAGCTGAGGTCACTCATGCGATTCATCGAAATTATTGCATTCTTGTAAATTAGCAAATTATCTAAAAACTCAGTGAGTGCCTGGGAGTCATCCTGTAATTGACCACCATTACCCTTAACAGCCTCGAATAATTTCCCTACAATCATCGAAGGTCTTCCAAACCTTTGACGTAGTATGCTCATAGCCTCGTCGTAGCCCTCTTTTGGCTTCATAAACTTACAGCACTGTATGGCTCTTGCAGCATCTTCAGTGCAATACCTCATCAAATACATTAACTTCATTTCATCACTTAATAGAAAACTACTCAACATGATCTCAAACTCCTTTACAAATTTTAAATAATCAGCTGGGTTTCCATCAAAACACCGTGGTTCTAATTTAGGGAGTTTGATGTTCCTATTATCCCTGTTTTTTTTTTTTTTTTTTTTTTTTTTTTCATGCTTAAAATCAGACACATCGTTACAATTAACAGACAAGTCACCATGACTTACTTTCCTGTTTGCATCCAAGACACTCTGTCCTTTCTTTGACCCAGGCATTGTTGAACTTGACCCAATTCCAAAAAGTTCCAGAAATTGCTTGTTCAAAGAGGACTTGACTGGCACCAGGAAAGATGAACGGTGACTATCCAAACTTTCACCAACTGTCTGAATCGGCCAGAATCTGTTTCTACCGTCAGAAACTGTCAGCCACGTCTCGTAAACCGTTAATGCCCAGCTCTTGCTACGCTCGGGCTCACGCTGTTCCTTGAAGTTCCTCAGAAACGCTTAGTAATAACGGACGCAAAAACCAAAACACCGATTGGCCGCTTGAGAATTCTTTATTGTAACACCAACATATAAAAAATATTTCTACTAAGGTTTCTGACGGTTTATTGCTGACTTCTTTCTGAACAGCGACCGATGAGACGATGACTGTCGTATTGATGCCTCCGCGAAAATTGGGGAAGTTGGTTTTGAGCAAACAACCATGAATCGATCGTTCAATCTTCAACTCCATTGACACTCCCCGGCAAAAAAAGGGATCCAACCCCTTTTTCCATCACGACCAATACACTTTGACTTGGATGCCATTGCGAGAACCTGGGTCACACGGACAGAGCTGAAATGGAAAACAAACAGAAAAGCCAACACACCACAAGCATACTCACAGCACAATCTCACACATTAATGACGACCTGCGCCTTCCAGTTAAAGGCATTCTGCTGCAACACAATCGCCACTTACTAGAATGACTCTTGCAGAATACAACGTGACTATGGCAGTACCTCACGATACTCTACGCTCATCCTCTTATCTACTCACTACCAATTACCACTGAAATCGCTTGTCACTCATTCTGCCTCAATTCTAGTAACGATGACGTATGCGAGCCTCAGTCGTTTACACTCCTTCTTCCCGGCGTGTGGGACCACAGCTAACAATTATCTCCGTATGCATTTCATTCTCAGAAATAGCCTCCCCGGCGTATACGACCCATCTGCTGTCCATAACATCAATCAATTCATTCACGGATGTAGAAGAGTGGACACAGCTTCAGAAGTAATCACGACGAAAATTTTAACAAAATTATGCAATAAAAACAAGGTACGAAAACAACGAGTAAACACAATGAATCCAAAAACACCAATTGATATGACACAACACACGTATTTACAAACAGTACACACAAACTCGCAGTTTATGTCTTGATGGAATTCCTTTGAAGAATTGCAGGACTTACACCAGTACGCCTACAACCCTTCAGAGGTTGACGATTGTAATTTGTGGAATGTCCGGACACAAACAAGATTAACCAACAATTACGATAATTGGAACTCACACAATTATTTAACACAAACATATGTACAATCAACACATCAAAATGGTGGATTCTGGCACGACAAACTACCCTTGAAGAACTGTAGGACTTACAGCAGTACGCCTACATTCCTTCTCAGGTTGATGATCCAAGTTGAAGTCGTCCGGACACAAACAGAATTACCAACAGCTAGATGACAGATGATATCAATTCAGTATATACAATATGAACATATGTACAAAATCACACACCAAGCACATTGGACTGCTCATTGATGCGCTACCCTTTGAAGAATTGTAGGACTTACAGCAGTACGCCTACAACCCTTCTCAGGTTGACGCCCTAGGTTGGAAAATCGTCGCAGAGTTCATTTGCTGACTTCCCTCTATCAGCTATATCCTCAAATCTGAACGGTAACACGCTCATGTCATTGTATCGTAGAATATAGATGACCAACAAACACACGACATATCTCATCAACCAAGTATAGAAACAGAGTAATTTACACCAAAGATAATAACATTCAAATAGTAACTTGAAACTAGAAATGCCTTTATTCATGCAAGTCAATTTAACAATTACTCTCTCCTTTACACTTGGCTTATCCTCACTAAACTGACCATTGATATTCGTCCTTTCAAACGAACTGATACTAGCATAGTCATTGCACAAGATACTTGAGTTGATGGGCGTCTTTTTCATTGTGGATGAAAGCACCAACGACGACTGATTGATATCAGTTGATGAAGTTAGCGGTGGATCAAAAGCTGTTGTTGCTCGACTTTCAGAAATTTGTCTACCTGCAAGACCACCACCACTGCTGTCTTTTACTATCAGCTCAGGTTTAGCACTAGCATCTGATGATAGGTGGGCTACATGCTGATCAATCACACTGACGGTCTCACAAGTATGCATGCCTTCTGCAACTGCATCTGCATTTAATTCTACTTCACGTTCAAGTTGTACAGAAACTTTGTTCAACTTAGCAGTAGTAGGCATATCCCTCATCTCATCATGATCAACCAAAGACAAATGTGAAGTATCATGATCATTATCAGGAATATTCACTTTACCGTCAACTTCATCATTTTCAAACTCTTTAATAACAGAAGTAGACAATTTTGGTTCCTCCTCGCAAATCCTAAAAGGTCTTATAACTTCACTCTGACTAGTAATACCTTGTAAACTTGTAGGGTCAGAACTGCACTCTGAAGCAGCAACTCTATTCTGTGACACTCTATTCAACAATGGCTTACCAGTTGCAACTACAGACTTCTTGACCGCACCGTTATCGTCACACAATTCGGAGTCAGGCCTGGAGTTTACATTTAGCTTATCACTGAACTTGCTCACTGGTTCACAGTTCACCTTTGTACGCACTTCTTGCAAACGTGTGAAACACAACCGTGTTTGTCTTGCATCTTGTAACTTATCTGTTGAGGATGTACTACGAAACCTGTTACACTCACTAGGTCTATATGCATTACTAGACATCATGGAGCCTTCTCGATATCCACCCCTCTGAGGCCTACTCGTCATCAATGATTGCGTTTTCCCCTCAGACTGCTCTATTCTAGGGGTGAGATTCAATATACTGGCAAACTTGCTCATAGATTGATTGACACTATCTTTTACTAGTTTCAGGATATCATCAAATTTTGGCTCGATACCCTCATCCTCCATACGGGAGCTTATCTTCACCCACTTCCTTTGCAGTCGAGTAGGTAGGCGTCTTGCTATTACTTCTAGTATAAAACTCGAGTTGAGGTCACTCATGCGATTCATCGAAATCATTGCATTCTTGTAAATTAGCAAATTATCTAAAAACTCAGTGAGTGCCTGGGAGTCATCCTGTAATTGACCACCATTACCCTTAACAGCCTCGAATAATTTCCCTACAATCATCGAAGGTCTTCCAAACCTTTGACGTAATATGCTCATAGCCTCGTCGTAGCCCTCTTTTGGCTTCATAAACTTACAGCACTGTATAGCTCTTGCAGCATCTCCAGTGCAATACCTCATCAAATACATTAACTTCAATTCATCACTTAATAGAAAACTACTCAACATGATCTCAAACTCCTTTACAAATTTTAAATAATCAGCTGGGTTTCCATCAAAACACCGTGGTTCTAATTTAGGGAGTTTGATGTTCCTATTATCCCTGAACGGCGAAACAGTAACATCAACCATGTATTACTTAACATCAGACACATCGTTACAATTAACAGACAAGTCACTATGACTTACTTTCCTGTTTGCATCCAAGACACTCTGTCCCTTCTTTGACCCAGGCATTGTTGAACTTGACCCAATTCCAAAAAAGTTCCAGAAATTGCTTGTTCAAAGAGGACTTGACCGGCACCAGGAAAGATGAACGGTGACTATCCAAACTTTCACCAACTGTCTGAATCGGCCAGAATCTGTTTCTACCGTCAGAAACTGTCAGCCACGTCTCGTAAACCGTTAATGCCCAGCTCTTGCTACGCTCGGGCTCACGCTGTTCCTTGAAGTTCCTCAGAAACGCTTAGTAATAACGGACGCAAAAACCAAAACACCGATTGGCCGCTTGAGAATTCTTTATTGTAACACCAACATATAAAAAATATTTCTACTAAGGTTTCTGACGGTTTATTGCTGACTTCTTTCTGAACAGCGACCGATGAGACGATGACTGTCGTATTGATGCCTCCGCGAAAATTGGGGAAGTTGGTTTTGAGCAAACAACCATGAATCGATCGTTCAATCTTCAACTCCATTGACACTCCCCGGCAAAAAAAGGGATCCAACCCTTTTTTCCATCACGACCAATACACGTTGACTTGGATGCCATTGCGAGAACCTGGGTCACACGGACAGAGCTGAAATGGAAAACAAACAGAAAAGCCAACACACCACAAGCATACTCACAGCACAATCTCACACATCAATGACGACCTGCGCCTCCAGTTAAAGGCATCCTGCTGGCAACACAATCGCCACTTGCTAGAATGACTCTTGCAGAATGCAACGTGACCATGGCAGTACCTCACGATACTCTACGCTCATCCTCTTATCTACTCACTACCAATTACCACTGAAATCGCTTGTCACTCATTCTGCCTCAATTCTAGTAACGGTGACGTATGCGAGCCTCAGTCGTTTACACTCCTTCTTCCCGGCGTGTGGGACCACAGCTAACAATTATCTCCGTATGCATTTCATTCTCAGCAATAGCCTCCCCGGCGTATACGACCCATCTGCTGTCCATAACATCAATCAATTCATTCACGGATGTAGAAGAGTGGAAACAACTTCAGAAGTAATCACGACGAAAATTTTAACAAAATTATGCAATAAAAACAAGGTACGAAAACAACGAGTAAACACAATGAATCCAAAAACACCAATTGATATGACACAACACACGTATTTACAAACAGTACACACAAACTCGCAGTTTATGTCTTGATGGAATTCCTTTGAAGAATTGCAGGACTTACACCAGTACGCCTACAACCCTTCAGAGGTTGACGATTGTAATTTGTGGAATGTCCGGACACAAACAAGATTAACCAACAATTGCGATAATTGGAACTCACACAACTATTTAACACAAACATATGTACAATCAACACATCAAAAGTGGTGGATTCTGGCACGACAAACTACCCTTGAAGAACTGTAGGACTTACAGCAGTACGCCTACATTCCTTCTCAGGTTGATGATCCAAGTTGAAGTCGTCCGGACACAAACAGAATTACCAACAGCTAGATGACAGATGATATCAATTCAGCATATACAATATGAACATATGTACAAGATCATACACCAAGCACATTGGACTGCTCATTGATGCGCTACCCTTTGAAGAATTGTAGGACTTACAGCGGTACGCCTACAACCCTTCTCAGGTTGACGCCCTAGGTGGGAAAATCGTCGCAGAGTTCATTTGCTGACTTCCCTCTATCAGCTATATCCTCAAATCTGAACGGTAACACGCTCATGTCATTGTATCGTAGAATATAGATGACCAACAAACACACGACATATCTCATCAACCAAGTATAGAAACAGAGTAATTTACACCAAAGATAATAACATTCAAATAGTAACTTGAAACTAGAAATGCCTTTATTCGTGCAAGTCAATTTAACAATTACTCTCTCCTTTACACTTGGCTTATCCTCACTAAACTGACCATTGATATTCGTCCTTTCAAACGAACTGATACTAGCATAGTCATTGCACAAGATACTTGAGTTGATGGACGTCTTTTTCATTGTGGATGAAAGCACCAACGACGACTGATTGATATCAGTTGATGAAGTTAGCGGTGGATCAAAAGCTGTTGTTGCTCGACTTTCAGAAATTTGTCTACCTGCAAGACCACCACCACTGCTGTCTTTTACTATCAGCTCCGGTTTAGCACTAGCATCTGATGACAGGTGGGCTACATGCTGATCAATCACACTGACGGTCTCACAAGTATGCATGCCTTCTGCAACTGCATCTGCATTTAATTCTACTTCACGTTCAAGTTGTACAGAAACTTTGTTCAACTTAGCAGTAGTAGGCATATCCCTCATCTCATCATGATCAACCAAAGACAAATGTGAAGTATCATGATCATTATCAGGAATATTCACTTTACCGTCAACTTCATCATTTTCAAACTCTTTAATAACAGAAGTAGACAATTTTGGTTCCTCCTCGCAAATCCTAAAAGGTCTTATAACTTCACTCTGACTAGTAATACCTTGTAAACTTGTAGGGTCAGAACTGCACTCTGAAGCAGCAACTCTATTCTGTGACACTCTATTTAACAATGGCTTACCAGTTGCAACTACAGACTTCTTGACCGCACCGTTATCGTCACACAATTCGGAGTCAGGCCTGGAGTTTACATTTAGCTTATCACTGAACTTGCTCACTGGTTCACAGTTCACCTTTGTACGCACTTCTTGCAAACGTGTGAAACACAACCGTGTTTGTCTTGCATCTTGTAACTCATCTGTTGAGGATGTACTACGAAACCTGTTACACTCACTAGGTCTATATGCATTACTAGACATCATGGTGCCTTCTCGATATCCACCCCTCTGAGGCCTACTCGTCATCAATGATTGCGTTTTCCCCTCAGACTGCTCTATTCTAGGGGTGAGATTCAATATACTGGCAAACTTGCTCATAGATTGATTGACAATATCTTTTACTAGTTTCAGGATATCATCAAATTTTGGCTCAATACCCTCATCTTCCATACGGGAGCTTATCTTCACCCACTTCCTTTGCAGTCGAGTAGGTAGGCGTCTTGCTATTACTTCTAGTATAAAACTCGAGCTGAGGTCACTCATGCGATTCATCGAAATTATTGCATTCTTGTAAATTAGCAAATTATCTAAAAACTCAGTGAGTGCCTGGGAGTCATCCTGTAATTGACCACCATTACCCTTAACAGCCTCGAATAATTTCCCTACAATCATCGAAGGTCTTCCAAACCTTTGACGTAGTATGCTCATAGCCTCGTCGTAGCCCTCTTTTGGCTTCATAAACTTACAGCACTGTATGGCTCTTGCAGCATCTTCAGTGCAATACCTCATCAAATACATTAACTTCATTTCATCACTTAATAGAAAACTACTCAACATGATCTCAAACTCCTTTACAAATTTTAAATAATCAGCTGGGTTTCCATCAAAACACCGTGGTTCTAATTTAGGGAGTTTGATGTTCCTATTATCCCTGTCATGCTTAACATCAGACACATCGTTACAATTAACAGACAAGTCACCATGACTTACTTTCCTGTTTGCATCCAAGACACTCTGTCCTTTCTTTGACCCAGGCATTGTTGAACTTGACCCAATTCCAAAAAGTTCCAGAAATTGCTTGTTCAAAGAGGACTTGACTGGCACCAGGAAAGATGAACGGTGACTATCCAAACTTTCACCAACTGTCTGAATCGGCCAGAATCTGTTTCTACCGTCAGAAACTGTCAGCCACGTCTCGTAAACCGTTAATGCCCAGCTCTTGCTACGCTCGGGCTCACGCTGTTCCTTGAAGTTCCTCAGAAACGCTTAGTAATAACGGACGCAAAAACCAAAACACCGATTGGCCGCTTGAGAATTCTTTATTGTAACACCAACATATAAAAAATATTTCTACTAAGGTTTCTGACGGTTTATTGCTGACTTCTTTCTGAACAGCGACCGATGAGACGATGACTGTCGTATTGATGCCTCCGCGAAAATTGGGGAAGTTGGTTTTGAGCAAACAACCATGAATCGATCGTTCAATCTTCAACTACTTTGTCAATGTACGTGGAGACCTATTGGTAGCACTCACTACGAAAACTGGGGAGATGGAATATGGGGTACGAACATATCTGGTACCAAGCAATATATTTGCGGTAGCCGTAATATTCAACGTCTCAGCGCCTAACATCAAAAATTGAGGGAGGGTGGCGCTAGCTGATCAGTAGATATGGT
Organism: Trichobilharzia regenti; assembly: GCA_944472135.2. Lineage (NCBI taxonomy): Eukaryota > Metazoa > Platyhelminthes > Trematoda > Strigeidida > Schistosomatidae > Trichobilharzia > Trichobilharzia regenti. Next base: position 5,572,208 of record OX235262.1, on the reverse strand, counting down.
GGTGGTCACTAAGGTGAATCGCCCCATTCTGCAGGAACAGCAATATGCAATTTGAAGGCTCGAGATATTTCTGATTTTTATGAGGGCTTAGATCTTTATCTTGAAAAAGATAATAATGAACGCCTTGACAGATCATGCTTCTACCTTTAAATATATACCATTCGCTCAGCCTATTGTTGAGATGCGACCACGCGGGATCTGCACAGATTTATGGGGCATCTTATAAATTAACTTGCTATCCATTGTCAGATCTTTAAATACCACTTCACAATGTCTTATCTCATTTATTTTCTAATGACGTCTTTACTTGATCCTCATTATATTCCATTAAACCCAACATTTTATAGCTCTTTATGAATTTGATTCGACTTATTCAATTCCTATTCTCTGTAGGGCACGGTTGTGCACCAAATAGAAAAAAGGCATGAAATAAAAACAACTGGCTTGAAAATAATTGTATTAAAGCCAAAAGTGGACATCATGATGGTACAAAATATATTGGTTCTATTATACATTGCAAATGAACGTTGTCGGCCTAAGGATTAATTACTTCCCCATTCTGTTTTCTACATAAATGTGTTTATTAATGATACATTTCAATCACTTAATCTATTACACTTTAATGTTTCACCTTTGCACTTTAACTTTTCTAAAACAGATTCCAATCCCTTGTAAACATTGTAATTACCTCAATATTGGTTGGTTATCGTATGCCCACAACCACGGGATGAAAACGAAACGAAGTCGATTTCCCCGCGAAACCTGGAGGACAACTGTACAATTCAATAACTATACGGCCTGGTTCAGACAATGAGTGTAATTATATATATGTATCAAATATTTAACTGTTGAAACATTATTAACTTGTAGACAACTTAAGATTTGACATTATACCATACTTGATCGTGCCTGTAAAAATGGCATGAATTTTCATGTAAATTTATGTTTATATGAAAAAATATTTATTATTATATACTGACCTGGTAAATCAGTCCCCTGACCTTCTACATCCCTCTTTCCGAGCGACAGAACTAAGGCATCACATGGTTCATCACATTAAAACCACAACGTCTCCCCTGAAACGGTAGCTAAAGCTTTGGTCGAAAACTGGATAGCCAATTTTCAGGCCCTATCCATTATCACTACAGACAGAGGTGCCCAGTTTGAAAGCCGACTTTTTAACCAGCGAACTGAATTACTGGGAATTAAACGACTGCATATCATCCTTGTTCCAACGGTATGATTGAACGACTTCATCGACAACTCAAAGCTGCGCTCGTTGCTTCTTTGACACAGAACGGCTGTTCAACCAAACTTCTCCTGGTACTACTTGGTATACGAGCTGCTTTAGAGAAAGATATTGGATGCTGCAATTCCGAACTAGTCTATTGAACAACATTACGATTACCAGGAGAATTCTTCACCCCGGGGTAACCAAGTTCAACACGAGACGTCTGGTTACGTGCAACAGCTAAAACAGCGCATGAACGTGCTCAAGATATCACTTCCACGCCAGCAGAAACGAGCTTCGTACATCCCGCCACAACTGACAGATTACACTCACGTCTTCTTCAGGAGAGAGGGTGTACAAAGACACAAGCTTGCTGAAACTCACACTGACTGTTGGGTTGTCGAATTCCTGCATTCTTACTTCTCAGGAGGAAAGCACTACACTGTACACCATATGCAGGCATAATGTTTATGAGCTAGGTATGCAAATAAAAGTAAACGCATGTACGTAAATTCATTATTTATAAGACTAACAAGTATTTAAGAACTACGATATGACCAGTTAAGCAACATTTAATATATGTAGACGCAGTCAACGTACACTGCTTACTTCTATGACGCATTACCTAAAGCTACGTAGCTACCTTAAAATAGATTCCTGCTTCTAATAATAATAATGTATATTTTCATATAATCGTATGAATTTACATGAGAATATATGCCATTTTTACAGGCACGATCAAGTATGGTATAATGTCAAATCTTAAATTGTCTACAAGTTAATAGTGTTTCAGCAGTTAAATATTTGATACATATATATAATTACGCTCATTGTCTGAACCAGGCCGTATAGTTATTGAATTGTACAGTTGTCCTCCAGGTTTCGCGGGAAAATTGACTTCGTTTCGTTTTCATCCCGTGGTTGTGGGCATACGATAACCAACCAATATTGAGGTAAGTACAACGTTCACAAGGGACTGAAGGCCGTTTTAGAAAAGTAAAAGTGCTTAGGTGAGTCATTAAAGTGTAATGAAATAGGTAAGTGCAAGTATCATTAATAAATTCATTTATAAAGGAAAATCCTTAGGCTGACAACGTTCCTGTAGCTACTAACTTCGTGAGCAACTTAACGTTATATTTGAATTACCCGGTAGAAGTGGGCATCCTGAGAACTTTCTTGGTGAAAAGATCGTCTCCTAGTTGAAAAAATAAATATATCCTAATCAAAACGAAGGCGTTTGGGCGTATTTACCCTATCACCTTAAATGACTCCAAATTTGCAGTCACTTAAAAGGTAAAAATAAATTTATCGAAGACAGTACGCTTATGATTTATAGATGTTGTAATGCACGTTGAGGAAAAGCTATATCCATGGGGTTATAACAGTTAATAATAATAGTATATTCTCATTTTGTACATGAGAGACGCCAGTTTACAGGCATCATCAATATGATAAATTACATATACGATTAGCAATCATAATTAATAATAATGTTTTAATAAAATACACATTTTTTCCTACTTGTGTAGGACACACCAAATATACAGGCATGGGTAAGCATTATTTAAACTTCATAAATTCGGTTTATGGTTAAGTTACATGGTTGCTGGCGTTTTTGTCTTAGGTCTGTGGGAACAATATGATTGTGGTGAGAGCAGGCCGTGAGAAAATATGAGCAAGGCTGATTCAACAACCAATCACAGCAAAGTTAACGTGGCGAAATATGATTCGCAGATAGAGAACTCTATTTGTCGAGGAATTCCGAAACAACCAATCAGAAGCCTGCGTTTGTCTGCCTAACTTCTGATAAACAACCAATCAGATGACTGAGCTTGTCTACTTGCATAAGCTATAATAATGTATGTGAAATATGTATAAATACGTGTTGATTTTCATAATAAAACGATCTGTTGCCTGGCCCTTGTCTTCTGTTGTTACATCATAACAAGTCATTCAATGGAGCACATCATGAAATATAGGAATATTGTCTTCGCATTAACAAAAAAACCCAAGTAAGTTTTGGATGGATTAAAAATACTTGGGAAAAAATAAAGCTTGAAGTAATTCCTCAATATAACTTGGGTGTGTACAAATCCGAATCTTATTTTTGATTTGATTTATATCCAAATTGGGTAATAAGGAAGCTATTTTTACAGATACGATCAGTTATGTTATAAGCTACAATCGTGACGTTGTATTACAAATTGATACTTTTCCATTGGTATAAGAGTATATTCCACAAATGTAATCCAGGTTGCGTCGTGGAGAAAGTTAATTCGTTATTAACCAGGCAACTGAAAGATACGGGACCAATAATGTTTGCAGATCATTTGTCATTGTAAATGGTCAAATATCCACATTATTCATTCTCATTCAAAAAGTCAAATGGAAGCTGAAATGGTGAGAGAAAAAAGAAGACAAACAACAGCAACGCAAAAGAAAGCAACGGGAGTCCTTAAGGAGTGATTAATAAATATATACATATATATTCTGTTTAGTAACTGTGGTTATTTTGGTACACAAACTAACTAGTCCCGTTATGCTAACTTTTATATTATGTGTAAACTAATATTACTGTCCTGTGTAGAAATGTTAATCATCTAGTTCCAATAATATTAAAATTTATAATTGTAGTTTGTTGTAACTACACGTTTAAAGAACTTAAAATATCTATGTAGGGTGAAAAAGAAGGTGTAAGAGTCAGGCGCAAAAGTGCATTGTCATCTTTGAGCAGTCTGGTGACTGAGGAGATGAACACTGGAAGTGTGTTTGCATCGCGCACATTAGCTGGTAGTCTATTCCAAATGACTGAAAACTTATTTAAGAAGAAGTTGTACCGCACGTAAGTCTGACAGTGCTCCATAGCAGCTAGGTTGTGATGATTTCTAAGATTGTAACTGATGACAGCGGTAGGTTTAGTTATTGGCTCGGAGGAATGCAAGAGAAGATTAGTTAGCTTATAGTAAAAGATAAGGTTTAGCTTAAGGCGTCTTTTCCAGAGGGGTTCTAATCTTAGTCTTACGCATCGCTCATGGTATTCCAGACCACTTTCTAAACCAAGAGTTCTTGAGGTAAACTGCCGTTGCACTCCCTCTAATTTAAGCTTGTCATTTTGTCTTAGTCCGCTAAGAATAAACGGGCAGTATTCTAAGATAGGTCGGACACATACTTTGTATAATAAAACCCTAGTTTCACAACAAAAGAAATTGCGTGTTATGCATCCTATCAGCCTTCGCGTTTTACGTCTGGCATAATCAGTCTGTTCAGCGAACGTTAGGTTACTAGAGTATCTAATACCGAGATCTACGACTGAGTTGAGCTTAGCTAGTTTTCGCCCATTTATTTCAAGAGTTAGATCAAGCTTACTGTTGCCGATACAAATCCAGCCGCATTTGTCAATGTTAAAATTTAGACAGGATTCAGCACACCACGTTGCAAGGCTACTTAGTTCAAGATGTATTTTAGTAACCATATCGCTTAATTCATGAGTGTAGCAGGAGTAGACGACTTTGAGGTCGTCAGCATATAGGAATGGTTTACCTGAGGTGAAGCACTTGCAAATGCTGTTAATGTAAACTGTGAATAAAAGTGGACCTAGGACACTACCTTGCACGACCCCACTTGAGATCTGCCTAGGATGAGACAATACAGATCCAACTTTGGTTATTTGTACCCTGTTGCTTAGAAATGATTTTAACCAGTTCAGTAATGGGTTGCGAATTCCACAAGAGTACAGCTTCTCAAAGAGAATACTGTGAGATACCATGTCAAATGCCCTAGATATATCGAAGTAGAGAACAACGACTAGCTTACGTGCTTCGCGACTACTAGTGATGCAGTTGAAAAAGTCGAAGTGGCAAGTAACGCAGGATCTATTTTTGAGAAATCCGTGTTGAGACCTTGTAACAAGATCTTCCCTAATTAGGTAGTCTGACAATTGATCTTTTACAACTTTCTCCATGATTCGTGAGATAACTGGGGTTATATTTATGGGTCTGTAATTGCGGACGTTTGCCCTATCACCAGATTTGTAATGTGGAATTATGAAGCTAGTTTTCCACTCACTAGGGTAAGTGCCAGTGTCCATAGATATTGAGAAGAATTTAAGAAGTAACAGGGTATATCACACCCACTGTTTTTGAAAATTATCGAAGCGAGGCCATCCGGTCCCGTACTAGTGGAAGGTTTAAGGCTTTTAATTGCTTGTACTATTAACTGATTAGTGAACACAATGCTTTCAAGGGAAGAGATAGTAAGGGGAGCGGTTTCACCAGGCATATGTGTTTCTAAACTAAAGTTTGCAAACCAATCACTGAAAGTTCACAGATAGTGGCAGGTTCATTGTAGATTACTTTGTCGTGAAGTAAGTATGGGATTTCCCTCGCCGACTGCATTCGTTTTTTAAGAAGTGCCGTTAAGTTATAAACTTTGGAGGTACTTTCAAGTGCCGTTAACTCTTCGTCGAGGTCCTTTTGAGAGCGTAGGCGCTTGAGAGATTCAAGAGACTCGTGGATTGAGAGCAATAGTGATATGTCCTTAGTGGAATAGTACTGTTTCTTCAGTTTCCTTAACTTATTACGGTGTGCCCTTGGAATATATTCAGTTCGGTGTCTACTTAATTTCACTATTTTCTTTGGAGCAACTGTATCTAGACAAAGGGTAACATTCCTGTAAAACAGGGTTACTAAGGCCTCCAGGGAGTCAGTGGTAAAATAGTCATCCCATTGACAGAGTCGAATAAGTTCTTGGACTAATCCCCAGTCTGTATATTTGTAACTACGACATATTGTGCTTCCTGAGTCTTGTTTGTTTCCTGTATTTAGTGGTGAGAAAGGCAGAGAGCAGAGTACCATTCTATGGTCACTACTGGAAAATCGATTACCAACATACGTGGATACTGGGATTGTGTCATGACAAAAAACAAGGTCCAACATGTTGTCACCACGAGTAGGTGTCTGGACGTGTTGTTGCCATCCATAACAGTCTATAGTGGCAAGTAATTCGTCGAAGCGTTGGGGGCCGGAACTAGTTAGCCAATTGACTTCTGGAAGATTGAAGTCCCCTGCAATTATTTTGTAATTAGCACTAAACGAGGATGCGTGTGCAAACGATTTAGCTAATAACGCATCAGTTTCTTTTGTTGCGCTTGGTGCTCGATAAACACAGCCTATGAGAAGTTTGTACTTATCTCCATGTAAGACAACCCAGAGTGAGTCAGGTACATTATTCATTGTTTCATCTTCCACCTTACTGACTACAAATGAGCTATGTATATATATGAGACATCCTCCACCACGCTTGCAATCTCTGTTTGCACGGTGTACAGTGTAATCATCGATACCTATATGCACATCAAGTACAGAGGATGAGCACCATGACTCAGTAATCAGAGCTACAGTAGGCTTGGCGACTAATAATAATGTCCTTAGTTCAGATATCTTATTGATTAAGGAACGTGCATTAATTAGCAATATCGTGAATAAGTCACGGGATACTACAAACTGGCTTAAAATGTCACCATAACCTAAATCTATTTGTGCGTCAGCACCGCAAGAATTTATGAATGAAAAGGAGGTCGGACTGGGTGTCTGCACATCGGAGTTGGTGTGCAATGAGGTGGTCCTAGGTGCCATGGGTCGTACCAGTGATTCGGGACACCTGGAAAATTTACCATGTGTTCCTGGATATAAGGGTAGTACAGGTTGGGCCTAGGTTGACGGTTAAAAGGCATAGCATCAGAAGGTCTACCCATCCAACTGCTATTCGTCATACCGGTATACACCTTCGGGTTGTTTTTATAACTTAAAGGGAATTGTGAAGGAAGGTGCTTTGGCTGCAAGACTTTAGGAGTCTTGGAGCCTGACTTTCTATAAGGTGGAGCATGCGGAACACCTCCAGATATACTTATGTTTCGAGAGGAGTTTTTCGTAACAAGTGATGGTTTGTTGGCATTCTTACTCTCAGCAGGCTTATTGAATACAAAGTATTCTTCCCCATCATTAGTCTCAACCCTGCGAAATTTGTTCATCGTGGTGAGGTTACTACGTTTGGGGGGAAATTTCTTAGAACAACTTGCAGAAGTTCTAGTCATTTTAACATCTTTCGATGAGGCTTTATTTACAGGGGTACTGGTATCTAAATCAGTTCCTAGTTCCATTGGCAGGTGTGGTTGTTGTGTAGTTTGCTGAATGCTAGTTTCAGCACTAGGTGTCTGTTGCTGTGCACGATCCTTATTTGGTAAATCAAAGCTAGAGGAGGTGACCAGGTTATTACTACGCATTATTCTGCGCTGACACGGTGTTTTATCCTGAGCTACGGTTATAGACTTATAACTGCTATTCAGTCTTAAGTGATCCTGACATTTAGTAAACTTACTAGCATCAAGGGAATTACTGAATTTAAAAATGATTGGGCAATTAGCCTGGTTAGACTTTTTACGAAGTCGTTTGCATTCACATGGAACACTAGCCATGCCGCAACAAATCAGGATTTTGTGTCTTACAGTTTTCAGGGGCAGAGAATCTGGGACGTTGTAAACTATAGCTTGGTGAGAAGAGGTTATACGCTTCATCACCTCCGTAGCCAAGCAGTCAATCAGATTTTCAGCTTTATTTAGGTTGTCTGGAGATATTTTAGGATGCCTTTCTAAAAGACAGGCTATTGGGTCTAAATTCAAAAGCTTATTTTGAGTTACATCCAGTAAACACTTAACCTGGCCAATATCAGAACGGCTCTCCGTGGTATTTGAGATTGGCAGTGACATACTATCAAACTGATCTAATTTTTTCTGAATTTCACTTACTTGCCTCTGCATATCTTTCAAAAGGAGGTTTAGTTTACAGAACTCAGAGTTCTCTAACAGAACATCTTTCACCTGTATCACAGGAGTGAGATCTGCACTCAAACCATTTTGAGAGCTAGTAGTTGATACTGTATTACACGGCGGTAATGCAGTTATAACCGAATTTAAGCCACTATCTAAAACAATTGTGTTTCTACGAACACGTTTTTTAGAGATTTGGACCATAATTTCAAGAATTATATGACAATAAGCAGTAAATAAATTTCAGAGCAAACACGTGCAAAAATGTCACCAATTTCGAACGTACCGCCGACGCATATATGTAGATGTAGAAGATGCACTTATGGCTCATATATTTAAAGCAGTTGTTATTAAACAAGTTATCTGTAAGCAACTTGTGATGTTCTGAATACTGCAAACTGTTGATAATAAACTGCATCAAAGAAAAAAATGCTGAACAGCTAGAAAATACTACTGCCGTTTCGCTGGTTTTTACCTTTTGCATTTGTAACTCATCCTTCCAAAGCTGCGATTGACGCCAAACCATCCATGGTACCCCACAGACCCTATAGAAATTTGTGAGAGATCTGACATGTCAGGTTGTCTTCCAAATTGTAAGGTTTCAGATCTTTCAATTTACCTCTCACTGAAATATCACTTATATACTTCACTATGGTCTTTTCATTTGTGCACTATTACAACGCATTTTATGTTAACTGGATATGCCTTCATTAAAGCTGAGACTTACTCTTTGTGTTTATTAGTTGCTTGTTTACAGTCTATTTGCTTTTATTAGAAACACAACAGCACCAGTGTTTGAACAAAGCTGTATTTTCATGGAAAACGTCATATTTTCTATGCTTACACCAATATGGTTGGCATTAAACATTGCAAATGTATACTCACATTCCAAGGACATAGCACTTAGCCAAATGTACGGTGTTCATTGTTAAGGGTTTACAATTTAACTCTTATAATTTATGATACTTCACGATTGCAGTTTATAACATAACTTATTGCGCCTGTAGAAATGACATGCATTCTTTGTAAACATTGGTTTATAATAATAATTTATTTTCATATAAACATAAATTTACATGAAAATGCATGCCATTTTTACAGGCACGATCAAGGATGATATAATGTCAAATCTTAAATTGTCTACAAGTTAATAATGTTTCAACAGTTAAATATTTGATATATATATAATTACACATTGTCTGAACTAGGCTGTATAGTTATTGAATTGTACAGTTGTCCTCCAGGTTGAGCGGGAAAATCGACTTCGTTTCGTTTTCATCCCGTGGTTGTCGGCATCCAATAACCAACCAATATTGAGGTAAGTACAACGTTTACAAGGGATTGGAAGCTGTTTTAGAAAAATTAAAGTGCTATGGTGAAACATTAAAGTGTAATAGATTAAGTGAGTGAAATGTATCATTAATAAACACATTTATATAGAAAACAGAATGGGGAAGTAATTAATCCTTAGGCCGACAACGTTCATTTGCAATGTATAATGAAACCAATATATTTTATACTATCATGATGTCGACTTTTGGCTTTAATACAATTATTTTCAAGCCAGTTGTTTTTATTTCATGCCCTTTTTTCTATTTGGTGCACAACCGTGCCCTACAGAGAATAGGAATAGAATAAGTCGAATCAAATTCATAAAGAGCTATAAAATGTTAGGTTTAATGGAATATAATGAGAATCAAGTAAAGACGTTATTAGAAAATAAGTGAGACAAGATATTGTGAAGTGGTATTTAAAGATCTGACAATGGATAGCAAGTTAATTTATAAGATGCCCCATAAATCTGTGCAGATCCCACGTGGTCGCATCTCAACAATAGGCTGAGCGAATGGTATATATTTAAAGATAGAAGCATTATCTGTCAAGGCGTTCACTATTATCTTTTTCAAGATAAAGATCTAAGCCCTCATAAAAATCAGAAATATCTCGAGCCTTTAATTTGTATATTGCTGTTCCTGCAGAATGGGGCGATTCACCTTAGTGACCACCACCATATCTACTGATCAGCTAGCGCCACCCTCCCTCCTTTTTTGATGTTAAGCTCTGAGACTATGATTATTATGGCTACCGCAAATATATTGCTTGGCACCATATATGTTCGTACCCCATATTCCATCTCCCTAGCTTTCTTAATGAGTGCTTCCAATAGGTCTCCACGTACATCTTTACGAACATATTATATATGTGTGCATGCATCCTGATGAACAGATTACTTTATAAGAAGTTAAAACCTTAAAGAGTGAAACGAATAGGTGTTGTGAATAGTGGAGCAAGATTTAGCAGAATACTATAGTTAAGGTTCAATTTAGGTAGTATGGACTGAAGGTAAGGTCGGTTGGCAGGACTTAGTGCACTAAATTTTCATGACAGTCTTATATATAGTAAACATTCGACATTGCAAAGTAACGTGTCTAGACATATTATAAAAAGATATTAACACAGAACCAACGAAATTTTGGCGTTTTTTAACAATACTGCAGTGTGTGTATAGTGAAGAATGATGGTTAGTCTACAGGGAGCCGTAGAGTAAATCAAACCATATATGATAAGAGTATCATCAATAATATAGTTCGTATATCAAATATTACACTAGGTTCAATAATTGAGTGTTATAAGGGAAACAAGCGTGGTAAAGCAAGAGAACATTTGATGCATAAATATTTCAAGTATTTTTATATCCATCTAATTTAAGAGTTGAACATGCATGATTAGTAAGTATTATTATATTAGTATATACATATGAAATATGAAATTATTATTATATGCTTGCTGCTATCCTTTAGAAGATGAATAATGTGTGTGGCAGTGAAAACCCAGAAGAATGTTGTCATGAACAAAGAATGAGAAAGGAGAATGAACCATTTTCAGAAAAGGTAGGCAAATCTAAAGCGTTTAACTTTAATATTACTTCTTTGTTTAATTTTTAGCAGATATGCGGTAACCTCAGTCAACCCAGTCACATTGCCCTAAGTATTACGACAAAGAAATGCTTAAAGACATTTGCTTGTTATTATTTTTGATTATATATATTTAACATCCTGCTTACCAGACCTTTTGTTATTCTATCTGATTGTAGATATATCTGTCATGATGACTAGATGCAGGCATGACTTATTAATAAGAACTGACGAAGTAATTGGTGGCATATTTTAGTGTAAGCTAAATCTAAATACGATTGCTAAAGCTCAACGAATTCAATAATTCGTCTGGTGTAGACTTTAATTAATGCTACATGTTAACAGCCTTAGTCATATGGATTGACATCACGCTTTAAGTGAAACATTAGTAATTCAATACTTTCGAATATACGTAACCGTATAAGAACTGGAACTCGAATGCGGTGCCTAAGTTATGCCTACTATTGTCCCTAAAGACTTGTATATGACTATGAGACGTATGCACGTTAGCTAACTGAAATACTTATAATTTAACACGTATGACGACCGGCATCGTTCCTAAGCAATTAAACTTACGTATAGTTAAAGTCCTAGAGAGCACCGGTCTAGCATGCCGTGCTTAATAAGGGAACACATGAATTGAAAGACAATAAGATTGACATGAAAAATTTATTTTAATTATGATACAAATTCAGTTTATTTACATATTCAGAGTACCATTGATTCCTGCGATTACTTCTACTGAATAATTCCTGGCAAACACTTCTCCAAATTTGTCATTAATTTTCCTAATGCCCGTATTCATAATGCTTATATAGGTTTCCAGTGGGGCACTTCGATTTCGAGGGACAACAGCTGACGTGCATTGAGATGAGAACAAGTTGCGTGACCACGCCCATTGTTTACAATTCTGCATCACATGGTTAACTACAAAAGGTGAAACAAAAAACGTAAAGATAACTACGAATATTACACGTGCAATGATGGTAGTGCTTGTTTCTTGTTTCCAATTAAGGCAATGTACACACGAATAGATTAATGAAAATTACAACTTTCCGTATATAAGAACACTAATTAATTAAATTTCGGTCGACATAAATTAAAAACGGAGTCATAAAAACGCAAATATACCTGTGAAATACGGCTTTCTGAAATGGACCAAAAGCAAGTGTCGGCAGTGGTACCGACAGGTCTGAAATGTAAAGCACGTGCAGGTGCAAGCACTCAGATCAACCTCAACTCTATTCCCATTTTCAACATACTTTTATGCAGACTATCAGATCTTTGCAAGTACCGTTTCATTTGCTTGTGGGAGCTCTCGACGCGATTATCTGTATCATTCCCAAAAGTCAGCACGTTGTCTCTGAAACATGCTGCCCACAATTCTCGTCGATGCATCCAACGACGTTGTAGATACTGACTGACAGTAGCATCCAATCTGCTAATAACTCTGAAATAGAAATTAAATCTGGGAAATGAGAACATTAAAGGCATTACTCTGATCTTTTTTTACACTGCACTAGACGGCATAAGTAGTTCTTCACGATGGGATTTCTTGTCTACGAGTAAAATGTAAAGTATGCTTTGAAAAACTTACTTTACGACAGAAGGCTCGGCAAACATGGAAAGAACACAAAACAATGTGCGCTTCTCTGTGCGTTAACTTGACGGCTGCTATTTCAGCTTGCGCACAATCCATAATGAAAGATTCTGTTTTGGAGGTGTCTTCCATTATTTGCCGGAAACAGTCTAATATCCAAACTACATCTCGTTTGAATTCTTTTCTAGTCCATGCAAATAAAACTGGTCGTCCACGACCAAAATTATCCGTCACAAGTAATTGGAACAAAGAATACCTGCACGTTGATTAATGAATTGGTAAACTTACTTCCCCTTATTTGTATTATACGTCGAATCAATACCAACAACCTCAGGGAACTGTTTATACAATTCTATTTGCTCATAAGTTGCAAAACAAATTCTTGTTAGTGAATTCCTGATCGGTTCATCGGAATAATACTCCATTAACTTCCCACGGGATTTTAGGAATTCAGAAATGTCACGACGACTCGAAGTACCTAAAGTATTTAACAATTACGTCAACGTTACCTTTATTAACTGCGGCTTTTATATTTTTAACGTCGATGCGAGTTATATCCCTGTGGTACTTCTCCTTAACATGCATTATTATTCCATCGGATGAGTGGGATTGCTGAAGAAGTGGTTCCACATTTTCTTTCTCTTCAACTGTTAGTCGTCTATTCCATGGGTCATTCTGCATGTACACCCTGCTGCGTGGATGGTTATGTACCATATTGTGGGAAGCAATTATGTATTCAATATAACGCAAAACCACGCGAAATGAAGACGAGCAATTGCAACATTTAGACCTGAAATATTCATGAAATCATATTACACTTCTTCTTACGACTTATTTCTCGATTTCAATCCAGGTCTTGTAAGATTCACTCCAAAAGTGCATTTAAAACCAACATAAGCGTACTTAAATCTGTCATCCGGTATCGTTTTGCTGCAATTATGAACATAGTGAGTGCAGGACAACTACATTGTTAGCATTAAATGACTTCCTCACTTTTTGAAATTCCGCTAATGACTTCTCAAATTCATCCCAGCTGAAGAAACGCCTTCCAAGTATATATTCAGCAAAAATTCCACTTAAATCTGTGCTCCTGTCACTCGAATTGACTACCTGCAATGGACTAAAATAAAATTATCAATTAGGATCCATCTATGTCACAACTATTCCAAGATAAATCGTAAAAAAAAACATTGAAATATAGGGATGATCAATAACCGTCAAGAAAATACCGCACGTATAACCTAAATTACAGAAAAACACAAGAACCCACCGGTTCGTTGAAATCGCAAGCAACCGATAGACCAAACAACGAATTGTACGACAAATAAAGCCTAGTACATGCACAAACAAAGAAAAACAAAGCGTTACAATAGTCTAATACACGTTTATATTAATCACATATGCTGGCAAACGACGCAAACACAAACACGCAAAGACAGCACCCGACAGCACGCACCCAAGGACAATTCAAACTCCAATTGACCGCCACCATTCTAGCCAATGAAAGACGAAAAAAACTGAGTCGCGGAAAATACAACACGCAGCAGCGTATATCCTCACCCGTTGAGGAAGGTAAGTAGCATTTCTGTACAGGTGCTGACGTGATACATAAGAGATGCAGAATAAACAATAATTATCAGTAAATGATTCATAAAGTGTTTCAAAGTCTATTAAACGTTAAATTCACCTGTAAGTACACCATATTTGTGATATTTCCAGTTGTTTATGAGACCGACTTTGAACTTGTCGGAAGATTTTATATTATAGGTGATCCCGTTATTTACCAGATGAGCTAGCAATATCACGAATAAATGGAGAATAGCAGCGCTGTATCAGTACCTTCGTTGAAAGCAGTATCTTTGAAAAGAGAAGAAGACAGATGAAAACCGACAGAGAGGTGCAGAAGTATATAAAAGTTATAAAAGGTGTTGATAATCAAAATATATAACAGACATGGGTTTCATCATTATTTTTATTGTTTTTTTCAAGAAATATTATTTTCCCGATATTCTACAGTCTTTCCTGCGAACAATTAGTTTAAGTGAAAGACAGGTGATAATTTCACCTACTTATGTAGGTTTAAAAGGAGTTAAACACAAAAGTCAGAGTGCGTTAGGTATGTAAAAGAAAAGCGAGGGCCAAGTAATATACGTTTTTCTGAAGTATACAGTTCGGTGTCCTTCTGAAGTAGCGGACTCATACCATTTACTTTCGTTCGGCAGTTTGCATTTAAACTTCGGCTCTCGGCAATTTTCAACTTCTATTTCTTTTTTTCATTATTTTTTTAATCTTTACTTTTTTGTTTATTCTCATTTTGCAGAAGCCATTCGAACTCAGGAGCCTTAGCAATAGAGTGCTGTCCCGCAGATAAGGCTGTATGTCATACATGTATGTATGTAGCACATTAGGTACAAACGACCATAGGTAACACTTACCCTTTAGTAGTTTCTGCAGGCCTTTCGATTTCTTACTGCTTCCAAAGCTACATATAAACACCATATATTCATACTTCGCACGCGGCACATCCTTGTGTAATTTAGATTCTCTCAGTAAATTGGGTGTTTGTTAACTGATAATGGACACACTGATGTACACTCACCTCCTCGGAGGGCTTCAACGCCTTTTCAACTTCAAACTAGGTTCTGAATTACCCAGGTTAATTATGTTCTTAGAAAACCTTGCCAATATCAAATCTGATCGTGCTTCTTCACTAGATTTACTCGTAAATTGTTGCATGCTGTAAACATGAACGTGAAACATTGTTTTTACCAGATTTATACGTAGTAAATAACCGCTTGAACCAACAATAACAACGGTAACTAACACATGAACTGGAAACAGCAGCTTCTGCCACCCAAACATGTTCATGTGCATAATTTCCAGAAATTCTACATAGTACTATTCCATTAATAGCTGAAAATCAACTAAAACACTGTAACCACGCATGAATGCAACGTAGGAAACAATTAAAATGAAATGAATGAACTGACCTGGTGGTAAGAAATTTGGAAACAAAACAAATAACTAGTTTCAACAGCAACAGAAACAAGAATGGGGGAAAACGCAACATTTATGAACAATGTGCATCAAGATAAAGTATGAATAATTGCAGGATAAACGTAAAAGCCAGTGTGTAGACGAACGTTTAGAAAACGACAATCCATTACTGCCGACTGACACGGACTGAAGTGATCTACCAATGTCTAACTCTTCCAGTGACCGTGAGAGTGCGGGATGATTTCAGCCAGTGAAAACCTGGTTTACACGGTAACTCTTCGAGAATCATACTGACCATGGGGCCCTAATGTGAGTCAAGAAGCCATGTGGTGAGAGCGGTCTGCTAGCCGATTGGTTGACACTAACCTACGTCAATGTCTAGGTCACTAATATGGGCCGTGAGGAAATATGAACAAGGCTGTTTTAACGACCAATCACAGCAAACTTAAACGTGGGCAAATATGATTCGCAGATAGATGGCTCCACTTTCCGAGGAACTCGAAAACAACCAATCAAAAGACTGCGTTTTTCTACTTGACTAGGCTATAATAATGTATGTGAAATTTGTATAAATACGTGTTGATTTCCGTAATAAAACGATCTGTTGCCTGGCCCTTGTCTTCTGTTGTTACAGCCAAGCAAAATAAGGGGCTGGAGTGATAGCGTAAAATTTCGGACAAATCTTGTTAGAAAATATCTGACAAACACCAGAAGCCTATACTGATTCACGTTGAGAACAAAGCTCACAGCCAGGGGAAAGTCCAAATAGTGAACATCTCACTGTCTGGAAGTGGCCGAAATATTTGATCCGTACTTTGGCGGATAAAAATATGGAGCACTGAGTATTACTAACGTGAGTCATGTAGGACGCATTGCCAAATTAGCACACGAAAATCTCAAGAATATAATTCCACGTTGAACTAGCAATGGTACTAAGGAAGCTGAGAAATCTGAACACTGGAAGCTCCCATGTTGCAATAAAATTTGACCATCCGTTGTTAAATAGTTCACAGAAGCTCTCTGCAAGCTGTTGTGTGACCTAATTCAACACTTGAGTGGTTCAGTGAAACTGCCAAAGGATTGGAAGAAAACCATTCTTCTATCTTCAAAAGTTGGGATTGACGAAACGTGATGAGTTACGAATCAAAGGTGCTACTTCTACTAGTCTTGGAGGTATTAGAAAGACTTACTGGTCGTCACATGAAGCAAACCATTGACAGGGACAATGACACCGAGAAGCACAAAACAGTTTCGGGAGATGAAGATCCTGTACAACAAGTCTATTACTAGCAGTGAGTGACTGGGCATTATGTTAAGATATGAATGTCCCATCCCAAGGGAGCTCCCTGGACTTAGTGGAGGCATTATACACCTTCAAACCCGAACTCGTCCCTCACATGTAAATTTATGTGTTTATATGAAAATATTAATTATTATTATGCAAGTCGACATTGATGGCATCTCCAATCATTGTTGAAGTACCACCTAGTCATCTGGCGACCTAAAGGTTTTCGGATCGGAAGTGTTTGAAAGAGTAAGATAGTTTGTGGGCCGACCAGAAAATTGTGGAAGACGGCACCTGCCAGTGGTTTGACCTTTTACCTCAGATACTCAAGGGAGTCCAACTACTCACCCGTAAGTCTCAGAGAGTACGTTATTCCATGTGTAGCGACAAGACGTGGCAGAGCTACTTAGGTCTCATACTAGCTCAATACGTTACGCGACCATGTCTGCGTAACAGCAAGGCCGACTATGCTGAAATGTAGAGGCTCTTGTCCGACGCTGACTGGCCCTTAGCATGGGATGAGCTATCTATGGATGAACACTGGGAGGTGGTAAAAAAGATTATTCATACAGTAATCTCGGATACCGTCCCTTTAGTCACAATACAGCTCAAAAGAAAGTCGTCATGGTTGAAGAGAGGCACGCTACGTATTCTGCAAGCAAAGCGGAAGGCTTGGTTTACGTGGCTTGAATCCAAGAGTCAGACCGACCACGATGCATACCTCGAACTCAGGAACCGGTGCAATGCAAGAGTCAGGAGGGATAGGAGGTCATTCCAGGCTAACCTTGCCAAAATACTTAGCAAACCCCAAAATCTTGTACCGATTCATGACGTAAAGAAAACCAACCATCCAGGGGGCATGCGCCTCAGATGGCCCAAGCTTTTAATATCTCACTACTCTGATATGCCTGAAACATTCAGTTTAGCCTACGCCAAACAGCTAACAGCAATGTGGGTATTACCCGTACGGACCAAAATGGTGGCACTACTATTTCACAGGAGGAAAACCTAGTGGCTACTCTCCAAATAAACCCGGCAATTGTCTAAGGAAGCTACAGCGACATACACCTAGGAAGTCCCCAGGTTGTGACGACATCAGGCCATCTGTTATGAAACACTGCGCCAAAGCTCTCTTCAGGCCCTTGTTCCAACACTCAATGGATTCGGGGAAACTGCCAAGAGAATGGAAATGAGCCATCCTTTAACCGATCTTCAAGGGTGGGGATCGGCAAAATGCCACTAGTTATAGACCCGTAGCTCTGCTCTCAGTGGTATCAAAAGTACTGAAAAGTATTATTGACGATCACATCAGGGATTACTTTGATAGGTCTGGTATACTCCATGAAGCCCGACACGGTTTCAGGAAATGCAGATCCTGTGTTACTAACTTACTATCAGCTTGGGACGACTGGAAATTATGCTGGGATACGAATGTACCAGACCATGTGTTCTTCCTAGACTTTGAGAAGGCATCTGATGCAGTTTGCCATGACCTCCTCGCACACGGAATAAGCCAGATAGGTATATGTGGGCCGATTCTGTCATGGTTAAAGGACTACCTAGCTGAAAGTCAATTTTGCACTAAGGTCAATCGAGTCCGATTATCTTGGCACAGCCCGTCATTAGGAGTGTCGCAGGGTTCTATCCTAGGACACCTGATGTTTTTGATTTTATCAGTGAACTACCACGCCGTCTTCTTCTATACGCTGACGAAGTAAAGATATGGAGGGCGATAAAGTGTCTGGAGGACTCAGATAGGCTACATGAAGATCTAAACCTTCTGGAAGACTGGGCGGCGTTTAGTGGCATGACTTTCAACTTGAAAAAGTGCAATGTAGTGAAGTTACGCACTGTAGACTGTAGAATGCAAGTTACACCCTGTGCAATGAAAGTTTGTCCTGCACAACGTCGGAATGCGACTTAGGTCCAGTTCTACTGGAAAAAATGGACACAAACGTAAATTACATGGGGGATCTAGCGAGGGCATACGCCGTCATACACTTTACACATAGACAGTTAGGTACAATCACCCGTGAGCTCTGTCTACGGTTGTAAAAAACATACGTCAGACCACACGTTGAAGTGCATAATACTATTGCACCCCCACTGCTTAGAAGAGACGACAAACTCTTGGGGGGAGTCCAACGACGGGCAACAAAAGGAGTGGTCGGTCTCCAAAATAAACCATATGATGAAAGGCTGAAGAAATTAGGCCTATTCACACTTAGCTACCGTCGTCTTAGGGGGATTTGATTACCGCCTACAAAATAACAGATGACCAGAATCACCCAAATAAAGATGTTCTGCCATTGAGTGAGTATAGGCTCCCGCGTGGAAATCCCAGAAGGACAAGGACCCGGGTACACTCCTGGGTTTACCGTCCCTGGAATTCCTTAACGGAAGATGTAGCTATGGCACCGCCTGTGGACGCCTTTAAGTGAAGGTTTGACAGCCATGAAGCGAGACAGGGACTGCATCCAAATGGCCTATCCCTTAAAATCTCGTACATCATTGAGCGGTAGACAATTAAACTTGCCGTTTTACATCTTTACATTCTCTCCCGTCTTACTTTCCTGACAACTGTAACTACACTTATTATTATCATCATTATTACCGATATATATTATTCATATTATTCTTCGAATTTAATCAGCTGACTGTTGTTACGTTTTCTTATACCTTTTTCTGTCTGTTAGTCTGAATAACTTCACTAATTATATCTATTATTATCTCTTTTGTTTTGATGACGATACCAGGGGACTAACTGGTGAAAGGATCAACTCTATTCACAGGAGTAACAGTCTTGAAACACCTCATCATAAAACCACATATAATTAATCCCAGCACTACTCTTTTTGGAGTCAACCAAAGCTACGACAGTCGAGTGGCGAGACGAGCTACGCAGAAGTTTACCGAAGATCAGGAACCCATACCTAAAAAATCAAGAGGCGAGCACAGAAATCAAGTTGGTTTATACTAACTCGTGAAAACGATATTGGATATTGAATACTAGCTCTGCAAAAAATATTGGATATTGGATGTTTGACCTAGAGATTTTAACTACATCCACCTCAATGACCTCACTTATGAATTTGTCAACATGTGGATAGTTTCGGTCATATTAACTCTGCATTTCGTGTTTGCATCCAGTGAAGATATTTCTTTCAAAAAAGACTTTTCTGTACAGCCAGGTGGAAAGAAGTACTCTGCAAATATTGAGAGAGTATTTTCTATCAACACATAATGCAATTATTTAATAGGATGGTATAACTTGTACTTTCACATATGAATGTCAGGGCGGGACAAATGAAGTAAATACATTTTTAGTGAATAAAATTTAGTAGAAATGGCACATGACGCTTTCGAAAATAAGAGATCAGAATGGTTATGGTTGCGTTGTAGAACGTTCTGGTAGTCAAACAAGTTACATATTCTTTCAAAGTTTTAAACTGGAAGTGAAGCCAGCAGTCGAAGCATTGACAGCTTCTGCATTTGTAAGATGCTATGATTGAAATTAACTTAAATGTAGGGAAACAATAACCAACCACTTTTGCTTGAAGAATATACATTCGATAAAAGTAGGGGTTCTGGTAAGTTTCATACTTATATAATGTTTTCCAGTATCACACGTCAGTGGAAAATTCAAGGCAGCTTTAACTCGTCTTTCATTAGAGTTTAATTGGATACCAGGAAATTCAGAACTTTGAGGTAAATTGCTTTCTATTTATCATATTTGTTATGATAGTTTTTGAGAATATTGGTCAATATTGATTATCTCTAACCTTGTGGTATTTATTTAACGGTGTAAATAATCATAGTTTATCCATAATACATGCATATTTTGATCTCTACATACAAGCAGACTGACAGCGGTGCCTAAAACAACTATATATATTAAATAGTTAAATGTATTACCAGGATTTCAGTTTTTCGGTATTTGCGTTTTTACAGTGCAATTGCCAATTTCACTGCACACCAAAGCAGTCGATGACATCCATAACGCTATAGGCCTCTTAAAAGAATAGTCGGTGCAGACCCCTCTGCTCTGGTTAGAAATCTATTTTATTCAAGGGAGCTTTAGTAATCTATAATGCAAGGTTAAAGTTTGGCGTTCAAACTTGAGAAGTCGTCGACATTCTGCCTGTCTGTCTGTTTTCGACATAGAACTTTGCACAAATGTTCGGAAGTTCAAGTCACCACACTCCGTGTAGCACGCGAAGCAAGAGAAGAAAGTACAAGAAAAGCATAATAGAAACAGTGAGCAGAGGTGTGAGACAAAGGAATAGTAATAACGAAGAACAAAACAGTTTCATTGGAGATCATAAGTCACAAGGAATGGATGCATCTGCGCCACTGAGAACGATTTTGAGCCATGTCACCAATTGTTTCCAACCATAGATTTTTACCGTCCCGAGGACCCCGGCCTGAAACTCTACACCTTCCTACGTGGCTTAGACCAACTGTTGTGGATTTCATTGACTGGTGCCAAGTTTTTGTTTGACCGCCGCTAGCTTTTTTCCAGCCTGACCCTATATCCGCTAGCATTGCTCGTCGAGGGAGGCGATGACTTGGCATACGTAACACATGTCCTAACCATCTCAGTCTTTGTAGCCTCACGACTTCGTCGATTGATTTCCCCTGTTTACCTAGAACTCTACGCCTAACCTCAATGTCGACATTACAGGTAGCTTGTTCCATTTTAGAGTACACATATTCCACGATGTATGTGTGTATGTCATACAGCAGATGCGGGATTGATGCTCGGCTGGCTGATAATCTCCATAAGCTCACAGTTCACTAGTCAGTAGTAATTCTAGAAAAAAAAGGAGAGATTAGCCCTGAGGCCAGCTACCCTTTGTCACAAACACGACGTTACTGCTAGTGGAACTTCCAAAAGAAATGTTCGGAACCCAAAGTTCTAGTCAGAACGTAGATCTGTTAATAAGTTGTTTAAAGACCATAGAATTCCTGCTAAATTTCAATCCCTTTTTAAGTTGCTTTGGGTGAAGTTTAAAATTACAGCTGAAAAATAAACCACTTTTGTTTTTTTCAATATTTTTCAGGTTATTTTGATGACAAAATAGTCTTATAACCCTAAAGTTTTGTTTCAAACGGTGAAGAGTGTTATTCAGTGGATGAATCGATTTAACCAAAAATAATCTGCTATAGTTTAGTTGCGTCAGTTCTCCATTTTTTTAATTTTTTTTGCTCTCTATATGTACACTTATATTTTTAAAATGTTTTTATAATTTCAAATAAAACCTGTTTAAACTTTTAAGCTTATCTTGTTGACACAGTGGAATATAAATATTAAGGTTTTATTACAAGGTATACAAATGGCAGTGTATACTTGACTCCCTAATCTTTTTATGTCTGTACAACTGGGAGCTGGTGTATGAGTAACTTTATCAGGGGAAAAGTAAACATGACACCATTCCATGAATTCAATTAATTTTAGTTGGTCTCAGTCATATGAGGAAGTCTAATTTGCATGTCCAGTATTTATTTATTTAAACGCATAAAAACTTGGTACAATATGGCATCAAGAAGGATGCGCCACACAATAATAATAAAACAACATCGATCAAAAGAAAGAAAAGAAAAAAAATATATAAGTAGAGAACGGATAAAGAACTTCATCTGGAAGGAAAACAGTCATGCTTAACAAGTTCAAACAGTATTCGTTAACTGTCATCGGGAAGGGAAGAAAGAAGGAAATTGCAACACGTGTAATAGCACGTGATAAGTTTCATTGATTGTTTGTTGCTTTATTCAATTCATTGTGTGAGGGCTGAGATACTGCCCGGGCGCCCAGATCGAAGCAGGTGGTTTTATTAAGGGACCACCCACCTCCAAGCCTTTGACTTGGAGTCTAATCCGTGGATTGGCAGCGGAGCAGCGTCAGGAGCTGAATTCCCATGGTTTCCGGTGACCCATATGGGTTCATACGCCATTTGATCCGATTGGATACTGGACCAAATGTACCCCATGGTAACTGCTTTTAGTTTAACCGCTATCCAAATAACCTTCCTGACATGGTAGGACCTGCAAGCACAGAGTTCCAGTCAGTTTAGCATGTTGGGTCATTACGGTATTCAAGCCTGACCACTACGACAGGGTAGTAGTTATCGGCCGGGAATTCGCATGTCCAGAGTTAGTGGTTGTAGACTGTTGGTAGAATGGTCCAAAAATGTTTACAGTAGCACAGGTATACCTTTTTTATATTCAACTTATATTTATTAGCTTGGTAATAAATTGCACGAATTGTAAGGTTACAGTAATTAGGAATCGAGACAACATAAAACCAATATATCACATAGTAGGTAATAATAATAATTAGCATGATTTGAAAAAGATAAGACCAATCGACAGACTATGTATTGATACCAATATCAATTTTCGTTCTTTCTCATCAAAATTCTGGACATTAGTAGTATTCATTAAATTATCCTTGTAGATATTTTTTTTCAATGACTGATAAATTAAAGCGATGAATATTAGCAACGTTCTTTGTTGATTCATTATTTAGATTACTATGCAACTCATAATATGACAAAATACGCTTGCAATTCCTCTGCTTCAGTGGACATTGAATGCTGGAAACTTGGAAATGCACGCCCATAGTTGCCATTTTTTTTAATAGTGAGGGCTATAAAAGTCAGAAGTCCTCTGAATAATGTTATAGCTCCATGGGTACTACTTTTATAGAAAGGTTAAAGAAGAATGCACAAAACTGTCGACTGTTCTGTTTGTAATGCTTTTCTTCCTTAATGGGAAATTAATTGTGAATATTATAGGCACCAGGACTTCTGAAGTATCATTTAAGCGCAGATCACGACTAGCTTTCAGGAATTTTGAGATGTCATCAGACTATATGGCTTAAGAGGAATTTAGTACCCAATAGAACTGATTTCTAAACATTGTGAACTTTTCTATTACCGTAAAATGACATTTTTGAACCCAAATTTTGATTTGCTTGCCAGATTAGTCTGTGAATGCTCTTACGTGGGAATTAAATAAAATGCATAGAATTCATTCAAAGCTTAGTACAAGACAGAATAATGTTGGTAACAACCCAACTGATCGATTATTTCGATAAAAGTTTAGAAAAAAGCCTCCAGGGTTCCATTCTAATATCTTCGATTTCAACACTGAAATCAATAGCTTATCAAGAAGATGTCTGTCTCTGCCTGTTTTCGACATAGAACTTTGCACCGATGTGCAGCAGTTCAAGTCGCCACACTCCCTCCATGTAGCACACAAAGAAACAGAAGAAAGCAGAAGAAATACATAATAGAGACAGTAAACAGAGGTGTGAGACAATATAGTTTCATTGGAAATCATAAGTCACAAGGAGTGAATGCATCTCCCCCAGCCATTGAGAACGATTTTGAGCCATATCACCAATAGTCTCCAGCCATTAGTTTTTACCGTCCCGAGGATCCCAACCAGGAAGTCCACATTTTTCTACGTGGCTGACCGGCTTAAACTAGCTGTTGTAGATTTTCATTGCTGATGAGGCCATGTTTTGGTTTGACCGCCGCTAGCTCTTTTCTAGCCTGACCCTATGTCAGCTAACATTGCCCAATGTCTAGGAAGGCGATGACTAAGCATACGTAACACATGTCCTAACCATCTCAGTCGATGTAATTTCACAGCCTCGTCGATTGATTTCCCTCCTTACCTAGCAATCGACGTTGGTGGCACGTCGGTGCTTGCTAACCACGTCTCAAGAAGATACTAGTTGTTTTGAAAGTTCAGATAGCCTATTTTGATAACTGCTGTCAAATCTAGGTGTAGGGGATTATTTCAGACCACTTGTTACTACACAAGGTCATTATTAACTATTCGATGTTTAGGCTGTCGGTTTTCTTTTCAAAGTTTCAGACATTCTTTTAAGCTTTAGAATACATACTTGGAATTTCCACTGAAGGAACAGCAATAGGTTCACCAATATCCCAAGCATAGCTGATATCTTTACGAATAGTTTGGAAAATATGGTTCTTAATGCATTTAATCCTACTCTGAAAATGACACTTTAGCCGTCTTGAAAAACAGAATCTATTTCTAATCTCTTTTTTGTATAGAAACTCAGGATTATAGAATGCTACATCTACTTTTGAATCAGATAATGAACAAGAAGAATTAATCATGTTGGATTGTAGAGACGGATCCGGTTAGGTAAGTGACAAACCGAGTGAAAACTCCTAGCAGAATGCTAAAAATCCCAAAAATAGTGGAATAAAACAGATAGTAAGCACACTATACACTTTGCAGGGTAGGAGAATATATATGTACCCAAATTGAAAAGATTTCCCTCACTTAGTTAATTTAAAACAAGCCATCCATGGCTGTAGAAAGAGAAGCAGAAATCGGTATTCAGAAAGTATGCAAAAATATAATAAAGGAGAAGTAATATAAGAGACTGTTTTCTAAACAGAAGGTGTATACGAAGTAACCTTTATTGGCGGAAGATAGTGTTACTCAGTCGGTGAAGCGTTGTTTGCATGAAGCCATTAAACAAACCCATTATGCAGCTGATATGTTGCTCAGAAATACAAACAAAAGAGGATATTGAAAGCCATAGGGGAAGTTAAGACATCGGTACTCACCGCATCAAAATGTGTATATTAGTTTACATGTGTTTCTGGGGTCGCATATATATATATATAGTGCGTACAGAGAAAGATGTCTTTCGACTCGCAGTGCAGATTCGATAAACAAAGCTTCCGTTGTTATCAATCTCTCCCTCTATCCACCCTGTTGTTATATAAGATTTTAAAATTGTCATCTTATCCCAGCCATCCTATTGTATGGTTGTGTGTAATTGCATGTAGTGAGTGCTATCTACGGTTGAACTATTCCGTAGATTTCTTATCCTTTTCGAGTCAACTAATCTAGATTTTGCTAGTCTGACTGCCCTGTTCTACTAGTTTGACCTAACGATCATTGCAGCAGGGCATTGTTTTTCATCCCTCAAACCGACAAAGCTTGTTTCGAATTGAGTTTGTAGGTTCGAATGCCAGCCACTTTTATTCCTGTCTGCCTTGTTAATAATTCTGCGTAAGGTGGTTTCTGAGGTCTCTTCCTTGTATGGAATTACTACTGATGACTTAGATTCCTTATTGTTGGTGTTGTCATTATGCTGCGCATGTTTGACATGCATGTCATTATTATTATTATTATTATTATTATTATCGGTATCACTACTATCATTATTTGTTTTATTTTTACATTTCCCTATATACTTGCTGACTAATATGTCAGGTTAATTATTCAGCTTCAAAGCTTCTCTTATATCTACCTCACTTCTTGTATTAGATTTTCCTTGGTAATACTACTAGTTTCTATGCTCTATTGTCATAGTGCTTAAACATTTCACCAATCCTATTTTTACTGAGATAGGATGAGATAATCGGAAGTCCAAATACCTGTTTGAATGTGTGGGTTTCCTGGAAACACACACACACTAGTGTGTGTTTAACTTCTCATCTTCTTTTCGTTTTACTCTACAATCTAACATTAGAAGCTCCCCTTCCCCACTGTCCAATTCATCATAAGTGACTTGAATTGCCTCCACTTCATCCAGTAAATACTAATACTGTTTCACTGTGTGATATATCTAATAAACAAACTAATATGGAATTACTTACTACCACAGTGCCCCAGTTTTACACATATATCATAATTTGATGTTGAGTAAAAGCTTAATACTGGTGTTCTTTACAGCTATCCCACAAGATTCATTCAGTTCCTAGAGGAATATAGGGCTTCAGCTGCACGTCTTCATTGCGTTCGGTTGTCTACCAACGTTTTCATCTGGCTCCAAGTCTGACCACATGCTTTCATCTCCTCTTCCCATGATCTCCTCCAAGTCACCCTTGCACTGAAGACCAACACGCTGCTTCCCTTTCGGTTCCACTTGAGGGCTTCTCTAGTGATGTCACTTGATGGTTTCCCCCGCGTATGGCCAGCCAATCCATCTCCATTTCTTCCTGCCTGTTTGTTTCACGATCGGTTCCTGCAGGGTTGGTTAGCTCTCAGAGATCCCTGTTGCTGATTTTTTCTGGCCATCTGATCTTGAGTAGCATTAAGCGAAAGCAGCTGTTGATGAAGTTCTGTAGTTCGTTTGATGTGCTCTTCTTCAACATCGGAGTTAAAAATCCGGATCTTATTTTTCATGCTGATTGTTTCTGATCTCCACGTGGACCTGAGAGTAATAAAGGCTTGTCTTGCTTTCCCGAACCTCACTGTGATATCCTCATCAGTTCCGTTCGCCTGTAGTTGAAAAGATGTTTCCCAGGTAGGTAGGTAGGTAAAGGAGACTGATGCTCTCAGATTTCTCCCATTTACGCTGGCTGATTGTTGTGTGTTGCTGTTAGTCAGAAATTTTCATCACCTCTGTTTTGTCTATCTTCACCTGAAGGCTTGTCTTTGATGCATCTTCTTCTGCCAACTTGCTCTTTTTCACATCCATATCTTCCAGTTTGTGGGAAATCAGACATATATATGTTATTGACGAAGTCCAGATCCTCCAAGTTTTTGTGTGAGTCCATTTTATGCGTGTTTCCTCATTGCCCACTGTCTGTCGCATTATCCAATCTACTGCAATCAGGAAAATCATTGGCGATAGTAGGCAGCCCGCTTGTCTTACTCTCGTCTTCACTTCGAAGGATTCCATGAGCTTCCCACTGGGGATTACTTGGCCTACGGCATTGTCGTACAACTGTTAAATGAGGTGTAAAATTGTAGGTGGCATCCCTTGGCGGTAGGAAGTAGTTGACAAATTACCTCTCGATCGACGCTGCGCTATCGAAGGCCTTTTCAAAGACGATGAAGTTGAGTCAGATGGAGAATTGACTACCATTCCAAGCTCTGTTCAGTGATAATCCGTAGCGTTGCGATTTGATCGATGCATAACTTGTTTCTCCTGAATCCATCCGCTTCCGGTCAGTGTTTTTCATCCAAGGCGGCGAGTTTGATGATTAGGCTTAGTATTTTGCTTGGAATGGACAGAAGCATAATGACGTGCCAGTTCTTGCAAACGCCGAAACCCAAAGGTATGAAAACTATTAGTGCTAGTAAAATCATTGGATAATCAATAGTGGAATTATAAAACACGAAGTTTGAAAGTTATGCGATTACCATGATGTGATTATGAGCTATGTTTTTTATTATTGTTCCCTTGGGTTCCTAGTGGAACATAGGGCTTCAACTGCACGTCTCCACTTGCTTCTGTCTTCCTTCTGCAATACTTTTCACCTGCATCCATGCATGTTAGTCCATACTGTTTCAACTCCTCTTCACACGATCTCCTCCATGTCACCCTTGCACTGACGTCCCACTCGCCGCTTCCCTTTCGGGTTCCACTCGAGCAATGACCTGACGCGCAATGTTAACCAGTGACCTCCTCAGCGTGTGTCCAATCCATCTCCACTTTCTCCTGCATATTTGTTGGTTGGCGATTGGTTCTTGTTTTGTTTGTTCCTATAGTTCCTTGTTGGTGATTCTTTCCGGCCCGGCCATCTGATCTTCAGTATAGAGCGAAGACAGTTGTTGATAAAGGTAGCGTCTGCAATAGCCTGTTGGAAATATTCTTTTTGACCCACCACGTTTCTGATCCGTATAGAAGAATTGACTTGACGTTTGTATTGAAGATCCAACCTAATTTTGTTGTTGATGCTGGTTGAGTGACGAAGATTTCCATATTGGTTTCAGGTTGTGTGTTTCTCGCCTGCCGTCCCGATTCTCGCTCGATTTGACATCCTCGTCCGTTCCTCCTGTAGTTGACACAATGCTTCCCTAGCTAGATAAGTGAATGAAGTAACCTCTTTCAAATCCCTCTCGTTGATGGTGATTGGCGCTGGATTTTGCTGTTGTTGTTGTTGGTTGGTTATTTTCATGACCTCCGTCTTGTCTATGTTCACCTGGAGTCCTGTGTTCGCCAGCTGCTTCTTCAACCAGTTTGTCGGTTTTCGCTTGTAAGTCTTCGATTTTGTGTGATGTCAAACATAAATCATCCACGCGAGAAACCCAGGTCTTCTAGGTTCTTCACGTCGGTTGGTCCAGGATATCGCTGTCTTCTCGTTTCCAAATGTCTGACACATAATCCAGTCAGTCCACCACAATTAGGAATATCATTGGTGATAATAGGCAGGCAGCCTTGTCTGACTCCCGTGTTTACTCCAAACGCCTCACTGAGTTTTCCGTTGTGGATCACTTGACATGTTCCGTTGTCACACAACCAGCTGTTGAATAAGGTTGATGAATATTTGGGCACTGCACGCCGTAGTACTCGAGTAGTTTTCAAATTACTTCACGGTCAACGCTGTCTGTCGAAGGCCTCCTCGAAGTCTGTAAAGTTGAGGTAGAGGTTTGATTGCCATTTCATGCTTTGTTCTGTGATGATGTCGCGTAGAGTTGCAGTTTAGTCGGAACATGATTTGCCTTTCCTGAATCCAGCTTGTTCTGGTCGGATTTCTGCATCCAGTGCATCCTTTATTCTCTCCAGGATGATGCGACTCAGGATTTTACTTGACGTCGACAGGAGCATGATTCCTCGCCAGTTCTTGCAGAGTGAGGCGTAAGTCGGCCTTCTTTGGTAGTTTCACGAGGTAACCTTTCCTCCAGTCAGTAGGCACCTTCCCCTTCTTCCAGACCTTTTGCAATAATGAAGTCAACATGTCTGCTGTCGTCTCTGGGTCCGCTTTTAGTGCTTCAGGAGGTATTCCATCTGGTACTGCTGCTTTTCCAGCTTTCAGAAGCTTGATTGCATTCAAGACTTCAGCCCTCGTTGGAGGATTGGTGTCAACTTGTAGTTGTGTGCGCGCTTTTGTTGGTATTTCTGGACGGTTTGCAGGTGATGGTCGGTTCGAGAGTCCTTTGAAGTGATCCGCCCATTGTTTAATCTGTTTTTCTTCCTTGGTGATTGGGTTCCCTTGGCTGTCTTTTATAGGTTTCGCCTGTGTTGATATCTTGCGGGATAGACACTTGGTTATCTGAGCTATGTACTTCGCTTTAAAACGCTATCAGTAAATAAACCTGTAGTTTCATACATTTGGTTCCCTTGATAAATTTTGATAGAGAAAGAAAGACGAGATTTGCAGTATAAAATGATGTCATTCTATTTCACAGGTTCTCATCAGCTAACTGCAAACTACCTGAAATTACAATGGTTATAAATAATAACATTTCATACTTCATTGTTTGAAAGGTAATAGAGAAAACATTATAAGGTGAACGCATCTGGAATATAAGTATTATAATCTAAGTCAATCACCATCAATTTATATACTATCAAACTATGAAAGAAGAAAAAAAAGGGGGTGAGAGAAGACAGAAAACAGAAAAATCTAATAAACAGTGTCAGCATAGCAACTCAAGAAGGTCAAGGTTCATCAATTTGAAAACTTGCTTAGTGAGTTGAGCTCACTAGTGTGTATGACTAGTCAGTGTAATGACCTGTAGTGTTTGACTGTATGCTTTTATTAAAAATAAATTCACTCTTTTTGTTAGAACTATGCTTAACACTCTAGACTAAAGGATCTTATTGACTGAATTAGACAAAATAATTTAGCCCATAAAATACCTTGAAATAAAGGCGAGGTCATTTGTATAGATTAGATCAAAAAATCGAAGACATTCAGGGTATTAGGACGTAAGAATTCAGCTATAAGTGTAGAATGATATACCAATACGGACATTAGAAAGAAGAGAACACGAAGTTCAGCAAAGATATCTGTCTTTTCGGCGATTTCATTCTCAAAACCAGCTGTACAATCGCATTTATATACATCAGTTTACATGCATACAATTTTTAATTGTTTAATTCCACATAGTAACGAAGGTGATAATAATTTTCAACTTGATATGAAAGTTTGAAGGTACGAATATAGAAACATATCACAGCGATCTACCGCTCTTTGTGAATTATTATCATGCGAGAGACAATCGTTCGATGAATACGTTACTCTGGTGCTGAACAGAAGAGCGGAATATGTTAAATCAGGTCTAAACAAAAGCTTGAAGCCTGTGGAAGTCCAGAATAAATTCTCTAGCGATCCTAATAAGTTCGTTTTCAATCATTCTTCAGTTCTGTTATCAACGGTACAACTAGAAGCTTTATCTCTTGGACTAAAGTTCTGTGATGTTAATCTTAACAGCAACAGACTTCATACGTATATTCAATTCGAGAACCTCATAACCCAAACTTATGATATTACTCCAGTCTCCGATGCAGATTTCCTATACTTTAAGTCAACAATCTTCGATTGCTGTAATCATTATCTCAGCTTAAAATCTCAAGCCCGACGTCTACTGACAAAAGAACATAGAAAACAACTCAAAGAACTAAGAGACAATAAAGATTTGATAATAACACGTCCTGACGAAGGATCAGGAGTGGTCCTAATGGACAGAGATGTATATATTAACAAATTGACAACACTTATATCAGATGACAAGAAATTTGCCAAACCCGACAATGAGAAAAACAAGACAGAACTGATTGAAAGACAGCAAACTGATGTTCTCAGAAGAATGAAGAACGACCCTCTGATACCTGAGGACCTGTTCGATCGCCTCAAACCGACAGGATCAACCATTCCCCGACTCTACGGCTTACCAAAGGTTCACAAACCTGGCTTGCCGCCTCGACCGATTCTAGACATGTCAGGGTCACCATACCATTCAATCGCCAAATGGTTGTCCGAAATGTCGGAGCCGGTAAGACAACACCTATGTAAATACTCTTTTCGCGATACTTTTGAGTTCAGTGAATGCATAAAAGATTCGAATGTAAACGAACGTTATCACTAGATGTCGAATCTCTTTTTACCAACGTGCCACTAGCAGAAACAATTGGCTTTCTGTGAAATCATATAGAGAAATCTAATATAAGCTTCGGAGTACCAATATCATATCTGAAGGAATTGTTACTGAGATGCACGCTGAATGTACAATTCACCTTCAACGGCGACATCTACAGATCTCCTCCTGGCCCGCTTTTAGCAGACTGCTTTATGGCCAGTTTGGAGAGTGGAGTTTTAAAATCAACAATAAACAAATTACTACTATACAAAAGGTACGTTGGCGATACCTTTATAGTCTGCTACGATAACTTGGACTTCAACTGCATCTTACAAGAATTTAATAATTCCCATCCTTCGATTAAATTCACAATGGAATTAGAAAACGATTCAAAGATTCCATTTCTGGACGTGGAATTGATAAGAAGAGATGATGAAACTCTGAAGAGGTTCATCCACGGAAAACCGACATGGAATGGCCAACTAACGCATTTCTATAGTTGGATACCTTTGAGCCGAAGACGAGCTCTCATCAGCGCACTAACTCATCACGTTAGAATAATCTGCAGCGGCGATTGCATGGAAGAGGAGCTCCTATTTCTCAAAAATATCCTGGCTCAAAATGGCTACCCGACACGTTTTGTCGAAAAGAACATGAAACCTAAACCTAAAAGAGAAGAATGCGATTCAGTTCCAAACAAAACGCTGTATTTAAATCTGAATTTCAAGGGAGATTTTGCAGCTGATATCTTGAAGAGGAGAATATCAAGCTCTTTAAAGAAGACCTTCCCTGAAGCAACACTAAGAGTGACATTCTCTAGCCGTCCAATACTTCGAAACAACACGAAGGACAAACTCTCGCATATGACCAATTCAATGTGCATATACCAGTTCATTTGCTCGTGTGGAGCTAGGTACATAGGTCGTCGTATGCGCATCCTTTCAAAACGTGTTAGAGAACACTACCCAGCGTGGCTGCAAAGATGAAGCAACGGCTCAATCAGAAGTGCCATTATTGAACATCTGGTCAACACCTCCCACAACATCTCAACTGATTCTTTCAAAGTGATTTACAAAGTCAACAGAAACCTACCAAGAGCAGTATGTTTCCGACTTCTTTGTACTGCAGAAGCCCTCGCAATATGCATCGAGAAGCCAGAGCTGTGTGTTCAAAAGAAATTAGTCCAACCTCTACAACTACCATGGACCTAGTTTGGTATGTTCCCTTTGCTTCCTTTTTTTTCTCTTCCTCGTCTTTTTTCGTTCTCGCTTTTCCTTTTGAGCATTTTTCGTTCGCTGTGTGTCTGATCCTTAGTCCCTCAGTCTTCATTAAATCCACCTAATTTTTTTTTCAGCTATAAAAACAGTTATTTTAAGTTTGTTTCCACGCTTTTCCCTGTTCACATTTATAATTCGTTTGAAATAACTATTCTACAATTATATCTTAATCCTGTGCAATTTTTGTGTTTCTATGCCTCTTGTAATCTATATTCATACCTCCTAACTAACATTTCAAGTTGAAAATTTTTGATTTCAATTTGTTTCCATGTTCATTTTGTTCACACCTGTAATTCGTTCTATCCCTGCGTTTCTAAGCCTCTTGTAATTCATATCAAGTTGAAAACAATTATCACCTTCTATTTGACTTAAAATTATTTCTCCAGTTATCAAATATTAATTTTTGCATACGTTGTAACTATTTTCTAATCCTATGAAATCTTGTCTCTAAGCCTCTTGTAATCTATATTCGTACCTTCAAACTTTCATATCAAGTTGAAAATTATTATCACCTTCGTCACTATGTGGAATTAAACAATTAAAAATTGTATCCATGTAAACTAATGTATATAAATGCGATTGTACAGCTGGTTTTGAGAATGAAATCGCCGAAAAGATCGATATCTTTGCTGAACTTCGTGTTCTCTTCCTTCTAATGTTCACATGGGTATTTTCCATGAACTGTAATTTCGTTTGACAAATTTAATGTACACATACATACAAAACAACCACATATATTTGCGATTGCACAGCTGTGAAAATGAATTCGCCAAAAAGAGACTCTTCGCTGAACTAGCGGTCTTCTGTCTATTAATGTTCGAATGGGAATTTTTCATTAATCAACTGAAATACGTTCAATAGTTGTCCCTACCATGTCCATCAAGAAAAGTCAGTCCCACCAATAACCTTTATTGTCCGATCTTCATGTTTATTTTTGTTTTACTTTTACGTTTTTAATTCCTGTCTGCATTACCAGATTTGGTTCGTGTTTTTATTATTGTATGTCTGAACTTCCTACCTATTTTGTTATCACTACGTCCTTAGCTGATATAGGGTCAGGCTGGAAAAGAGCTAGCGGAGGCCAAAAAAAACATTGCAGCAGTCAATGAAATCTACAACAGTTAGTCTAAGCCACTTAGGAAGGTGTAGACTGGCTTCCTGACTGGTTAGGGTCCTCGGGACGGTAAAAACCAATGGTTGGAAACAGTTGGTGATATGGTTCAAACTCATCGCTCTCAATAGCTGGCGCAGACGCCTCCACTCCTCGTGATTTATGATTCCCAATGAAACTATATTGTTCTTCGTTATTACTATTTCTTTGTCTTACAACTCTGTTTACTGTCTCTAATATGCATTTTTTCTACTTTCTTCTATTGCTTTGTGTGCTACATCGAGGGAGTGTGGCGACTCGAACTTCCGCACATATGTGCAAAGTTCTATGTAGAAAACAGACAGACAGACGTCCTTGGTCCTTATTTTTGTACAAACAGTCAAGTTTTTCAGTAATTGTGACTTTAATATGTCTTTATTACACTTTGTAGTTTAATTGATTTGACGTTTGACCTGAATATTTCTAGAATAGCACTACAAACTATCTATCTTACCATATTCTGTATCCAATCTTCCTGTTTATTACATTTTGTAATTTTACTAGACTGACCTTTGACAGAAAATACTTCTGGAATATTCTCATACATTTAACATAAGAACACAAATTTACAGCCCAGATGATGAAGCCATCGAAAAGAAAACTTTCTTCACTATAACCGTCTTTTAATAATTCCTATAATGCAATGTATATATTCCGCAAAGTGAAATACTGTCAATAGGTCTGCGTAACGTAAACTCACCGTTTCATGCCTCGATTTATCAGCTTCCATATATGGATATGTGCGTCGGAAGCACAGTAACTAGGACTCTCGCCAACCATGCACATGGTCTGAGGTTCGATCCCCTGCCAATGCACACCTGATGTCAATGGTCGGCCTGCAAAATTTGGGCTACCGATATCACATGCTGAAAATTCCATGATTCTACTAAAGGTACTGTGTGGAATCAAGCTATTGTATATTTTGGTGTTGTTGTGTTCTCTTAGCTGGATATTTTACTCGCAAAGCTTTCATTGCCCCGCCAGGCAATATCACCAGCGCATACTTCAGTTTGAATTGAAGTGAGCTTTTAGATTTATCCACGAGTTTATTAGTCATCTGTCCTGATCACCTTCAACGTGATTGGTTACTTTTGTGTGTTTTCACACCCTTCAGTCTATTTGTATCCGTAATGGTACTGATTGCTTCCTTGACCTTAACTTTGAACTTTTGTGTGTGAGATTTCCTTCTTACTGACTGGTAAATTTTGTCTGTGTCAGTGTGTCTATTAACTGACGATTGAGTGGAATAACAGGTGGGCTTCTAAAAATTCTCTAGCATTCTTGGTGTTTCCTCTGTCTAATATTTGAACGTTGGTTGTCCCAGTTGAACTGATGTCCATGGTTCTCTGTTTGTAGTGATATTGAGGAGTGGATGTCATATCTTTTGACAGCTAGTTTACGTTCATGGATATGCCAGCAAACTTTTCATTATATACCAATACTACTATTTTAGTAGTATAAAATTATCTGTAAAAATTACGAAGTAGCTTGGGTAATTTCGCCTGCAACACGCACCTTATAAATGAATTTCATTAATGTTGTATTCATAAATGAAGTGTTCATTTGCGTACACAAATAATACTGTTGAATTCCATGATTATACATTTGAGACGTCTAAATGCCCATTATTAGAACAAGACAATATAAACGAACAATATTGTTGTTTTCAATTAGATCTTCATCAGGCCTCACTTTAATTGACATAGTTTTATACATAAACAAAATAATTTAACCAATGACGGTGATTTTGTTGACGAAACGATAATAACAATAATAATAATAATGTGGTCAATGTTTTGAACGTCAGTTATAACTATGATTATAATGATAACAAAATGATGAAGAAGCTGTGGTGGCTTACACAACGAAACGTTCAGAAAAATCTTGTTTCGATTTCTTCTTAAACGCGCTGGGATTATTTTAAACAACTTTTATTGATTGGCCAAGACGTTTAGACCATGGTAGAATATACGAGACTAGACATACTTCTCCTGTTGTTTTCTCATTCGTCTTGTTACATTAGAGTTTGTCATAAAGGTGATAAGTCCATCTCTTCTCTCTTCTATTTTACTGCATTCAAATGCGTTTAAAGTATGCAAGGCTTCAGAGGTCAACCTTTCTTTATGTGAATGATGAAAGCCTCTTCGTAGAGTTTTGACATCGTGGACATCAATCTTATACCCGCTGTCTATCGCTTGCATTGCTAAGGCCGATCTTTTCTTTACACCTTTTAATTCTACTTCATTTCTAGGTGGACGTTTCGTGCATAGTCAGTGTACATTCACTCTGACCTTCACCTGTTTACTGCTTTCCCCTACATATACATATGGCAAGCTTCACATTCTGAACACTTTGTCCTAGAGAAATAATTACTTTGTGATATTTTAGGAACCATATCTTTGACATTCACCAAAGCTTTCTCTAGAGAATAAGAGGGCTTGAAATAGACTTTAATATTACCTGAAGCCAATGACCTTTGAAGTTATCCAGCTGTCTCCTTTCGAAATGGAATAGATATCGTCGATCGATAGAGAAGATTTTTCAATTTTCCGTTTTCCCTTCTATTCCTTTTTATTGATAAAATCATTTAGTAGTTTTTGGGATAACCATTTCAAATGAAAATTTATTTTGATATTTTCGTAAACCTTCCGGAATTACTTGAAGTAATTTGTAATAAATGATTCGATCTGACTCGGTGCTCAAATTATTCCAGAAAATTGGTAACATCCACCGTCTGAAAACTTATAATGATAATAAGGTTTATTCAGGTGACGACAACAATAATCTGTGTATATGTAGATGATTGAATAAACAATTAAATAAATTAGGTCAAATCTTAAGTTACGCAAAAATAAAGGTGAGTGAAGTGGACACACAGATAATCAGAGTTGAAATAATTAATATCATAAAAGTACGAAGGGAATGGAAAATAAGAATTGGTGGCGGGGGGTTTCTTTGAATTAGAATTTACCCAGGAAAGCAAGGGACAGACAAAGGTAGAGCAAAGTTCTTTTGTTGTATACAAGGACAATAGTATTGCTCTCTAGAATTATTTCTCATAGCTTCTTCGGCTATGTATTTAGTCGGCGGGTTCGAATTCTGTCTGAAAGGCTCTATGGAACACGATGGATAGCTGTGAAGGGACTATTTCCATTCACTTGGTGACCACTGTCATCAATCAAATGAGTCAAAATAGAATTTCTTAGAGGTATTTGTTTGGCCTTTTCCGAAGCATGAACGAAGGTCCTCATGAATGGGTTTGTTGAAAATTCTAGTTGTTCGCCCCGTAAAGCCAACTCTCTCCACAGGAGCACCGACATTTGTAGATACACATAGAAGTGGCACAACTAGGTAGCTTGTCTTTCACTTCAATAATCATAAGTGGTCGGCGGCTGGAGAAAGACTATCAGAGGTTGGTAACAGTATAAGTCCGTTTTGTGGCTTTAGATAATCTCAGATGTAAGACTTCACTAGCCACATTACCATTGAATTGCAATTTTAAGAACAGTTGTTTCTTTTCGACTGTGTTGTCAGTTTCTCTTTATTATACCTGGTGTTCATATGTCTACTTTCAACTCCACTAGGATAACCCGTTTGGACCAGAATATTTTGGATGCATCCTAACTCATTTTCTAGGGAGTCATCTGTACAGATCCGTCTTGCTCTACTTGGTGAGGCATCTGATAAAAAATTGATTTAGTATCGGATTGGTACAAAACTGAAGAAATGTTTATATTGTCCTACAGACGTAGATTTCCTATAGATACCCATCTTGAGTAAATCATTCTCTCTCTTCTGCTCGATTGGACATCGAGGAAGTGTAGTCTACCATCATGTTCTTCTTCTTCACGAGTGAAGATGGGCGATGGATGCGCATCATTAAATTATTTTATTAACATTTCATACTTGTCAGGTTTGTGATCAAGAATGATAAACTTATCATCAACATAACGAAAATAAGAATCCATTTTAAAGTTTAGCCAAGAAAGAAATCTGCACAAATTGGACTCAATGGAGAAGCCATGGAATACCGTCGATTTGTATTTAATAAAAGTTATTAAATGTGAAGCCTACATTCATGGTACATCTTAGAAGGAGCTGTTTGCAGCTGAAATATGCATATAACCAGTCCTTAAGATTGATTTTCATTCAATAGTAATTTTTAGCTTGTCAAATTTTAAAATTTCATCTGGAGAATCTTTTGAATTAATACTTGGTTTTAATAATAATAATAATAATGGCTTCTTTCGAAAAACGGTAATCCACTGCCCAGAAACTACTTCTGGGTCATTGTTCACTTCGCGCTACACACAAAGTCAGTTCAGCCAGTGAACCGTGCTGACTACATTTCAAAAATTACAGGGTAACAAACTGTAGTACTACATTGTCGATTGACTATATTAGATGGCTTTTGATCGATATATTGTCACAAACAGATGCGTTAGATACCAATCACCAATCAGAAATATATATGTATATATATATATATACAAGTGTGAAACTTAGGCACTGTGGTATTAAGTAATTCCGAATTAGTTTGTTTATTAGAGATATGTGACACACAGGGAAACAGTGTGATTTACTGGATGACAAGGTTTCGTATAGAAAATCAAAATAAGTGATTCAGAGAACAGACTCATTTCAACAATGAATTTATCATCAAGCTGTACAATCGTATATATATATGCTTTCTAGGATGTTGTATCCGGTGAGGGAATTGAATCTTAGGTGTGAATGCATAAAATAATAATAATAATATGAAGTTCAATTAAAACTAAAATGTTTGTGATTATAATCGTAGTTAAATGTCAAGTGGCAAAAAACCAAATTAATGTCATATATAGAATAATTCATAGGAGGTATAGAACTTGAAAAAGGGTGTGCAATTATAGGATTAGTAGACAAATCGAATAAAATAAAATAGAAATATTACGTAATATTGTGTGAAATTTGATAGCTTCGAATTTAAGAATTGA
Organism: Trichobilharzia regenti; assembly: GCA_944472135.2. Taxonomy (NCBI): domain Eukaryota; kingdom Metazoa; phylum Platyhelminthes; class Trematoda; order Strigeidida; family Schistosomatidae; genus Trichobilharzia; species Trichobilharzia regenti. The sequence continues at coordinate 5,533,146 of OX235262.1, read as the reverse complement.
TTTCGAATGGCAAGTGGAACAAGTGAAATAATACCGTGGACAGTACATAATGAGAATAGTAATAGTACTAACAATCGACGTAATAAAACAAAGAGTGTACAAGTTGAATAGACAAAATGAAAAGTCAAAAAATTGGTAGAGCTAAAATATGATTGGGGATTACCATACGTTAGCATAGAGGGATTAAGACCATGAAAGTTGGAGGGGTTGAACGAACTTTTTCTGTACACAGAGATCTGGCTTTTCTGTTTCGATAGCCAAAGATGGCTTCATCAATACAGATGAGTCGGGTACGTAGGGATTTGTGTGAATTACATTTTGTCTTGTAGATGACTTTAAAGGCTGAGGCTATAGAGATAGGGTGATCATTATCGACCAGATGTTCAGTGATCACGCTTCTTATTGTTCCACATCCACCTCTTCGCAACTATAACGCACCCTCTTGGATAAACCTAGCTCCACACGAGCAGGTGAATTGATAAACACACATAGAGTTGGTCAACAGCGTAATCTTGTCCTTCAGGTTATTTTTTATTTTGTTTTTGATTAAAGCTTGATTCCAAACTGTATTTTTGGTACAAGTATGGAATTTTCAGCATGGATATCGGTAGTCCAAATTTTGCAGGCCGACCATAGATATCAGTTATGCGTCGGCAGGGAATCGAAAATCGAACCATGCGCATGGCCAGCGAGAGTCCTAACCACTGTGCTACCGACGCAGTAATGGTCGACTAGTAAAGGCTATTGTCAGAGATGCAGCAGGGAATGTTCTTTTCAGAGACTGTGATATCCTTCGTTTCATGATATTGGAAGCTAAGTCCCCTTTGAATTCCAAGCTGATGTACAGTATTTTCTTGGGTACAGATGACAAGTAAAGTTTAATAGGATTTGAATGTATATTCTTATCTATAAAACGTGGAGGAAATCCATTTTCCATTAGGATTTTCCTCAAAGTGTATAACTCATCTTCCACAGTATCAGGGCTACATATGCGCCGAATGTGAGTGACAAGCGACCGGACCAGGTTTCGTTTTCGACCAATGGTTAGCCAGCTGTAGAAATTTGTCAGTTGACCATTCCATAACAGCTTACGATAAATCGATCTCTTCAGAGTTCCATCGGTCCTTCTTGATAAGTTCATATCGAGGAAATGAATGCTAGACTCGTTCTCCATTTCGAGTGTGATATTTATCGCAGGATGGCAACTATTAAATAGATTTAATATATTATTTAAGTTACAATCACTATTACAAATAATAAAGGTGTCATCTACATACCTTTTATACATTTGAAAGCTTTGGATCGTAGGCTTCAACTGAGCATAATTTATCACTTTTCATAATCATATAAATTAGAATCACACGAATTTGAAACTCGAGTTCTATAGTTTTCTTTGTTCTCTCCTATTTGTCGTCGCTGGGATAGTAGAATCTCCCAGATATCTGGCTGAACAGGTGTTGAATCATCCCTATAACACGTATTTTCATTCAGTTGATTCGATAAACAAAGCTTCCGTTGTTATCAATCTCTCCACCCTGTTGTTATATAAGATTTTAAAACTGTCATCTTAACGCACCCATCCTATTCAATGGGTGTGTGTAATTGCATGTAGCGAGTGCTATCTACGGCTGAACTATTCTCTAGATTTCTTATTTTATTTGGGTCAACCAATCTAGATTTTGCTGCTAGGATTTTATGTTCAGCTAGTCTGTCTGACTGCCCCTGTTCTACTAGTTTGATCTATGTATTTGACCTGACAATCATTTCAGACAGGGTATTAGATAAACTAAATTGTTTTGTTTTAAAGGCTCTACAGAATCCTTTAATCGACCATGCTTATTTCCAATTGACTTTTTGAGTGGTTTGAATGCCGGCCACTGTCATTCCTACCTTGTTAAGTATTCTGTGTAAGGTTTCCGAGGTCCCTTCCTTTTATGGAATTATTACTGCGAGCTCCAGTTCTGACGGATAGAGCTAGAAACAGAGTAGAAATTCTACGAGCTCAAGCTTCCTCTTTTTTTTACATTCAAGTGTTTAGTTCCCTGTACTGAATTCATTTGTTCTTGTGGAACACTCAACCAAGAACTCAGCAATATTTCATGATCTACTAAGGAGAAACGGTGATCTCATATGCAAATTTAGTAAACACCAAATCCAGGGCCCCTAAAGTTTCTCTTGAAATCAGTGCTTTTAAGCCAGTTGTTCATGAAACACTCCGAAAGAGTGAATGTTTCACAACTGTTAACATGCTTAAACTATCCTGTTTATTCTCCAGCCAGCTGATCCCCAGAATACAGAATAAAGACGACAGGTTGACTAATTTCGTTTCTGTGGGTGTATACTTAGACAAGTCCATTGTCGAATTTCCTAGCATCCCTTCTTCTCCATCATTGATTGGACAACGGATTCAATAGAGAGAGAGAGAGAGATGTACTCGCCCACCACAATAGTAAATAAAATCTACAGCAACAGACTTTCTAAACTTATTTGTCGCATTTCACCCAACCGATCTCATGTTCAATGAGTTCGGCTTTTAAAAACAGCAAACTACTTTACTTACTTTACTTCGGCTATCTCCTACGGGAGGATGAGCCGGCTTCATGAACGTCTCGAATCATCGCTGCCCAGGCGCGGCAATTTGTAAGAGAGTTCATGAAGTTTCATGGGAATTTGGTACGAGTGATGTCCCCAGCATCGCTCGGTTGCAAACAACTGGATTTCATACGAATACTCTAAATTTGTGTTTAGCGGTGATTAATAAGGCTGCTTTCTGCACTGTGGATGTTTAAATAATATGTACAGCGTATTTTACGGATAATTTTTCCCTATCCTTGTGATCCTCCATTTCCGCTTAATATTTTTTTAATAATATTAAATTTCAGTAGTTTGTAATGATAAGATATTGTAACAACAAAAGACAAGGGCCAGCCAAACAGATCGTTTATTAAGGAAATCAACACATATTTATAGATTTTCATGTACATTATTATAGATTATTGTTAGCTGACAAACACTGTCTTCTGATTGGTTGTTGTTTCTCACAGAAAGTTAACCTTGCATCTCTTTGTGACTGCTGTCTCTTGAATGTCAGATCATCTATATGTTAACTGTATCCGCCTACGCAAAGCCTTTGTTCTCATTTTGCTCACGATCAATATTGGGGACATAACCATTGACGTAAATTACTGTCGACCAGTTTTGACTAACAATCAGCTCTCACTACAATATGTCTTTACGAGTCGATTAAGGATTGATATCAGTTAGAGAACCACTGTAAACTAAGAAGTACTTGACAGCAGTTTCATTCCAGCCTTGGAATCATTGGCAGTATGCACCCACCCCCAGGGGTTCCAAACCCAGGACCTTCCGGTTACAAGACAAGTTGGCTTGTATACCATTCAGCCACTGTGACCTGACTCCTCAATGGTCAGCCCATGAATTCTAACTTCTACCAATTCGTGAGACATTTAGCGTGACTGGCACCAATCACTCAGTGGTCATCGGTGGGACAACCATCCTCACACACTTGACTGGATGGACCACACTGGTCAAAACTTCTTACTAGAACTCACTTCAGGAAACTCAGCCCTGTAGCCCAGTCACTCACTAGCAACCTTATCCCGTAAAAATAAACACCACTGCTACAGAAACTTCAAGCCTCTAGCCTGAAAGCTCCCTATGTTCCACCACTGGGAATGTACAGGAATACATTACATTTAATTACATACACTCCTTGTTGAACAAGAAATAGGAATTCGTTGTAGGTCTTAAGATAAGTTCCTTCGTAGAGAATAAAGTAATACCGATCGATGTTTATGTTTCGTTCATTATTAATACCATAATATATAAAGCCCATTGTTTCAATCAACGGGTACATTAGTGAACAAATAGGGTACATCAAAAAAGACATGATACACTTGTCATTGACGTTTAAATCTCTTATTCTTTCGACAAATTAAGAACTATCCTTTACACTATATTGTACCAATTCATCTAGAGGTTGTAGAATTCGCATCAAATATTTAGCCATTGTTTGATATATGGGGAATTAAAGATACCTTGACTGAACTCTAACCAGTAACTAGTGTGATGTGTCTAGTTCTTTCTTTGGTGTGGACTGAATTCTATCAGTCAGTCAGGTTTGCAATGTGACCAACCGTACTAGGTAGCATGCTATCACGGTCCACACTGATTTGATGATTTTAGATGGTTGGACGGGTTTCGTCTGCACCAAAGAAGGGACTAGACACATCACACTAGTTACTAGTGTCCAATCAAACTATCCAATACACTCAGTCCTACAGGACGTCAATCGCAAGGCTGAATAGCTCAGTCGTAACGTCTCTGACTGCATCACTGGGTGACACACGACCTCGAATCCTCAGAAGTAGGGATATTAGTCCCTTTAAGGTGATTGCAGATACGTCTTATTGACTGACTGACTGATGAGTCCCAACTAGCACGAAACGTAGACCCAAGGCTTTCTGCCGATTGGAATTAAACATATTTCGCTCTGGTCGAGGTGGTAAACCATTTCTGCACACTTTAGGTAACCAATATAACTTCATAAACCTCAAGAGTTTCACAATCATTCATTTGAATTGTTTGTTCAGACTTATATGGTGTCGAGGATCGTTTATCTTCACCACCTGTCCCTAAAACCTATGAATAATAATAACTTTATCAAACAGTTCATTGAATATTTCTCCTCGAATTTCAACTATCAGAAAAAGCCTGATTGGACCTTGACTAAATCACTGTGCGGAAAAGTTGTATCGAATGGTCAGCTGACAAACCTGTAGAGTTTGATTGACATAAATCGCATATGAAGACTGATAATGTCTCTTGAGACGCAGATCCGAACAATTTTTGCAACTCGAAGTTAGTTGACGAAGAGACAAGACTTTCGTGGAAGACCCTAACCGGAAAGGGGTTATCGCCTAGACTTTGTAGATGAACAAATAAGATTTACACTCAATGAGTGTAGAATTCATAGGCAGCTATTCTTATTTATTTTTATTTTTTATTTTTATTTTTGTGCATCGGTGGCACAGTGGTTAGGACCCTCGCCGACCATACACATGGTCCGGAGTTCGAGCCCACGTCGACGCACACCTGACATCTATGGTCGGCCTGCAAAATTTGGGCTACCGATATCCACGTTGAAAATTCCACACTTGTACCAAAAATGCGGTGTGGAATCAAGCTGTAATCAAAAATAAAATAAAAATTATGATGACATTTTTAAAATGTGGTCAGCCATATTAATCATTTTCAGTGAATTATTTGTTTCAGATAACTTTTATTTTATATATGTGTATATATCGTCACATTCATCCGAATGGGTTATTTTTTTCTCACCTATCGATTAACTTTGCGTGTGCGTAAAAGTTACTTTAATCAGAGATTTTTAAATAGGTTGCAATCATTGTTATAATTGTCTACTATCAAGGTCATGCGTATGCGCGCGAACCATGTGATTGGTTAATTATTTATCATTGAACAAACTTTTAGCACAGTTTATAATAAGTATTTGTCTACCCGTTGGTATCCTTAGTTTGCGTGCAGAATTCTTTAAATTATTATTGTAAAATAATTTGGATCATGTTATAAACTTATATTTTTTTTAAATTTTTCCCTCACGTTCCGCAGCGGGAAATAGGGCTTCAAGCTAGTGGCTTGAAGTTTCTGTAGCAGTGTTTAATTTTTACAGGATGGGGTTACTAGCCTCATGCCCAACCTTTCCTCTTTACCAGCATTATTTCTGGCTCAGTGAGGTAAAGGTGTGCGCCGGCCGGGGATCGAACCCCGGACCATATGCATGGTCGGCGAGCGTCCTAACCGCTATACCACCGACGCATATAAACTTATATATAAATGTATTATTTACTATAAATGTCTTATTAATTAGACGCTGGTACATTTTTAATGCATAAACAATTGGAAAAAGTTCAACAATAGCGTCCCACGGGATGATGCGAACGTACGAGCGATCTTGAGCCGACCAATCAGAAAAATGAGGGATTTTCGCACAAAAAATTAAGTATATTCATATAAAAAAGCATAAAAAAACATCAAATAGGTTATTTTTCTCTGATATAAGACATGAACCAATTATAATAGGGACTGTCAGTTTTTAAATTAAACCTATTTCTATACATATATTCATCCATATAAGAATAAAACTTGTGCACTGTGGTAATGTGTAATTCCATTATGGTTAAATTTTGTTTTGATAAAGTCTCACAATGTTATACAGTAATGTTTACTGATGACCCCGTTTCGAGCACAATTTATTACCACTCATAATCATCATATCAAGTCACTACTCACACGACTTCCTAACTTCATTTATATAGTTCCATTATTTTTCACTTGATTTGATTGGCAGTAGTATTTTCCATATTTCAGTTATGAGTGATGATTCATTCCTATTGCATGTGTTTGGTGTAGACCCGATGAACAAGGATCCAGTAATCAACCTCTCTCTCCACCTATTTAGATTACTTTTTAGAATTTTAACCCTCTCCCACCATGCTATTGTGTGGTTGTGTGTTAGCGCATGCGTTGCAATTGCTGAGCTTTTTTCTAAATTACTTATCTTCTCGGGTGGGGTCAACCATTCTTACCTTAGCTAAATTCTTATGTTCGGATAATCTGACTACCCGCGATCTACTAGTTTGACCTATGTAGTAGACCAGATTCACAGTTATTGCAAGGTATTTTGTAAATTATATTATTCTGTCTAATTGGGTCAATTGGGTCCCTGAGTGACACTTAACTCAGGCTTAGTTAAGTGTTTAACAAACCGAGCAGTGGCACTAAGTAGCACAAAAAAATACCTAAATGATGAAATAAAACAGATAAAAGAGTCGTTGGTGTTAAATAACTAACTATCCTTTAAAATTCATTAGGAAGATCAGAAAAGACCAAACGAAAAATAAAAATAATTGTGAAACTAATAATAATAACATAAATAAGAGAGAATATAAGTCATCTGCTGTTATGCCATATAAAGAGGGGACATCTGAAACCCTATGTAGGATTCTTAATAAAGCAGGAATTAGAGCGGCATTGAAACCTACAAACTCACTCAGGGACAAGCTGTGTAGGTTAAAGGAATCAGTTGGCCCAATTAGACAGAATAATATAATTTATAAAATACCTTGCAATGACTGTGAGTTAGGTCAACTACATAGGTCAAACTAGTAGATCGGGCGAGGTAGTCAGATTATCGGAACATAAGAATTTAGCTAAGGTAAGAATGGTTGACCCCACCCACGAAGATAAGTAGATTAGAAAAAAGCTCAGCAATTGCACTGCATGCATTAACACACAACCACACAATAGGGTGGGAGAGGGTTAAAATTCTAAAAGTAATCTAGATAGGTGGAGAGAGAGAGGTTGATTACTGAATCCTTGTTCATCGAGTCTACACATACAACGCATACAATAGGAATGATTCATCACACATACCTGAAATATGGAAAATACTACTGCCAATCAAATCAAGTGAAAATCAAGTGAAAAATAATGGAACTATATAAATGAATTTAGGAAGTCGTGTGAGTAATGCCTTCATATGATTATGAGTGGCAATAAATTGTGCTCGAAACGGGGTCATCAGTAAACATTACTGTATAACAACACTGTGAGACTTTATCAAAACAAAATTAAACCATAATGGAATATATTCATCCAGGTGACTAAAAATAATTGCTTTTATCCTATTTTTTAATTTTCTTCAGCAACCTTCTATTGAATTAGTATGAGTACCTGTTGTGGGCTGGACAAAATCATCCCAAAGGTTAACTAGATTGTGCATTTATCCTAAATCTGATAAGCGATTATATCCTGTTCATTTATCCGTGCCAGGCAAAACGGGTCTTTGTGAATAATAGACGGAGGAGTGTCGGCACTCGTATCTGGAATAAGTTCAATCAATCCCTTCTGAATTTAGGTGTCATAAATTCCCAATGCCCGAACGTTGTCAGCTTCAGCACGATAGCGATTGTTTTTCATTACCGACTCCTCCGGACACTTATGTAATGTTATTCATTTTCCATGAGGCTAAATCTCGACAAAACTGAAACTAGTGCACAGTTTATGTCAAGGTATTTTCTGTTTGAGCGGCTGTTGACCTCAAACCGGACTTCAAAATCCAGTAATGGCGAAGAAATAGTATATTCGTCAAAGAAAGTTTCGACTTTACCAAGAGAGTTTCTAGAAGACAATTAACTCAGAGTGTCACTTACCAGTACGAACATCCGTTCGTTTTCTACACTCCTTACATCTAAATATATATGCATCATTAACTTATGAATACAGCTGTAGGCTCATTGAAGCACTGCAACTATATATACGAGTACGTCCTATCAATCCATCATCCAGACAGTATTTAAAAACGTGATCTGGGTGAAATTTGCACGTGATCTCATGAACGACGTTTATTATGCAGTTGATAGCTCAAAGACTTCGGTTGACCATCAAACGCACATTCTACGCCCCATCTCTTTCTCTCTTATGTCCAACATCTTCGATAGCTGTAACTAAGATTGAAGGAGGAAATTCTGTGTAATCTACTTCAAACTGTATGTACAAGTTCACCTGCAGCTGCGGCGACACCTATATTATTTTATTATTATTATTATATCCTTTAATTCCTAGAGGAACATAGGGCTTCAGCTGCGAACCTCCATTGCCTTCGGTTTTCTGACAACTTTTTCACTCCGCTCCAAGTCTGCCCACATGCTTTCATCTCCTCCTCATATGACCTCCTCCAAGTCACCTCACCATCGCACTGACGACCAACTCGCCACTTCCCTTTCGGGTTTCACTCGAGCGATGGCTTGTGTAGTGATGTCACTCACTTGATGGTTTCCTCAGAGTATGGCCAATCTATCTCCATTTCTTCCTGCCTATTTGTTGCACAATCGGTTCCTGTCGCCTTGGTTCGCTCATTGCCAGAGATCCCTGTCGCTGATCTTTTCTGGCCATCTGATGTTGAGTATTGAGCGAAGACAACTGTTGAGGAAGGTCTGAAGTTTGTTTGAGATGCTCTTTATGACGCGCAGTCCAAGTCTCTGATCCGTATAGTGACTAGCACTGACTTCACATTGGAGTTGAAAATCCGGATGTTATTTTTGATGGTGAGTGCTGTTAACCTCCACACAGACTTGAGAGTAGTGAGAGCATGTCTTGCTTTTCTGATTCTGGCTTTGATATTCTCGTCAGTTCCGTCCGTCTGTAGTTGAAATGATGCTTCCCAGGTAGGTAGGTGAAGGAGATTGTTTCTTTCAGGTTCCTCCTATTTATACTGGCTTGTTGTTGTCTGTTGTTGTTGCTGTCGGTGGTGTTGGCCAGGAATCTTCATCACTTCTGTTTTATCTATGTTCACCTGAATCGAAGTCCTATCTTTGATGCTTCTCCTGCCAGCTTGTTGCTTTTCACTTGCATATCTTCCAGTTTGTGGGAAAACAGACATATATTATCGGCGAAGTCCAGATCTTCCAATTTTTTTGTGTGAGTCCATTTTATGCCTGTTTCCTTATTGACAACTATATAGGTAGAATAAATATAATGTTCCAATGTCGTCGAAAAGAACATGTTCCAAAATGGCTATTAAATCATATCGAAAATCCCAATGCGATTAATCTGAATAGAAATCCATCATCATCCATTGCAAAACACTTATTAATGTCAGGTCACAAAATCAATCGCTATTGACCACTTCACAATTATTTCATCACATAATTCTGATTCAAGGTTGGTTATTGAAGGTGATGGAAGCACTTTGGGGGATGAATCACATACATCCTAAACTATGTGTGTAAAAACGATTAGTCATTAGTATGTACTTTTGTCTTTATATAACTGAGCAATTGTCATGCTCTGTAATTTATTATTGTGAAAAATGTTAATTGTAAAGAAACTTGCTAATATATATATTTTATAAGAAGTTATATCCGGTGAGGGAATTGAATCATAGGTGTGAATGCGTAAAATAATAATAATAATAATAATAATAGTAGTAGTATGAAATGCAATTAAAACTAAAATGTTTGTGATTATAATCATAGTTGAATGTCAAGTGGCAAAAAACAAATTAAACGTGACTTGTCATCCGTACCCAAGAAAATACTGTACATCATCTTGGAATTCAAAGGAGACTAAGCTTCCGATATCGTGAAACAAAGGTTAACACGCTCCCTGAAAAGAACATTCCCTGCTGCATCTCTGAGAATAGCCTTGACCAGTCGACCATTACTGTTCAACAACCTGAAGGATAAGATCCCGCTGTTGACCAAATCTATGTGAGTTTATCAATTCACCTGCTCGTGTGGAGCTAGGTATATCGGTTGTTCGACTCGAGTTCTATCCAAGAGGGTGCAAAAACACTATCCTGCATGGTATTTACGGAAAGGTGGAAGTGGAGCAATAAGAAGCGCGACCATTGAACATCTAGTCGATAATGATCACCCTATCTACCTCTATAGCCTCCGCTTTTAAAGTCATCTACAAGACAAAAAGTAATTCACACAAATCCCTACGTACCCGACTCATCTGTATTGATGAAGCCATCTTTGGCTATCGAAACAGAAAAGCCAGATCTCTGTGTACAGAAAAAAGTTCGTTCAACCCCCCCAACTTTCATGGTCTTAATCCCTCTATCCTAACGTGTGGTAATCCCCAATCATATTTTAGCTCTACCAATTTTTTGACTTTTCATTTTGTCTATTGAACTTGTACACTCTTTGTTTTATTACGTCGATTGTTAGTAGTATTACTGTTCTCACTTTGAACTGTCCCCGGTATTATTTCACTTGTTCCACTTGTCATTCTAAATCAATTCTTTTTTACAACGATAAATTCTATGCTATCAGATTTCACACAATATTACGTAACGTTTTTATTTTATTTCATTCTATTTGTCTACTAATCCTATAATTGCACACCATTTTTCAAGTTCTATCCCTCCTATGAATTATTCTATATATGACATACCACAGTGCCTAAGTTTCACACTTATATATATATATATATATATATATATATATATCTGATTGGTGATTGGTATCTAACGCATCTGTTTGTGACAATATATCGATCAAAAGCCATGTAATATAGTCAATCGACAATGTAGTACTACAGTTTGTTACCCTGTAATTTTTGAAATGTAGTCAGCACGGTTCTCTGGCTGAACTGACTTTGTGTGTAGCGCGAAGTGAACAATGACCCAGAAGTAGTTTCTGGGCAGTGGATTACCGTTTTTCGAAAGAAGCCATTATTATTATTATTATTAAAACCAAGTAATAATTCAAAAGATTCTCGAGATGAAATTTTAAAATTTGACAAGCTAAAAATTACTATTGAATGAAAAACAATCTTAAGGACTGGTTATATGCATATTTCAGCTGCAAACAGCTCCTTCTAAGATGTGCCATGAATGTACACATCACATTTAATAACTTTTATTACATACAAATCGACGGTATTCCATGGCTTCTCCATCGGGGCCAATTTAGGCAGATTTCTTTCTTGGCTAAGCTTGAAAATGGATTCTTATATTCGTTATGTTGATGATAAGTTTATCATTCTTGATCACAAACCTGACAAGAATGAAATGTTAATAAAATAATTTAATGATGCACATCCATCGCTGATCTTCACTTGTGAAGAAGAAGAACATGATGGTAGACTGCACTTCCTTGATGTCCAATCGAGCAGAAGAGAGAGAATGATTTACTCAAGATGGGTATCTATAGGAAATCTACGTCTGTAGGACAATATAAACATTTCTTCAGTTTTGTACCAATCCGATACTAAATCAATTTTTTATCAGATGCCTCACCAAGTAGAGCAAGACGGATCTGTACAGATGACTCCCTAGAAAATGAGTTAGGATGCATCCAAAATATTCTGGTCCAAACAGGTTATCCTAGTGGAGTTGAAAGTAGACATATGAACACCAGGTATAATAAAGAGAAACTGACAACACAGTCGAAAAGAAACAACTGTTCTTAAAATTGCAATTCAATGGTAATGTGGCTAGTGAATTCTTACATCTGAGATTATCTAAAGCCACAAAACGGACTTATACTGACACCAACCTCTGATAGTCTTTCTCCAGCCACCAATCACTTATGATTATTGAAGTGAAAGACAAGCTACCTAGTTGTGCCACTTCTATGTGTATCTACAAATGTCGGTGGTCCTGTGGAGAGAGCTGGCTATACGGGGAGAACAACTAGAATTTTCAACAAACCCATTCATGAGGACCTTCGTTCATGCTTCGGAAAAGGTCAAATAAATACCTCTAAGAAATTCTATTTTGACTCATTTGATTGATGGCAGTGGTCACCAAGTGGATGGAAATAGTCCCTTCAAAGTTATCCATCGCTTTCCATAGAGCCTTTCAGACAGAATTCGAACCCGCCGGCTAAATACATAGCCGAAGAAGGTATGAGAATTAATTCTAGAGAGCAATACTATTGTCCTTGTATACAACAAAAGAACTTTGCTCTACCTTTGTCTGTCCCTTGCTTTCCTGGGTAAATTCTAATTCAAAGAAACCCCCCGCCACCCATTCTTATTTTCCATTCCCTTCGTACTTTTATGATATTAATTATTTCAATTCTGATTATCTGTGTGTCCACTTCACTCACCTTTATTCTTGCGTAACTTTTAAGATTTGACCTAATTTATTTAATTGTTTATTGAATTGTCTACATATACACAGATTATTGTTGTCGTCACCTAAATAAACCTTATTATCATTATAAGTTACCAATTTTCTGGAATAATTTGAGCACCGAGTCAGATCGAATCATTTATTACAAATTACTTCAAGTAATTCCGGAATGTTTAAGAAAATATCAAAATAAATTTTCATTTGAAATGGTTTTCCCAAAAGCTACTAAATAATATTATCAATAAAAAGGAATAGAAGGGAAAACGGAAAAGTGAAAAATCTTCTCTATCGATCGACGATATCCATTCCATTTCGAAAGGAGACAGCTGGATAACTTCAAAGGTCATTGGCTTCAGGTAATATTAAAGTCTATTTCAAGCCCTCTTATTCTCTAGAGAAAGCTTTGGTGAATGTCAAAGATATGGTTCCTAAAATATCATAAAGTAATTATTTCTCTAGGACAAAGTGTTCAGAATGTGAAGCTTGCCATATATATATATATAGGGGGGAGCAGTAAACAGGTGAAGGTCAGAGTGAATGTACACTGACTATGCACGAAACGTCCACCTAGAAATGAAGTAGAATTAAAACGAGTAAAGAAAAGATCGGCCTTAGCAATGCAAGCGATAGACAGCGGATATAAGATTGATGTCGACGATGTCAAAATTCTACGAAGAGGCTTTCATCATTCACATAAAGAAAGGTTGACCTCCGAAGCCTTGCATATTTTAAACGCATTTGAATGCAGTAAAGTAGAAGAGAGAAGAGATAGACTTATCACCTTTATGACAAACTCTAATGTAACAAGACGAATGAGAAAACAACGGGAGAAGTCTGTCTAATCTTCTGTATCCCACCATGGTGTCAACGTCTTGGCCAATCAATAAAAGTTGTTTAAAATAATCCCAGAGCGTTTAAGAAGAAATCGAAATAAGATTTTTCTGAACGTTTCGGTGTGTAAGCCACCACAGGCTCTTCATTATTTTCTTATCATTATAATCATAGGTATTACTGACGTTCAAAACATTGACCACATTATTATTATTGTTATTATCGTTTCGCCGACAAAATCACCGTCATTGGTTAAATTATTTTGTTTATATATAAATCTATGTAAATTAAAGTGAGGCCTGATGAAGATCTAATTGAAAACAACAATATTGTTCGTTTATATTGTCTTGTTCTAATAATATTAATAATAGGAATATTTAAAGATATCACAATTTTTCAATTTAGAATGCGTGGGTCATTGAATTCCAGTTTAGGTGGTTGAATGATCAACGAGCTTGATCCTGCAGCCTGAAAGTTCCAAACCCGATCTCTAGAGGAGGCGGGGGACGGATTGGTGGCAATTCACACTGATGAAGGGTCTTGGAGAATAAGCCGAAACAGCTTCTTGGTTTTAAATGATCTCTCTCTCTCTCTCTCTCTCTTAACCATTGTTGGTTTGTAACAAAAATCTTACAATTATAATATGAATAACTATTCGGTCATTTCATTTTGTGTAATAAGCACTTAATTACACTATAGTAGTAATGCGCTTGAACACTACCCAGCCTGACTAGTAAAAGGAGACCAAAAGCGTGTATACAGTTCAGTGACAGAACATCTGGTCAATTCAGCACCTTTCGAAAAATCCTTCAAAGTAATAGACAAGATCCAATCAAACCTATCAAAGGGAGTGAAATCAAGACATCTGGGCATAGCCGAGGCGCTAACCAAACACAAAAGTTCAAACCCACGCTTTGTATCCAAAGAAAATACGTCCAACCCCTGTCCCTGCCATGACCATCATAAACAGGTAAATGTTTTTAGTAATGACCATCCCATCGCCTTCCTTATCAAAACTTCCTGTTTATTCATGTTATTTTCATAAGTTCTTCTTAATCCCTGTTTACACTAACATATTTTCATACCAGAACTTTGTGTTTATTTTGTCATTTTACTATTTCTACATATTTAATCTCTGATTGCTTAAAAAATTATTCATCACATTAGTTTTTTTATCCAAACATCCTGTCGACTTTTGTTATTTCTACATTTCTAACCCCTAATTGCACAATGTCAATCTTCCTAGCTATCATCATGCTACTTTGTTTGTTTTATCCGTCCCCCTGTTGTTTATTATGGCATTCTAATTCCTAATTTTAATGTTTATTAATTTCACCCTTGACCGGATTTTTATTCTGGAACTTTTCCATCCATTTGATATAAATACACGAATGTACACCCTGGATGATGACTTCGTCGAAAAGAAAATTTTCTTCACTGCAATTGTCTTCTTTATTGTCTGAAGGTTAATATTACTATATATTCTTCTGAGTCTTTATATCCTGCTTCTACTTGAACACTTGTGCGTATAACTAAATTGTTTTTACTTTCCACAATTACTATTCATATTATTATTATTGTTTCCTTTAGTTCCTAAAGGAACATAGGGCCTCAGTCGAACGCCTCCATTGTGTTCACTTCTCCGCCAACATTTTCACCTCTCTCCACATCTGTCCACGTGCTTTCATCTCCTCTTCACATGACTTTCTCCATATGACCCTCACACTGATCACTAACTCTCCACTTCCCTTTCGGGTGCCACTCAAGCAGTGGCCTGTCGTGTGATGTCTCTTGATGGTTTTCTCAGAGTATGGCAAATTCACCTCCACTTCTTTCTGCATATTTATTGCACAATCGGTTCCCACTGACTTGGTTCGTTCATTGCCACAGACCCCTGTTACTGATCTTTTCTGGCCGGGTATCTGATCTTGAGTATTGAGAGAAGACGGCTGTTGATGAAAGTTTGTAGTTTGCACGAAGTGCTCTTCATGACACGCCAAGTCTCTGATCCATCCCTTTTAGTAGCACTGATTTCACATTGGAGTTGAAAATCCGGATCTTATTTTTATCTTCATGCTGAGTGCTGTTCATCTCCACACAGGCTTGAGAGTAATGAAAGCTTGTTTTTCTTTCATAAAACTATTATTGTTATTATGAATGATAGGGTCCGTGATTCCGTGACAGAGTATTCCCTAATCTCACTCACTTGTTGAAGGCTTGATTGCTGGTCAACACACACGGAAGACTTAGACTATCATAGCCATAGTGAAGATCTGTCAAAAGGTGACCTTGAAGAACCAATCGGATTCATAAGACTTTGTGGAAGGTCATTGCAAATAGAAATCTTGACTGTCTTTATGGTTTTCCTTAATAAGTTTCATGTAGATCGCCTACTTAACTACTGTGTCAGGAAGAGATTAAATAGAACCATGAAGACTTCTGTGTCTGTGTGGAAAGTCTATGACAATAACGCGATACAACCTTGTAGGAGATGAATACAGCTTTAGAAATAATTAATTTCATATTAGTTTGTTTAGTAGATGTATCACACAGTGAAACAGTATTATTTACTGGATATGGCTATAGAGGGAGTCAGAAACGAACTCATTTCTGAGCAAGAACTCGAACTTAGGACAAAAGTGCCAATCCAGTAAATAATATGTTTCACTGTGTGTGATATATTTAATAAACAAACTAATATGGAATTACTTACTACCACAGTGCCCAAGTTTTACACCTATATTAAGATGTAATTAATATTATGAGAGAAAATTGGTTAACGAGGGCAACTGTAGTATTTCACTTATTCCCGAGATACTTTTTTTCATAATCTAAGCTGCTTTTATCGAATATCTTATGGCTCACTTATTGTTGGACTTTTCCAAGGCCTGTAAGGACAACAGCAGGAGGAGCAGGTGAGACACAAAATAGCCTGATCACTGAACAGTTCCTCGATGATGACATCAGTGAGATGGTGAGTGTACTGCTCAACAGTTCGCTCCGTCCTCCTTTATGGCAGTGAGACCTAACCATTGAGAGTGGAAGACATGAAAAGATTAGCTGTCTTTGATCATATGTGCCTGCGCTCTATATCCCGTGTGAAGTGCTATAATAAGATGAGCAATATTGAGGTTAGGCGTCGAGTTCTAGGTAAGGAGGGGAAATTAATCGACGAGGCTGTGAAATTACATGCATTGAGATGGTTAGGACATCTGTTACGCATGTTTGCATTGTGACTAACATGTTAGGTGCCTTGGAATCACGGTACACTCTAAATTGTTGTTAGATCTGTCTGTCTGTTTTCGACATAGAACTTTGCACCGATGTGCAGCAGTTCAAGTCACCACACTCCGTGTAGCACGCGAAGCAAGAGAAGAAAGTACAAGAAAAGCATAATAGAGACAGTAAGCAGAGGTGTGAGACAAAGGAGGAGTAATAACGAAGAACAAAACAGTTTCATTGGAAATCATAAGTCACAAGGAGTGGATGCATCTGAGTTAGCCATTGAGAACGATTTTGAGCCATGTCACCAATTGTTTCCAACCATTGGTTTTTACCGTCCAGAGGACCCCAACCAGTCAGTCATGAAGCCAGTCTACACCTTCCTACGTGGGCTAAACTAACTGTTGTGGATTTCATTGACTGATGAGGCCATGTTTTGGTTTGACCGCCGCTAGCTCTTTTCCAGTCTGACCCTATATCTGTTAACATTGCCCATCGACGAGGAAGGCGATGACTAGGCATACGTAACACATGTCCTAACCATCTCAGTCTTTGTAACTTCACGACTTCGTCTATTGATTTCCCCTCCTTTCTTAGCACTGGACGCCTAACCTCAATGTTGCTCACCTTATTATGCCACTTTACACGGGAAATAGAGCGCAGGCACCTATGATCAAAGACAGGTAGTCTTTCCATGTCTTCCACTCTCAGTGGCCAGGTCTCACAACCATAAAGGAGGACGGAGCGGACTGATGGGCAGTACACCCGCCCTTTGGTCGATAGCCAGCTGGATATCACGTCTACTAAGCCAGAGACGGCGTAAACTGGAAATGCGAAACGAGCCCCCTGTATTCGTGCTGAGATTTCGTCAAAGATCAACCCGTTGGCACTGGGTGATGTTACTTCCCAAGTAAGTGAAGTGGTCAACGTGCTCTACCACTTCACCCCCTATTTCTAATCTAGGAGTCGGTGTAGTCCAGTCCTGTTACATCATCTTGAATTTGACGGGAGCGAATCGCATGCCAAACATTCGTAGATTGCAGCTCAAGGTGTTTAGAAGACTGTATTTTTTCAGCATCCGCGCCTAGAAGGACTATATCGTCTGCATATTCTAAGTCAACGACATTATTCCCTGGTGGTATCAAGTCAGTCCCTGAGTCGCTGAAGTCACTTAGGGTTAAGTCCATTAGTACATCTATGATGAAGTTGAATAGAAAAGGGGATAATCGGCATCCTAGACGGACACCACTAGTCGTCACCATTTCAGGTGGCAACTTGCAGTAAGCTTTCACCTGACTGATTGAGTTCGAATAGAGTGAGGGCCTTAATCAGTGCAATGTATTTTCTCGTCATTCCCTTTACAGCCAAGCATCTCCAGAGAACCTCTCGATCGACAGGATGGAATTCCGCTTTTGGGTCAAGAAATATAATGATTGTTGGACGCCAGTAGGAATTCCTATGTTCTAGAATCTGTCGGAGGGTGAAGATATGATCAATACACCCTCTTCCTGGTCTAAAGCCTGCCTGGTTCTCTCGTGTTTGTGCCCCCAGAGCACCACTTAGTCTACGCAATATTATTGAACCTAGGACTTCAGATACTATATTAGTCAAGCTAATCCCTCTGTGATTATCACAGGAAGACTTGTCTCCCTTCTTGTATGTTGAGATAATCAGTGACTTACACCAACCCGATAGATTTCCTCTGATTCCCAGACGCTGTCTAGTACCTCTGTTAATGCAGACAGTAAACTGTCTCCACCGTACTTAAATACCTCTAGAGTCATTCCAAACATACATACAATTTCATACAATAATTCCCTTTTACAAATTTGAACAAAGAAAGAAAAAACGCTGGCGCGCAGAATAATCTGGATCCATTTTATTTCGTCGGTTCTCATCAGCAGCTGTGTACAACCTGAATTCTTTAATAAAATAAAAATGTGTACAATTTTAACAAACTTTTATCCACTAGCAAGGATATTATCAGAGCGTCATAGTGAAATAGAGCGTCGCGATTCAGGTGTCTAAAGTGTTACAACGTATATATATATATATATATATATATATCTTGGTAGAGAGAAGTTTCTTGAAAAAAATTAATTAACAGGTGTGCTGTTGGCATGGTAACAAAAGATAATTAGTAATAGTTACGTAATTAGATAAGAAAAGATCAAAATGAGGTCAGATGAGAAGTTGATGATGTAATAATACACTGAGCAGAACTCAGAAGATCAAGAAAAATGATCTCTCTTTCAAGATAGTCAAGCGAAAAACAAAATAAACGGGAGGGAGGGGGTGGAGTGAAACGATAATTTAACAAAATTAGAAAACAACAAAGAGTGTTACTAAGGGGCGAGTCATCAGAGTGCTGAGAACCAACATAAATAAAATGGATCCAGATTATTTTGCGTCAATGTTTCTTCTATTTATGTTGAAAACAAATTATCGATCAGGTTTACATTATAGATATACTCTTTTAAAATAGGCTAATAATACAGGATAGTAATTAGTAAATGCCATTATAGGCGACTGTAAAATACAAGATAAAAAAAACAGTCATGACAATGAAATTGTGTTACAAGCAGTGAGAGTTATTCCACATCGAAACCCAACAACACTCACTTCATTAGTAGTCAGCGTATACATATGCAATGAATTTTGATAATTGAAATCATGTTTTGTTTGTTAAGAAGAAGGAGGGTTATAATTTTAAATCCCCGAATAGTGAGTGAGTGAGTGCGTGTTTGTTTGTTTGTTTGTGTAGGCAATACCAATCCTAGTATATAACGGTAAAACATCGAGGAGCTTCACTTGAAAATAGAACATTTTGAATAACACGAAGAAAAATAATTTGTTTCTATCCTACCATTTATCGCCTTCATACTGTACAGTCAGTGCTACTCACTATACGGATGGATCAGAGACTTTGCCAGCGCGTCAGAAACAGCACCTCAAACAAACTACAGACCTTCATTAACAGTTGTCTTCGCTCAATGCTACTCAAGATCAGATGGCCAGCCGGCCAGAAAAGATCAACAACAGGGATCTCTGGCAATGAGCGAACCAACTCAGCAGGAACCGATTGTACAACAAATAGGCAAGAAGAAATAGAGATGGATTAGCTGGTCATACTCTGAGAAAAAAACCCATCAAGTGACATTACTAGACAAGCCATTGCTCGAGTGGAACCCGAAAGGGAAGCGGCGGGTTGGTCGTCAGTGCGATGGTGGGGTGACTTGGAGGAGGTCATGTGAAAAGAGGGATGAAAGCGTGTGGGCAGACTTGGAGCGGGGTGAAAAAGTTGGCAGAAAACAGAAGGCAAAGGAGACGCGCGGCTGAAGCCGTATGCTCTTCTAGGAATTAAAGGAAATGATAATAATAATAATGTACACTGATTCCCCCCCCCAACTTCGTCGTCGTCCTCATGCTCTTTCGGAAGTGAAGTTGTTACTTAGCGAATCAAGATCTTGTTAGAATATGCAGAACACGGTATACTAGTCATAAATCCTTATCAATAGTACACATTATTGGAGTAGCATTAGTTAAATAGCGGTTAAACCATTGTTGAACAAATTTTACACGTTCTGATGGTTCAGTTGAAAAATACAGTATAGCATCATTAGAATAACGATGATTACAATCGCTGTTATTATTATTATTATTATCATTGAATAATTTATATTCTCTCCATTTATTGTCACTCCAACATTCATTATATTCATAAAGTAAAGCTTCTAATTGGCTATTATTATTCCCTGATGAATTGAATCCATCATTTGTTGAAGGTGTAAAATACGACAGGGGTGTTGATTTGGGTAAATTTGGACAACGTAAATTTGGAAAAATGTAAATACCACTAGAGAAGGAAAAGAAGAAAGACGAGGTTATTGTATTAAAAAAACTTTATACATTCCTTTAAATACATGAAAAGGCTGGTTGGCTGGCTAGCTGTCTTTGATCACAGGTGCCTGTATTTTATCTCCCGTGTCAATTGGTGGTATAATAGGGTGAGCAATATTGAGTGCTAGGTAAGGATGGGGAATCAATCGATGAGGCTGTGAAATTACATCGACTGAGATGGTTAGGAAATGTGTTACGTATGCCTAGTCATCGCCTTCCTCGTTGACGGGTAAAGTTAGCTGACATAAGGTCAGACTGGAAAAGAGCTAGCTAGTGGCGGTCAAACAAAACATGGCCTCATCAGTCAATGAAATCCACAACAGTTAGTTTAGGCCACGTAGGAAGGTGTAGAGTGGCTTCCTGATTTGTTTGGGTCCTCTGGACGGTAAAAACCAATGGTTGGAAATGATTGGTGGGTGATATGGCTCAAAATCGTTCTCAATGGCTGGAGTAGATACATCCCCTTCTTGTGACTTATAATTTCCAATGTTCTTCGTTATTACTATTCCTTTGACTCACACCTCTGTTTACTGTCTCTACTATGCATTTCTTCTACTTTCTTCTCTTTCTTTGTGTTCTAAATGGGGGGAGTGTGGCGACTTGAACTGCCACATATATGTGCAAAGTTCTACGTAGAAAACAGACAGACAGACAGATCTAACAACGATTTGGAGTGTACCGTGATTACAAGGCACCTAACATGTTAGTCACAGTGCAAACTACTCCTAAACTCTGCCTAACAACCTGTAAGCAGACACGACGAGAGGGAGATTGGATGTGAAGTTAACAATACCATGCTGTAACAGCAACACCATACCGAATGAAACTTCAAACACTAAACATTGGAACCCCTCTATTCCACACAGAAAACATATCTTTAGAGCTTTCCAGTTCAAAAGGTAAAAATTGAAGAATCACTGGATGTGTATTCTTCACCGTAATTCCGAGTTCTGTAACAAAAAGACTTAGGCGAATGAGTTTCGGTCAACTGCACTCATACCCCACAGTTCTTTAACACCTACTGAAATTTTGACTACTATATGATATACACTAAATATTTCAAGAAATAAGCATGCAAGATAAGATTTATGTATGAGTCTGTAAATGATTCGAGGATTTTTTCTAGAGCTTTACTGGCATAATGAGCTTGATAGTACATGGAAATGGAGGCTATGTTCACAGCATTAAACTACCTGGAATAGACTTCATTTAGAGCTAACCTGACCGTAGAATGATAGTGATACAAACCAAATGAAATATATATGGTCACCCCAAGGTTCAGCGAAAGGTCTGGAAGGAGGGAAGGGTGCCTACTGACTGGAAGAAAGGTTACCTCGTGAAACTACCAAAGAAGGGAGACCTAGGAATCTGCAAGAACTGGCGAGGAATCATGCTGCTGTCAACTCCAAGTAAGATCCTGAGTCGCATCATCCTGGAGAGAATAACGCATGCACTGGATACAGAACTACTGCCTACCTGAACAAGCTGGATTCAGGAAAGGCAAATCATGTTCTGACCAAATTGCAACTCTACGCATCATCATCACAGAACACAGCATGGAATGAAAATCAAACCTCTACCTCAACTTTATAGAATTCGAGAAGGCCTTCGACAGTTAGCGTTGACCATGAAGTAATTTGGAAACTGCTCGAGTACTACGCTGTATCCAAAATATTCATCAACCTTATTCAACAGCTGCACGACAACGGAATATGTCAAGTGATCCACAACGGAAAACTCAGCGAGGCGTTTGAAGTAAACACAGGAGTCAGACAAGGGTGCTTACTATCACCAATGATATTCCTAATTGTGGTGGATTGACTGGATTATGCGTCAGACAGTGGGAAACGAGAAGACAGGAATATCCTGAACCGACGTGAAGAAGCTAGAAGACCTGGATTTCGCGAGTGGATGATTTATGTTTGACGTCACACAAAATCGAAGACTTACAAGCGAAAACCGATAAACTGGTCAAAGAAGCATCAAAGACAGGACTGCAGGTGAACATAGACAAGATAGAGATGATGAAAATAACCAACCAACAACAACAACAGCAGCAACATCCAGCGCCAATCACCATCAACGGGAGGGGTTTGAAAGGGGATACTTCATTCATTCACCTATCTAGGGAGGGAGCATTGTCTCAACTACAAACAGTCGGAACGGACGAGGATGTCAAATCAAGCGAGAATCGGGAAGGCAGGCGAGAAACACATTCATCAACTTGAAATCAATCTGCAAATCTCCGTCACTCAGCCGGGATCAACAACAAAATTCGGTCAGATTTTCAATACAAACAACGTCAAGTCAGTCAGTTCTTCTATATGAATCAGAAACTTGGTGGGCGGGCGGGTCACAAAGAATATTTCCAACAGGCTGGCTATTGCAGACCTTTATCAACAACTAACTGTCTTCGCTGGATCTATACTGAAGATCAGATGGCCGGGCCGGAAAGTATCACCAACAAGAAACTATGGGAACAAACAAAACAAGAACCAATCGACCAACAAATATGTAGGAGAAAGTGGAGATGGATTGGACAATCGCTGAGGAGACCGCTGGGTGACATCGCGCGTCAGGTCATTGCTCGAGTGGAACCCAAAAGGGAAGCGGCGTGTGGGACGTCGAAGGGTGACATGGAGGAGATCGTGTGAAGAGGAGTTGAAAGAGTATGGACTAACATGGATGCAGGTGAAAAGTACAGCAGAAGGAAGACAGAAGCAAGTGGAGACGTGCAGTTGAAGCCCTATGTTCCACTAGGAACTCAAGGGAACAATAATAATAACATATCCCATGGTTCAAATTAGCAACCTACATTTGTCGGCATGTATTACCATGAGAAGTCACTATTAATCTGATCGTAAGCCTTTTTCTCTTTCGGGGTTTATCATTAACAGAAGGAATTAATTAAAGCCTTTTCAGGTTAGTAATACTATTTCGTCACCTACGGCTAACTGTTTTTATTGAGTGACATCGTGAGCCAAGATGTCGAATATAACCCGAATGGGAAACGACGAGCTGAGAATGAGTGTAAGCGTGACATGGAGGAGATTGTATGGTAATCTTAGACTAATCGCACTATTGAATCCCTATATTCCATCTGGGACCTAAAGGTATAATAATAAACACTTCAGCTTGGTTTCGACTGGAATACATTAAATGCAGTATCTAAGCGCATAAAGTTAAGAAATAATTGACATTTCTTTCAAATTTTAATGCATAAAAGACTTACCGAAATCCAAACCAACCACCATATTTTGGATGTAAGCTAACTCCACAATAAGGTTGTCCTGTTTGTTCACGTGAACGTTGTTTAATCATTTCACTAGGTTGATGAAAATACGCCATTCCGGATACATGACCAGCTGTCTGTACATGAACATAAGGCAGTCGAGTAACTAATCTTATCGCATAATCTGGTATCCACTGTGCACCATCAAATTTGTCCAACTCATTTGAAGGCAATTGACTTTTGATATTTGCAATGCAAATTTCTAATACTTTTTGTAATCGAATAAAAACTGCCCAATCAAAAGGATCACTTGAACCAGGTGGAAATTTAAATCGTGAGAATTTACTTCTCATACGTTTTAATACTTCCTCAAATGAATCTCCCTCTGACTGTTTAAACCATTCACAAATAGTTGGTATAAAAGTTTTTTCAAACATTTGAGGATTACTGATGAGACAAATGCAAAGACAATCATCATAGGCGGTTAGATCTTTGCCTAGTTGAACTTTTCGACTAACAGCTGCATTATACCAACCGGATAAGAAAGGTGATGCATCAAAACCATATGGTAAGAGTTGTTGACTTAACTCGTCTAGAAGACACTGTGAAAGCTGCAGATTATCTTCTTCTTCTTGGAGTGTACTAGACATTCACCTGAAAGAAGAAGGGGGTAATCTCTTCACATTTAGTTTCATTTTATTTTAACATGATTAGAAGAACTCATGAAATCGAAATTTAATACACCGCGGGTTGAAAAGCAATAACCTGATTTCATGATTA
This sequence comes from Trichobilharzia regenti, assembly GCA_944472135.2. NCBI lineage: Eukaryota > Metazoa > Platyhelminthes > Trematoda > Strigeidida > Schistosomatidae > Trichobilharzia > Trichobilharzia regenti. Next base: position 5,508,490 of record OX235262.1, on the reverse strand, counting down.
TATAAATTTTAATATATGTGTAAAACTTGGGCACTGGGGTGGTAAGTAATTCCATATTAGTTTGTTTATTAGATGTATCACACAGTGAAACAGTATTATTATTGACTGGATGATCATATCATCAATGATAATCACACGAATTCGAAGCTTGAATTTTCCAGATATCTGGCTGGACAGGTGTTGAATCATTCCTGTAACACATACTTTCATTCAGTTGATTCGATAAACAAAGCTTCCGTTGTTATTAGATTCTCCCTCCACCCAGCTGTTACATTAGATTTTAAAACTGTCATCCTATCCCCTCTTATTGTATGATTGTGTGTGATTGCATGTAATGCTATGGCTGAACTATTCTCTAGATTTCTTATTTTATATGGGTCAAACCAATCTAGATTTTGCTGCTTGCTTTTTATGTTCAACTAGCCTGTCTGACTACTAGTTTGATGTATGTATTTGACCTGATAATCATTTCAGATAGGGTATTAGATAAACTAAATTGTTTTGTTTTAAAGGCTCCGCAGGACTGATCCCTTGAAACACAAAGCTTGTTTCTAATTGAGTTTGTGGGTTTGAATGCCACAAGGCAGGAAATAAAAGTGGCATTCAAACCCACAAACTCAATTAGAAACAAGCTTTGTGTTTCAAGGGATCAGTCCTGCGGAGCCTTTAAAACGAAACAATTCAGTTCATCTAATGCCCTGCTGTAATGACTGTCAGGTCAAATACATAGGTCAAACTAGTAGAACGGGGACAGTCAGACTAGTCAAACATAAAAACCTAGCAAAATCTAGATTGATTGACTCAAATAAGATAAGAAATCTAGAGAATAGTTCAGCCATAGCATTACATGCAATCACACACAACCATACAATAGGCTAGATGGGATAGGATGACAGTTTTAAAATCTAATATACCAACATTGTGGAGGGAGAGATTGATAACAACGGAAGCTTTGTCTATCGAATCAACTGAATGGAAGTACGTGTAGTAGGAATGATTCAACACCTGTCCAGTCAGATATCTGGGAAATTCTACTACCCGAACGACGAGAAATAGGAGAAGACAAAGAAAACTATAAAACTCAAGTTTCAAAGTCGTTTGATTATCATTGATGATATGATTATGAACCAGAATAAATTTTGTTCGAAACCTTGTCATCAGTGAAACAATAATACTGTTTCACTGTGTAATACATGTAATAAACAAACTAATATGGTATACAAATTTTCTTTGTTCAACAAATGAGCAATTGCTAAACATCATAATAAATAAATCAACTAGATTATTTGCTGGTGTCTCAGTGGTTTAATAACAGAATGCTCACCACTTATATACTTGGTCCATGTTAGATTCTTGGCCGATACACTTTCAGACCTTACTAAGCTTACCAACTGATGGCAAGCCCAGAAAGGAAAAATGGTTATACATGAAGCCACCAATGCTGACCCATAAAGATAAACAACTGAAACGTAGAAGGTCAGAAAGCAGAAGAATAGAAAACCTATCATTTGACCTATTTAAATATCGTAAATACAACTCACGTATTTGTCGAAAGGGGCATTTGTCATCAGTATAGGAATAAATTTTACTGTGTAATAGTTTAAGTAAGCATGCCACCTGTACCCAAGCCGTACGGATAGAATAAGAACGAAAACAAAAAACGTATAGTCAGAGACTATTGAATGTCGTAAGATGAAAATGCAAAGATGAGTGTAGTTTCTCAGTGTATTAAGGTGATCAAGAGGTATTGGCTTCATGTGTACGCACTTTTAAAAGAAAATCGGATTTGAGCAGAGATATGTTACTGGGACTGGAAGAGAATATGACGGTCCAAACTAAAAAAAATTACAGTCAGTTTCGCGTGAGTATACCTTAAGGTCTCCAGTAGCGTGACCACCAGAAAACCTAGTATCTTAAGACACCTCATTACTTGACAGGCTTTTAATTCTACCGATGCTTTCCCTCTCTTAGTTATAATCCATAAGTATGCTTAGTCTTTTAATTTATTCGACTCTCAAAATAACTTAACGAAAGTTCACCAAACGAATCCTGTATTTTCTGATGAATCAAACCAAATACGGTCGTCTCTGTACGAAATTATCCGGCTATACACAAAACACACACTGTAATAACTTTTGTAGTCAGCCTTTGATAATTACCAGGAAACAGAGAATCATTAGATGGATGAGTTTCGGATGGAATACCTCAAAATTCGAAACCTTTGTAAGTATAAGATGGACAAAAGTCGTATAGGGTATGAGAGACAGTTAGTACTGGATTGTGTGCATCATCTAAAAAGACTGTACTCGTATATCAAACGCAGGACTAAAACTAGCAGTGGTATACCGTCTCTCATTAGCATCACTGGAGAGGCTGCCGAGTCAGACGAAACAAAGGTTGCATAGCTCTCCGAATACTTTTGCGATGTTTTTTTCACCCAATCGTACCACTCATGGGATATCGAGGTCACTGATGCAGCCACTAAAATGTCAGCAACTGTGATAGAGGATGCAGTGGTTCTCAAACTACTGTCTACGCTAAAGTTAGGCAAATCACCTGGACCAGACGGACTTCACCGTAGATCGCTAGTCTCCTTGGCGGATATAATATACATTCCACTTACGGGGATTTTTTAGATGTCTCTGACACAGTCTAAGCTATACATGGACTGGAAAGATGCTTTTCTAAGCCCCATCTTCAAAGATGGGAACAGGCAGTTGGTATCTAACTACTGGTCAGTAAGTCTGACCTGTATTATAGCAAAGCTGTTAGAAAAACTCATAAGGGATTAGCTCTTAGCTAATACGGAAAAACATGGCTTACTGGCAGTCGAACAGCATGGATTTCGACAAAACGATCCTGCTTGATAAACTTACTGTTAGCTAGGGAAGACTGGGTCGAGGTCAGGGATAAAAACCATCTACTGGACGTCGTATTTATCAATCTTAGTAAAGCATTCGATAAGGTATCCCATTTAGGTCTTCTTAGTAAACTTAAACGTTTTGGACTAGGCCAACGCCTATGTGAGGGGTTTAGCGACTACCTGATGGATAGAAGGCAGAAGGTAAGGGTGTACTGTCAGGGTGGAAAGCAATACTAAGTGGAGTACCTCATAGAACTGTACTTGGCCCCCTGCTATTCCTATTATACGCAAGTGAAGTGCCGAAAATTCTTACCTCATCTTCCTTACTATTTGCGGACGATATTAAGATATGGAAAACCGTAAACAGTAACGATGATAGGTTGGTACTACAAATCTATCTAGATAAATTAGCCAATTAGGCTAACCTCGAGTCTGGAACTTAATTCCAAGAAAAGTGCGGTAATGCACCTAGGTCAGAAGTCTCACACGTCGTACTCAGAACTGCCAGATGTAAGGGGACAAAAAGACTTGGAGATCATTGTAAGCCATGAGTTAAGTACATCGGCAAACTGTTACCCAGCCGCACCTAAGGCTTTTCGAATGTTATGGGCACTTCGAAGAGTTTTCAAACGACTAGATGAGGGTATGTTCAAAGTACTCTATGCAACATATGTCAGACCTCATCTATAATACTGCATACAAGCGGCGAGTCCACGCTTCAAAAATGAGGCACATATCCTGGAAGGAGTACAGAGGGTAGGAACGAAATTAGTTTGTGGTACCTCACACCTTCCTTATGATATGAAGCTGGAGCATTTAAATCTCTTCCCATTATCATAGTGAAGGAGGAGAGGCGACTTAATCTCGGCTGATCGTATATTCAAGGATTTAGGGATTGACTTTTCAAACCTTTCCTCTCACTCTAGGATGCATTTACGAGGTCACCAGAAGGTGCTCAAACCGAGGTCGTATAAAACACGTGTGGAATTTAGATTCTCCCACAGAGTGGTCAACAACTGGAACTCCTTACCTGATACGGTAGTAACAGCTTCATCGGCGAAGGCATTCAAAGTTAAACTGGATCTCTGCAGAGATATATATCGCGAGGATTAACATAAGCAACAAGAGCCTTCTATCCCTATAATCTGAATCTGAATCATCATCATGTATATAATATAGGGCTAAGACTTAGTGGTTGGTTTATATTAACTAATACATCTCTACAGTTTGACAGTTACAATTCATAATTCTGGGAAGAAGAGGCAGTAGGTATGCAAAAACGAGTGGCACCAAAACCAATTACAGTTTAGTCCCTTGAAAATAATTCAGATCCGGAATGTCCTTATGTAATGTATGTCGATACTGTTTGAAAATGAATAACAATTGCAATAAAATCCTTACTATTATCACCTACAGGTGATACTAGCTATCCGTGTTGTTGTAACACCCAGTTGAGAATAGTACAGCATACACAGGATGAAAACATCCTATTCTACTGACAATGAGCCTAATTCTTTCCTAAGAGAAAGAATATTTCCCCAACCATCCTCCAAAACAAGCAGAATTTACTGATTACCATTTCCCTGAACTTCCGATTAAACTGCAGGAACGGATTTCTAAGAACTGAAAAATGGTTCTGCAATCCATATTTCACCTTGCAATATTAAAATTTTCGAATAATTCCTACATAAATATGTGCAAAGCTTTAATTCACAATTAACATAAAATCCAAAGCCAATAATAGTACTGATTCAAGCAAATAATCAAAACGCACATAGAAAATGAAAAATTCAAAGTCGTGAACTAAATTATGTTAATGCAATCGGTGGAGTAAAACAAGCGAGTGCAATGTGTTTTCAAAGCGATACACCTCTATATTAGCTCATATCAGTTTAAGATTTCGGGGCAAAATCAGAAATTACTACAAACCAAATGTTATTCTACATGTTTTCTTTGAGTATGATCAGTTCGTACTTCGTTCAATCGTCATCCGTATTTACAGGTCCTGCTTCGTTGGTCATTTCCAAAGCTCAGTAACAATAGTAGGCAGTGATGTTATATATTATGCCGAAGCTCTCCTGATGAACAAACAAACGGGGTCAAATAGCCCTAATAAGGTCTAGATTTCATTGCTGCAACGGCTTCAGTTTCGTTCTCTCATTTCAACTCGTTTCAACTGCGTTTGGTTCTCCCAGTCAACGTTTTCACCTGGCTCCACGTCTGCCCACATGCTCTCATCTTCTCTTCACATTACCTCGTCCATGTTGCCCTCGCACTCACGACCAACGCGCCGCTTCCCATTCACCTTCCACCTTAGTGATGTTTGTTTTCTCAGAGAATACTGATCCACCTCCATTTCTTCATCCATATTTGTTCCACAATCGGTTCCTACTGGGATTTTCCCTCCCAGAGATCCCTATTGCTGATCTTTTCAGGCCATCTGATCTTGAGTAGTACTGAGCGAAGACAACTGTTAATGAAGGTCTGAAGTTTGTTTGAGATGCTCCTCATGACGCGCGAAGTCTCTGGTCCACAAAGTGGCACTGACTTCATATTGAAGTTAAAAATCCAGATCTTATTTGTCATGCTGAGTGCTGTTGGCCTCCACACAGACTTGAGAGTAATTAAAGCTTGCCTTAATTTCCCGATGATCCTCGCTTTGATGTCTTCATCAGTCCCGTCCGCCCGTAACTTAAATGATGCCACCCAGGTAGGTAGGTAGTTAAAGGAGGTTGGTTCTTTCAGATTTCTCCTATTTATGCTGGCTGATTGTTGTGTGTTGTTGTTCCTGTTGCTGTTGGCCAGAAATCTTCATCGCCTCCGTTTTGCCTATGTTCACCCGAATGGTGTCCTATCTTTGGTGCTTCTTCTGCCAGCTTGTTGCTTTTCACTTGCATATCCTCCAGTTTGTGGGAAATCAGACATATATATGTCATCGGAGAAATCCAGATCCTCCAAGTTTTTGTTGTAGTCTATTTTGTGGCTGTTTCCTGGATGCCCGCTGCCTGTTTCATTATCCAGTCTACCGCAATCAGGATAATTATTGGTGGTCCTGCTTCCCATGGTGTTTATTTGATGCATTGTCGGTGGCGGTCGATTTAGAAGTCTTTTGAAGTGTTCAGCCCGGTGCTTGTTTTGCTCCACTTATTTGGTCATTAACTTCCCGTTTTCATCCTTCGCTGGATAAATGTGTGTTGATCTCTTCTCCGATGGGAACCTAATTGTTTGGTGGAGTGCTGCGAGGTCTCCTTTGCCTGCAGCCCGTTCTGCTTCACTTGCTTTACCTTCGTAATATTTTCTTTTGTCTTTGCCGGCACTTTTCCTTTTTCTTTTGTTCGGCATGTTGTAACTTGCGTTGAAGTCCTTATTTTCCCTCTCGTCGATGCACTGGATAATCTTTTGTTTCACCATCTTTCTCTCTTCTATTAGTCTCAAAGTGTCCACAGTGAGCCGTTGTTTTTCCTGTCTCTTCTTTCTGCTCAGACCTTCCATACAGGTTTGACTCCACACCGCTTTCAGGTTGTCCCAGTGCTTTTCGATCCTGAACTCTTCGCTAGTGCTGATTTGTGTCTTCACCTTTTCCCTTATGTTTGAAGTGAAGATGTTCTCTGTATCCTGGTACTTCAGGTTCTGAGTATTGAACTTGGCTCTTGGTCTATCTGCAGCTACTGTTTCCTTGAAAGCTTTTAATTTGATTTGGAATGTTCCTTGCACGAGATAGTGGTCTGAGCTAACGTCTGCTCCCCTTCTTACTTTTGTGTCCAGTAGGCGACGTCTCCCCTTGTCTAAGCAGCACTGAGATGAGGTCTTTTTAGTTTTTTGTTCGCCCATCTGGTGACACTTCATTATTAAATGTAAATAAATTTATCATTCAAAGTCAGATTTCTGAACTTCAATCGAGTACATGAAAATCTTTATTCCTCATGCAGTTTCATGAAGTTTATATTGGTCTAGCGCTGTTATCGGTTAATCTACATTCTCATCAGTTTTGATCATTACACTGAGCATTTTATGTACTAGTTTACAAATGATCTAATTGATCAAGGTAAAGAAAATATTACCCTTCACCTAAAGAAGCCATCCCACCTCCCAATGGGCGTTGAAATAAAACCTTTTCCAATCAGTCGTGTTTTCAGAAAATTAAATAATATACTATGGTGGGGTTAGCACTAGAGTGCTAGTTAGAAATTTATGAATGCTTGTCCACTGTAAAGAAAATAAACGAATCTTAGCTTCAACAGCAAGTTAGACCACAGTGAGGCATTTATGTTTTGGTCAGAGGTCGTATACCAAGATCCAAAAAGATAAAACATTTCGATTCATAACCTACTTCGAAGGTCTGTGTAGAGCCCAAAGGATCGTATCTTCTCAAGGAGCCGAGCAAAGTGGTGGGTGTTACTTAGATACGGATAGTTGCTATTGTTATGGCCACTGTGCGAATAACGCGCTGAGGATGCGGACTAGCAGTCTCTGTCAAAGTCCAAAACGAAGCCAAATTGCTGCAGACAGATTTCTTTTGACAACGAAACTGTTAAAAAAACTGCAAGATTTGTCGTTCTTCGATTATCAGGGTATCCGGAATTCATATACCAAGAGCTGAAAGATGGGACGAAGATTTGCTGTTCACACTAACAAATCAGACGACAGTCAAGCTATTCAACAGGATTATTGTCTTTCGCTATATAGTACCGTTGGTTACTATAGTGTAATTTTGGCTTTTATAGGATTTGTAAGTTAGTGTAATTCCCATGGTCTCAATGCTTCAGTCAACTACCGAACAAAGACCACAAAGCATCTAATCGCACCCCAAAGAGGCAAGAAGCCAAATGAAACAGACAACACAGTTAAATAACAGTTTACTGAACACCGAAGCTGATACTGCTTAAAATAATCAAGATTTCCTCCTGTCATGGCTGACTTGTAGACGAGTGACGTATTGGCTAACGATCTGACGCTTGAAATGATGATTGATATATCAGAGTTTCCATGGGAAAACCAACACTTGCAGGGTATACATTTTCCAACATATGCTGACATAAAATTGATGCGAATGGCATTCTGGAAGGCTTCAGCCATCAACGGCGAAAGATAAGGGATTATGGGGAATCAAAGAAGTACATCAACTACATTGAACCTCGGCCTTTTGACCACCAATGGCCGATTAGTTTATTCATACGGAGTGCAACACATGGTGGTCAAAATAACCTTCAAGGGACCGGAGCTCAGCAGCTTCGTTGTGGTGTGATTATTTAATTGTTGACTATCTCCAAATAATCGTCAATAAATAGTCCTTTCATCAGCCGCAGGCGTTATATTCTTCCTTCGCTAATTGGGGGATTGTTGGCCCGGCCACCAAACCAGCAAGAGATGCAAGAAAAATCCTCACTCGAAAAGAGAGAAAACCAGCAGTTCAGCGAAGAGTCTCTCTTCGGTGGGGAATTCATTTTTACAGCTGTACAACCACAACTATATGTGGTTATTTTGTATATGTGTGCATTAAAGTTTGTCGAGCGAAAGTAAAATTAGCAAGCTTCTGGTGGAGTTAAGTAATACAAAAGGTGTTCAGAGGAACTGGATGTTGATACCAGAAGGTAGTAAAAAAGTGGTGAGTATCACAAACCACTGCCAAAAAAATTACCTTATAACGTGAACAGTTTATTGGAAGAGTTTTGCTCATGGTGTACATGGAAACAAAATAAAATACGGAATTATGTAAGAGTTTTGAGTAGACAGAAAATAAGCTTACGAGCAAAAATTAAGTCAAATCAACAGAGTTGTTATCATGACAGTAGATGTGACTGAATTATTCTCTTTAGTATGCATAGTTCTGATTCCTATAACCAATAATAATGTATATTTTCATATTAACATTTAAATTTACATGAAAATGCATGCCATTTTTACAGGCACGATCAGGTATAGTCTCAAATCGTAGATTGCCTACAAGTTAATAATGCTTCGACAGTTAAATATTTGATACATATACAAATACACTCATTGTCTGAACCAGGTCGTATAGTTATTGAATTGTACAGTTGTCCTCCAGGTTGAGCGGGAAAATCGACTTCGTTTCGTTTTCATCCCGTGGTTGCAGGCATACGATAACCAACCAATATTAAGGTAAGTACAACGTTTACAAGGGATTGGAAGCTGTTTTAGAAAAGTAAAAGTGCTAAGGTGAATCAATAAAGTGTAATGAAATGGGTAAGTGCAAGTATCACTAATAAGTGCATTTATAAAGGAAATACAATAGGAATCTAATTAATCCCTAGGCTGACAACGTTCATTTGCAATGTATAATGCTACCCATATAGGTCTTACTATCATGGTGTCCACTTTTAGTTTTATTACATTTATCCTCATGCCGGTGGTTTTTATTTTATGCCTTTTTGTGCATTTGGTGCACAATCGTACCCTACAGACAATAGGAATAGAATAAGTCGAATCAAATTCATAAAGAGCTATAAAATGTTAGGTTTAATGGAATATAATGAGGATCAAGTAAAGACGTTATTAGAAAATGAATGAGATAAGACACCGTGAAGTGGTATTTAAAGATCTGACGATGGATAGCAAGTTAATTTATAAGATGCCCCATAAATCTGTGCAGATCCCACGTGGTCGCATCTCAACAACAGGCTGAGCGAATGGTATATATTTAAAGGCAGAAGCATGATCTGTCCAGGCGTTCATTATTATTTCCTTCAAGATAAAGATCTGGAACCTCATAGAAATCAGAAAAATCACGAGCCGTCAAATTGTATATTGCTGCTCCTGCAGAATGGAGCGATTCACCTTAGTGGCCGCCACCATATCTACTGATCAGCTAGCGCTACCCTACCTCCTTGTATGGGGCTCTGAGACTATGATTAATATGGTTACCGCAAATATATTGCTTGGCACCAGGCAATGGCTGGAGCTTTTCTAATGCAAAGAAAACGGAAACGTGTTGTCTTTAAGATGTTGTTCTTCACTTTGTAGATTACTTTGAAGGAGGTGGCATTTGTTGAGATGAAATGGCCAATGGTGACGAGATGTTCAACTACTGCACGCCTTATACGGCCACTACTTTATTTCTGGAGCCACGTTGGATAGTGTTCTTTGACCCTATGTGACAGGATGTGCGTCGAATGAGCAACGTACCTGGCTTCACAACGACAGCTAAGCTAATATGTACATACACAGAGAAGTGGTCAGGCGCCAGATCTTGTAATTTGGGCTTCTGTAGATCAGCGTGAGATTAGAGAAAACAACTGTCAAAGTCCAGGCCTTACTACACCGGAACTTACGCTGTCCTTGGAAGACTTTCAGAAACGATTTGTAATAACCAACGCGAAAAAACCAGAACACAGATTGGCGACTTGGGAATCCTCTATTCTTACGCCTATATGTAACCTACAATAAGGTTATTGTACACAAGGTCTGAGAATAAATGTTATAACAATAAATCACGATAATACTTCTGATAGTTTTATCCCTTCCAACGAACAGTGAACGATGAGACGATGACTGCCGGATTGATGACTCCGCGAAAAATATGGAGAAGTTGGGTTTGAGCAAACAACCATGAATTGATCGCTCAATCTTCAACTACATTGACACTCCCGGCAAAATACGGATCCATCCCTTTTTTCCATCAGGGCAAAAACACGTTGACTTGGATGCCATTGCGAGAACCTGGGTCACACGGACAGAGCTGAAATGGAAAACAAACAGCAAAGCCAAAATAACGAAGGCACACCCACAGCAAAATGAGACTCGTCGATGACTACCTACGACATCCAGTTAAAGGAATCTGTCAATCACGTCTCATAAACCGTTAATGCCCAGCTCTCGCTACGCTCGGGCCCACGCTGTTCCTTATAGATTTCAGAAACGCTTAGTTATAACGGACGAAAAAACCAAAACACCGATTGGCCGCTTGAGAATTCTCTATTGTTACACCAACATATAAAAAGAAGAAGTGAAATAAAGTCTGAAAACAAATATTACAATAATAAATCATTGTAATACTTCTGACGCTGTTTCACTCTTCTTTTTGATTAGCGACCGATGAGACGATGACTGTCGTATTGATGCCTCCGCGAAAAAATGGAGAAGTTGATTTTGAGCAAACAACCATGAATTGATCGTTCAATCTTCAATTCCATTGACACTCCCCGGCAAAATACGGATCCAGCCCCTTTTTTCATTCACGACAAATACACCCTTTGAAGAATTGTAGGACTTACAGCAGTACGCCTACAACCCTTCTCAGATTGACGCCCTAGGTTGGAAAATCGTCGGAGAGTTCATTTGCTGACTTCCCTCTATCAGCTATATCCTCAAATTTGAACGGCAACACGCCCATGTCATTGTATCGTAGAATATAGATGACCAACAAACACACGACATATCTCATCAACCTAGTGTAGAAACAGAGTAATTTACACCAAATATAATAACATTCAATTAGTAACTTGAAACTAGAAATGCCTTTATTCGTGCAAGTCAATTTAACAATTACTCTCTCGTTTACACTTGGCTTATTCTCACTAAACTGAGCAATATCTTTCGTCTTTTCAAACGCACCAATACTATCATAGTCATTGCATAAGGCACGTGAGTTCATGGACGTCCATTTCATTGTGGATGAAAACACCAACGATGACTGAGTGACACAAGGTGATGAACTTAGTGGTGGATCAGAAGCTGTTGTTGTTCGGCTTTCAGATAGTTGTCTAACTGCAAGATTACCACCACTGCTGTCTTTCACTACTAGTTCGGGTTTAGCACTATCATCTGATGATAGGTGGGCTACACACTGATCAATTACACTGACTGTTTGACAAGTATGCATGCCATCTGGAACTGCATCTGCGTTCAATTCTACTTCACGTTGTAGTTGTACAGAACCTTTATTCAAATTAGCAGTAGTAGGCATTCTCCCCATTTCATCATGATTAACCGAAGACAAATATGCATTATCATGATCATTACCACAAATATTCACTTTACCATCAAGTTTATCATTTTCAAACTCTTTGTTAACAGCAGTAGACAATTTTGGTTCCTCCTCACAAATCATTAAAGGTTTTATATCTTCACTCTGACTAGTAATACCTTGTAAACTTGTAGGGTCAGAACTGCACTCTGAAGCAGTAACTCTATGCTGTGACACTCCATTCAACAATGGCTTACCAGTTGTAACTACAGACTTCCTGACCGCACCGTTATCGTCACACAATTTGGAGTCAGGCCTGGAGTTTACATTTAGCTTATCACTGAACTTGCTCACCGGTTCACAGTTCAACTTTGTATGCAGCTCTTCCACACGTGTAAAACACAACCGTGTTTGTCTTGCATCTTGTAACTTATCTGTTGAGGATGTACTACGAAACCTGTTACACTCACTAGGTCTATATGCATTACTAGACATCATGGAGCCTTCTCGATATCCACCTATCTGAGGCCTACTCGTCATCAATGATTGCATTTTACTCACAGACTGCTCTATTCTAGGGGTGAGATTCAATATACTGGCAAACTTGCTCATAGATTGATTGACACCATCTTTTACTAGTTTCAGGATATCATCAAATTTTGGCTCGATACCCTCATCCTCCATACGGGAGCTTATCTTCACCCACTTCCTCTGCAGTCGAGTAGGTAGACGTCTTGCTATTACTTCTAGTATAAACCTCGAGTTGAGGTTACTCATGCGATTCATCGAAATCATTCCATTCTTGTAAATTAGCAAATTATCTACAGACTCAGTAAGTACCTGGGAGTCATCCTGTAATTGACCACCATTACCCTTAACAGCCTCGAAAAATTTCCCCGCAATCATCGAAGGTCTTCCAAAACTTTGACGTAATATGCTCATAGCCTCAGCGCATCCCTCATTACGGGGCATGAGCTCACAGCACTTTATAGCACTTGAAGCATATCAACTGCAATATCTCATCAAATACATTAACTTCATTTTATCATTTAATAGAAAACTATTCATCATGATCTCAAACTCCTTTACGAATTGTAAATAATCAGCTGGGTTTCCATCGAAACACCGTGGTTCAAATTTAGGGAGTTTGATGTTCCTATTATCCCTGAACGGCGAAACAGTAACATCAACCATGTCATGCTTAACATCAGACACATCGTTACAATTAACAGACAAGTCACCATGACTTAATTTCCTGTTTGCATCCAAGACGCTGTGTCCCTTCTTTGACCCAGGCATTGTTGAACTTGACCCAATTCCAAAAATGTTCCAGATATTGCTTGTTCAAAGAGGACTAGACCGGCATCAGGAAAGATGAACGGTGACTATCCAAACTTTCACCAACTGTCTGAATCAGCCAGAGTCTCTTTCTATCGTCAGAAACTGTCAGCCACGTCTCATAAACCGTTAATGCCCAGCTCTCGCTACGCTCGGGCCCACGCTGTTCCATGGAGATTTTCAGAAACGCTTAGTTATAACGGACGAAAAAACCAAAACACCGACTGGCCGCTTGAGAATTCTCTGTTGTTACACCAACATATAAAAAGAAGAAGTGAAATAAAGTCTGAAAACAAATATTACAATAATAAATCATTGTATTACTTCAGACGATGTTTCACTGTTCTTTCTGAACAGCGACCGATGAGACGATGACTGCCGGATTGATGACTCCGCGAAAAATATGGAGAAGTTGGGTTTGAGCAAACAACCATGAATTGATCGTTCAATCTTCAACTACGCTGACACTCCCCGGCAAAATACGGATCCATCCCTTTTTTCCATCAGGGCCAAAACACGTTGACTTGGATGCCATTGCGAGAAACTGGGTCACACGGACAGAGCTGAAATGGAAAACAAGCAGAAAAGCCAAAAAACACCACAAGAATACCCACAGCACAATGAGACTAGTCGACGACTACCTACGCCTCCAGTTAAAGGCACCTCTTGACATCTTGCAACACAATCGCCACTTGCTAGAATGACTCTTGCAGGATACAACGTGACCATAGCACCAACTCATGATACTCTACGCACATCCTCTTATCTATTCACTACCAATTACCACTGCAATCGCTTGTCACTCATTCTACCTCAGTTCTGGTGACGGTAACGTATGCAAGCCTCAGTCGTCTACACTCTCGCTCCCCGGCGTATGGGACCACAGCCTAAATCGAAACATTCATTCGCAATCATTGATTTCACAGCCAATCCTTATCTCTGTGTGCATGATATTCTCAGGACTAGGCTCCCCGGCGTATACGACCAATCTGTTGTCTTTAACATCAATCAATTCATTCACAGATATGGAAGACTAGGAACAACTTCAGAAGTAAGCACGACGAAAAATTTAACAAAATTATGCATAACAACAAGATACGAAAAAAACAAGTAAATACAGTGACAATGTAGTTGAAGATTGAACGATCAATTCTTGGTTGTTCGCTCAAACCCAACTTCTCCACATTTTTCGCGGGTGTAATCGATAGTGCAGTCATCGTCTCATCGTTTGCCGTTCGTTGGAAGAGAGAAAACTATCAGAAGTATTATCGTAATTTATTGTTATAACATTTATTCTCAGACCTTGTGTGACAACCTTATAGTTGTTTACATGTTGGAGAAAGAATAAAGGATTCTGTGGTGATTGACTATTTCTATCTCCGTATTGTTTAAATACTTACTGTTGATTGTTAATATTTCTTATATGAATTGCATTAGAATTCCGCTAAATACAAATTCCTGAGTTCCGCCCTCTCTGTGTTTTGTTTGGATTCTTGTAATTCGGTCATCTCGAAATACTAATACTACGATTACAATAAATTACTACAAATTGGCATCGCGATGGAACTAAATAACCTGGGAAAATTTCCTATAAATGCTTCTCCGCAGGAGATTGCTGATTATCTTGAATGCTTCGATGCGTGGTGCATTTCCAAGAATGTTCGGGATGACAAAATACCAGCACATTTCATTACTGCTATTGGGCTAGATGCGTATAGCCTAGTGAAGAATCTGTCGTTTCCAGATAAACCAATTTCTCTGCCATATTATAAACTCCGTGAACTTCTGATAGATCACTTCCATATAACTACTTTTGAGACACGAGAGAGGGCTCAGTTCAACAAACTGGTTCGTGCTCCCAACCAGAAGATTCCAGAACTCATTCTTCAACTTCAAATTCAAGCTTCAAAGTGTAACTTTGGAGATCAGCTGCATACTCAACTACGTGATCGTCTAATTGCTGGAATCAATATTCCTAAGTTAGAGAAAGAGTTAATTCAGATTCCTTCTTGTACTTTTCAAACTGCTAAAGATTTATGTATTACATATGAAGATGTCAATAGTGAATACTCTGCTCCCACTACGTCAGTATCTGATGTCATGTTGTCCAAAGTCGAAAATACAAGTGTTCATGGAAAGCAATCCAAACTGCCGTCCACAGGTAATAGAATGCAGCCAGAGATCAAAAGCATTAAACCGTGCTTTTCCTGTGGAAAGTAACACCTACGAAGCACCTGCCATTTAAGGGGTGCTAAGTGTGACAAATATGGTAAAACTGCACACATGAAGACAGTATTGAGAAGCTCGAATACTTACGTCAATGTAGTGAAGATTGAACGACCAATTCGTGGTTGTTTGCTCAAAATCAACTTCCCCATTTCTTCGCGGAGGCATCAATACGACAGTCATCGTCTCATCGGTCGCTGTTCAGAAAGAAGAGTAAAACATCGTCAGAAAGCTTAGTTCAATTATTATTTTTATATGTTGGTGTAACAATAAAGAATTCTCAAGCGGCCAATCGGTGTTTTGGTTTTTTCGTCCGTTATAACTAAGCGTTTCTGAAACTTCGAGGAACAGCGTGGGCCCGAGCGTAGCAAGAGCTGGGCATTAACGGTTTATGAGACGTGGCTGACAGTTTCTGATGGTAGAAACAGACTCTGGCGGATTCAGACAGTTGGTGAAAGTTTGGATAGTCACCGTTCATCTTTCCTGATGCCAGTCAAATGCTCTTTGAACAAGCAATATCCGGAACATTTTTGGAATTGGGTCAAGTTCAACAATGCCTGGGTCAAAGTAGGGACACAGCGTCTTGGATGCAAACAGGAAATTAAGTCATGGTGACTTGTCTGTTAATTGTAACGATGTGTCTGATGTTAAGCATGACACGGTTGATGTTACTGTTTCGCCGTTCAGGGATAATAGGAACATCAAACTCCCTAAATTTGAACCACGGTGTTTCGATGGAAACCCAGCTGATTATTTACAATTTGTAAAGGAGTTTGAGATCATGATGAATAGTTTTCTATTAAATGATAAAATGAAGTTAATGTATTTAATGAGATATTGCACTGAAGATGCTGCAAGAGCTATACAGTGCTGTAAGTTTATGAAGCCAAAAGAGGGCTACTACGAGGCTATGAGCATATTACGTCAAAGTTTTGGAAGACCTTCGATGATTGCAGGGAAATTATTCGAGGCTGTTAAGGGTAATGGTGGTCAATTACAGGATGACCCCCAGGTACTTACTGAGTCTGTAGATAATTTGCTGATTTACAAGAATGCATTGATTCCGATGAATCGCATGAGTAACCTCAACTCGAGGTTTATACTAGAAGTAATAACAAGACGCCTACCTACTCGACTGCAGAGGAAGTGGGTGAAGATAAGCTCCCGTATGGAGGATGAGGGTATCGAGCCAAAATTCCATGATATCCGGAAAGTGGTAAAATATAGTGTCAGCCACGTCACATAAAGCGTTAATGGGCAGCTCTTGCTACGATGGGGCCCACAATGTTCCTTGAAGATTTTCAGAAACGCTTAGTAATAACGGAAGACTAAACCAGAAGACCGCTTGGCCAATCGAGAATTCTTTATTGTTACACCAACATATAAAAATAATGTTTTACTAGGATCTGTGAACAAGAATTACAATAATAAATCACAAAATTACTTCTGACGGTTTACTGCTGACTTCTTTCTGAACAGCGACCGATGAGACGATGACTGTCGTATTGATGCCTTTGCGAAAATTGGGGAAGTTGGTTTGAGCAAACAACCATGAATTGATCGCTCAATCTTCAACTACATTGACACTCCCCGGCAAAATACGGATCCATCCCTTTATTTCATCAGGGCAAAAACACGTTGACTTGGATGCCATTGCGAGAAACTGGGTCACACAGACAGAGCTGAAATGAAAAACAAACAGAAAAGCCAAAACACCACAAGCATACCCACAGCACAATGAGACTAGTCGACGACTATCTACGCCTCCAGATAGAGACCCCCTCTTGACATCTTGCAACACAATCGCCACTTGCTAGAATGACTCTTGCAGAATGCAAGGTGACCACAGCACCAACTCATGATACTCTACGCACATCCTCTTATCTACTCACTACCAATTACCACTGCAATCGCTTGTCACTCATTCTGCCTCAGTTCTAGTAGCGGTGACGCATGCGAGCCTCAGTCGTTTACACTCTTTCTCCCCGGCGTGTCGGACCGCAGCTAACAATTATCTACGTATGCATATCATTCTCAGCAATAGCCTCCCCGGCGTATACGACCCATCTGCTGTCCTCAACATCAATCAATTCATTCATGGATGTAGAAGACTCGAAACGACTTCAGAAGTAATCACGACGAAAATTTTAACAAAATTACGCAATAAAAACAAGGTACGAAAACAACGAGTAAACACAATGAATCCAAAAACACCAATTGATATGACACACCACACATATATACAAACAGTACAAACAAACTCGCAGATCATGTCTTGATGGAATTCCTTTGAAGAATCGCAGGATTTACACCAGTGCGCCTGCAAGCCTTCCCAGGTTGACGATTGTAGGCTGAAGAATGTCCGGACACAAACAAGATTAACCAACAGTTACAATAATTCGAACCCACTCAATTACTTAACACAAACATATGTACAATCAATACATCAAATGTTGTGGATTCTACTTTGACGAACTACCCTTGAAGAACTGTAGGACTTACAGCAGTACGCCTACATTCCTTCTCAGGTTGATGATCCAAGTGGATGTCGTCCGGACACAAACAGAATTACCAACAGCTAGATGACAGATGATATCAATTCAGTATATACAATATGAACATATGTACAAAGTCACACACCAAGCACATTGCACTGCTCATTGATGCGCTACCCTTTGGAGAATTGTAGGACTTACAGCAGTACGCCTACAACCCTTCTCAGGTTGACGCCCTAGGTTGGAAAATCGTCGGAGAGTTCATTTGCTGACTTCCCTCTATCAGCTATATCCTCAAATCTGAACGGCAACACGCCCATGTCATTGAATCGTAGAATATAGATGACGAACAAGCATACGACGTATCTGGTCAACCAAGCATAGTCACACAGTAATTTACACCAAATATAATAGCATTCAATTAGTAACTTGAAACTAGAAATGCCTTTATTCATGCAAGTCAATTTAACAATTACTCTCTCGTTTACACTTGGCTTATTCTCACTAAACTGAGCAATATCTTTCGTCTTTTCAAACGCACCAATACTATCATAGTCATTGCATAAGGCACGTGAGTTCATGGACGTCCATTTCATTGTGGATGAAAACACCAACGATGACTGAGTGACACAAGGTGATGAACTTAGTGGTGGATCAGAAGCTGTTGTTGTTCGGCTTTCAGATAGTTGTCTAACTGCAAGATTACCACCACTGCTGTCTTTCACTACTAGTTCGGGTTTAGCACTATCATCTGATGATAGGTGGGCTACACGCTGATCAATTACACTGACTGTCTCACAAGTATGCACACCATCTGGAACTGCATCTGCGTTCAATTCTACTTCACGTTGTAGTTGTACAGAACCTTTATTCAAATTAGCAGTAGTAGGCATTCCCTCCATTTCATCATGATCAACCAAAGACAAATCTGCACTATCATGATCATTACCACAAATATTCAATTTACCGTCAAGTTCATCATTTTCAAACTCTTTAATAACAGAAGTAGACAATTTTGGTTCCTCCTCACAAATCATTAAAGGTTTTATATCTTCACTCTGACTAGTTATACTTTGTAAACTTGTGGAGTCAGAACTGCACTCTGAAGCAGTAACTCTATGCTGTGACACTCCATTCAACAATGGCTTACCAGTTGCAACTACAGACTTCTTCACCGCACCGTTATCGTCACACAATTTGGAGTCAGGCCTGGAGTTAACATTTAGCTTATCACTGAACTTGCTCACCGGTTCACAGTTCAACTTTGTATGCAGCTCCTGCACACGTGTAAAACACAACCGTGTTTGTCTTGCATCTTGTAACTTATCTGTTGAGGATGTACTACGAAACGTGTTACACTCACTAGGTCTATATGCATTACTATACATCATGGAGCCTTCTCGATATCCACCTATCTGAGGCCCTTTCGTCATCAATGATTGCATTTTACTCACAGACTGCTCTATTCTAGGGGTGAGATTCAATATACTGGCAAACTTGCTCATAGATTGATTGACACCATCTTTTACTAGTTTCAGGATATCATGAAATTTTGGCTCGATACCCTCATCCTCCATACGGGAGCTGATCTTCACCCACTTCCTCTGCAGTCGAGTAGGTAGGCGTCTTGTTATTACTTCTAGTATAAACCTCGAGTTGAGGTTACTCATGCGATTCATCGGAATCAATGCATTCTTGTAAATCAGCGTTACTTGCCACTTCGACTTTTTCAACTGCATCACTAGTAATCGCGAAGCACGTAAGCTAGTCGTTGTTCTATACTTCGATATATCTAGGGCATTTGACATGGTATCTCACAGTATTCTCTTTGAGAAGCTGTACTCTTGTGGAATTCGCAACCCATTACTGAACTGGTTAAAATCATTTCTAAGCAACAGGGTACAAATAACCAAAGTTGGATCTGTATTGTCTCACCCTAGGCAAATCTCAAGTGGGGTCGTGCAAGGTAGTGTCCTAGGTCCACTTTTATTCACAGTTTACATTAACAGCATTTGCAAGTGCTTCACCTCAGGTAAACCATTCCTATATGCTGACGACCTCAAAGTCGTCTACTCCTGCTACACTCATGAATTAAGCGATATGGTAGATAAAATACATCTTGAACTAAGTAGCCTTGCAACGTGGTGTGCTGAATCCTGCCTAAATTTTAACATTGACAAATGCGGCTGGATTTGTATCGGCAACAGTAAGCTTGATCTAAACCTTGAAATAAATGGGCGAAAACTAGCTAAGCTCAATTCAGTCGTAGATCTCGGTATTAGATACTCTAGTAACCTAACGTTCGCTGAACAGACTGATTATGCCAGACGTAAAACGCGTAGGCTGATAGGATGCATAACACGCAATTTCTTTTGTTGTGAAACTAGGGTTTTATTATACAAAGTATGTGTCCGACCTATCTTAGAATACTGCCCGTTTATTCTTAGCGGACTAAGACAAAATGACAAGCTTAAATTAGAGGGAGTGCAACGGCAGTTTACCTCAAGAACTCTTGGTTTAGAAAGTAGTCTGGAATACCATGAGAGATGCGTAAGACTAAGATTAGAACCCCTCTGGAAAAGACGCCTTAAGCTAAACCTAATCTTTTACTATAAGCTAACTAATCTTCTCTTGCATTCCTCCGAGCCATTAACTAAACCTACCGCTGTCGTCAGTTACAATCTTAGAAATCATCACAACCTAGCTGCTATAGAGCACTGTCAGACTTACGTGCGGTACAACTTCTTCTTAAATAAGTTTTCAGTCATTTGGAATAGACTACCAGCTAATGTGCGCGATGCAAACACACTTCCAGTGTTCATCTCCTCAGTCACCAGACTGCTCAAAGATGACAATGCACTTATACGTCTAACTCTTACACCCTCTTTTTCACCCTACATAGATATTTTAAGTTGTTTAAACGTGTAGTTACAGCAAACTACAATTATAAATTTTAATATTATTGGAACTAGATGATTAACATTTCTACACAGGACAGTAATATTAGTTCACACATAATATAAAAGTTAGCATAACGGGACTAGTTAGTTTGTGTACCAAAATAACCACAGTTACTAAAGAGAATATATATGTGTATATTTATTAATCACTCCTTAAGGACTCCCGTTGCTTTCTTTTGCGTTGCTGTTGTTTGTCTTCTTTTTTCTCTCACCATTTCAGCTTCCATTTGACTTTTTGAATGAGAATGAATAATGTGGATATTTGACCATTTACAATGACAAATGATCTGCAAACATTATTGGTCCCGTATCTTTCAGTTGCCTGGTTAATAACGAATTAACTTTCTCCACGACGCAACCTGGATTACATTTGTGGAATATACTCTTATACCAATGGAAAAGTATCAATTTGTAATACAACTTCACGATTGTAGCTTATAACATAACTGATCGTATCTGTAAAAATAGCTTCCTTATTACCCAATTTGGATATAAATCAAATCAAAAATGAGATTCGGATTTGTACACACCCAGGTTATATTGAGGAATTACTTCAAGCTTTATTTTTTCCCAAGTATTTTTAATCCATCCAAAACTTACTTGGGTTTTTTTGTTAATGCGAAGACAACATTCCTATATTTCATGATGTGCTCCATTGAATGACTTGTTATATTGTGGAATAACTTCAAGCTTTATTTTTTCCCAAGTATTTTTAATCCATCCGAAACTTACTTGGGTTTTTTTGTTAATGCGAAGTCAATATTCCTATATTTCATGATGTGCTCCATTGAATGACTGGTTATCATATTGTTCCCACAGACCTAAAAAAATGGCATGCATTTTCATGTAAATTTATATGTTTATATGAGAATATACATTATTATAATTATTATTAAAACAAAAACGCCAGCAACCATGTAACTTAACCATAAACCGAATTTATGAAATTTAATTTATGCTTATCCATGCCTGTATATTTGGTGTGTCCTACACAAGTAGGAAAAAATGTGTACTTTATTAAAACATTATTATTAATTATGATTGCTAATCGTATATGTAATTTATCATATTGATGATGCCTGTAAACTGGCGTCTCTCATGTACAAAATGAGAATATACTATTATTATTATTATTATTATTATTATTATTATCTACAGACTCAGTAAGTACCTGGGGGTCATCCTGTAATTGACCACCATTACCCTTAACAGCCTCGAATAATTTCCCTGCAATCATCGAAGGTCTTCCAAAACTTTGACGTAATATGCTCATAGCCTCGTAGTAGCCCTCTTTTGGCTTCATAAACTTACAGCACTGTATAGCTCTTGCAGCATCTTCAGTGCAATATCTCATCAAATACATTAACTTCATTTTATCATTTAATAGAAAACTATTCATCATGATCTCAAACTCCTTTACAAATTGTAAATAATCAGCTGGGTTTCCATCGAAACACCGTGGTTCAAATTTAGGGAGTTTGATGTTCCTATTATCCCTGAACGGCGAAACAGTAACATCAACCATATCATGCTTAACATCAGACACATCGTTACAATTAACAGACAAGTCACCATGACTTACTTTCCTGTTTGCATCCAAGACGCTGTGTCCCTTCTTTGACCCAGGCATTGTTGAACTTGACCCAATTCCAAAAATGTTCCAGATATTGCTTGTTCAAAGAGCACTTGACCGGCATCAGGAAAGATGAACGGTGACTATCCAAACTTTCACCAACTGTCTGAATCCGCCAGAGTCTGTTTCTACCATCAGAAACTGTCAGCCACGTCTCATAAACCGTTAATGCCCAGCTCTTGCTACGCTCGGGCCCACGCTGTTCCTTGAAGTTTCAGAAACGCTTAGTTATAACGGACGAAAAAACCAAAACACCGATTGGCCGCTTGAGAATTCTTTATTGTTACACCAACATATAAAAATAATAATTGAACTAAGCTTTCTGACGATGTTTTACTCTTCTTTCTGAACAGCGACCGATGAGACGATGACTGTCGTATTGATGCCTCCGCGAAGAAATGGGGAAGTTGATTTTGAGCAAACAACCATGAATTGATCGTTCAATCTTCAACTGCATTGACAGATAGCGTCAATCAATCTATGAGCAAGTTTGCCAGTATATTGAATCTCACCCCTAGAATAGAGCAGTCTGTGAGTAAAATGCAATCATTGATGACGAAAGGGCCTCAGATAGGTGGATATCGAGAAGGCTCCATGATGTATAGTAATGCATATAGACCTAGTGAGTGTAACACGTTTCGTAGTACATCCTCAACAGATAAGTTGCAAGATGCAAGACAAACACGGTTGTGTTTTACACGTGTGCAGGAGCTGCATACAAAGTTGAACTGTGAACCGGTGAGCAAGTTCAGTGATAAGCTAAATGTTAACTCCAGGCCTGACTCCAAATTGTGTGACGATAACGGTGCGGTGAAGAAGTCTGTAGTTGCAACTGGTAAGCCATTGTTGAATGGAGTGTCACAGCATAGAGTTACTGCTTCAGAGTGCAGTTCTGACTCCACAAGTTTACAAAGTATAACTAGTCAGAGTGAAGATATAAAACCTTTAATGATTTGTGAGGAGGAACCAAAATTGTCTACTGCTGTTATTAAAGAGTTTGAAAATGATGAACTTGACGGTAAATTGAATATTTGTGGTAATGATCATGATAATGCAGATTTGTCTTTGGTTAATCATGATGAAATGGAGGGAATGCCTACTACTGCTAATTTGAATAAAGGTTCTGTACAACTACAACGTGAAGTAGAATTGAACGCAGATGCAGTTCCAGAAGGTGTGCATACTTGTGAGACAGTCAGTGTAATTGATCAGCGTGTAGCCCACCTATCATCAGATGATAGTGCTAAACCCGAACTAGTAGTGAAAGACAGCAGTGGTGGTAATCTTGCAGTTAGACAACTATCTGAAAGCCGAACAACAACAGCTTCTGATCCACCACTAAGTTCATCACCTTGTGTCACTCAGTCATCGTTGGTGTTTTCATCCACAATGAAATGGACGTCCATGAACTCACGTGCCTTATGCAATGACTATGATAGTATTGGTGCGTTTGAAAAGACGAAAGATATTGCTCAGTTTAGTGAGAATAAGCCAAGTGTAAACGAGAGAGTAATTGTTAAATTGACTTGCATGAATAAAGGCATTTCTAGTTTCAAGTTACTAATTGAATGCTATTATATTTGGTGTAAATTACTGTGTGACTATGCTTGGTTGACCAGATACGTCGTATGCTTGTTCGTCATCTATATTCTACGATTCAATGACATGGGCGTGTTGCCGTTCAGATTTGAGGATATAGCTGATAGAGGGAAGTCAGCAAATGAACTCTCCGACGATTTTCCAACCTAGGGCGTCAACCTGAGAAGGGTTGTAGGCGTACTGCTGTAAGTCCTACAATTCTCCAAAGGG
Organism: Trichobilharzia regenti; assembly: GCA_944472135.2. Lineage (NCBI taxonomy): Eukaryota > Metazoa > Platyhelminthes > Trematoda > Strigeidida > Schistosomatidae > Trichobilharzia > Trichobilharzia regenti. The sequence continues at coordinate 5,484,243 of OX235262.1, read as the reverse complement.
TAGCGCATCAATGAGCAGTGCAATGTGCTTGGTGTGTGACTTTGTACATATGTTCATATTGTATATACTGAATTGATATCATCTGTCATCTAGCTGTTGGTAATTCTGTTTGTGTCCGGACGACATCCACTTGGATCATCAACCTGAGAAGGAATGTAGGCGTACTGCTGTAAGTCCTACAGTTCTTCAAGGGTAGTTCGTCAAAGTAGAATCCACAACATTTGATGTATTGATTGTACATATGTTTGTGTTAAGTAATTGAGTGGGTTCGAATTATTGTAACTGTTGGTTAATCTTGTTTGTGTCCGGACATTCTTCAGCCTACAATCGTCAACCTGGGAAGGCTTGCAGGCGCACTGGTGTAAATCCTGCGATTCTTCAAAGGAATTCCATCAAGACATGATCTGCGAGTTTGTTTGTACTGTTTGTATATATGTGTGGTGTGTCATATCAATTGGTGTTTTTGGATTCATTGTGTTTACTCGTTGTTTTCGTACCTTGTTTTTATTGCGTAATTTTGTTAAAATTTTCGTCGTGATTACTTCTGAAGTCGTTTCGAGTCTTCTACATCCATGAATGAATTGATTGATGTTGAGGACAGCAGATGGGTCGTATACGCCGGGGAGGCTATTGCTGAGAATGATATGCATACGTAGATAATTGTTAGCTGCGGTCCGACACGCCGGGGAGAAAGAGTGTAAACGACTGAGGCTCGCATGCGTCACCGCTACTAGAACTGAGGCAGAATGAGTGACAAGCGATTGCAGTGGTAATTGGTAGTGAGTAGATAAGAGGATGTGCGTAGAGTATCATGAGTTGGTGCTGTGGTCACCTTGCATTCTGCAAGAGTCATTCTAGTAAGTGGCGATTGTGTTGCAAGATGTCAAGAGGGGGTCTCTATCTGGAGGCGTAGATAGTCGTCGACTAGTCTCATTGTGCTGTGGGTATGCTTGTGGTGTTTTGGCTTTTCTGTTTGTTTTTCATTTCAGCTCTGTCTGTGTGACCCAGTTTCTCGCAATGGCATCCAAGTCAACGTGTTTTTGCCCTGATGAAATAAAGGGATGGATCCGTATTTTGCCGGGGAGTGTCAATGTAGTTGAAGATTGAGCGATCAATTCATGGTTGTTTGCTCAAACCAACTTCCCCAATTTTCGCAAAGGCATCAATACGACAGTCATCGTCTCATCGGTCGCTGTTCAGAAAGAAGTCAGCAGTAAACTGTCAGAAGTAATTTTGTGATTTATTATTGTAATATTTGTTCACAGACCTTAGTTGTAACATTGTTTATATGTTGGTGTTACAATAAATAATCCTCGAGTCGGCATTTGTTATTTTGTGGTTTTGCGTCCGTTATTACTAAGCGTTTCTGAAAATCTTCAAGGAACATTGTGGGCCCGATCGTAGCAAGAGCTGGGCATTAACGGTTTTCGAGACCTGGTTGACAACTTATTTTACTGAGAATCCTGATGATTCTTCCCATTTATCTGGTAAAATTCAGTCGATGTCTCTTTCAACTTTTCCCAATACTCAATCTCATCTAATGAGAACCTTCACTACAAGTTCAGGCAAGTCCCATTGTTTTATAATTGATACTGGGAGTACTGAATCTATAATTTCTAAGAAAGATTTACAATCGATTTGTAAGAATGTCCAGATAGACCCTACTACTAGTTCAATTACAGGCATAACTGGTCATAAATTACCTCTTATCGGTGCTACTAACATTTCTTTGAAATCAGACAGTGGTAATTTTGTAAATATTCCCTTTCTTGTTAGTGAATATGGTCCATCTTTATTGGGATTAAAAGCCCTTAGATTGTTAAATGTCGAAATCTCACTTTGTACTGAGTTGTTTGATGAATCTTTGTTCAGAGAATTACTTCTCCAATGTTCAAAGAGTGTAGGTGGTATGAAGATTCAGCCCATCCATCTTGAAATAGAGGGTGATCCTATCTTCCTGAAACGCCGATTAATTCCATATGGATTGCGAGATGCAGTTAAGAAAGAGTTAGACAAGTTGGTTGAGCAAGGCATACTTATGCCAGTTGAGTCTTCAAATTGGGCTACTCCTATTGTTACGCCACTAAAGGCTGATGGAAAAACACCTAGAATTTGTGGTGACTACCGCCTTACACTCAATAGTCGTCTACTACAGCAAAGTTGCACTACTCTAGAAACTGAAGACATTCTCTACAAGCTACATGGCTCAAGATACTTTTCCAAAATAGATCTAAAAGATGCCTATTTGCAAATTCCTCTTGATGAGGCGTCTAGTGCATTAACAACCATTAATACTCCATTTGGATTGTTCAAGTATAAGTTCTTGCCTTTTGGTTTAAAGGTTTCACCTGCAATATTTCAAAATGTAATAAATCAGATGATAGATGGATTAGATGGTGTTGAGTCATACCAAGACGACATTATAGTTCATGGTCCTAATATCGAATTGCATAATGAACGTCTTTTAAAACTGTTCAGGCGTTTATGTGAGAATAATGTTCTTGTTAATCCATCTAAATGTCATTTCACTTTGTCGTCTGTATCATGCTTGGGATACACAGTAGACTCCGAAGGTTTCAGACCTGATGCTAGTCGTTTGGCACCTCTAATTCAAGCACCGTCACCTAATAATATGTCATCGTTGAGATCATGGATAGGTACTCTTCAGTTTTACTCCAGATTCATTCCCAACTTCACTCAACGGTTATCTCCACTTTTTGAGATTGTCTCCAGTAAACAGTTTAAGTGGGAACAACAACATGAGAATATCTTGCGAAAAACTTTGGAGTTTCTTAATAAACAAGCTTTCTAAGACCTTTTTCATCGAAAGATAAGTCTGTTCTCACTACAGATGCTTCTCCTATGGGTATAGCTGCAGTACTTGAGCAAAATGGACAACCTGTTATTTGTATTTCAAGACGTCTAAGTAAGAGTGAACAAGGGTACTCACAAACCCAGAAAGAAGCTCTAGCAGTTGTATGGGCAATAAGACGCTTGCACAAGTATCTCTTTGGTACTAAGTTTCACATAGTTACTGATCATCAAGCTTTGAAATTCATTTACAATCCAGAAAAATCTTTGAATAAATCATCTGCTGCTATGGTTCAAAGATGGAGTTTAGAACTAAGTGCATATGATTACACTATTGAACATAGATCGGCAAAGGATATACCTCATGCAGACTTCTTATCTCGTTATTCATTATTTGAAAATGCTGCTAATGATACTGATTGCTTATTAGTCCAGCCGTTACCGGTGGATCGAGTTCGACTTATAAATGATACTCGGAAATATTACGGATGCGTTATAAATGCAACAAAAAGAGGTTGGAATGTTCAGTGTAAGCGAAGATTTCCAGACTTTTATAAGCGAAGAGATGAGATTTCAGTCCATCCTGAAGGATTTCTATGTCTGAATGACAGAATTATTATTCCTCCAACATTAAGATCTGCGATTTTGGATGATCTACATTCTGCTCATCTAGGAGCTGATAAGATGAAATCATTAGCACGCCTAACATGCTGGTGGCCGGAAATTGATGCTGACATTAACAAAAGATCAAAGAGCTGTTCTAGCTGTTTACATAAAATGTCCTATGGGAAGTCATCGTGGACACCGTGGCCTGCATCTTGTGAGGTTTGGCAGCGTATTCATGCAGATTACTGTGGTCCATTCTTAAATTCATATTATGCTTTAGTTATTGTGGATTCTTATTCTAGATGGCCAGAAGTCATCATTACAGATAGTCCTAATGCCAAATTCACTCACAGAGCGTTGAGAAAGATTTTTAGTCGAGAAGGAATTCCAGATGTCTTAGTTACTGACAATGGTACTCATTTTACGGAGAAGAACTTCAATGATTGGCTCAAACATATAGGTTGTCGTCATTTGTACACAGCACCACGTCATCCTCAGTCAAACGGGTTGGCAGAAAATTTTGTACGAACATTAAAGAGTGCTATAGCATCAATGAGTCCTCAAAATTTGATGAGCTAGAGAGATGTGTGGATAACTTCTTACTTCAATATCGCAATGCGGAGCATACAAGTACTCATGAAAGTCCTGCAAAACTATTCAAATCTCGAATTCTCAGAAAGCATCTGATGTCCACGACTTCTGATGTACATTATTACAGAGGGAATGATTATAGACCTTCTATTGGTATCATACTACAAAGAATGGGAAATCGAATGGTGAAGATATTAGACATCGAAGATAATTCAGTTCATAACAGACACTTGGATCAAGTGAGAATAAATGAGGTAGGTCGTTCCGATTATGATTATAATGACTCCGCTACTAATCCTGACTTTGTAGATAATTCAGAAATAAGTCTAGATGATACTGATGGAAATGATATCACAGAATCAGTTAGAAGATCGCAGAGACTGGCAAGCAAACCGCGATATCATTATAAATACGCAAGGAGACATTCGACGTGTGGCGGATGTGGTGATTGACAATTTCTATCTCTGTATTGTTTAAATACTTACTGTTGATTGTTAAAATTTCTTATATGAATTGAAATATAATTCCGCTAAATACAAATTCCTGAGTTCCGCCCTCTCTGTGCTTTGTTTGGATTCTTGTAATTCGGTCATCTCGAAATACTAATACTACGATTACAATAAATCACTACAGACTCCCAAGTGGCCAATCTGTGTTCTGGTTTTTTCGCGTTGGTTAATACAAATTGTTTCTGAAAGTCTTCCACGGAGAGCGTGAGGTCCAGTGTAGTAAGAGCTGGACACTGGCAGTTTATGAAAGTTGGCTGACACACAGTGGATCCAAAAACACCAATTGATATGACACACCACACATATTTACAAACAGTACAAACAAACTCGCAGATCATGTCTTGATGGAATTCCTTTGAAGAATCGCAGGATTTACACCAGTGCGCCTGCAAGCCTTCCCAGGTTGACGATTGTAGGCTGAAGAATGTCCAGACACAAACAAGATTAACCAACAGTTACAATAATTCGAACCCACTCAATTACTTAACACAAACATATGTACAATCAATACATCAAATGTTGTGGATTCTACCTTGACGAACTACCCTTGAAGAACTGTAGGACTTACAGCAGTACGCCTACATTCCTTCTCAGGTTGATGATCCAAGTGGATGTCGTCCGGACACAAACAGAATTACCAACAGCTAGATGACAGATGATATCAATTCAGTATATACAATATGAACATATGTACAAAGTCACACACCAAGCACATTGCACTGCTCATTGATGCGCTACCCTTTGGAGAATTGTAGGACTTACAGCAGTACGCCTACAACCCTTCTCGGGCTGACGATCCAAGAGAAGAAATGTCAGAACACAAATACATTTGACCAACAGATAAATGAGAGATTATACCAATTCAGTATATACAACATGAACATATGTAAACACACCAAGTACGATGGATTGAGCTTTGACGTACTACCTGAAGAATTGTAGGACATACAGTCGTACGCCTACAACTATTCTCAGGTTGACGCCCTAGGCTGGAAAATCGTCGGTGAGTTCATTTGCTGACCTTCTTCTATCATCTATGTCCTCAACTCTGAACGGTGACACGCTCATGTCATTGAATCGTAGAATATAGATGACGAACAAACGTACGACGTATCTGGTCAACCAAGCATAGGCACAGAGCAGTTTACACCAATGATAATAACATTCAAATAGCAAATTGTAACTTGATAGGCCTTTATCCATGCAAGTCAGTTTAACGACTACCCTCTCATACACAGTTGGCTTATCCTCACTAAACTTAACATTGACTTTCGTCCTTTCAAACGGACTGATACTAGCATAGTCATAGCATAAGATACGTGGACGTCCGTTTCATTGTGGATGACAACACCAACGACGACTGAGTGACACAAGTTGATGAACTTAGCGATGCATCAGAAGCTGTTGTTGTCCGGCTTTAGGTAGTGTGTCTAACTATAGGATTACCACCACTGCTGTCCTTTATTATTAACTTCAGTTTAGCATTAACATCTGTTGATAGGTAGGCTACACGCTGACAAAAAATAAAAAATCATTCACACTGACGGTCTCAAGAGTATCCCTACCTTCTACCACCGCATCTGCTCTTAATTCTACTTCACTTTCAAGTTGTACAGAACCTTTGTCCAACTCAGTAGTAGTAGGCATTCCCCTCAGTTCATCATGGTCAGCCAAAGACAAAAGTGCACTATCATGATCATTATCACAAATATTCACTTTATCATCATCTATCTGGTCGACTTCATCAATTTCAAACTCTTTAATAACAGCAGTGGATGATTTGGGTTCTTCCCCACAAATCCCTAAAGACTTTATGTCTTCACTCTGACTAGTAATACCTTGTAAACTTGTGGAGTCAGAACTGCACTCTGAGACTGTAAATCTCCTCTCCTGAACAAACTGCCGTGTTGTCTGTGACACTCCATTCAACAATGGCTTACCAGTTGCAACTACAGGCTTCTTCATCGCACCATCATCGTCACACAATTCGGAGTCAGAACTTGATGATGCTGATTTCACACTAACCTTATCACTAAACTTGGTCACTTCTTCACAGTTCACCTTTACATGAACTTCTTGCAAACGTGTAAAACACAACCGTGTTTGTCTCGCATCTTGTAACCCATCTGTTGGGGGTGTCCCACGAAAGGTGTTACACTCACTAAGTTTATTTGGATTACTAGACACCATAAAGCTTTCTCGATATCCACTTCTCTGAGACCCTTTCGTAATAAATGACTGCGTTTTGCTCCCAGACTGCTCTATTCCAGAGGTGGGATGCAATATACTGGCAAACTTGCTCATAGATTGATTGACACTATCTTTTACCAGTTTCAGGATATCATCAAATTTTGGCTCGATACCCTCATCCTCCATACGGGAGCTGATCTTCACCCACTTCCTCTGCAGTCGAGTAGGTAGGCGTCTTGCTATTACTTCTAGTATAAAACTCGAGTTGAGGTCACTCATGCAATTCATCGAAATCATTGCATTCTTGTAAATCAGCAAATTATCCAAAAACCCTGTGAGTGCCTGGGAGTCATCCTGTAATTGACCACCATTACCCTTAACAGCGTCGAATAATTTCCCTACAATCATCGAAGGTCTTCCAAATCTTTGACCCGGGATTCGCATCGCCCCAGTAATTCCTTCGTTTGGGGACATAACCTTACAGCACTGTATAGCCGTTGCAGCCACTCCATTGCATCACCTCAACAAATACATTGACTTCATTTCGTCATTTTTTGCAGAACCACTCAACATGACCTCAAACTCCTTTACAAACTGTGGATAGTCAGCTGGGTTTCCGTCGAAACACTGAGGCCCAAATTTAGAAATTTTAAAATTTCTATTATCCTTAGACGGCGAAACATGGACATCAACCTTATCATGCATAGCGTCACGCACATCATTACGTATGACAGACAACTCATCATCACTTGCTTTCCTGTCTGCTTCCAAGACGCTTTGTCCCTTCTTTGACCCAAGCATTACTGAACTTGAACAAGTAATTTAGAAAAGTTCCAGAGAACACTTGTCCAAAGAAAACGACAGACACCAGGAAAGACGAACAGAAACTATTAGAAACCGTCAATGTCCAGGCCTTACTACACTGGAACTTACGCTGCCCTTGGAAGACTTTCAGAAACAATTTGTAATAACCAACGCGAAAAAACCAGAACACAGATTGGCGACTTGGGAATCCTCTATTCTTACGCCTATATGTAACCTACAATAAGGTTATTGTACACAAGGTCTGAGAATAAATGTTATAACAATAAATCACGATAATACTTCTGATAGTTTTCTCCCTTCCAACGAACAGTGAACGATGAGACGATGACTGCCGGATTGATGACTCCGCGAAAAATATGGAGAAGTTGGGTTTGAGCAAACAACCATGAATTGATCGTTCAATCTTCAACTACATTGACAACAACTCTCAGGGTTGAAGTGAATAAAGTCCCTAACGAAGTGGGAATTCTCCTCTTAATCACATCACTGACTAGTTCACCTATATAGTTGAGGTTCATGTTAAGTATCTGTTTCGGCGCAGATAGAGTCTGTTGCTTTAGGTTTTGCTGTTGCAATTCTTGGCGGAGAACCGTTTTGTGTGAAGATTTCTCTCAGGAAGTGTAGTTCTTCTTCCGGGGTATCAGGGCTGCAGATGCGTCGGACGCGAGTAACAAGAGATTTAACTAATTTAGTTTTCCGACTGTTTGGTACCCAGAGGTTGAAGCTTGCCAGGTGGCCATTCCATTTGAGTTTCTTATGGATGGATCTTCTCAAATTTCCGCCAGCTCTTCTTGTAAGTTCAACATCAGGAAAAGTGATTTTCGATCTGTTTTCTATTTCAGGAGTAAACTTTCTAGCTGAATGGTAGTTTTGAATATTTGTAGTCACTAATTAAAATCGTGACCATTATCACAGATAATAAAAATATCTTAGCCGCTTTTCGAATCTGACAGCGACTAGATCCCTCATTATAGAGATGCTCCATAAAAACCTAAATGGACATGCAGCTGTTGCACATTTACACAAACTTAACCATGATAGGCAAAATGAACTTTATCAGGGGTTGAGGTTCAAGCCCATAACCGACATACAAAGAATACTACTCACATGTCACAAATACTGATGGTCCATCTAATTCCAAGATTCAGTATAATATGTATTGATTATTAAGGAATTGAAGAATTTGCGAAGTACCCTTCCAATGCATCTAGGGTTTATGATTCTGCATCAAGAAATGAACGGAACATTCAGTTTTATATCTTTCACTGTACCTGCAACCAACCTGAAATTTAATCACAGGATTTCATCATGAGCTGACATCGATTAGAGAACCATTGGAAAACCTGGGAATACCGGACAGCCGTTGTCAGTCACGTCTCATTAACCGTTAATGCCCAGCTCTTGCTACGCTCGGGCTCACGCTGTTCCTTGAAGTTTCTCAGAAACGCTTTGTAATAAAGGACGAAAAACCAGAACACCTATTGGCCGCTTGGGAATTCTTTATTGTAACACCAACATATAAAAAATATTTCTATTAAGGTTTCTGATGGTTTTCTCCTGACTTCTTTCTGAACAGCGACCGATGAGACGATGACTGTCGTATTGATGCCTCCGCGAAAATTGGGGAAGTTGGTTTTGAGCAAACAACCAAGAATTGATCGTTCAATCTTCAACTACATTGACACTCCCCGGCAAAATACGGATCCATCCCTTTTTTTCATCACGACAAAAACACGTTGACTTGGATGCCATTGCGAGAACCTGGGTCACACGGACAGAGCTGAAATGAAAAACAAACAGAAAAGCCAAAACACCACAAGCATACCCACAGCACAATGAGACTCGTCGACGACTACCTACGCCTCCAGATAGAGACCCCCTCTTGACATCTTGCAACACAATCGCCACTTGCTAGAATGACTCTTGCAGAATGCAACGTGACCATAGCACCAACTCATGATACTCTACGCACATCCTCTTATCTACTCACTACCAATTACCACTGCAATCGCTTGTCACTCATTCTGCCTCAGTTCTAGTAGCGGTGACGCATGCGAGCCTCAGTCGTTTACACTCTTTCTCCCCGGCGTGTCGGACCGCAGCTAACAATTATCTCCGTGTGCATATCATTCTCAGCAATAGCCTCCCCGGCGTATACGACCCATCTGCTGTCCTCAACATCAATCAATTCATTCACGGATGTAGAAGACTCGAAACGACTTCAGAAGTAATCACGACGAAAATTTTAACAAAATTATGCAATAAAAACAAGGTACGAAAACAACGAGTAAACACAATGAATCCAAAAACACCAATTGATAGGACACACCACAACAGTACAAACAAACTCGCAGATCGTGTCTTAATGGAATTCCTTTGAAGAATCGCAGGACTTACACCAGTACGCCTACAACCCTTCTCAGGTTGATGATACAAGTGGAAGTCGTCCGGACACAAACAGAATTACCAACAGCTAGATGACAGATGATATCAATTCAGTATATGCAATATGAACATATGTACAAAGTCACACACCGAGCACATTGGGCTGCTCATTGATGCGCTGCCCTTTGAAGAATTTTAGGACTTACAGCAGTACGCCTACAACCCTTCTCAGGTTGACGCTCTAGGTTGGAAATTCGTCGCAGATTTCATTTGCTAACTTCCTTCTATCAGCTATATCCTCAAATCTGAACGGCAACACGCCCATGTCATTGTATCGTAGAATATAGATGACCAACAAACACACGACATATCTCATCAACCAAGTGTAAAAACAGAGTAATTTACACCAAAGATAATAACATTCAAATAGTAACTTGAAACTAGAAATGCCTTTATTCGTGCAAGTCAATTTAACAATTACTCTCTCGTTTACACTTGGCTTATCCTCACTAAACTGACCATTGATATTCGTCCTTTCAAACGAACTGATACTAGCATAGTCATTGCACAATATACTGGAGTTGATGGGCGTCTTTTTCATTGTGGATGACAGCACCAACGACGACTGATTGATATCAGTTGATGAAGTTAGCGGTGGATCAAAATCTGTTGTTGGTCAGCTTTCAGAAGTTTGTCTACCTGCAAGACCACCACCACTGCTGTCTTTTACTATCAGCTCAGGTTTAGCACTAGCATCTGATGATAGGTGGGCTACATGCTGATCAATCACACTGACGGTCTCACAAGTATGCATGCCTTCTGCAACTGCACCTGCATTTATTTCTACTTCACGTTCAAGTTCTACAGAACCTTTATTTAACTTAGCGGTAGTAGGCATTCCCTCCATTTCATCATGATCAACCAAAGACAAATCTGCACTATCATGATCATTACCACAAATATTCAATTTACCGTCAAGTTCATCATTTTAAAACTCTTTAATAACAGAAGTAGACAATTTTGGTTCCTCCTCACAAATCATTAAAGGTTTTATATCTTCACTCTGACTAGTCATACTTTGTAAACTTTTGGAGTCAGAACTGCACTCTGAAGCAGCAACTCTATTCTGTGACACTCTATTCAACAATGGCTTACCAGCTGTAACTACAGACTTCTTCACCGCACCGTTATCGTCACACAATTTGGAGTCAGACCTGGAGTTTACATTTAGCTTATCACTGAACTTGCTCACCGGTTCACAGTTCACTTATGTATGCACTTCTTGCACACGTGTAAAACACAACCGTGTTTCTCTTGCAGCTTGCAACTTATCTGTTGAGGATGTACTACGAAACGTGTTACACTCACTAGGTCTATATGCATTACTAGACATCATGGAGCCTTCTCGATATCCACCTCTCTGAGGCCCTTTCGTCATCAATGATTGCATTTTACCCTCAGACTGCTCTATTCTAGGGGTGAGATTTAATAGACTGGCAAACTTGCTCATAGATTGATTGACACTAGTATTTACCAGTTTCAGGATATCATCAAATTTTGGCTCGATACCCTCATCCTCCATACGGGAGCTTATCTTCACCCACTTCCTTTGCAGTCGAGTAGGTAGGCGTCTTGCTATTACTTCTAGTATAAAACTCGAGTTGAGGTCACTCATGCGATTCATCGGAATCATTGCATTCTTGTAAATCAGCAAATTATCTAAAAACTCAGTAAGTACCTGGGGGTCATCCTGTAATTGACCACCATTACCCTTAACAGCCTCGAATAATTTCCCTGCAATCATCGAAGGTCTTCCAAAACTTTGACGTAATATGCTCATAGCCTCGTAGTAGCCCTCTTTTGGCTTCATAAACTTACAGCACTGTATAGCTCTTGCAGCATCTCCAGTGCAATATCTCATCAAATACATTAACTTCAATTCATCATTTAATAAAAAACCACTCAACATGATCTCAAACTCCTTTACGAATTGTAAATAATCAGCTGGGTTTCCATCGAAACACCGTGGTTCAAATTTAGGGAGTTTGATGTTCCTATTATCCCTGAACGGCGAAACAGTAACATCAACCGTGTCATGCTTAACATCAGACACATCGTTACAATTAACAGACAAGTCACCATGACTTACTTTCCTGTTTGCATCCAAGACGCTGTGTCCCTTCTTTGACCCAGGCATTGTTGAACTTGACCCAATTCCAAAAATGTTCCAGATATTGCTTGTTCAAAGAGGACTAGACCGGCACCAGGAAAGATAAACGGTGACTATCCAAACTGTTACCAGCTATGTGAATTAGCCAGAATCTGTTTCTACCATCAGAAACTGTCAGTCACGTCTCATAAACCGTTAATGCCCAGCTCTTGCTACGCTCGGGCTCACGCTGTTCCTTGAAGTTTCTCAGAAACGCTTTGTAATAACGGACGAAAAACCAGAACACCTATTGGCCGCTTGGGAATTCTTTATTGTAACACCAACATATAAAAAATATTTCTATTAAGGTTTCTGATGGTTTTCTCCTGACTTCTTTCTGAACAGCGACCGATGAGACGATGACTGTCGTATTGATGCCTCCGCGAAAATTGGGGAAGTTGGTTTGAGCAAACAACCATGAATTGATCGTTGAATCTTCGACTGCATTGACAGCCGTTTTATCCTAACTGAAACGATATAGCTGGCCAGTATTCCCAGGTTTCCAATGGTTCTTAATCGTTGTCAGCTCATGGTAAAATCCTGTAACCAGTCAGTCAAATCCCTTCAAACCAATGCTTGAAATTCACCAACGTGTAGTTCTTTATTTTAGTCCTGACATTCTCTGTGTGTGCTTGGAGTTCTGCCTTTTTATAAGTGTTTACCTTGATTGTTTCTCCTCAGAAGGCGTTTGAATTCATCATATCGAGTTCATGTATTCCTTGTATTCTCAGCAATCCTGACTTCGGTGAAAAGCACCTAACACTCGTATGAATATATCTGGTCAATCATGCAACAGTTTTCGTTGGCTTATACCAAGGGGAATAATATTCAAGAAGTGAATGCAGATTGGGGAATCCTCTATTCTCTTCAGTTAGTTTCGTAAATTCATACACAATTTAGATGCATGCTGTTGAATTTTTCTAAAAAATCCGGAGGGATAATCCAAAATTTGCATTATTTATTTTTCTAATTTTTCTGACATTCAGTTTATTGTTATGTTGATGCTATTGAACTGCAGTCTATTGGTATTGTTGATTCGCGGTTATTTGAACGTTAATGTTGTTCATACTGGTATGTGAAAAATGTCGCCAGTATTAGCAGTTTATAAGGTCCTTACTTTTTGAAAATCTTCCAATGCGTTTGCAGCTTCTTAACTATGTGCTGCTTCCGCTTGCACTGATTACCTGCGATGAAATTCTAGACAAAGGCCTCGTTAACGAAGCACATTATATTGCCACAGCTTGTCACAGTTAATTCGCAAGAAACACAGAATACTAAACTATGTTAGGGAGAAACATCGAAGTAGAAAATAATTTACGTTCAACCACAACACAAGAAATCCACTGGGACCCCCGGGGTCGTAGTCACTAATAACCGCCATAGTGGCTAACCAGTCTCAAGAGAGTGTACATCGAAAACAGAATTGTATTTGTATAAAAAAATGGTGAAACAACGTTAGAACAGTCAAATGTTGCATTACTATTCATTTTTTTAATTACAGCTTGATACCACACTGTATTTTTGGTACAAGTATGGAATTTTCAGCATGGATATCGGTAGCCCAAATTTTGCAGGCCGACCATAGATATCAAGTGCGCATCGGCAGGGGATAGAACCTCGGGCCATGTGCATGGTCGGCGAGAATCCTAACCACTGTGCCACCGACGCAGTTACTTGCAAACCACGCATAACATAACCATACAAACCCGCACACGAGAGCACTTACCTGTGACAAATCAAAAATCCAGCTGATCGCCACTGTTCTAGCCAATGAAAGACGAGGGAACCAGAAGTGGGGTAAATTTAAAATGCGATAACGTATGTCCTCAACCTATATCCTCCCCCATTCCTTGCTCAGTAACCATTTTTTGAAAAACTTTAAACGGCACTTTTAGACATATAATCCGATCTGTATACAATTGGTGGATGGTGGCTAGCAGTGGATCCAGGATGCGCATTTCGTCCTAATTGAAACTCGTCATCTGGATGTACCTGCATTTCTCAGTGAGTGATGATGTTCCCACCGAGGCTCGAACCCAGTGCCCATAGTTTCAAACGCCAAAGCGTTATCCACTAGACCACTTGGGCCACGAGAGCCGCCTCTTGTGCAACGGGTCATATTAATTATTGAATTGAATTTTTTGATTTTCCCGTCGATTGATTGGACCGAAGTGCTCGGTCTCAGGTTGACATGTCGGCTTCTTGTGCAGATGCTTCGACGATGTCTGGGCATTTGATTAGTATACAATTGGTGGATGGTGGCTAGCATTGGAATCCCAAATAGGACGAAATGCGCATCCTGGAATCCACTGCTAGCCACCATCCACCAATTGTATACTAATCAAATGCCCAGACATCGTCGAAGCATCTGCACAAGAAGCCGACATGTCAACCTGAGACCGAGCACTTCGGTCCAATCAATCGACGGGAAAATCCAAAATTGAATTCAATATAATCCGATCGTTTAATAAAACCACATGCTGAATGACGCAATAAATCCAAAAGACAGAGTATTTTTTGTCTGGAACTTAGTTCAGTGTTATACATACGGTAATGAAATATATTGTATAAACTTCAAATTGTGAGGTGTCTGGTTGAATGGCTTGAATGCATGGTCGTTGGGTCTCAATAAGAAAAGCAGAAAATGCTCTGACAAAGGCGATCCCTGGTCGGATTAAACGGTGGGTGAATGTCAGACTCAGAATGAAGAGATTTCAGCAAACAGTGTTAAGGAGAGGAGAGTATATAATATGGCATATGCAGCGGATAACGTTTGTTTATAAGAAAATGATTACTGAATATAAAGTGCGATAACTAAGTCAAACTTCAACAGCAAACAATGTCGTGGCTACCAATTAACAAATATTAGCTTGTACTACTTACCACTGGTAAGTAGTATAAAGCTGAACACATTAAATAATAACAAAGAATAGGTGGGAAAGGAACTGATGCATGTTAAATACATGATGGTGTCGATGAGCGAATTCTCTGCTGTAGCACGAACTAATCTTTACTAAACTGCTTGTTTCGGAAAGGCGTCTCATTCAAGATCTAGCAGTAAGCACTTTCTTATCATACTGTCAACATATTTGCCATGTTCACTCAACACCACTGATGGAAAAACCGTAACCTGAAATAGGAGAAGAAAGCAGACTTCTCTTCAATTTTTTTGATTGGGAGCAGTCAGATGGAAGTTCTTGACTTAGTTTCTGCGGTTTCCTGAACTTTTCAGCAATGCGTATATTCATATTCAAATTGTTTATGATTGTATGCACTTGAAAAGAACTTACAAAATGTAATGACGCTATTTTAACTTTCCCAATCGGCTGTGCATTCTTTATTCAAGCTCATCAAGTGGAATAACTGCATGAAATGTGTACATAAATCCTCAGAGGAGCTGATGTCCCCTCAAAGATTCAAATTTGCATCAACCAGAGATGCGGTTACAGATCTTATCACACGACTGACACCCTGTTGGACTTCAACTCACATACTGATTGGTCACTAGAGGGTAAACTGTATCATGTGTGTAGCCCTCGTGGTGACTAAATTATACCGGTCATCTTTATAAAGCAGACACCTGGTTAGATAATTGGCCACCACAGTTTACTTTTCAACTAGTACTTGCTTGTTGCCAGTAATGTGTATACCTTCTGGAAAAAAATTGAGAGTGAAACAAATGCAGACTGTTTCCTGTGCTACATTACATAACAATACCATCATTTGTCAGCTGATTCCAGTATGGTTTCTGTCCAAAGTTAAAGCATTCAGACCCGACCAAAAACTCAACTCCTAGTAAGCGTTTCAGTCTAGATATGCGTGACTTAACTGTGACTTCCTGGAATCCGAAAAATTCTTGACGATTTACTAAGCCAGTATGATTAACTTATTGTTTTTTAATTAGTCAGAGAAGTATCATTTCAAACTCACTAGAAATCATCTTTAATGTTACTATTGAAACTCTTGAACAGAGTCCGCCAAACTTTCATTATTTCTTACTAGTATTTGTAGAAACAGTCAGAGAAGCTGAACAATCTATCTATGGCAGGACGATAAACTTGTCACAACGATACCAAAAAGTTACTATTAATAAATTTTTAGAAGAAAAAGTGTGAATCAATCATTTTCATCCGTCATACAGTCCTCTAAAGATTCTCAAAACATATTTATGTTGTTGAGATAAAAGGGACATGTTTGTTAGGCATCAGCTGTTGAAAAGTGGGAGAAATGAGGTTCTAAAGACAACTCGTATGCTTCTAAATTCCTATACAATCTAGGGAAAAAAAAAACATCTTTCTACATCTGCCTTCAGGGCATGTTCCCGCCTGCTAGTACCCAAATTTGAAATTAAAGGTGGAAAACCCCTGAGAACCGCCTAATGTTGCAAAACTTGTGTCTGTCCAAGGTAAAAGGAAGAATCATCACAAATACCAGCATTTAGATTTCCGATATTCTGCATAAAAGTGCAGTGAACAACCTTTCTCCTTCACTCAAGGACAAGGAATACGCACAGACAATCTGAAAGCCTTCTGATACTTTGTGGAGCATTTTTTGTATCACCTTCTGCTATTACTGCTTCCACTACTACTATTAGTGTCCATGTTCAAGGTATTGAAATAACACATGATTCCTACAAAAATCTTTCTTCTCTTCACTGGATCCTTGTAGCTAGTAATTATTTAGAAGGAGTTACTTCTTAATCGATCAACAAAATCTCACGTATGTGCATTCAATTGGCTAATCTACGCACACCTGCACACTCAATCACGTACACAAAGTGTCTGCAAAATACTTTTAAACATCACGCTTCACACTTTAAATGCATCAAAGACGAATAAATGTGAACCATTATAACGATTGTTAAATTTAAACAAAAATCAAAAATCTATAAATTCGACTGACTATGACGTATTCATCACATGGATTACAACCAAAAGCGAATTGTTCAAAACTGAAGAGAAATTTTTTTCACATTTCTTCTACTTCAATATGTTAATTTTAAAAAAACGATGTACTCACAAATGCTTGCCTACATGTAATGTATAAGCGTGTCTCCGTGTGTGCATCTGTGTGTACGTGTGTGCGGCTGTATGTTCGGAGTTGTCATTGCTTTACCCTCCAGGGGATGATGGAACAGAAAACTCAATATTGAATTTGTTGCTTAAAGAAATCAAATATATATAAAACTCTTCAAATGTCGGAGTAAATGTTCAACATGATTTAAAAATATTTTAACAAAAAATCTGTAGTAGTTATTTGATTTTCATTTACATCAGCACGAATTTCACTAAATGCATTTATGCATAATATGACGTATTTTTATAAACTGCAGTCTAATCTTTCTTTATTTTAATATATTAACGAATATAATAAAATCTACTTCATAATATTGTTTGTTACTATAGTAACGTTATGGAGAAAGAGAAATAGTTTAAATTGACAGCAGAAATAGTATTATAACTGCTATGATTATTGATCGTTTTCAATAGATATATCTTGACTGATCACATTTTCAAGCAGTTTATAATGATGGTGATGATGATGATGTCAACTGCCTTTGAGATTGTTTGATGGGGAACTCTATTGAGAAGACTTACAAAAGCCCCCAGAGTATATTAGTTTTTTTATTATTATTATTTTTGCTTCGATTACTTTAAAATCAAATGTTATCCCTTTTTTTAAATGTATACAGAAGAATCGATTAATCTAAGAATTTTTAAATGAATGGTTGCTGAACAAAGGATATTCTTTTCGAGATAACACCATTCTTCATCAGTTTCTACAGCTATAAATGTTTTTTTGATGTGCTTGTGTTCTCTGAACTGGATAGTTAGTATATGTATATATATAAAGGATATCGCAGAAATCACTGCAACACTCTTCAAACCGTTAGGAATTGATGTCCCACACAAACCAACAAAATCACCTCAATCACATGGCTCTATGTCAACAAAAAGACTAAACAGCGAAAGAAGATAAAATCGACATCATCTACAAATAAACTGCAATAACTGTGAAAAAAACTACATTGGCTAAAGTCGATGTCCTCTACCTCTTCGTATCCACGAACATAAGCTAACCGTCAAAAGATATGACATCCACTCCCTCATACCGCCTCACTGAATACACAAAAACACGGACATCAATTCGACTGAGACAACCAACGTTCAATTATTAGACAGAGGAAACACCAAGAATGCTAGAGAGTTTTTAGAAGACCGCCTGGCATTCCAGTGAATCACTAATCAATCGACATATAGAGATAGACAAAATTTATCAACCGATAAGAAAGAAACCTCACACACAAAGGATCAAAGTTCAAGTCAAAGAAACAACCAGTTTCAATACAAGTAGCCTGGAGGGTGTGAAAACAGACACAAAAACAATCAATGACGCCCAAGGTCACTCGTCAGGAAAGATGATTAATAAACTCGTGGAGAAATAAATCTAAAAGCTCACTTCGATTCAAATTGAAGTATGCGCTGAAGATGTCGCCTAGTGGTGAGGGGCGATGAAAGCTTCGCAAGTTAATTATCCAACTCAGAGAACTCAACCACATCAAAATCATTCACCTGAGCTACAAATCTTCTCTATCATATCTAGTTATATATGTGCATAATAGTGAATGAGTCAATTAGTGTTATGAACAATATTACTGTTGTTTAAATAACATCGAATCAGTAATATCGATGGATTACAGTTCGACAGCATCAAGAGAACAATAAGCTGAATGTCAGAGAAAGATAACAATACAAATTCATGAATTTATAGTCTCTACTGAAGGCCGGCCAGGGCAGTAGTAGTGGCTAGCTGAACTTGCTTCTTTTGCACACGATGAATTGGTTGTTTCAGGTGAATCCCGATAGCTTCTGCTGTTTGGATCATGTGGTACCCTGATGGTTTTGGCAATTTATTTGGTACCTGATAGATGATGATAGAGAAAGATTCACTAATGCTGACTGCCTTTGTGGCCTGTTTGGACCAGATGGTCTAAAATTGAAATGTTAATGGTTTTTACTACACCTTTACTTAGACAAACTGGTAGATTGTAGTAATTTATTGTAATCGTAGTATTAGTATTTCGAGATGACCGAATTACAAGAATCCAAACAAAACACAGAGAGGGCGGAACTCAGGAATTTGTATTTAGCGGAATTATATGCAATTCATATAAGAAACATATTAACAATCAACAGTAAGTATTTAAACAATACAGAGATAGAAATTGTCAATCACCACATCCGCCACACGTCGAATGTCTCCTTGCGTATTTATAACGATGTCTCGGTTTGCTTGCAAGTCTCTGCGATCTTCTAACTGATTCTGTGATATTATTTCCATCAGTATTATCTGGACTTATTTCTGAATTATCTACAAAATCAGGATTAGTAACGGAATCATTAATATTATAATTGGAACGACCTACTTCATTTATTGTCACTTTGTCCAGGTGTCCGTTATGAACTGAGTGATCTTTGATGTCTAATATCTTCACCACTCGATTTCCCATTTTTTGTAGTATGATTCCAACAGAAGGTCTATAGTCATTCCCTTTGTAATAATGTACATTAGAAGTCGTGGACATCAGATGCTTTTTGAGAATTCGAGATTTGAAAAGTTTTGCAGGACTTTCACGGGTACTTGTATGCTCTGCATTCAACAGACGCAGTCTATGCATATGCATCAATTCCTCCATTTTAATCAGTTGCTCTCTCATCTCATTCAGTTTTTTCGTGTTTTCGACAGTTCGCATTGTAACTCAGCTACCTCATTTTTGAAAACAGTTGATGCTTGAGTTGCTGAACTTGTAGTGGAGGTTTTCATTGGATCAGCTTGAGTATTTTGAAAAGTTGAAAGACACATTGACTCCATTTTACTAGACAGCTTGGGAGAATTATAAGAATGTTGAGTAACATAAGTATTCGAACTTCTGCAAACAGTCTTGATGTGTCCAACTTTACCACATTTGTGACACTTAGCACCCCGAAAACGGCAAGTGCTTCGTAGATGTAACTTTCCACAGGATAAACACGGTTTAATGTTTTTGATCTCTCGCTGCATTCTATTACCTGTGGACGGCAGTTTGGATTGCTTTCCATGAACACTTGTATTTTCGACTTTGGACAACATGACATCAGATACTGACGTAGTGGGAGCAGAGTATTCACTATTGACATCTTCATATGTAATACATAAATCTTTAGCAGTTTGAAAGTACAAGAAGGAATCTGAATTAACTCTTTCTCTAACTTAGGAATATTGATTCCAGCAATTAGACGATCACGTAGTTGAGTATGCAGCTGATCTCCAAAGTTACACTTTGAAGCTTGAATTTGAAGTTGAAGAATGAATTCTCTAATCTTCTGGTTGGGAGCACGAACCAGTTTGTTGAAGTGAGCCCTCTCTCGTGTCTCAAAAGTAGTTATATGGAAGTGATTATCAGAAGTTCACGAATCTTGACATATGACAGAGAAATAGGTTTATCTGGAAACGACAGAGTCTTTACTAGGCTATACGCATCTAGCCCAATAGCAGTGATGAAATGTGCTGGTATTTTGTCATCCCGAACATTCTTTGAAATGCACCACGCATCGAAGCATTCCAAATAATCAGCAATCTCCCGCGGAAACCATTAAGAGGAAATTTTCCCAGGTTATTTAGTTCCATCGCGACGCCAATTTGTAGTAATTTATTGTAATCGTAGTATTAGTATTTCGAGATGACCGAATTACAAGAATCCAAACAAAACACAGAGAGGGCGGAATTCAGGAATTTGTATTTAGCGGAATTATAATGCAATTCATATAAGAAACATATTAACAATCAACAGTAAGTATTTAAACAATACAGAGATAGAAATTGTCAATCACCACATAGATTTGATTTTTTTTTTTTCTTTGAGATTTGGCCAATTTGGCCGGGGGAACCCCGGACCATGTGCATGGTCGGCGAGAGTCCTAACCACTGTGCTACCGACGCACAGTGAGTGAGCATAAAAAATCAAGTTCCTTGAGCAACAGTCGATATAACTTGCTCCATCACAAGCACAGTTGAATTGGTATATACAATCGGAAGTGGCTAGTTTAGGTACTTCTTCAACTTTACCTAACAGTCACATACACCTTGTGTGTTTTAACTTTCAGTTAACTGTTAGTAATAATAATAAATGGTAAAGCTTTATTTAAGACAGTATGCGAATAATATACGGTACAAAAATTTTCAGCGTATTCAGTTCCAAAGTACTTTTTTCTTCACATAGGATTCACGTGTAAAGTAACAATCTGACGTATATCTTCATTTCGTTGAAGAATTGTAGAGCGTTTACCTAGGAGCTAGTTAATCATCGCGCAAGTTTATGTATTCGTCATTTGATATAACTGAACGATTAAAACAATGATAAATCCAGATGAAATAAAGCATTTTGGAAGGAAAGTGATTTCGGTAGCCCAAATGATTTAACAAACAATATACCTTGTTACATCTGTATGAAGTATTCGATAGATAAGTTTTTGGGGGAAAAGAGATGAAGAGTTTAATCATGCAATAATATTAAAAGAAGACAGTTGTATTATTCTCTTTAACTGACTGCAGTGAAATGCTCAGTTTCGTTTCAATGATGTCCAAGGATTAACTTTAGTGGATGATGAAGAGCAGTAGAATCTACCAGGATGCACATTTCGTCCAGTTTTGAACCCATCATCATCTGGATGAGGAAATTCGAATCCAATAACCTTCTTTTCAAATAATCAAGCGTTATCGACTAGTATAAAACTTGGGCAATAGCACTAAGTAGCATAACTAAAATATTGAAATGACGAAATGAAACAGATGGATGCATAGCTGATTGTTGTTAAATAACTAACTATCCTATAAAATTCATGAAGAAGATCAGAAAAGGTTAAAAGCAAAATAAAAAAACGAATGGTGAAACTAAATAATGATAACATGAATAATAGAGAATATAAGGCATCTACTGATATACCACATAGAGAGGGGACATCTGAGGCCCTATGTAAGATCCCTAATAAAGCAGGAATTAGGCTGGTGGCATTCACTCAGGCAGGATAATATCTGTAGATTAAAAGATCCTGTAGGGTTGACCCAATTAAACAAAATGATATAATTTACAAAATACCTTGCAATGATAGTGAGTTAATTCAGCTACATAGATCAGTCAAACTAGTAGATCAGGAGTAGTAGTAGTAGTAGTGAGATTATCGGAACATAAAAATTTAGCTATGGTTCAAATGAATGATCCCACTGACGAAGATAAGTAATTTAGCAAAAACAACTCAGCAGTTGCACTACATGTATTAACAGAGCACAACCACACAATAGGGTGGGTGGGACAGAGTTAAAATTCTAAAAAGTAATATAGGTATGTGGAGAGAGAGGTTGATTACTGAATCCTGTTATGGTTCATCAAGTCTACACCAACACAACACATGCAACAGAAGTGACTCAAGGCGGCAAATACCAGGGATATGGAAGATATTATTACCACCAGTCAAATCAGAAGAGGATAATTAATAATCTTAAAAATTCTATTTCGATTCACATACATCACAACATTCAAACAAGTCACTTATTTTGACTATAAAAAAACACTCGTCTTATTTTCCATCTGATTGTATTTTATTGATAACACTAATGTTATTTCCGAATGCATTTTATCTTATATTACTGATTTTATTCAAATGTCTAATTATCAATTTCACTTATGTATATAAATGAAGTAAAAAAGTTGTGTGACTGCCTTGATATGATTATGACCAGTAATAATTTGTGCTTGAAATGTGATCATCAGTTAATTTCGTTTTAACTTTTGTTTTAACGCATTTATGTACCTTAGAGTTGCGCCATCTTTGTTTCTTTCTTGCCTAACTGCTTGTATGTAGCTGGCTCCCTCATTGTGTTGTCATTAAGCACACTTCTCGAGCTTCCTAACCCAGCCTATCGACAGATAAGTTGTATAATATTACTACATATTAGAATAAAGCAAGAACAACAGTTTTTTTCAGAACTAAATGGTACCATCATTTATTTCGTAGGCTTCTCATCAGCTGCTTACAGGCCACAGTCATTATTAAGTATATCTACAGAAACAGTTTTAACATACTTGCACAGAGTGTGTAGTCACTCTCTCACTCTCTTGGTAACCAGATTATTTTGATTACACTGATTAGTCATACACACTAGTGGACTCAACTCACTAAGAAAGTTTTCAAATTGATGAACTTTGACCTTCTTGAATTACCATGTTGATACTGTTTATTAGATTTTTTCTGTTTTCTGTCTTCTGTCACATCCTCCTCTCACTTTTTTCATAGTTTGATAGCTTATAAATTGATGGTGACTTAAGCTAAAAATTGTAATGCCTATATCCCGGATGCGTTCACCTTGTAATGTTTTCCCTGATACCTTTCAAACATTGAAGTATGCTATTGTTATTATTTATAACGATTGCAATTTCAGGTAGGGGTATACAGCAGCTGATGAGAACTTGTGACATAGAATGATATCATTTTATACTGAGAATCTGGTCTTTCTTTCTCTGTCGAAATCCTGTCCATATTCATCTACTTAAAATTTAAATTTGTTCACATTGAAGAGGTAACCCAGCAGAGGGCTTAGGATACCAGAGGGTAGGACAACATCATCTGTGGCAAGATTGACTCCATTGCATATTGAACAGTCTGTTCTTCAGTACAATCAAAAATCGACAGATACCCTTCGTTGGTTAGCTTCAAATGAAGTTATCGAAAAAGGGTCTACTTTAGATTATTTTTTGAACACATACGAAGAATTCTGTAAATTAAGAGGGTGTGATTCTTTAAGGTATGCAGTTATGAAACATATGATAGACAAAGAACATCTAACAGACATTCTGAAATCCTTCAACAAAGTTGAATTATTTTGAATTTCACAATTTAACTTGTATATATATGTACTTAAATGTCAAGTGGCAAAAAACAAATTAATGTCATATAGAGAATAATTCATAAGGTGGATGGAACTTGAAAAATGGTGGGCAATTATATGACTGGGGATTACCATACTTTAGCATAGAAGGATTAAGACCTTGAAAGTTGGAAGGAATTTTTTCTGTACACAGAGATCTGATTTTTCTGTTTCGGTAGCCAAAGATGGCTTCAGCAATACAGATGAGTCGGGTACGTAGGGATTTATGTAAATTACTCTTTGCCTTGTAGATGACTTTAAAGATGAAGGCTATTAAAAGCTTTTAATAGCCTCCATAACGTTTTTATTTTATTTTATTCGATTTGTCTACTAATCCTATAATTACACACCCTTTTTCAAGTTCTTTCTATCCTACGAATTGTTTTGTAACAACAGAAGACAAGGGCCGTCAACAGATCCTTTTATTACGGAAATCATCACGTATTTATATATATTTCATGTACATTATTATAGCTTATTCAATCAGACAAACACAGTCTTCTGATTGGTTGTTTCGGGGTTACTCGGAAAGTTAAGCCATATATCTGCGAATCATATTTGCCCACGTTAAATCTGCTGTGATCGGTTGTTGAATCAGCCTTGTTCATATTTCCTCACAGCCAATATTAGTGACCTAGACATTGACGTAGATTAATGTCTACCAATTGGCTAGCAGCCTGCTCTCACCACAATTCTATGTATGACATTAATTTGCTTTACCACTTGACATTTAACTATGAATATAATCACAAACATTTTAGTTTTTAAATGCATTTCTTATTATGTATATTTGTCAAAAATTAGGTTGTTTTGTTAAGTTTTTCTCCACCTTAGTAACTTTGATTTTGACCTATATTGATTACATCATGTTTTGTAGACTGTAAAACTATTGATTTCTTTTTACTCTTACCTAGTTGCATCATAATTTCTTTGACATCATACATCCATAATGTGTCTGATATCAGTAACTAACTAAATGAGCCTGACATGTGATACATTTGTGGTTGCCGTTGTTGTATTTCATTTATTTTTTATTTTTTATTTATTTATTTTTTTTGATTTACAGCTTGATTCCACACTGTATTTTTGGTACAAGTATGGAATTTTCAGCATGGATATCGGTAGCCCAAATTTTTCAGGCCGACCATAGATATCAGGTATGCGCCGGCGTGGGCTCGAACCCCGGACCATGTACATGGTTGGCGAGAGTCCTAACCACTGTGCCACCGACGCTTATTAACAGTGCTCTTCTGACTTACGTAATCTTCAACTTTCCATACCACAATACATATATATGTATATTGTCAGAACTTTTACTGCTGGCGAACTACACGTCTTATTCTCTACACGACCGATGGTGATTCCTCGACCGAAAGATGAAGTACCTAGACTAGCCGCTTCTAATTGTATCTATCAATTCAGCTGCGCTTGTGGTGGAGCCAGTTATATTGGCCGTTGCTCTTAGAACTTGATTTTTCGTGCTTACTCGAGAACATCTCCCAGCATAGCTAAGTAAAGGTGTAGTGAAAACTATTAACAGCTCGATATTGGAACATCTGGTGCAAACAGGCCACAAAGCCAACCAGCGTGGAAGAATCCTTCTCTATCATCTACCTAGTACCTAATAAACTGACAAAAACATCGAAGCACCGCAGACTCCAAACAGCAGAGGCTATTGCGATTCGCCTCAAACAACCAGTGCTCTGTGTTCAAAAGAAGTAAGTCAAGCCCCTACTATTGCCCTGGCCTTCAGTAGAAACTATAAACTCATGAATTTGTGTACTATTATCTTTCCTAATGTTTCTTGACATTCAGCTTATTCTATGTTGATGCGTTTCAGCTGTAATCAATCAATATTATTGATTTGATGTTATTTAAACATTAATGTCGTTTATAACACTAACTAACTCATTCATTCACTATAATGTATGTATAAATGTAGAGCCTGATGATGAAGGGGTTATCAAAAAGAGTACTTTTTGTTCAGTATCCATTCTTTTAAAAACTAAAATCAAAAAGACCTTCACCACCTTTAAAAATAAGTGTGTGTAAAAAATCTGCTGTTTTCAGCACACAAAAAGACACACAACAAGATTTGGATTTTCAATACGAAGATTAAGGCAACTCATGTCTGTCTATATAAGTCAGAAACTTGCAATAATTTGCGTCACCTTCTCTGTCTGCTTACGAAAGATTGAGTAGTCGGCTGGAAAGAACCATTGAAGACATGAAACTCTAGAAAGAATGCAAATCAGGAACGTATTACTGAAACAAATATTCTAAATTATTTGCAATTGATAGTGTTCTCTGAGCTCCTTGGTTTAATTGCGGAGCTTTCATCGTCATGAAGAAATTTAAATTATTTCACTTTATCCTAAATACTGCGCTGAAGATGTCGTCCAGAAAGACTATGAAAGCTCCGCAATTAAACCAAGGAGCTCAGAGAACACTATCAATTGCAAATCATCCACCTGAGTTACAAATCTTTTCTATTATTCTGAATTATTTCCATATCATGTGAATGAAAAGTCAATCTGAACGAAGAATATTCTTTCCAATGATAATTTCTCCTCTTCAGGTTCTTACAATTATAAAATATGATTATAATTGTTGTAGTTAGAATAATGATAGCCATTTATGCGGAGGATACATATTTTGTAACGTAGAATAACAGATTAGCAGTTATTGGGTGTCAAAATAAATAGTCGTATTTGTGTGTGTCACAAACGTACTAGGCTGAAATCAATTACAAAATGTTGTAACACGGGAGACAATGGTGGTGGTGATTAAGCATAATAGAATTGTAGAGTGTGGGGTAGGAAAACTGGCAGGTCAGTTCAAGGTTATGAAAGGTGTCAGGTGAGTGAGTGGCTGGTACAAAGTGGTATGCACTAAACAGGAGATAGTAAGACTGCAATGAGAGGTTCATCATGAAATAACGAATATGTTAAATGAAACACGTGGAGGCATATATTGAGAAAACATATAATATCACTAATAAAAAGTCCGTATAAATGAAAATACGATAGTATTGAGGAATGTTTGCATGAAGGGCATAAATTATGACGAATAATAATCGTAATAATAATATTTGTATTAATAAGCAAGAAATACCGAAAGGGTTGAGGGGAAGGAGCACTTTTGGTGAGAAGAAGAATCATCAATCCAAGCTTGGCCACGGTAGGAACAGCGTCTGGACATGTTCTTTTTGGATACAAAGTTCCCGTTTGAGCTGATCTTATTGCAACAGCTTCAGCTATGTGTAGGAAATGTAAGCAAACTGTACGTGATAACGACTTTGGAATTCGGTATATGACCCTGAAAGCTGTGTTGACGTCGATACGACGTCCAGTAGCGACCAAGTGTGACAGGATTGAGCTTTTTATGCACTTAATTTACCCCCTGCTGAACCCGTAGGCGAACCTGCCTAATCGTGCGCCCTATATAACTTGAACTACACGAACAGTTGAAATGGTATAGGCATGAAGAAGAGCTAAGGTTAAGTAAGACATCTTTGAGTTGATGGGTAAACATTGGACGTCTAGTGAAGGATAGACACAGACGTGCAGATTAGAAAGTTTTCTTGATCCCCCTGGTTAAACGCTGCGATAGAATCTCCGCAGGAGTATCTCCCTTGAATTGGAGACGTAAAAACAGAGGCTTTTTCTCCACAGCTGCCAGTTCATGTTTACGACTATTGTAACCTATGTTGGCTCTTAATGAACTTCTCTGGATATCGTTCTTGCTTAGAATGTCTTGGGTGACTTGGAGTTCTTTCTCTACACAGTCTTCAGAACAAATAGACCTCGCTCTAAATGCTAAGCACCTGATTAGATTACGTTTGTATTTCATTGGTACGAAAATAAGGAAGTGTGTATACTGAGCTTTGGTCTCTAGCTTTCTAAATATGGTTGTTTTGATGGAACCATCCTCTCTTCTCGTTAGTAGGAAGTCGAGGAAGTGTAGAGAGTCGTTGTATTCTCCTTCGTAGGTGAAATGGACCACTGGATGAGCATTATTGAAGTTGTTCAGAATGAAATCAATACTTAACCATTCACCGTACACTACACCCTATAACTAATCTGTTATTCTACGTTAAAAAGGTATCCGCTGCATAACTAGTCCTTATTGTAACGACCACAAATATATTATATTTTATAATTGTAAGAATCTGAAGAGGAGAAATTATTGAACAGAATATTCTTCCTTCAAATTAACTTTTGAATATTCTTAAGAAGAATGAAGATGGATAGGATACACGCTAAGCAGACTGTTGGATGATATTAAGCACCAGGTCATAGCTCAACATGGAAGCTAAATGGAAAACGAGTTGGACTTGTATTCGATTGTGACAGGGAAGAGACCATAAGAAGAGGAAATGAAGATTTATTGGTGGACAGTAGTGGACGATTAAAGAGACAACAGTTCATATAAGGAGACAATACAGGGGATCTAAGAGCAGGAGGAAGATAATAGTTGACACAACTGTTGTGATGATCCGAGTCCCATTCCCGATCAAAGCACTCCTAAACTTCCCTCATTCATTGGAAAACTCACAAGTGGGTTGACGAAGGTCGACGAGCGTGAGTCTAGCAAGCTAACTTCCCAGTAAAATAATACCACGGCTACTGAAAATACCCAGCTAACGTCTGAACTCCTTTTGATCCGATCGAAAAGCAAATGAATTGGGAAAATTAACTCTTAGTTTTCAGATGAAGACTTGTTGGTAACAGGTAGTTGTCTCCATACAAAAAAGAGGAAGGCTTAATTTTATGAATGTCTATCACGTCAGCATGATTGTCATTGAGTCCCTGATGGTACCGTTTTTTCTTAGTAGATAATCTTGGAGGAGGCTGTTTTTCGTGTTAATCTTATGATTTCATGTGAATTACAAACAACACCCACCGCTTTCCACTCTTATTTTCATCTGTCTTTATCATTCCTTCTGAGAGTGAGTGTGCGTGTGTGTGTGTGTGTGTTCCTGTAGATTGACACAAAGTCGACTGAAATGATCGTATCGTTTAGGTCTACAGTGAAACTTTGAATACTCACACCCCTTTGGTTCTGAGTGGAACATATAGCTTCAAGAACACATCTCCAGTTTGTCCTATTTTATATCATCCTCTTCACCTAGCTAGCCATACGATTGTGCATAATTTATCATCTCTTGCTCACACAATCACCCCTGCGTCACCCTTGCACTGACGATCCACTCGTCGCTTCCCATTAGGATCTCACTAAAACAGTTGGTCTGCATTGAGCGTGATGTCATTCGACGGCCTGCTTTACGTATGCCCAATCCATCTGCATTTTCTCCTGCATATTTGTTGAACATCTGGTTCTTGGTTAGTTGGTTTGTTCCTAGACAGAGTTTCTTCTTGTTAATTCTTTCTGGCCAGCCAGTGAAGTTGACAGCTTTTGATAAAAGTCCTCAGTAGCCTGTTAGATATGCTTCTCATAACGTACTGACCAAGTATCTGATCCATGTGTTTTGAAAATCTGGATCTTGTTGTTTGTGCTTAGGCTGAGTGCAGCACAGAAGATTTCTAAACTGGTATCTCGCCTTCCTAATTCTGGCCAGCTTTCACATTTTCATCCCTGTGGCGTGCCTATGGTTGAAACTGTGCTTCCCAGGAGGATGAGTGAACGAAGTAACCTCTGTGAAGTCTTCCCCATCGATGGTGATTGATGCTGGTTGTTAATGCCATCGGTTGATTGGTTATCTTCGCCACCCCCATCTTCCCTATGTTCGTATGGAGTACTGTCTTCCCTGCTTGTCTCTTCAGCCAGTTTCTTAATTTTATCCTGTAGGTCTTCTAGTTTATGTGACATTAAACATACGTCATCCGAGAAACATAGATCTTTGAAAGTATTCTTGTAAGTCCAGTGTATTTTTGTCTTCTAACATCCCAACCACAGTCTGTTGCATGGTCTAGTCGACCACAATTATGAATATTATCGTGGGTGATCATAGGGAGCCCTATCTCACTCCTGTATTCAGTTCGAACGCTTCGTCGCTGAGTTTTCCACTGTGGACATTGTGGACATTTTCACGTAGCTAGATGTTGAATGAGGTTGATAAAGACTTGGGCACCACACGCCACAGTGTTGAAGCAGTTTCTAAATTGCTTCTTGAATAACACTATCAAAGCCCTTTAAGAAGTTGATGAACTTGATGTAGAGGTTTGACTGCCATACTGCCATGCTTTGTTCGATCAAGACGATCGGTGGCACATGATTTGCCTTTTTACTTATATATAGTTTCATTATTTCGTATCATTTTACTTCATTCTTAATAATCTTTCCGTACCATTGGTACTTATGTTACGTTGACTTCAAGAGAACATCGACAAGACAGAGGTAATGAAGATGTCTAGGGAATATCAACGATCAACAGTCGTCATCACAAGGAAAGGAATCTTTAAGGATGTCATCTCTTCCGCCTGTCTGGGCAGCATCGTTTCACCTGCATGCGGCACAGATTAAGATGTTAAAGACACAATCGGTCAATCAAGACAGATTTTCATTCCTCTGAAATGAGTGTAGAAAGCTAAACCAGTCAGTGCATGGATCTTCAGCACTTTTGTCAACTCAATCAGTGTTTCTACATGGTTCGAAGACTTAGCACATTGCACACAAAGCATTTAAAACATAGGGCTGAAGGCTCCCACCATCACAGACGTTCCCTATTAGTTTGTTTATTAGATGTATCACACATAGGGTGAAACAGTATTATTACATACTGGATGACAAGGTTTCGAACAAAATTTATTCTGGTTCATAATCATATCATCAATGATAATCAAACGACTTTGAAACTTGAGTTTTATAGTTTTCTTTGTCTTCTCCTATTTCTCGTCTGACTGGAAAGGTGTTGAATCATTCCTACTACATGTACTTCCATTCAGTTGATTCGATAAACCAAGCATCCGTTGTTATCAATCTCTTCCTCCACAATGTTGGTATATTAGATTTTAAAACTGTCATCTTATCCCATCCAGCATATTGTATGGTTGTGTGTGATTGCATGTAATGCTATCGTTGAACTATTCTCTAGATTTCTTATCTTATTTGAGTCAATCAATCTAGATTTTGCTAGGTTTTTATGTTTGACTAGTCTGACTGTCCCCATTCTACTAGTTTGACCTATGTATTTGACCTGACAGTCATTACAGCAGGGCATTAGATGAACTGAATTGTTTTGTTTTAAAGGCTCCGCAGGACTGATCCCTTGAAACACAAAGCTTGTTTCTAATTGAGTTTGTGGGTTTGAATGCCACTTTTATTTCCTGCCTTGTGGCATTCAAACCCACAAACTCAATTAGAAACAAGCTTTGTGTTTCAAGGGATCAGTACTGCGGAGCCTTTAAAACAAAACAATTTAGTTTATCTAATACCCTATCTGAAATGATTATCAGGTCAAATACATACATCAAACTAGTAGTCAGACAGGCTAGTTGAACATAAAAACCAAGCAGCAAAATCTAGATTGGTTGACCCAAATAAAATAAGAAATCTAGAGAATAGTTCAGCCATAGCATTACATGCAATCACACACAACCATACAATAGGCTAGATGGGATAGGATGACAGTTTTAAAATCTAATGTAACAGCTGGGTGGAGGGAGAAACTAATAACAACGGAAGCTTTGTTTATCGAATCAACTGAATGGAAGTACGTGTGGTAGGAATGATTCAACACCTCTCCCCCCAGATATCTGGAAAATTCTACTACCCCAACGACGAGAAATAGGAAAAGACAAAGAAAACTATAAAACTCAAGTTTCAAAGTCGTTTGATTATCATTGATGATATGATTATGAACCAGAATAAATTTTGTTCGAAACTTTGTCATCCAGTATGTAATAATACTGTTTCACTGTATGACACATCTAATAAACAAACTAATAGGGAATTACTTACTATCACAGTGTCCAAGTTTTACACATATATTAACGGACGTTCCTTCCATGACATTATTATTATTATTGTTTCCTTTAATTCCTGGAGGAACATAGGGCTTCAGCTGCATGTCTCCATTGCGTTCGGTTCTCTGCTAGAAGTGTCACCTGACTTCAGGTCTGGCCACATGTTTTCATCTCCTCTTCACATGACCTCCTCCAAGTCACCCTCGCACTGACGACCAACTGGCCGCTTCCCTTTCACGTTCCACTCGAGCGACGGGCTGGCGTGTGATGCCACTTGATGCCCTCCTCGGAGTACGGCCAGCCAGTGCACCTCCATATCTTCCTGCATATTTTTTGCACAATCGCTTCCTGCTGAGTTGGTTCGCTCATTGCCAGAGATCCCTGTTACTGATCTTTTCTGACCGGCCATCTGATCTTCAGCGAAGTATTAAGGGAAGGCAGCTGTTGATGAAGGCCTGTAGTTTGTTTGAGGTGCTGTTTATGATGCGTCAAGTCTCTGATCCATAAAGTGTTACTGACTCGACATTGGAGTTGAAAATCCGGATCTTATTTTTCATGCTGATTGTTGTTGACCTCCACATCGATTTCAGGGAGATGAAAACTTGTCTTGCTTTCCCGATCCTTGCTTTGATATCCACAACAGTTGCGTCCACCTGTAGTTGAAGTGATGCTTCCCAGGTAGTTAGGTAAAGGAGATTGTTTCTTTGAGGTTCCTCTCATTTATGCTGGCTGATTGTTGTCTGTTGTTGTTGTTGTTGGTTTTGTTGTTTCTGTTGGCTAGGAATATTTATCACATATGTTTTTTCTCTATGTTTACTTGGGTGTTCTATCTTTGATGCTTCTTTTGCTAACAGAGAAATTTTACTCAGATACTATTGGCTGTGAAACTGACTCCAAAACTGCCAAATCCTGGATTCCACTGCTAGCCACCATCCACCAATTGTATACAAATCAAATCCCCAGACATCGTCGAAGCATCTGCACAAGAAGCCGAGATGTCAACCTGAGACCGAGCACTTCGGTCCAATCAATCGACGGGAAAATCAAAAATTCAATTCAATAATTAATATGACCCGTTGCACAAGAGGTGGCTGTCGTGGCCCAAGTGGTCTAGTGGATAACGCTTTGGCGTTTGAAACTATGGGCACTGGGTTTGAGCCTCGGTGGGAACATCATCACTCACTGAGAAATGCAGGTACATCCA
Organism: Trichobilharzia regenti; assembly: GCA_944472135.2. Classification (NCBI taxonomy): domain Eukaryota; kingdom Metazoa; phylum Platyhelminthes; class Trematoda; order Strigeidida; family Schistosomatidae; genus Trichobilharzia; species Trichobilharzia regenti. The sequence goes on along the minus strand of OX235262.1, from coordinate 5,451,024 downwards.
GCTGACGAGTCCCATATGGGACGAAATGCGCATCCTGGAATCCACTGCTAGCCACCATCCACCAATTGTATACAAATCAAATCCCCAGACATCGTCGAAGCATCTGCACAAGAAGCCGACATGTCAACCTGAGACCGAGGACTTCGGTCCAATCAATCGACGGGAAAATCAAAAATTCTATTCAATAATAAATGATTACCGTTATAATCGTATCAATTTAGTCACACAGTTTCACAATTCACCTCATAGATATTTTTTCTGTCTCTCTCTCTTTCCTCCTCATTATCTCCGGTACATGTGCAGCGTCGTTCCGATTGCTCATGTGCGGTGTTGAGTCGGCGAATAAAGATTCAGTAACTGACCTATCTGTCTATCATACTCAACGATGGATTACTTTTTACATTACATTCTACCTGTCCCACCCACCCTGTTTTGTGATTACATACATACAAGTGAATGCAGTGAAGTGGCTAAGCTTACTTCTACGTAATTTAACTTACCAGGGGCGTAATCATTCAGATCAAAAGCTGGAGATCTGTCGATAGAATTCAACTCCTCTCGCCATCCGAATCTCAACTTCACAACGGGACGCGAGTAAAGTTATACTATTACATTTTTAGGTGTTTCTCTAGTGAAAAGGACTGATGGCACAATCGAAAGATTTATATTGAGAAAGTTTTCATGGACAGGACAAGAAAGTACTTACATCCTCGAAGTTTTGTTCCAATCCAATATAAAAAAACTTAGTCAGACAACTCCTCATCATCGATGATATTCCTAATTGTGGTGGACTGACTGGATTATGCGTCAGACAGTTGGAAACGAGAAGATAGGGATATCCCGGACCGGCCGACGTGAAGAACCTCGAAGACCTGGGTTTCTCGCGTGGATGATTTATGTTTGATGTCACACACAATCGAAGACTTACAAGCGAAAACCGACAAACTGGTCGAAGAAGCAGCCGGCGAAGACAGGACTCCAGGTGAACATAGACAAGACGGAGGTTATGAAAATAACCAATCAACAACAACAACAGCAGCAACATCCAGCGCCAATCACCATCAACGAGAGGGATTTGAAAGAGGTTACTTCATTCACTTATCTAGGGAGCATTGTCTCAACTACAGGAGGAGCGGACGAGGATGTCAAATCGAGAATCGGGAAGGCGAGAAACACATTCATCAACCTGAAATCAATCTGGAAATCTTCGTCACTCAGCCAGCATCAACAACAAAATTCCGTCAGATTTTCAATACAAACCGCGTCAAGTCAGTCAGTTTTTCTATACGGATGAGAAACTTGGTGGGCGGGAGGATCACAAAGAATATTTCCAACAGGCTGGCTATTGCAAACCTTTATCAGCAACTAACTGTCTTCACCCTATACTGGAGATCAGATGGCCGGAACGGAAAGAATCACCAACAAGGAACTGTGGGAACAAACAAAAAAAGAACCAATCGCCCAACAAATATGCAGGAGAAGGTGGAGATGGATTGGACACTGGCTCACTGAGGAGGCCGCTGAGTGACATCGCGCGCGCATCAAGCCATTGCTCGAGTGGAACCAGGCTGAAAGGGAAGCGGCGAGTAGGACGTCAGTGCAAGGGTCACATGGAGGAGATCGTGTGAAGACAGAGGAGTTGAAAGAGTATGGACTAAGATGGATGCAGGTGAAAAGTACGGGAGAAGACAGAAGGAAGTGGAGACGTGCAGTTGAAGCCCCATGTTCCACTAGGAACCCAAGGGAGCAATAATAAAAATAAGACAACTCTTCAATAGACCACAGAAAATTTGCCCTGATAGTATAGCTGAACATAAAATAAGGACTCTGAATGAAGGATATTTTATCTGAGAATGGATATCCTGAGAAGTTTATTAATTAATACTCTAAGGAAACGAGCCTCTACAAAACTAACCAACCGAAGGACAGACAAAAACAATCCGTAGCTCAATTTTGTCACGTTTAGTCGATAGTGGTTATGTAGTAGATAAAACGAGAGCTTTCAAAGTAATTCATCGTATCCGATAGAATCTTTCAAATAGACTTCGTATTCGTCTACTGCACACAGCTGAGGAGATAGACATTCGAACTATTAAACTTAAACTATGCATTCATTCAAAAGAAGTTCGTACAGCCATTATCCTTCCCATGGCCATTTAAGATGTAACTAACTGATGACTTGTACACTACCCCTTACTTATTCAAGTGTTGGTTTGTAGGGATTTCATTGGTTTCAGGATTTCATCATGAGCTGACATTAGTTAGAGAACCATTGGAAAACCTGCAGGGAGTACTGGACAGCTGTTTCGTCCTAGTTCGGGACTCTACATCAGTACGCACCCACCACAGGGTATTCGAACCCAGGACCTTCCAGTTACAAGGCGAGCTTGTACACCATTGAGCCACTGGGACCCGTGCCAATGGTCCTTGAATTCTAACTTCTGCCAATTCACGACATGGCGTGACCGCTAACCAATGTCTTCGGCGAGTATTTGTCCTCACACCCGACCCGCTGCACCCTAGTGGTCACGACTTCCCACTGGAACCCAGATAACTACCTACCTGAATAGGGCCAGTCGCTAGTGAGCATCTCATTGGTATTCAATACCAATGGAACGGGTCCCAGAGGCTTAACGCTATACGAGCTCGCCTTGTAACCAGAAGGTCCTGGGTTTGAATCCCCTGTGGTGGGTGCGTACTGATGTAGAGTCCCAAACTAGGACGAAACAGCTGTCCAGTACTCCCTGAAGGTTTTCCAATGGTTCTCTAACTAATGTCAGCTCATGATGAAATCCTGAAACCCCCTACCTATATTTTCAACCCTTCTCTTATCATCCTTTATTCCTATCACATATTCATTAAAAACGTGTCTCATTTACTTCTTTTACAATCTAGCATTACTTAATCGGTTCATTTGTTTTTTACTAGCCTTTATCGACTACTATGTCTACGTGAACATTTAATCATGTTGTTTTTCATCATTCGCGTTATCACAGATTGCCTCATTTTTTCATCCTTATTATTGATAAGACTATTATTATTACTATTATTATTATTATTATTGTCATGACTACTATTATGACTAATTGCACAATTTATATTCACCATCTTATTATTCTATAAACAAAACACCATGATTGGTTTATATTTGAATTTTTATTTGTAAAGTTATGTACATTAGGGTTAATATTAGATAGTTGGAGGCAATCGGCAGGAAGTCTTGGACTTATCATCATCATCAATGGCGAACCCGAATAGCTCAGTGGTAAAGTCTCTGACTGCAGCATTGGGTGACGCGGGTTCGAATCTCAGAGGCAGGGACATGAGTTCTTTCAAGGGGACTGCAGATACGCCTTACTGACTGGTCAGTGCCAACTAGCGTGAAACCTACGTCCAAGGCTTCCAGTAGCCGATTGCCTCAAAATATCTAATATCATCAAATCAATGTACACCGTGATGGCGAGCTACCTATTGGAATGGTGACCACACTGCAAAGCCTGACTGACTGAGAGAATTCAGTCTACACCACACAAACTAGTTACTATTGTCCAATCAAGATATTAGGGTTAAGCCTGATGAGATCTAATTGAAATCACAATATTGTTTGCTTAAATGTATAGTTCAAAAGAAATCTATCTGTATCAGTTTGTAATTCAAAGGAGATGATGTGTACAAGAAAAATCGCCAAATTCAGACTGGATATTGCTATCAAGAGGACTGATTCTCCTACAAAACTCATCATCCTTAATGCCAACAATCTGTAAAAGACCAGTCACCAATCTTGAACACTTCAAACTGCGTATATCCATTTGAGTCCGTTTGTGTGTGGGGGGGGAGGGCGGCAAATGCGCATAGGTTCAACTTTTCGCTACCCATTTGATTTTGTGTTCTTCTCTACCCTAAACAGACTAAAGGGAATCACGAAATGGGATATCTCCTGTCTGTCTTAATGAAGAATACAAAAATAGCATAATTTTTATTCAAATTCATTCGTGTATGTGATCCCTCATATGAAGCGAAATTGAAATGTATGAATTGTGTAATATGAAAGTTAATTTTTTGTTTAAAATGAGTTCTCAGTTCATAAATTAGTTTGTTTATACTTTCTGTCTGTCGGTAATTCTGTCTGTCTGTCTATCTATCTGTTGCCTGTCTGTCTGTCTATCAATGTCAGTCAATCTGTAAATGTCTGTAATGTTATTGTATGTATGCATGTATGTGGGTATGACTGCTATTATATAATATAAGTGTTACAAGTGTACTCCACTTTCGTGGTAAAATAGAGAACATTAAAGTCAGGATATGAGATGGAATATTGTCAATATGTGTGTGGGCGTGTGTAATTTTGTGTGTGTGTGTGTTTATAAGATATTGCCAGTGTATCTATAAAAAGAAAAGAAAATTCGAGTTTTACTCGTAGTAGAATAGACTAAAATAAAAAACGAAATAGAAAATGTGAAATGTAATTAAGACGATAATAATAATAATAATAATAAGATTGTAGGTTTCCAGACCGTAAATGTTACAAATTTCCTGGAATAAATTGAGCCCCGAGTCAGATTGATTCATTATATAAATTATTTAAATTAATCCCAGCGTGTTAAGAAAATCAAAACAAGATCTGTTTTCTGAACGTTTCGCCGTGTAAGAAGCCACAGCCAGCTTCTTCAGCAGATTTATTCGGATTATAATTAATCATCAAAATATATAGTCAAAACTTTTTTTCAATAAATTGAAGTCAGTTTATTTGAAGGTGATTTGTCCATGGACATTTTTTACCAATATAGAAGTATGTAAGCAGTCCTCACATATATTTATTTGTAATGACTAATGTCAAATTGTTGTTGTGTTTACTCTTCTATAGTTGATTTGTAAAGATTAGATTTGTATGCGTGTGTGTGTGTGTATGTAGGTTATTTGTCATATCGAAAATACGTGAATTCATATGTGATAAACATGGCACTACATGTTTTAAAAGGTCATGAAGGCTCATAGAGGGTTTGTTGTTTTTCCATCTGTCTTGCTTCATAAGAGTTTGCCATATAGGTGATAAGTCTATCGCTTCTTTCCTATTCACTGCATTTGATGTGGTTAAAATGTGCAAGGCTTCAGAAGTCAATCTTTCTTTATGTGTTGAATGAAATCCTCTTCCAAGAAATTCGACATTGTCGAAATCAATCTTATGTCCGCTGTCTATCGCATACATTGCTATAGCCGATCTTTTTTCTAGACTTTTTAATTCTACTTCATTTCTAGGTAGACGTTTCGTGCATAGTCTATGTTCATTCACTCTGACCTTCACCTGTCTACTGCTCTCCCCTATACATAGCATGCATCACATTCTGAACACTTTATCTTGTAGACACAATTACTTTGTGACATTTTGGGAACTATATCTTTGACATGCACCAGCGCTTCCTCTGGAGGATTAGAAGGTTTGACGAAACGTCCACCTAGAAATAAAGCAATGTATGCGATAGACAGCGGACATAAGATTGATTTCGACAATGTCGAAATTCTTGGAAGAGGATTTCATTCAACACATAAAGAAAGATTGACTTCTGAAGCCTTGTACATTTTAACCACATCGAATGCAGTGAATAGGAGAGAAGGGATAGACTTATCACCTACCTATATGGCAAACTCTTATGAATCAAGACAGATGAAAAAACAACAAACCCTCTATGAGCCTTCATGACCTTTTAAAACATGTAGTGCCATGTTTATCACATATGAATTCACGTATTTTCGATATGACAAATAACCTACATACACACACACACACGCATACAAATCTAATCTTTACAAATCAACTATAGAAGAGTAAACACAACAACAATTTGACATTAGTCATTACAAATAAATATATGTGAGGACTGCTTACATACTTCTGTATTGGTAAAAAATGTCCATGGACAAATCACCTTCAAATAAACTGACTTCATTTTATTGAAAAAAAGTTTTGACTATATATTTTGATGAATAATTATAATCCGAATAAATCTGCTGAAGAAGCTGGCTGTGGTTTGCACGGCGAAACGTTCAGAAAACAGATCTTGTTTTGATTTTCTTAACACGCTTGGATTAATTTAAATAATTTATATAATGAATAATATTAATAATTCGATTGATTGTTTAATTGATTGTGAATTGACTGAGTGGTGTTCAGTGCTAGTGAAAGGAAGACTGAAGGAGGAGCATACCAAAAGAAAAGACTGATTGTCAAAGGATTTGACGTAGTGGCGTATAGATTACTAACTAGTTTAATATACTATCACCTGACTTCCAAATAGGCCATTCAGGTAGTCTGTCAGGTAGTCGATAGCTGTCTCAGACAGAGAGTTTCTCCAACCCTGAACAGCCAGTCTCGTTCCTTGCCTTTATTTCATTATGGTCAGAAGTGATTGAAGAAGATCTAAGTGACGAATTTACAAAGATTTCATTCAACAATCTTCACAACATGTGTGTCTGGCTGGTCCACCTACATTTTCTTCAAGATATTTGTTGAGTAAAAGGTTGTCGATTGGTTTGTTACCAGAGATTCTTGCTGCTAATTTTTTCCAGCCGGCTGTCTGATTTTGAGTATGGAGCCAGAAGAGAGGGAAACTGTTGCTTCTCTTGACACGTGCACCAAATTTTTTTGATCCATATAGAAGAAGTGACTCAATTGATATTGATTTTAGAAATTCGAATCTTGTTCTTCATGCTAAGAGCAACAAATTTTTCAAACCGATTTTCGATTGATGAAGGTCTGTGTTGATTTTTTTTGATTCTGGTATTGACATCTTCATCTCTTCTGCATTTATTTCTCCCCTGTTGATGGTGACTGGTCATGGTTCTTTTTGTTGTTGTTGCTGTCGGTTGGTTGGTTGGTTGGTTGGTTATCTTCGTCACGTCCGTCATCTCTATGTTCACTTGGAATCCTATCTTCCCTGCCTTTTCAGCCAGTTTTTTGATTTTCGCCTACCTGTAAGTCTTCAAGTTTGTGTGATATTAAAGATAAATTATCCACTCAAGAAATCCAAATCATTTAGAGTCTTCTTATAGGTCACCCAGCGTATTCTTGACTCCTCACTCCCCATAGTCTGACGGGTAATCCAGTTTACCACAATTATGAATATCATCGGTGATAATAGGCAAGGAGTCTTTTCTCACTGGTATATTCACTTTGAAAGCCTCGCTGAGCTTTCCGTTGTGGATCACCTGACACGTGGCTTTTTTGTATGGCCAGCCAACTGTACTGCGCGCTGTAGTGTTAAAATTGTTGCCAAATTACTTCGCAGTCAAAGCTGTTAAAGGCTTGACTGTCATTTTATGCTTTGTTCTATCCCCTTAGATAATTACAGACACCAATTTGATTGAGAGAATGTCAAAATTCTAAACAGAGGAAACACCAAAACACGTCAGATTATTTTCTAGACACCCAATACTCAAATAAATCAGCCAGAGATAGATTAACAAACGCATAAACTTAGATAAAAAGTAAATCATGTGACAAGGAAGTTCAAATTCTAAATCAATAAAAATAATCAATAGCAATGTAAATTAACAGCCAATCACAACAATGGTTGTCAGGGGATACAACTATATCATCATTGATGAAGGATTATGATTGGTTCATTTCATACTTAAAGCTTTTCAATTAAAAGTTTAACCAGCTCCTCAGGGAACACAACTAGATAGAAAAATAATCATCATTTCAAATGAATCACTAAGAATTTAATCTGGTGATGAAAACATTCCAGTCATGCAAAGATTCTGTTCTATCTGAAAGTCACTAAACTACATATTAAGAAATTTATCGTGATATTAGCTTTGTTTACCAAGTGACATAAAATGCCAAACAGACATAAGTGTCACATTTTATTTTTTACTTAAACGACTTTCTGTTAAAGTTGAGGATTAATTAGATCGTCACAAATTGATCAACAATATAAGAAAATACGATAGCACGTGAACTGAATCAATCGAAAATCTATAGCTCAACTAATATGCTCAAGGAAATGGAAGTGAATCGGATATGTACTGAGAGAAAAATATTTCAGTTGGTGCCACACAAGCCAGACATACACCTTAGAGACAAACCCCAGTGTGTCAAACAACTATGCTGAATAATAAGAGGCAGTTGTGAAACCATCTGGAAGAGAATATCGAAGAACTAACTACATGGAATGAAGGTATATTAGTAAAAGTTTATATACTTCGAAATGAGGGCGTGAGTGAGGCAAGGCTCAGACAAAAAACGTGGAGGATCTGGACTTCGCCGATAACATATATAAGTCTAATTTCCCACAAACTGGAAGATATGCAAGTGAGAAACAACAAGCTGGCAGAAGAAGCATCAAGGATAGAACCTACTTCAGATGAACATAGAGAAAACAGAGATGATGAAGATTCCTGGCCAACAGAAACAGTAACAACAACAAGAGACAACAATCAGCCAGCATAAATGAGAGGAACCTCAAAGAAACAAACTCCTTTAACTATCTATCTGGGAAGCATCACTTCAACTACAGCTGGACGGAACTGACGAGGATATCAAAGCCAGAATCGGAAAAGCAAGACAGGCTTTCATTACCCTTAAGTCTGTGTGGAGGTCAACAGCACTGCTCAGCATGAAAAATAAGATCCGGATTTTCAACTCCGATGTGAAGTCAGTGCTACTCACTATACGGATCAGAGACTTGACGCATCATAAATAGCACCTCAAACAAACTACAGGCCTTCATCAACAGCTGCCTTCCCTTAATACTTCGCTGAAGATCAGATGGCCGGTCAGAAAAGATCAGTAACAGGGATCTCTGGCAATGAGCAAACCAACTCAGCAGGAACCGATTGTGAAACAAATAGGCAGGAAGAAATGGAGATAGATTGACTATACACTGATGAAACCATCAAGTGACATCACTAGACAAGCCATTGCTCAAGTGGAACTCGAAAGGGAAGTGGCAAGTTGGTCGTCCGAGGCTGACTTGGAGGAGGTCATGTGAATAGGAGATGAAAGCATGTGGGAAGACTTGGAGTGGGGTGAAAAAGTTGGCAGAAAACCGAAGGCAATGGAGATGCACAGCTGAAGCCCTATGTTCCTCTAGGAATTAAAGGTTATAATAATAATATCCTACTCAGAAGTCGAGGAATTAAAATTTCAACATTAAGACTGTTAACCAACCATTAATGAACTCCAATTTGATTATCCTAAGTCATATCATATTGATGACATAAAATTGACATCTTTAAATGAAATCTTTCATTAGAATAGAGATAAAGTTTGTCAACTCAAAGTCAATACTACTAGTCACATAAATCATTTGAGTAGTATGCGCAAAAGTCAAGCCAATTAAAATGTATACTTTGTTTTAATGACGATTATAATCACAATAAATTAAATTAATTAAATAAATAAATAAACTATTATAATTAAGTAATATTTTTTTTTGTAAATTTTGAAATGTTACACGTATCATTATAACGTTGTTAGTGGATACGAACAATTAATTAATTAATCGGTTGACTGACTGACTGACTGCAGTTTACTTCCCGCATTCTAATAATGAGTAGTATACAGATATATTACTGAATATATATATATGTGTATATATGTTCAATTTTTAGTATTTCTCGTTTTTCTCTCCGGGTATATTATCATCTTGTCTTCATTATTTTTTATTTATTTACGTGTTAAATTAAAATATACGCGCAAAACGAGAACACAAACAGTTAAACAAACATAGAGACGAAAAATTCACGAATGTTTTAAAACGAATTTCCAATCAAATCAAATAATGACGACAATACCAATCAGAATAAAGACCAAATATGTGTGAGTAAAATAGTTATTTTGTTTACACCAATTCATCCTTTAATCCAGATTTTCTCAACAATAAAATTGATAGAATTAAGAAGAAACTTTCAATGATGGCGAAAATGAAGCATAGACCAATGATCACAATGATGTAGTGTTGAATTGATTGCGTTAAGACACGAGCACAACCCTGTGTTCAGAAAGAGAAAATCAAACAAATAAAAATAAAAACGACAAATATAGTGATAGAGAAAGAAATGTTTTAAATAAATAGGATATTTTCTATAATTGGTGTGTAAAGATTAGTTTTGTTTTTACAAGTTTGACCACGGAATGATATCAGTTGGAGGAGAAGTATTGAAAATCAGCACTGGAGTACTGGAAAGCTATTTCTCACCCAGGCTTGGGAATCATATGCATTAAGCACCTACACACCAGGGGTTTGAACCCAGAACCTTTCGGTTAGAAGGCAAGGTGACTCATGCACCATTCAGCCACTGGCACCCGACTACACAATGGCCAGCCCATGAATTCTAACGTTTGTCATTTCGTGATTTAGTGTGACTGACACTAATTTATATCATCAATGGGATATCCATCCTTGCACTTGACTGGATGAAGCTCACTGGTCACGACTTATCATTAGCACTCAAGGAAACTCCGTCCTGTAGCCAGTGACATATTAGCGAGCATCAGATTAATTTTCTGTAGTTGGTTTGAAAGGGTTAGATTTATTTTGACGAGTTGACGAGAATTGATTTGCCTGGAGTTCTAATGAGAAGTCGTGACCAATGAGCTCCATCAAGTCAAGTGTGTGAGAATGGATGTCCTGCCAATGACATTGGTTGGTGGTCACGCTGAATGCATCACGAATTGGTAGAAGTTAGAATTCATGTTCTGACCAATGAATAGGGTCCTAGTGGCTGCTTAATTGTTTACGAGCTAGCTTGTCTTGTAACCGGAAGGTCCTGGGTTTGAACCCTAGTGTGCGGGTGCGTAATGCTGATGATTCCCAAGCTAGGATGAAATAGCTGTCTAGTACTCCCTGCAGGTTTTCAATGGTTCTCTAGCTGATATCAATCCGTGGTCAACTCGTAAAAATAAATAGGATAATACATAAACTCGCCTAATTTGCTAGCTCTTTCGGATTCTAGCCGGTTCTAAGCCAGGGTAAAAAAAAGGAGGTTTGGGCGTGCGGTTAGCAACCGTACCCCAAAAAACTATTTGAACCGCTACAGAAACTTCAACACAAGAAAAATATTAGAGATACAAAATATTTCTTAAAATGTATACTTCCTTGAAGTTGAAGAGGTGAAAAGACACCACAAACCAGTGAAAGCCTTCAGGAAGCCAGTCAGCCAGCCGATGTGTCCTCTTTCGATAGAAGCAAGAATAAGAATAGGGACGTGAAATTTACGTGCGGCCAAATTAGCCAAAGAAATGAGGAGATATGGTGATGAAGTGCTTGGAATCTGTGAAAGCAGATGGAACGAACTTGGATTAACGAAACTGTCAATCAATCGCTGAACAAATATGTAGGAAAAAATGGAGATTGATGGATTGGCCACGCGCTGAGGAGACCATCAACTGACATCGCCTGCAATCCCAGCCGTCACTGAAAGCGAGGAAGGCGAACGGGGAACGACGGGTAGGACGTGTGTCCGAGGGTGGCATGGAGGAGATAGTGTGGCGAGGGAAAAATGAAAGATTGTGGGCAATCGTGGACACAGCTTAATAGGGCAGCAGAGAAAAGAACTAAGTGGAGATGTGTTGTTGAAGCTGTTTTTTCCATTCGCAACCCAAGGGAATAATAATGAGGATAATACATGAATGTACTGATCGAAATGTATCAATAGATTTTGTGATGTAATTGATAAAATAAGTTAATTTCACTACCTGAAGGTCCTCGAGTTCGATCCCTGGCGGAATTGATACCGTCAGCACTCCAAAAACAGTTGTTCAGTGCCCCTTGTCTTTTAAAACTGTCAAATTAATCCAAATCCTCATAAAAAGCCATAACCTAGATAACAATCTCCAGGTGATTCACGCCTACTGGATCGATGTCCTGAAGCTCTCCTGAAAATTCCTGTCTTGTGAGGTTAATCATTTCCAGGTGTTGTGGATACTCATCGATGGCGTTGGTTAGAGAGAGCGCTACTATCAAGAACTGATGACGAGTCTCAAATTAGGCTAACGAAACAGCTGTCCATTTCCCTTAGTTGCTCCAATAGTTTTCTAACAGATATCAACTCGTGGTCATATCTGTGGCCAATCAAATCCTTTCAAATTGTGCCTCGGTGGCACAGTGGTTAGGACCCTCGCCGACCATGCACATGGTCCGGGGTTCGAGCCTACGCCGACTCGCAGCTGATATCTATGGTCGGCCTGCGAATTTTGGGCTCCCGATATCCATGCTGAAAATTCCACACTTGTACCAAAAATACGGTGTGGAATCAAGCTGTAATCAAAAATTTAAAAAAATAAAAATTGACACATGAGAAGTTAAATTTCATGTATCATTGAATTCCAGGATTAATGATCAGTGGATGAATCACAGGTTTGATCCCTAGCGGAATGATGAGTGCCCATTACTTTGAATCACCTAAAATTACAGAATCAAACTAGTATCATTTTGCTATTTTGTTAAATAACTTTCCTATTATAACATAGTTACGTCAGCCGATGAAAGTTTCGACTCTTAATAACTCTATCCTATTACGATATCTCTTAATATCACTAAATTAAATCTCTATAGTTATAAAAGAGACTTTAAAAAAATATGTGAATTAATTTCTGTGATAATAAGCTCTTCAAATTCCATACAGACTCTTGGTAAGTACTTGAAATTTTTTAACTTCGACAGAAAAATAACAACCAATTTTTACTAATTATAGAATCATCGAAAACCTATGAGTAAATGTGGATAGCTAGCTGCCTTTTGCATCGACGCCCAGTCTTAAAACAGACCAATCATAATTAACCTAGGGAAGTGATCAATATCCAATCTGGAAATAAACGAATCAGAATGGGACTACATAAAATACGCCCACTATTTTTTTATTGATTATGATTACAGACTAAATGACATATACTTTACTATATTGTAAAGATACTGTTACTTTCCATCTCGTCTTTTTAATCTGCTCCCGTTTAAGTTGTGAGCTGACAAATCGGTTAACTGTTGTGTGCCCTGCTGGCGTAGAGAAGCGATACTCGTGATTACTTCCAATATGATACCAGCTTGGCGTACCAATTTCAACCTAATGCTTTCTAATATGCAATATTTGGTGACACGTGGTTTGTGAAAATGTTTAAATCACTCTTGGAGAAATAAATAGAACAGCAGCTTAAAATGACGGAGTTGCCTGTTGGTATACGCATATCCTCCCCTATTAATTCATCTCCAGCTGCTAACAGTAATGAAACCAGTATATCTGAACTTATTTATAACCCATCTGCAGGCAATACATTCGATCATTGGTTTCTCAGATACAAAGACTAGTTACGAGGGGATTTCGTGAGCGAAGCCAATGCCTGACAGACTAGACTCTTACTACGGAAGTTGAATACAAAAGAATTGGGCAAATACTGCAACTTGATTCTCTCTCAAAAGATCAGTGACATAAACATTTCACGAAACCATTTATGTACTCCGTCAGTAATTCGAAGACCATTGATCCTTATTCAGCATACGTTACCTTTGCAGGATTCTGGTGCTTAAGGAAAACGATGACACTTACACTCAGTTGGCTAGTGTCAGCCACTAATTTGAAGAGTTCAATTTCAAGTCTGTGACACAGGATCACTTCAAAATGCCTTTCTAGTTTACTAATAATAAGAACACGTTTGTTGAACAGACTTGAATAAGACCCACAAATATTAGAGACGATTATCAGATATTAACAAACGTTCACAAAGGGAACACTCTGATTCAATCCGGTGGTCAGAATTCAAACACGTGTCGTTTCGCGCATGAGTAATTCAATACAGTTGATTTGCTTATCAATCTCATTTCTCCCAATGTATTTGCAGTAGTACATACAACTTTGTATGTAAAGTATACGGCTGAAGAGTACCATAGGGATTCGATAAATTTACTGTCCTACTTTATTAATCTTTGTTGCTTGTTTCAAATTCTTGAAAAGGCGATAGACGTTTCCAATTTTGAAAATGAATAGTTCAAAAGAAAATTTTTCCCCTCTTTATGTGTTCTTTCTTGGCAAAAGTTGAAATTCGTAAGCTGACCATTGGATTGGGTCCTAGTAACCTAATGGTCTACGAGCTCGTCTTGTAACCTGAAAACTGTGGTTTCGAATCCTAGCGGTGGGTGCGTATCTCTGAAGAGTCACAAACTAGGGTTACGAAACGGGTGTTTAGCACTCTCTGGTGGTTTTTCAATAGTTCTCCAGCCTGCCTCAGCTCGTGTAGATAAAATCCTGTAATCGATTAGATCAAATTATTGAATTGAATTCTTGATTTTCCCGTCGATTGATTGGACCGAAGTGCTCGGTCTCAGGTTGACATGTCGTCTTCTTGTGCAGATGCTTCGACGATGTCTGGGGATTTGATTTGTATACAATTGGTGCAGGTACATCCAGCTGACGAGTCCCAAATAGGACGAAATGCGCATCCTGGATTCCACTGCTAGCCACCATCCACCAATTGTATACAGATTAGATCAAATGCCTGAAAACCAACAATTAAATATGATGTAATTGCTGGGCGTTTTTCATCATCTCTCATATGTTTTTTTTGTTCAGTGAACTAAACTGTAAAACCGATATATAATTCATTTTACAGAGTTTTATTTCACTTTCTACAGCTTTAAGTGTGTGTGTGTGTGCCTGTAGTCGAAATCAACTATTCCACAGTATTTGCATATATGAGGAAGGTACTTAGATTTAATAAAAATACACATAGCGTAAGCGTACTTTTCAATAGTCTGGTGACTTATTCAAATTTAGAACACACTTGAAAATGAACCACTTCAATTTAAAGTAGAATTTGTGTTCTCTTTTTTTGTCTAACCACAATGGATACTACTGATTAACGGTGAGTAGGTGTATACTATTTATATTAGCCGCTTTTTTGTAGGCTATTGATTAGCAAATCAAGGTCATTTAAACGCTATTCACCTATTGGATTGTTTAATGATCACTACTGGAGACCATAACTAGTAATTAAAGCGAACTGATAACATGTAGAATCCACTTAGTTATATGCAAATGGATATCAAGTAATAGATTCTATATTCGAGAAGACTGTTAAAAAAGATACTTCAGATCATATCCACAAATGCCACCCGCATCTGATACATCTGTAGTTTCGATTTTCTAGAAACTGAAGAACGTTCTTCGCAGCAACGCTAAGAATAGTGTTTTCCAGTCGCGCAATGATCTACAGAAGCCTCAAGGACAAGATCCCGCATCTGACCACTTCTATGTGCGTCGGTGGCACAGTGGTTACGACTCTCGCTGACCATACACATGGTCCGGGGTTCGAGCCCGCACCAACGCACACCTGATATCTATGGTCGGCCTGCAAAATTTGGGCTACCGATATCCATGCTGAAAATTCCACACTTGTACCAAAAATACAGTGTGGAATCAAGCTGTAAATCAAAAATCAAACAATCAAAAAAAAAATCAAAATCAAAATATCAGTTCACCTGCTGCTGAGCCAGGTACACCGGTCGTTCGACGGACACCCTGTCCAAGAGGATTCAAGAACACTCACTATCCAGCATGGTTGCGAAAAGGTAATAGTGGTGCAATAAGAAGTGCGATAATTGAACACCTGGTTAACACTTATCATTCCATCTCAACAAACGCCTCCTGCTTCAAAGTAATCTACAGAGTCAAAAATAACCTATCAAAGGCAGTACGGTTTCGTCTCCTTTGTATCGCTGAAGCTCTGGCCATTCACATAGAAAAACCGGAGCTATTCATACAAAAGAGGATTACTCAACCACTTCTACTCTCATGGTAACAACATGTTTTGATTTGGATGACTTAATTTTGTTACTTTGCCTGTTCTTTAATTGCTTATAATTCTTGTATTGATTTAGAACTCTTACATAATTTGGTATTATCTATTTTATTCCTATGTCCATCGTGAGTAAACCTTACTCATCAAACTATCAAGCTATTACATAACTTCTTTTTTTAACAACTGTTTATGAAAACTCATCACCTTTGTTACTATACTAATTTCGCTAACACCTAATATTCTTGACTGATTTTGTATTACTTAATTCCAATTACCAATCTTCACTTGTTCAGTTAAAAGTAACCTTAACCAATTGTAATTTTGTTTGACAAACTTAATGTACTCATACACACAAAATAACACATATATTTGCGATTGTACAGCTAAGAAAGTGAATTCGCCACAGAAAACAGACTCTTCACTGATCTACGTGTTTTGTTTTCATTAATGCCTGGATGGGGATTATTCATGAATTGAAAATCCACAGTCTGGAAATTATTTAGCAGAAATTGCAATATAAAAAGTTTGTGGATGCGAAATCTATACTACAATTCCTTTTTTGAAACCGATTTAGGTGAGCCTTAATTGATAGTCAAGATAGCAAGTGTCAACTTGTAAAAAAAAACAAATCTAATCCTTGCAAGTCAACTGTAGAAAATCAATCTAGTGCTCGCTAATGAGTGAGTCACTGGTTACAGGACGGAGTTTTCTGGAGTTCTAGTGAGAAGTCGTGACCAGTGTGCTCCGTCCAGTCAATTGTCCCACCGATGAAACTGCTTGGTGCCAGTTGCATTAAATGCATAACCAATTGATAGAAGTTAGAATTCATGCATGGGCTGCTGACCGATGAATCGGGTTAGGTGCCAGCCAACCTTGTAACTGGAAATTTCTGGGTTCGAACCCTAGTGTGTGGGCGCGTACTGAGGATGATTCACCAGCTTGGATTAACTGAGACAAGTAGTTTCATACCTCCCACACCAACCAGTAGCCCTCACTAACCAGATTGAGTTGAAACAAAACACACCAGACAGTCGTTCTAATCTCCTGGAGTCGAGTTCTTCTGACTACTATTTTTATATTATCAAGCAGATCACATACTATAATCTTAATAATTTTGGTTTCCAAAGAGAACTGGGGACGAAAATGTCAACTTCATGAACTATGTGTACATTGCAAGCTGCTAAACAATTTGCGAATTCGGATAATGGTTTATGAAATGACAAGTTCAACCAAATAGCTAGTCTGAAGTTGAATGCATTTTGAATTGATTTGGCTGTATTTCTCAGCTGAGTCGAACAGGAAACACTGCTGATAGGCTTGGCAACAAAACAAGCCAAAACCGCCATCCGGCGTTTAGATGTTCTCGATCTGGTTGGCTAAGTGGTAAGCACTACTGATTGATACAAGTGGTATATAACTACTCATCTTAGTCAGTCAGTAATATATAGTTTCTTGCTACAGATATATTGTTAAAATTTCAGCTCAACTTGCATAATCTGAAAATAACTCAGTGTATATCTTTTTCAAGCGTTGGTCTGCAGGGATTTGATTTGATTAGCGACAGGATTCAGTCATCACAAGCTGATATCGGTTAGAGAACTATTGGAAAGCCAAGCACAGAGTCCTCATCATCTGTTTCGTCATCTTAATTTGGCACTCTTTGGCGATACGCGCCCACCATTAGAGTTCAAAACCACAACGTTCAGGTTAAAAGTCAAGCTCGTACACAATTAAATCACTGGGACCCAATCTAATGGTCAGTTCATGAATCTCAACTTCTCCATATTCGCGAAAAAAAACATCCGGACTGGCACTAGCGAACGTCATCGGTAGTGACGTGTATTTGTCCTCAGACCTGACCTGCTATCCAATCAGTGGTTACTACTTACCACTAAGATTCACTGGTCAGTCTTATTTTAATTTGACTCTGTCAGTTACTTATCGCGTCAACACACATTCTGCGAGGAATCGATTTCTTTTTACTCTAAGGGTTAAATGTCGGTAACACAATGGTGGAATGGTCACCAACCTTTCATACAGCTAAACTGTTAGCAAGCTCAGTTAAAGAGGGAATATGTTAGGCATGAGACCAGCAATCTCATCTTATAAAAATAAAATCACCGGTAAAAAAGAGTGAAAGTCCAAGCCTAAAGGCATATGTTCCACTAGGAACGCATTCCAGCTGAACACCTTCATAGACAAGCAGTCTTAGCTGAGATACGATTAGATTCGGAAGACATTAAGAGTCATTAGATCTAAAAACCACATCAATGCAAAACAATGGCTGTTGGTTAAAGGAGTAGGTTGATTTTATATTAGTTTGTTTATTGGATGTATCACACAGCGTGAAACAGTATTATTATTATTTACCTGATGGCAAAGTTTCGAATCCAATCTAGTATTGTTCGTAATCTTATCATCAGTTATAATCACACGACTTCGAAACTTAAGTTTTATAGTTCACTTAGTTCTCTCCTATTTGTCATCCTTGGGGTAGACTCCTATTACACGTGTTTGCAGTTGATTCGATAAACAAGCTTTGATTGTTAACAGTCTTTCCTTTCATCTTGTTGGTGTATCAGATTTTACAACTCATCTTACCCCAAACATTCTATAGTATGGTTGTGTGTAATTGCATGTGGTGAGTGCTATCTACGGCTAAACTAATCTCCAGGTGTCTTATCTTACATAGGCCACAATAGTAGAACTCTCTTACAAATTGCCGCGCCTGGGCAGCGATGATTCGAGACGTTCATGAAGCCGGCTCATCCTCCCGTAGGAGATAGCCGAAGTAAAGTAAAAGTAAGTATAGTAGAATAGGATCAGTCAGAACAGCAGAACAGAAAAGCCTACCAAAATTCAAGCTAATTGTGTTCTAAACCTTGTCATCAAGCATGTAATAATACCGTATCACTGTGTGACATATCTAATAAGCAAATTAATATAGAGTTACATATTACCACAGTGCACAAGTCTTACACATGTATTAATTAATATAAGGTGTAGGCTGTCTACCTGATGTCTTTGAATCGCTAGGAATCTGAACCCTTCGTAACATAGTTTTGTGCATAATAACACGAAAAATATCTACTAATATTCATGGAATCATCTTCTCTCCCATATATCTTCGTTGGATATAGTAAATATTATTACATTTCAAGTGTTGGTTTGTAGAGATTTGATTGATTGGTTACAGAATTTCATCATGAGCTGACATTGATTAGAGAGCCATTGGAAAACCTGCAGGGAGTACTGGACAGCTATTTCGTCCTAGTTCGGGACTCGTCATCAGTGCGCGGACACCGGGATTCGATCCCAGGACTTTCTGGTTACAAGGCAAGCGAGCCCGTAGACCATTGAGTCACTGGGTTCTGATCCAATGGCCAACCCATGAATTCTAACTTCTGCCAATTCACGACATAGCGCAACGGGCACTAGCCAATGTCTTCGGTGGCGAGTATTTGTTCTCACACCCGACCTGCTGCACTCTACTGGTCACGACTTCTCACCAGAACACCAGGTAACTACCTACCTGAATAGGGCCAGTCGCCGCCAGTGAGCATCTCATCGATATTCAGGTGTTCGTTTGTAGGGATTCGATTGATTGGCTACAGGATTTCATCATCTTCCTCTACTTCTACGTATGTTGCCCTGAAGTGTGATGTTCAAAATAAATGTAGTCTATACAAAGTTCTACATTAATTCGTTCACCACCTGGTTATTATGAAATCACAGTGGACCATACTACCTCAGGGTTTACACTCTGATTTTATAGTAGTTGTAGAGTTTCTACAAGATGAAATTGCCAGCCTCACACCTGACCTTTCCTCTTTACTTGACTTACAATCAGTCAAGTGAGGTTTTCGAGTTTGGCGGCCCGGGGTTGAACCCTAGACCATGTGTATTGTTGGCGAGTATTCTATCACTGCGCCACTGACGCGTATGAATCTAATGTGTATGTGATGAATATATTTTTTTAAAAATTTTGCGAGAACCCTTTATCTCTCTCTCTCTCCCTCCTAATCTGGTAGTCATGGGTGTGAAATTTTAAAAAAATGTCAGCTGTCAATGAATTCTATATTCATGCTCTGTTAACTGTGAATCAATACAGCATATTACAAACAAACATAACTGACTGACAGTGTGATAATTCAATGAACACACTACCTAGTTTCCATTTTTTTCATTCCTTCGTGTTCCCAGTGGAACATACGGCTTCAAGTTAGAAGCTTTAAGTTTATGAAGCAGTGTTTATTTTTAAAAGGATAGGGTTGTTAGCCTCATGGCCAACCTTTTCCTCTTTGCCAGCTTTTTTATTTCTGGATTAGCGAGGTAAAGAAGGGCGTCTGTGGCCGGGGATCGAACCCCAGACTATAATGCATGGTCGGCAAGCTTCCTAACCGCTATGCCACCGACGCACTAGTTTCCAATTACTACATTATATTACCTACTACACCACTTACCATTGCTAATATTTATTCAATAATTATATAAGTTTGAAAATGTTTCAATAACTCGCACAGGAGTTTTTCGGAAGTAGAAAGCTCACCAGATACTCCGGAAGTCTGACCTTGATCTCTGATTGACGAAAGCCTAAACCTTGACTATATTTCGATGGCAATGCCATGTGTCAATGTATTTGCAGCAGAAAACTAAGAGAAGCCTTTGAACTAAGAAGAAGAAGAATAAGACAGGGTTGACTACTGTCAACAAACATAATTTCAGCTATGATAGGTTGGATCATGCAACAGACCCTAAGGAGCGAGAAGACCTAGATCTAGATATTGCTCGTGGATGATTTGCATCTAATGTCACACAGGCTAGAAGTCTTAAAAGCTAAACCAACCTGATGGCTGAAGCAGTGGGCAACGAAGACAGGATTTCAAGTGGGCATAGGGAAGACGGACAAAAACAAGCACCAATCAATATCAGTGGGGGGAAATTTGTACAACCGGTGACTACCTTCATTTCTGAAGACAACAATGTTTCAACTGTAGGCAAGCCTACGGATGAAGATTTTGAAATCAACCAGGATCATCAAGGCAAACCACACTTTCATCATTTTGAAACAGTCTGGAAATCTTCTATACTCCACCTCAGTATAAAGAATATGATTCGAATTTTCAACAACAATGTAAAGTCAATCAATTCTCTTACATATATCAGAGGCTTGAACACAGAATCACGAAAAACCCTGTGAACACGTTGCTGCAGACGTCTATCAGTAGCTGCCGCCTTAAATGACTCCATATTAAAGATCAAATGGCACACCAGAATGCGATGCCAGCAAGAAACGCTGGATATGCAGATATGCAGAAGGAATTGGAGATGGATTAAGCACACACTCAGAAGACCATCGAATGACATCCCCGCGCAATGCATACACTCGCTGGAGTGCAATGTGAATAGGAAACGGCGAGGTGGATGTTGGTCCGAGGGTGACATGAATGAGATGATGTGAGGAAGAGGTGAAAGTGTAGGATCAATCATGGAGTTGACTAAAAAGGACTTCATAAAACGTGTGTTTCACCTGGAACTCAGGGGAATAATAATACTACCATTTTTTTGGCCGGTCATAAACCCGGAAAAAGAGGAAATTTCGGTTAGGAGACTAGCAAATCCACCTCATAAAATGCAAGAATACCACGGTTTCTTCTTATTATTATTATTGCTCCCTTGGGTTTCCAGTGGAACATAGGGCTTCAACTGCACGTCTCCATTTTCTTCTGTCTTCTGCTATACTTTTCGCCTGCATCCATGTTAATCCATATTCTTTCAATTCCTCTTCATACGATCTCCTCCATGTCACCCTTGCACTGACGTCCCACTCGCCGCTTCCCTTTCGGGTTCCACTCGGGGGCTTGGCGCGCGATGTCACCCAGCGGTCTCCTCAGCGAGTGTCCGATCCATCTCCACTTTCTCCTGCATATTTGTTGGTCGATTGGTTCTTGCTTTGTTTGTTCCCATAATTCCTTGTTGGTGATTCTTTCCGGCCCGGCCATCTGATCTTCAGTATTGAGCGAAGACAGTTGTTAATAAAGGTCTGCAACAGGCTGTTGGAAATATTCTTTGTGACCCACCCACCAAGTTTCTGATCCGTATAGAAGAAGTGACTTTACGTTTGTATTGGAAATCCGACGGAATTTTGTTGTTGATGCTGGCTGAGTGACGAAGATTTCCAGATTGATTTCAGGTTGATGAATGTGTTTCTCGCCTGCCTTCCCGATTCTCGCTCGATTTGACATCCTCGTCCGCTCCTCCTGTAGTTGAGACAATACTCTCTCCCTAGATAAGTGAATGAAGTAACCTCTTTCAAATCCCTCTCGTTGATGGTGATTGGCGCTGGATGTTGCTGCTGTTGTTGTTGTTGTTGATTGGTTATTTTCATAACCTCCGTCTTGTCTATGTTCACCTGGAGTCCTGTCTTCGCTGGCTGCTTCTTCGACCAGTTTGTCGGTTTTCGCTTGTAAGTCTTCGATTTTGTGTGACATCAAACATAAATCATCCACTCGCGAAATCCAGGTCTTCTAGGTTCTTCACGTCGGTCGGTCCAGGATATCCCTGTCTTCTCGTTTCCCACTCACTGTCTGACGCATAATCCAGTCAGTCCACCACAATTAGGAATATCAATGGTGATGGTAAGCACCCTTGTCTGACTCCTGTATTTACTCCAAACGCCTCGCTGAGTCTTCCGTTGTGAATCACTTGACATGTTCCGTTATCGTACAGCTAGCTGTTGAATAAGGTTGATGAATATTTCGGGTACGCCATAGTACTCGAGTAATTTCCAAATTACTTCACGATCAACGCTGTCGAAGGCCTTCTCGACTTCTATAAAGTTAAGGTAGAGGTTTGATTGCCGTTCCATGCTTTGTTCGATGATGACGGCTTCTTAGACTTCAGAAAAATATCTTGAAATCCTTGGTCTCATTTACAACAGAAAAGGATGAAATATTACAGTATCTTATGTATATGAATAGACATCTAGAGATTTTAACATGAATGAATGTACACTAACCAATGGGCTTAGTAATTCAAAGTCAACTTAAAATCTAGAGAATGTCCTGCTGAAAAGCACTGACAATGACATCAATAACTATTGTCAACAACTTTTGGGAATTTAAAATACTCATATGTGTTGCATGGCAATGACATCTCAGTTGTTAGTTATTCAATAACTCAGTTTAACAAAACAATGTCCCCCCAATGAATCCTTCACAATTACTCAATTCATCTTATTAAGTAAACCAAATAACAATCTATCGCCCAGAAAATATGCTAAAGGGAATGGAGATGGGTTGGCCCAACGTGTTAAGGAGACCTTCAAGAGCGGAGCTTGAATAAGAAGCGACAATTTCGATGATGTCTTGATGTCACTATCGTGTTTATTATCGTTGAGAGTTATCATACTTGAAGTCTAAGGTGGGGGTTTTCCCTCTCTCTCTCTCTCTGGGACTACACTAGCTAAATGTACCCGCATCTCAATTGACTAATACTGTCCTCGCTGAGGCTTGAACCGAGTACTCATCATTCTAAATGCCAAAGCTAAATTCACAATTTCAGTGAGCCAACATTATTCACTGGGCTAAAGTTACATCCAGTTGACAAGTTCTAATTTGAACGAAATGTGTATATTAGATTTTACTCATAGCCACCACCGCCCTCAATTAAAAATAACAACTCTTATCATTTTAGTAATCATTTTAGTCCCACTTCAAATTGTCTATATTGACAAGTGCCTGTTAGCAGACTTGTCACCACTAAATCAGTGACAGTGATATATTTATTCTGTCAGAAATTACTACATGTGTTAGTGTGGAGTTTTTGTTGAAAACTTAACCGAAATGTAAACTGTTCTTTAAGTGTTGGTCTGCAGGAATTTGATTGGTTACAGGATTTCATCATCACGATCTGACATCGGTTAAAGAACCATTGGAAAATCACCAGGGAGTACTAAGGACCTGTTTCGTCACCCTAGTTTGGGACTCTTTGGGGATACGCACCAACCAGCATGGTTCGAAGCCATGACCTTATAGTGTACCTTGAACTTTTGAACTTTTGTTTCAGCGCACTCACCTACTTTCCGCACCACTTCATCTTTTGATTTACGACTCTCCTGTACATACTAGCTTCGTTCTCTCGTTGTGCTTTCGTTCAGCGCACTCTTTGAGCCTACCACCAGTCCAGGCAGGAAATAAGTTGTATAACACCTTAATTTATTAAATTTGATATTTCATTCGTCTCAAACATACTTCTTGTCTCAAGTCTTTTTACTTTGATCTCGTTCGTCAGTACTTACACGTTAGGTAGAGAGTACTGTTGAGATTATGAAGCGGTGAAGTTTTTAGTAAATGTGGTTATTTTGAGGCCTATCTTAAGTTTAAGCCAACACTTACAACCTCCTAGTTGCAAGGCGAGCCCGCGAACACTTAAGTCACTGGGACCTGATCCGAACCAATGGCCAACCTATGAATTCCAACTTCTGCCAGCCCACTGACGATATAGCGCGACTGGCACTAGCTAATTTCATTAGCGGTGTCGAGTATTTGTCCTCACATTCGCCCTGCTATACCCCACTGGTTACGACAGTTTACGCCGACTCTGGCGTAGACGAGATGTTCGACTATCGACCAAAAAGCGGGTGTACTGCTCATCAGTCCGCTCCGTCCTCCTTTATGGTTGTGAGACCTGGCCACTGAGAGTGGAAGACATGAAAAGACTAGCTGTCTTTGATCATAGGTGCCTGCGCTCTATCTCCCGTGTAAAGTGGCATAATAAGGTGAGCAACATTGAGGTTAGGCGTCGAGTTCTAGGTAAACAGGGGAAATCAATCGACGAAGTCGTGAAGCTACAAAGACTGAGATGGTTAGGACATGTGTTACGTATGCCAAGCCATCGCCTCCCTCGACGAGCAATGTTAGCGGATATAGGGTCAGGCTGGAAAAAAGCTAGCGGCGGTCAAACAAAAACTTGGCCTCACCAGTCAATGAAATCCACAACAGTTGGTCTAAGCCACGTGGGAAGGTGTAGACGACTTCCAGGCTGGGATCCTCGGGACGGTAAAAATCTATGGTTGGAAACAATTGGTGACATGGCTCAAAATCGTTCTCAGTGGCTAGCGCAGATGCATCCACTCCTTGTGACTTATGATCTTCAATGAAACTGTTTTGTATTTCTTTATTACTCCTTTGTCTCACACCTCTGCTCACTGTTTCTATTATGCTTTTCTTGTACTTTCTTCTCTTGCTTCGCGTGCTACACGGAGTGTGGCGACTTGAACTTCCGCACATTTGTGCAAAATTCTATGTCGAAAACAGACAGACAGACAGACTGGTTACGACTTCCCACTAGAACCTAGGTAACTACGTGCCTGAATAAGGCCAGTCTTCTTTTGAATTGATATGGACTAGCTATAATCGAGCTAAGAACTGCTATATATCATGAGTCATTTGTATAGGTGAATTTTTGACTCAGTTGTATTTAGTGTTGGTTTACTGGTATTTTACTGGTTACAGGATCTCTTCAAGAGCAGATCTCGGTTACAATACTACCAAAAAACCACCAGACGGTACTGGGAGCCTGTTTCCTTCCCTAGGTTTGAGATTCATCAGCAGTACACGCACTTCACGAAGGTTCAAAAACACTAACTTCCAGTTACAAGGAGACAATTAAATCACTGAGACCCCATCCAATGGCCAGTTCATGCATTCCAACTACTGCTATTTCATAAAAATACCTCGACCACTAGTCCTTTTCATAGGTCGCAGTCGCGGTAATGGCTAGTATTTGTCCTCATATTCAATCTACTCTAACCCACTATTCACAATTTTCCAATAGAATCCAGACAGCTAACCTCCTCCTGAATAGGGTTAGTCACTAGTTTTTTTTATTCATGAATAAATAGTGAATATCTCCCTATCAGACATTTATATTTAATTTTCAAGTATTGGTTTTGTAGGGATTTTGTTTGATTGCATGGAGGATTTAATCATGAACTGACATCAGTTAGAGAAGCACTGGAAAACCTGGGAGTACTGGACAGCTTTTTCGTCAGCCTAGTTTGAGAGTCTTCAGCAGTACGCAACCACCACCACAGTTCTAACCCAGGTCCTCCTGGTTACAAGACGAGCTCGTAGACCATTGAGCCACTGCCACCTGATCTAATGGTCCTTGAATTCTAAATTCTTCCAATTCAGGACATAGAGCGACCATTTCACAATGTCTTCTTCGATGA
Source organism: Trichobilharzia regenti (assembly GCA_944472135.2). Taxonomy (NCBI): domain Eukaryota; kingdom Metazoa; phylum Platyhelminthes; class Trematoda; order Strigeidida; family Schistosomatidae; genus Trichobilharzia; species Trichobilharzia regenti. The sequence goes on along the minus strand of OX235262.1, from coordinate 5,425,000 downwards.
GTTACCACCTCATCTCCAACCCGCCGTACCCTGCTGGTCACGGCTTCCGACTAGAACCCCAGGTAGCTAACTGCGTGAATAGGACCAGTCGCTAGTGAGCATCAGATTAATTTTTTCAAGTATTGGTTTTGTAGGGAATTAGTTTGACTGGATGGAGGATTTCATCATGAGCTGACATCAGTTAGAGAAGCACTGGAAAACCTGGGAGTACTGGATAGCTGTTTCGTCCTAGTTTGGGACTCTTCAGCAGTACGCTTATTAATATTTATATTTATATTTAAGCCAATTCATCCACAGTTCAAATCGAATTTTAACTATTATCAGCCACAACAACAATATATCTCATCAGAAGCCTAACACATAGCATGTGTGTTTTTGTTAACTAACAAGAGTACGAAAATAATTTATTCTAACTTATTTGCCTCAACCCATCATTGACGCCACTGAAGATAATAATATTATTATTATTATTAAATTTGGATGTTACGTCCCTGTTTACCAATGCAACGTCTTATTGAAACAGTCGACTATAAATGTAATGAAAACGATCTTCTAAAGAAGATGTTAAACAAGCTAGTTTATCACATCAGTTGGTGGGACGATACATTCATCTCTGGGAGCGAACCAACCAGGAATCGATTGTGAAACAAATAGGCAGGAAGAAATTGAGATGGATTGGCTGACCATACACTGAGGAAACCATCAAGTGACATCACTAGACAAGCCATTGCTCGAGTGGAACCCGAAAGGGAAGCGGGCGGTGAGTCGGTCGTCATTGCGATGGTGATTCGGAGGTGGTCATGTGAAGAGGAGATGAAAGCATTTGGGGAGGCAGACTTGGAGCGGAGTGAAAAAGTTGGCAGAAAACCGAAGGCAATGGAGATGCGTAGCTGAAGCCCTATGTTCCTCTAGGAATTAAAGGATGTAATAATAATAATAAGTTGTAGGGAAGAAAATCAGATATTGAGAAAACACATGTGTAACTGAAAGAATTGTTTCTAAAATCTATTATGATTGTTCGGTTTGCATTTAACGAGAAGTTTTAATTCCATATTAGTTTGCTTATTAGATGTATCAAACAGTCTGCGAAACAGGATTATTACATACTGGATGGCAAGTTTTCCAGCACAATCTATTATTGTTCATTAGGATATCATCAATTATAATCATACGACTTTGAAATTTGAGTTTTATAGCTGTTTTCTTTGTTCTCTCCTATTTGTCGTCGGTGGGGTAGTAGAGTTCTCCAGATATCTGACTGGACAGGTGTTGAATCATTCCTCTAACACGTGTGTGCAGTTGATTCGATAAACAAAGCTTCCGTTCTTATAAATTTTTCCCTCCACACTGTTGGTATATTAGATTTTAAAACTGTCATCTTATCCCACACATCCCATAGTATGGTTGTGTGTAATAGCAAGTAGTGAGTGCTATCTATGGCTGAACTATTCTCAAGATTTCTTATCTTATTTGGGTCAACCAATCTAGATTTTGCTAGGGTTTATGTTTGGCTAGTCTGATTGCCCCTGTTCTACTAGTTTGACCTATGTATTTGACCTGACAGTCATTACAGCAGGGTATTAGATGAAATAAATTGCTTTGTTTTAAAGGCTTCGCGGGACTGTTCCTTTGAAAGACAAAGTTTGTTTCTAATTGAGTTTGTGGGTTTGAATGCCACTTTTATTCTTACCTTCTTAAGAATTCTGCGTAAGGTGGCTTCCGAGGTTCCTTCCTTGTATGGAATTACTTTTGATGATTTAGATTCTTTATTGCTGGTGTCGCCATTATCTTGCACATGTTTGACATGAACTTCATCATTAATATTATTATTATTATGCGTGGGTGGCATAGTGGTTAGGACGCTCGCCGACCATGCATACGGTCTGGAGTTTGGTTCCCGGCTGACGCACACCTTTACTTCGCTAAGCCAGAGATAATGCTGGTAAAGAGGAAAGGTTGGACATGAGGCTAGCAACCCCATCCAGTAAAAATAAACACTGCTACAGAAACTTCAAGCCATTAGCTTGAAGCCCTATGTTCCACTGGGAACGTAAAGGAAAATATATATATATACATATTTTTACCACTATTACTAATATCCTCATTTATTTTATTTTTACATTTCCGTACATACTTTCTGACTAAATTATCAGGGTAATTATTAAGTTTTAAGGCTTCTCTTATATGTGTGACTTCCTGTCTTAGATTTACCTTGGAGCTACTTGGTTTTTGTGCTCTATTATTTATACATTTCACCAATCTTATTTTCACTGACAAGGATGGAATGATCGGAAGTTCAAATATCTGTTTAAATGTCTGGGTTTCCCATGTTCCTTCCTTTTTTAAGTTACAGTCAGACATCGGAAGTTCCCCTTTCCTACGACAAAATAGGAGAGAACAAAGAAAACAGCTATAAAACTCAAATTTCGAAGTCGTGTGATTATAACTGATGATATGATTATGAACAATAATAGATTTTGTTCGAAACCTTGTCATCCAGTAGGTAATAATCCTGTTTCGCAGACTGTTTGATACATTTAATAAACAAACTAATATGGAATTACTTACTACCACAATGTTTAAGTTTCACACATATACCAATGAGTTTTAAAGTCAAAAATTACAGTTAATAATTAATTCCCCACCTCTGGGCCACTTATTAGCTGACATTTTCATAGTAGAAATAGAAAACTGTCTCCTAAGAAAGATGTTGAACAAGCTTGGGTAGACGATACATTCATCGAAATGTTGAAGAAAAAAATCACCTGAAGCAAAAGTGGATAGCATATCCATTTCCAATCACGAAATATACACATTGGGTAAAAGGAGTTATTAAAAAGACAATTACAGCGGAGAAAATTTTCTTTTCGACGAAGTCATCAACTAGACATAGCTGCACATTCGTGTATTTATATCAGATGGATAGGAAAGTTCCAGAATAATATCCGGTCAAGGGTCAAATTAATAAAAATTAAAATTAGGAATTAGAATGCCATAATAAACAACAGGGGGCTGGATAAAACAAACAAAGTAGCATCATGATAACTTAGAAGATTGACATTGTCTTCTTCTTTACTTTACTTCGGCTATCTCCTACGGGAGGATGAGCCGGCTTCATGAACGTCTCGAATCATCGCTGCCCAGGCGCGGCGATCTGAAGCAAGGTTTTGCGATAGGGATATCCAATTCTTGTTCCACATACGGAGTCCGTAGACGGTTTGTAGCCCCAGGCACTCCATATCTGCCTTGACTGTACCAAGCCATGTCTTCAGCTGTCCGCCTCTGCGACATCGCCAAGATGGTAATGGCGAGGGATTTAGAACTGATTTGACCAGATCGTCATCTGGTCGGCGCAGAACATGGCCAAACCACCGAAGGCGGCGTTGTTGGACCAGTACTGGAATTTGGTTGATGTTGTAGCAACGACGACGCACTTCTTCGTTGGAGAGTTTGTCCTGCCAACGAACATGCAGAATGTACCTGAGACACCAATGGTCTAATACCTCGAGTCTGCGTAAATCTTCCGCGCGAAGAGGCCAGGTTTCACAGCCATACAGGAGAACGGGTCGTATGGAAGCTTGGTAGACCCGAATTTTAGTCCTGAGACTGATTTCTCTCTTGCTCCATAGAACGCTCCTCAGCTGTAGAAACGCATTCCGGGCGTTGGAGATTCGCGCATTCACTTCGTTTTTCGCTTGGCCGTTGGGGAGCATTATGGATCCCAGATATCTGAAGGATGGCACAATTTCAATAGGTGCTCCATTTAGGATAAGATTTCATCATTGCTGGTGGATGTGTTCGAAAACATTTTGGTTTTGGAAGTGTTAATTTTCAAACCGATAGTAGGCGCGAGGTGGTTTATCTGGTCGAGCGCCTGTTGCATATCGGGGAAGTTTTCAGCTAACAGCACGACGTCGTCGGCGAATTCGAGGTCGGTTATGTGAATATCGGGCGAAAGTTGGACGCCGTGGTGCTCGGTTAGGGCGTGCCGCAAAATCCAATCAATTGTGAAATTGAACAGGATGGGGGATGCTGGACAACCTTGCCGGACACCGCTGGTTACCTCAAAAGTGCGGGACTCTTCACCGTTCACTCGGACTCGAGCTTTGGTGTTGGAGTAGTATGACCTGAGCAGGTTGATTAGCTTGGTCGGAACTCCGTCGAGCTCCATTAGATACCAGAGTGCTCCTCGATCAACTGAGTCGAATGCCGCTTGGAAGTCGATGAAGCAAGCAACCGTCGGCTGTTGGAATTTGTCCCTGTGTTCCAAAATTCTTCGCAGTGTGAATAATTGATCAACACAGCCTCTTCCAGGTCGAAATCCGGCTTGATTTGGCCTTGTTCGCACGTGGCGTTCGGCCGCGAAGCGGTTCAGGAGAATGGAAACAAAAACCTTAGCAGCGATATCAATCAGACTTATGCCTCGGTAGTTCTCGCATATTGACCTGTCTCCCTTTTTGTGGAACGGTAGCAGAACTGAGGTGCTCCAATCGGAAGGAATGGTTTCGGACTCCCAAATTGAGCAGAACAGCGAGTGCAGTGCATCGATTAGCGCTGGAGTGCAGGCCTTGTATATTTCTGGGGGTAGACCATCTTCGCCCGGAGCTTTTTTGTTTCTGAGTCTGTTAATTGTTTTAGCTATTTCGGTTGGAGTGGGTGGATCGCAGTCAACTACGTAGGGTGTTGGTAAGTGTCGTATCGGTCGATGAGACGGTTGACCAGCGTCGCGATTGAGTAGCTGCTTGAAGTGTTCGGCCCATCGTTCCATCTTACCATTGGTGTCCGAAATAATTTCTCCTGATGCTGTGCGTAACACAGCATGACTGTTAAGGCGTTTGCCAGATGATTGGCGTATGAGGCGATAAAGTTTTCCGAAATCGCCTACATTTGATGCTGCTTCCATGTTAGTCGCCACGTTAGACCAATAGCGATTTCTGTCGTTCCTAGCAGACTGTGTAGCTTTGCGCCTGAGGGAGCGATAAACTGGAGACTTTGCTAGGCGAGCGTCTCTGGCTTGCGAGGATAGAAGCATGGTGTGCTCTGAAATCCAGTCTTTCTGCTTCTTGGATGTGGTACCCAAATGCGACATTGAAGCTTTAGAGACTACTTCTTTGAAATGATTCCATCGTGTCTCGGGTGTATTAGAAGATGTGGATGTTGGTTCATCTGCGGCGCTTAGTTCGGCCTGGATTTGTTTGGACAAGGCTTGTCGTTTGTCGAACATTGAAGCGGGGCAACATTGATACGCTTCGGAGGTCGCGCCTTCTGGCGTGTCGTTAAACGAAGTTTGAATTTCGCCCTAACTAGAGTATGGTCTGATCCCCCTTTATTTCCGGCCTCTGCTCCACGATAGGATCGACAGTCTTCCACCGAGGAGATCCAGCGTGAGCGCACTAGGATGTAGTCGATCTGATGTGCAGTGCGACCGTCGTTCGAATACCAGGTGAGAAGATGTTTTCTGGGGTGTTGAAATCGAGTGTTGGTGATATATAATCGATTGTAATCAGAAAAAGCTAAAAGTCTATCACCATTACGGCAGCGCTGATCGAGACCGTGTTTGCCTAGTATATGTTTTGTCGCGTCGTCTGAAGGGCCAGTGCGGGCGTTCCAATCGCCGGCTACTATGAGAACGTCACGCTTTGGGATTTTGTTGATTGCCTCTTGAAGATTGTCATAAAATTCGTCTTTGATACTTTCATCAGAGTCGAGGGTTGGGGCATAGACAGCGAGAACAGAAATGTCGAGCGGGGAACCCTTGAACCTAGCGACTGCAACTCTGGAGTTGACCGGTTCGAATGATATTAGGGCATTATTGGCTTTGTTACTGAGAGCAAATGCTACCCCATGTTGTCCCGAATTATTCTGGGGTCCACTATGAAGCAACCAGAATGAAGAATCTGTTCCAGGTACGGCTATTCGGCGGGAGCCATGATCGGGTAACCTCACTTCAGATAGACACGCTATGTCTACCTTGTAGTCATATAAAGAACGCATGGTGATAGACTGGCTACCAGGATCCAACAGCGTCCTAACATTCCAGCAGCCAACAAATAGTTGGTTTCTAAGTGTTAATTTCCCAGCTAGCTTACTTTTCACACTGGCCACCGGGTGAGCACAGGGCGCGTCGCTTACCGGGAACGCCGTAGCATGGTGAGAGTTGTTTGTAGGAGAGTTCATGAAGTTTCTTGGGAATTTGGTACGAGTGATGTCCCCAGCATCGCTCGGCCTTTTGTTTGAGAGTGCAGCTCTAGCCTTTACACAGCCAAGTGTGACCTACAAGGCAGTAGGAGTGGAGTAAGGAGTCCACTATCCATTGGCAGCCGGTGACCGGAGTTCGGTTCATACGCCTTTTTGAATGGGGCCAGACATCCAGGACATCCAACAAGCCCTTTGTCCATACGTCTGCCGGTGAGCTCCAGTGAGCTTCATACGCCAGTCGTTGGAGGTTTGGAATCAGGGTTTAGCCATCTCCCCTAGACTGTCATCCAATGGACAGTCAACCCGGTGGAGAGCGCCGGGCATCCGCTTTTGCCCTCTCACTTTAGTGAGAAACACCTCCGCCACGTGAAGGCAGTGAGTAGGACTTCCTCAGGAGAGGCTATGTAAGACGCACGGTCATATGGGAGCATTTCAAGAGGTGTGCGGAGGGGTGGCCAACCCGCAGCGCAAGACACCCACCCCCGACCATCCTGAGGCTTTGGAGGCAAGCCAGCTCCTCGACCGGGAATCGAACCCGGGCCTTCCACGTGACAGGCGGAGATACTCACCACTATACATTGACATTGTGCAATTAGGGGTTAGAAATTTAGAAATGACAAAAGTCAACAGGATGTTTGGATAAAAAAACTAATGTGATGAATAATTGTTTATGCAATCAGGGATTAAATATGTAGAAATAGTAAAATGACAAAATAAACACGAAGTTTGGATATGAAAATATGGTAGTGTAAACAGGGATTAAGAAAAACTTATGAAAATAACAGGAATGAACAGGAAGTTTTGATAAGAAAGGCGATGGGATGGTCATTACTTAAAAATTACCTGCCATAGCCATAGCACGAATGTACAGCCTAGATGATGACTTCGTCGAAAAGAAAATTTTCGTTGCTGCAATATTGTCTTCTTAATATCCATTTCCATAGTTTCACATTCATACAAAATAAATTCGTTTTCTTATTCATAGAATTAGACACAACTGCTTATCGAGGATTGAATTGAAGATAAAATCAAAAATCTTGGAAGTACCCTTCTACAAAATGGTCATCTTGCCAACTTTTTGAAGAAGTATGTATCTAGAAGAACTGATAAAATTAGATGGAGCACATGGGGAAAGTTAAAGCCAGAATCAAGGGATGAAGACAGAAGACATTTTACTATCTAAAAGTCACTTATCACAAAGAACAAAGTCAGTACTTGTATATGGTGGTATAAAGACTTACTGCGTCATCAGAAATAATTTCAACGGGTAACTTCAGACTTTGATTAGCATGCGATTTTGCTGATTTAGAAAGATTAGATGGCTGCCTAGAAAGGATAAGTTATCCAGGACTCCTAAAGACAGCATACGAAGCAATAATGTATTGCTCAACTAATATAAAGGAGTACATGGAGATGAACTGAACAGAGGCTGATCAGATCTTCAAGTAGCTACACACATATGCGGTAGGTCCACGAAAAGGAAACCTATCAGGATGTGACAAATTAGTAAAAAGATCCTGTGATGATCTGGTAGAAGCACCGTCGATGCCTCATATTCTCCTTGGATTTCAAGGAATGCGTACTTATAATAAGTCTAATAAAATATTGCGCCGATTCAGAAATTTTCATTAATACGTAATACACTCAGTGTAATGGTTATTCAGGCATATTAAAAGTATATTTTCCTCATTCAAGATGATTACAAATATTTCAAGTTTATGAGTTATACATAAAGTTTGGACTTGATTGACAAATGTAGGAAACGTTGGAATTACTCATTTCAATCTTGCCGTGATTTTACAAATATATTTGTTTTACAAATGCCTACTTCTCACTCAGAGGTAAAATATATTTCAGAACTATTCTGTCAAATCTTGACGGCAGTTCATTTGAATTATTTTGCAATCGAATTAAATTAACAAAGAACCTATATGTAATTGACACTATCATCATTGTGTTTTCACTCTCTGTTGTCTGCAACAGAATTATGCATATCCTAAATCCATCCTTAGCTGTCTAGTCACCTGAAAACTCTCCAGTAGGTCGAATAAAGGAGCTCAATATTCAGAAAGAAGAAAACAAAGCAATAAGTTCGACAGGGTGCTTCAAATAAGCTCTAATCCTTAATACCATAATTTTGAAAATACGTCTAATCATAAAATCTAGATACTAACAGTTTGAACAGACATGAAGGTGTGACGTTAGCTGATGCATAGGAAATCCTGATTAATAATATTTTTGATATATGCGTGTAAAGACATCACTGCAATCCACCTTGTGATACGTCTCTACGGTGTGCTTCGCGGTTGTATGATGTTGGACATTTATTTCTGGGATCATTTGTATACGATTTGTTGTTGCAACCAATTTGGAACAATCTGCAAAAATCGATGGATCCTCCTTATGTACGTGTGTCTACACATTCATTTAAACTGGTTAACACAGTAGGGTGTGACACTATCGTTCAGATGCTTCACGGATTTACAGGACAGCATAGATCTTGTTTTCTCACTGAAGATAAGTTTAGCTGGATAGAAAGTTATATTAATTGCCACTCGAAGTCTTTGTTTAGTGGCCAGACTTTGTTGATCACCCTTGAACGACAAGGATACATGAACATCGTTTTTCGGGAGCCAAATGGGTCATCAGAGCTCTTTATTTGACACTTCTGTATTGATTGCATGGAGGATTTCATCATGAGCTGATATCAGTTAGAGAAGCACTGGAGAACCTGAAAGTACTGGACAGCTGTTTCGTCCTATTTTTGGATCCTTCAGAAGTACGCACCCACCGAGGTTTGAACCCAGGACCTTGTGGTTACAAGGTGAGTTCGTAGACCAGGTTTTCCAGTGCTTCTCTAACTGATGTCAGCTCATGATTAAATCCTCCATCCAGTCAAACTAATTCCCTACAAAACCAATACTTGAAAAAATTAATCTGATGCTCACTAGCGACTGGTCCTATTCACGCAGTTAGCTACCTGGGGTTCTAGTCGGAAGCTGTGACCAGCAGGGTACAGCTGGTTGGAGATGAGGTGGTAACTCATCGAAGAAGACATTGTGAAATGGTCGCTCTATGTCCTGAATTGGCAGAATTTAGAATTCAAGGACCATTAGATCAGGTGGCAGTGGCTCAATGGTCTACGAGCTCGTCTTGTAACCAGGAGGACCTGGGTTAGAACTGTGGTAGTGGTGGTTGCGTACTGCTGAAGATTCCCAAACTAGGCTGACGAAACAGCTGTCCAGTACTCCTAGGTTTTCCAGTGCTTCTCTAACTGATGTCAGCTCATGATGAAATCCTCCATGCAATGAAACAAAATCCCTACTAAACCAATACTTGAAAACTTCTGTATTGCTTAATTAGTTTCAATGGGTATTTTTTATTTACCAATATCTCTGTGAGATTTTGCGTTTCTTCTTTAGTGATATCGGCTGTGCACACATGGTCAATATCTTCTAATATGAATGTGTATCAACAAAATGTCCAAAACGTGTTGTACAAACACACATACACACACACACTACACTTTTCAGATACACTATTATTTATTTTACTATAGCTTGGTTCCATACAGTATTTTGGTACAAGTATGGAGTTTTCAGCATGTTATATTAGTAACCTAAATTTAACAGGCTGACCATTGATATCATGTGTGTATCGGCTGAGGATCGAACCCCGACCAGGTGAATGGTTTGGGAAAGTCCTAAACACTCTGCCATTGACACACACCCTACATCTGCTTATTGTTTTGTTTTCCAAAACTCACTGCCACAGGGAACACAGGGCTTGAAGCTCTGAGCTTTGAAGTTTCAGTAGCAGTGGAGTCTCTTTTTACGGGGTGGGGTAGTTAGCCTCATGCCAAACCTTTCCTTCTTGTCTAGATAAGGCAGGTAAAGGAGTGCACCGGTAGGGAATTCAACCCATCGAGACCACCTGCATGGTTGGCCAACTCTCTACCTTTGAAAAACATCAACGCAAATTCAAAAATCATAAAGGGAAGTAATTACTCAGGCGTTTTAATTAATTCTATTTAGAGACGTCTAGCTGATTCGCTTCTAAAGATGCTTTTAATGGAGAATAAATCAAACTGGATGAATTCATGATTCACAGGAAGGGAAAAATCAAATAGAAGAAGTACATCAATAATATAACATCACAATGTAACACATGTAACTCACCTCAGCGTAGACCAGATCACCAATACGACACGAGAATGGTACATTAGCACCAATACGTTTATAATCATAGAATGACATAGCTCCACAACATTTTAACTAAACAATCAGAATAAAGATTTTAAAGCGGATATAAAAGAATTGTAAAAATTTAACTTACATTCGACTGAATTTTATCAAATTCTGTTTGATATTCAGGTCTGTAGTAATAATAACGTACTGCAGCACGTAAAGCTTCACTTGCAACACTACCAAACTATATTTTCAAAAATGGAAAAAAGGTTAGAAAATGAGATAAAGTGTTAAATAAGAAAAACAGAACAAAACAAAAAGGTGTTGTAACCAACTTTATCGTGAACTACGGAGGATGCTGTTGCTATAGCCAATTGGGTAACCGTAGCAATGCCTAAACCGACAGCATGCTACAAAGAAAAGAAAGAAAGCAAAGTGAAAGAACCATTTGAGAAACCGAAAGCAAAAAAAAGTGCTTACAGACAAAAGACACTAAATTTTTCAAGTTTACGAGATTTCATCATGAGCTAACATTAGTTAAAAGAACTATTGGAAAACCTGCAGAGAGTACTGGACAGCTGTTTCAGTCGACCATTGTTTGGGACTGTTCAGCAGTATGCACCCAACCACCAACGGGGTTCAAAAATCAGGACCTTTTGGTTACAAGTTACAATTCGTGGGTCGTTGGATCGAGTCCTACTGGGTTCAAACCCCCTGTGGTGGGTGCGTACTGATGAAGAGTCCCAAACTAGTCTGACGAAACAGCTGTCCAGTACTTCCTGCCGGTTTTTCCAATGGTTTTCTAACCAATGTCAGCTCATGATGAAATACTGTAAACCAATCAATCAAATCCCTGCAAACCAACACTTGAATACTAAACTTTTTGATTGAACACTAGTCAGTAACTAGTGTGATATGTCAAGTCAGTCAAGTTTACAATGTGGCTACTATCAGGCTATACGGCTCTCCATCATAGTGCACTGTGAATTGTTGGTATTAGATGGTTGGAGGCAATCGGCTACAGAAAAAAAAGCTTTGCTTGGTCTACATTCCCTGTTAGTTGGCACTCATCAGTCAGTCAGTCAGGAGGGCGTATCTGCGATCATCTTGAAGGTATTCATGTTCCCCTTGCTTCTGATATTCCAATCCGCATTACTCAGTACCGACTGCAGTCAAAAACGTTACCACTACGGAGCTTACTGAAATGGCGATTGACTTTCTACGGGACTGTATAGGATACCTATGACTGGACACTGGTGCAGACTGAACTCACTATGAGTCAGTCAAGTTCGCAGTGTGATCACACCATGACCATTGTGTGGTTTGCCATCATGGTACATTTTAAAATGTTGATATATTAGATAGCGTTGTTTAGATTTCGTGTTAGTTGGCACTCACCATCAATTAGCAAGGCGTATATCTGTAGCCTAAGGTGACATGGGTTTGAATCTCAGAAGCAGGGACGTGAGATCCTCCAAGGTGACTGCAGATACACGCCTTGCTGACGGGTGAGTATCAACTAGCACGGAACCTAGGTGAGGTCAAGCATCCTGTGGCCGACTGCTTCCAACTATCTTAGGTCAACAAAAAACGTTATATCAGCAAGTCATTTACGCTCACAGAATATCCTATGGTTTTTATGTACGCAGATGATTCAGAAACCTGGAGGCAGCTAAATCAGGGGGCAATAATGGCATACTGGCTTTGTGAGGAGATTTTAATAATATTTTATTATGGTCCAATGAATAAGTGCTCCGAATCAACATCATGAAGATAGCAATCAAACGAATGCGACACACACGCGTTAGCTTATACGAGAAAGGCTGAATAAACGCTTTCATCAGCCCATACTCTTATAACAAGTCACAGCACACTATCGTCCGGTGACAACTCGAAGTTTTATATCTTTATGGACGATACGCATAGTGTTTACCTAGAATAATCAGCGGTATCCTCACTTCCTTATCTACATCTCCAATGAGGTTGCAATTGGAAAACTGAATCTAAATAATCAGTCTTTGTCTTAACAGGGGCTCATATATTCTAGAAAATATTCAAAGAAAGGTAACACGTATGATTCTTGGCATGAATAATTTATCATACTATGCAAGATTGAAAAGTTTGAGTGTCTCCTCCTTGTCATACTCCAGGCAGAGAGAAGATGTTATAAAAATGTCTAAAAATTTCAAATAATGACTATGAACTGGATGTATATTCTCTTTTCCTTCACACCACATGGGAACACCTTAGAGGACAGAGGAGGAGAGTTCGAAATCCAATGAAGGCGCACATTGCTGTGGAGTACTTGTCACCGCATCCAGATATAAATTCCTGGAACCAACTGCTAGAAGAAGACACCTCGATGCCGTCAACAGACTTAATCAAGAAAGGTTTTGAAAAACACAAAAACTTATTAGAAATTGATTTAAATAGACATCAAGATAGAAAAAAAGATAGATAGATAGATAGATAGATAGGAGACAGCTGCTCTTCTCTGTACTCTCGTGTAACAAAGCAATTTTACATACAGCAAAACAAATAGCAATGAGGAAAATTATTTCTAAGCAAAACTTACCAGAATGAATATAATTGGTCTCCTTTTCCACAGACCAATGAAACCAATACAAGCAACTATGATACTGAAGATTCCACAGAAGATAACTGTCGGAAATATTGCCGGTGTTGCAGCTTTAATTATTGTGTTGTATTTCACCAAAGTTGTCTGTGCTTTTATTCCAATAACGAATAGTATGAAACCAAAGACCTTTGGATTGTATAAAAAGGAAATGCGGTAAATTTAATTAAGAATAGACAGAATTGATTCAGAGTGATAATAAAAAGTTGCATTTTAGGCTCTACAATTGTAAATTTTCTAGCATAGGATAGCACCAATAAAGGTGAATTAGAAATCTAAATCAGAAGGTGTATTGTGTGTGTGTGTGTGTTATTGTTCCCTTAGGTTCCAAGTGGAACTTAGAGCTTCAACAAAACGTCTCCACTTTGTACTATTTTCTGTGGTCGTCTTCAGTTGGTCCAGCGATTGCTCATGGTGTCTGATCTCTTTCTCACACAATTTTCTTCATGTCAAAACTTTGACTCATGCCACACTCATTGTTTATCATCTAGGTTCCATTCAAGCAATGACCTGCATTGACCGCGATGTCATTCGACTGTCTCTTTGGTGTGTGCTCAATCCACCTATACTGACTTCGGCATATTTTATTGAGCAATAGGTCCTTGATCGGGGTTTCTTCCTACAATTCTAACACAGGTACAAGTGTAAGATGGAATCATCATAGTCAACCAGTCAGTGAGTTTTGATTATCGTTTAGAATATAACATAACATAACATAACAATTTCGCTTTTTATTCCAGAAACAGTACTTGTGGTACAGTGTGGAATTTTCAGCACATATCTACAATATCGCACCTAATTTTATCGGACATTTAAAAAGGAGTATTACAAAAAAATAAAATATATAAAAAAACACAACAAAAAAAACCAAAAGAAAAGAAATGCAAATAAAAATACCAAGTAGAAAGGAAGATAAACACCAATAATGAAAAAATACTTCAGTATTGGTTAGTGGAAGCTGTGATATGTGTATGGGTGGTGAACAGTAACAGCTATAATCATACAAGAAGTTATGAGATGTTCCTAAGAATGTTTATAGCCAAGATGATCAGTTGATTTGATTGAACAACACTAAACAATCATAAAATAAACATTTCAGGTTGTGTTTTTTTTATTGTCAGCACTAATGCGGTGTTTGTAGTGGTAGTGTGAGGAATCATGCATAATACAAAATTTTTAAGATGGTGATAGTGGCGTTCACAAACAAGATTGTCAGTTAAATAGTGCCGAACAAAGAACAACCACAAAAATTAATATTACATGATGGTTAATGACAGGACAATTTTGTAATAATCATAGTGATAATATAGTGAATATGTTGAATATGTTTGGTCAATGAGAACATGAGATAAATTTTTTTTTCTTATTTATTTATTTTTTGATTACAGCTTGATTCCACACTGTATTTTTGGTACAAGTATGGAATTTTCAGCGTGGGTATCGGTAGCCCAAAATTCGCAAGCCGACCATAGATATCAGCTGTGCGTCGGCAGGTGATCGAACCTCGGACCGTGTGCGTGGTTGGCGAGAGTCCTAACCACCGTGCCAGCGACGCAGCCTGTATATATAGGTTTCAAGGGGTGGGTGTAGTCCGTCGTGAATTGGACATTACCTTCCAACCAACAAATAGGATAGCTTAGATGTAATTTCAAGGGTGACAAATAACATTAACAATGATGGAATTCAAGGGTGATATATCAAGTGAGATAATTACGAGAAAATTAAGAAAATCAGTTCAAAGAACTTTTACTGCTGGCGAACTACACGTATTATTCTCTGCACGACCGATAGTGCTACCTCGACTGGGAGATGAAGAGCCTAGACTAGCCACTTCAAACTGTATCTACCAATTCAACATTACTTGTAGTGGAGCGAGTTATATTTGCCGTTGCTTTAGGAACTCGATTTTTCGTGCTCGTGAAAATCTCCCACTATGGATAAGTAAAGGTGTAGTTAGAACCATCAACAGTTCGATATTGAACCATCTGGTGCAAACCGGCCACAAAGCCAGCGCAGATGAATCTTTCTCTATCATCTACCAGGTGCCTAATAAATTGTTAAAATCATCGAAGCATTGCATGCTCAAAATAGCATAGGTTATTGTGATTAACCTGAAACAACGAATGCTCTGTGTTCAAAAGAAGCAAGTCAAGCGAGCCACTACTACTGCCCTGGCTGGCCTTCAATAGAGACTATAAATTCATGAATTTGTAATATTATCCTTCCTAATTCTTCTGATATCCAGCTTATTTTATGTTGATGCTAGTGATTTGATGTTATTTAAACAACATTAATGTTGTTGTTCATAACACTAATTCATTTATTCACTATAGTGTATATATAACTGTAGAGCCTGATGATGAAGGGGTTATCGAAAGGAGTACTCTTTGTTCAGTAGCCATTCTTTTGAGAAATGATGGAATATTTATGGGGCACTGCTGAAGAGTCCCAACCTATGACGAAACAGCTTTCCAGTACTCCCAGGTTTTCCAGTGGTTCTCTAACTGATGTCAGCTCATGATGAAATCCTCCATGCAATTATGGATCCGCAGATCTTTTGTATCTCAAGTTAAGTTACACCGGTAAGATTGTGACAGACATTCTAAAATGTCAAACCAATCGATCCATAGAGAGTATACTTCTGATTATGAAACTACTACTCAATTTCTCAATTAAACCAGTACTTACACAGAGAATCAGTCAAAGATAAATTATCACTCATGGCTTCATCAAACAAAATGTACATCTTTGAATTTAACTGCTTCTGTGGAGCTAGTTGCATCGGCTGTACTCAGAGGATCTCATCCATGCAAACACACACATGAAAATGTATCTGTATGGCAGAACCAAGGAGTAAGCAAATGCCAGGCCTACACAGTTACTTATCGTGTTCCTAGTAATCTATCTAGAGGAGCTCGACAACGCCTTAACATGTCAGTAGGTGATATGATAGCAATCAATACCAGAAGATTGGGTCTTTGTATACAGAAGAGGTATGTTCAACCGCTACGTTTATCCTGGCTTACAATAAGGCCAAAAAAATCCTCTATAAACACTGACACTTTAAACCGCTATCACAATTCGTTTTCCTTTTCTTTGACAAATTTTCATTTCTGAACTTTTACGATTTTCAAAAGAATGGCCACTGAACAAAGAGTACTCCTTTCGATAACCCCTTCATCATCAGGCTCTACAGTTATATATACACTATAGTGAATAAATGAATTAGTGTTATGAACAACAACATTAATGTTGTTTAAATAACATCAAATCACTAGCATCAACATAAAATAAGCTGGATATCAGAAGAATTAGGAAGGATAATATTACAAATTCATGAATTTATAGTCTCTATTGAAGGCCAGCCAGGGCAGTAGTAGTGGCTCGCTTGACTTGCTTCTTTTGAACACAGAGCATTCGTTGTTTCAGGTTAATCACAATAACCTATGCTATTTTGAGCATGCAATGCTTCGATGATTTTAACAATTTATTAGGCACCTGGTAGATGATAGAGAAAGATTCATCTGCGCTGGCTTTGTGGCCGGTTTGCACCAGATGGTCCAATATCGAGCTGTTATTAGTATTCTAGGTAGTTCGCCGTCACAGTCTACATTGATTCGATGATATTAGAAGGTTGGAGGCAATCGGCCACAGGAAGCTCGACCTCACCTTGGGTTTCGTGCTAGTTGGCACTCATCAGTGAGCAAGACGTATTTGCAATCACCTTGAAAGAACTCATGTTCCTGCTTCAGAGATTCGAAATCGCGATCTACCTAGAATGTTGGCCACATTGTAAACCTGACTAACTGATAGAATTCAGTCTGCACCAAAGAAACGACAAGACTCACCACACTAGTTACTAGAGCTCGGTTTTTCAATCGAATTCATATGAAGGAGTGGTCTCTGACGGTGACATTGATCTACACTAATGAGTAATTTCAAACTGCGATGAAGTAACTATTCAATATTGTCTGAATTACAATAGTTCTCTAACTGATATCATTTTCAGATGATGAAGTCTACCTTGAAAGTCTACCTTAAACCCCTACAACTTCGAAGGCTAGAATTATCGTGATGATTCATAATAATATTCTCTAAGTGACCTACCTTTTTGCAAACTGATTGGGGTACAAAATCAGTTTGTAGAAAAAGGTTCACACTTAAATTTAGTCAGAAAGGATTTAGTTTTGCTTGTGGTTTACAGTGAAGCTCACCTTAATAGTAATTAATAATAATAATAATTCGCTTTATTCCAAAACAGTGTCTATGATTCTTTTTTATTCCTCCGCGTTCCCAGTGAAACATAGGGCACCTTCAAGCTAGAGGTTTGCAGTTTCTGTAGCAGTGGTGATAGGGTTTTTAGCCTCATGTCCAACATTTCCTCTTTCGCCAGTCTTATTACTGGCTTGGCGAGGTAAAAGAGTGCCTTGGTGGCTGGAGATCGAACCCCAGACCGTATGCATAGTCGGCGAGCATTCTAACCGCTGTACCACCGACGCACAGCATTTAGTTTAATACTGCTGCAGCTAATCTGCTTGACAGCAGCAAAAAATCATCATTATTACAGGGTATAGACAAAGGAAATTGATAATAACAGCTTATTGGTATGAGCAATGACAATAAATTCATAAATGTAAGGGAATGATGATAATTTTATTAACTATCTGCCGGAGCAGTGACAGTCTACATGTCAAGGGAACCAACGCTTACAATAGTATCATCGCCAGGCATCTCCTTGACACGAGGCATGAAGTAAAAATCGCAAATCATTTTTAAAATCGTCAATTTTTCTCAAGTTTGCTCAAAGCAATTTTTCTCAACCGCCTGAAACCCAACTTGTATGTTCTGAAAGAAATAGAGTATTATCAGTCTTTAGTTGCTCATCCTGGTAACTGGATGTCTTTATTCTCTCCCTCTATCACTCTTCCATCTGATTGCCAAGTCTTTGGCTTCAGCCTAAATCACCGCCCCTTTGATATAGTATAATTTCGCTTGTCTCTTGTTTCTATGACTTGAGTTCAACTCAGCACTTTGTCAACCAATTTATTAGTAACTCGTCAGCTTATGCATCTCTCTTCTTTATTGTGTAACTTCTGTACCACTGTATGCATACCGCGATACTGCTTAAACTTGACATTCCTGTGTAAAAACTATTTAAGTGTAATTTTCTGAGCACTACTTTTCACTTAGCTCAGAACATCTTATCAACTGATATTATGTAAAATTTACAAGTATGTTAAAATCATTTCTGTAAATAAACTTATTAATAATAATAATAATAATTTATTTAGGCTATGAGCAGCATCATTGGCTGATGAAAAGCCAACGAAATAAGCAGTGATGGTACTATCGTGTTGTTCCCCGAAAACCGTTGTTGTTATTGATTTATTCAAATAAAACTGCAAAGTGATTGAAATGGTGTCCCAGCATGAATTACAATGCAAAGAAGATCAAAGAGCTATTTACTTTACTAATTACAAGCTACCTAGCTATGCCACTTCTTAATTGCTCCTGTTTAGTTAGTTGGCGATATAGGGCGAAAACGTAGACGGCTCAACAAATGTACTAATGAGCATCTTCCTACATGGTTCAAAAGAGGCCTAGTAGAATCTATAAGAAGTTCTGTCTTGTCTTAATTGACAGATGATAGTGGTTACCAGATGGACAGATGGAGAAGAAGAAGTGCCTTCAAAGTTATCTATCGCATTCCATCGACACTGTCGAAAGGAATAAGAACTCGTCTGTTAAACACAGAGCCTACGAAGCTACAGAAATTAATTTGAGAGGACAATTCTAGTTCCTCTACATACAACGAAAGACGTTTTTTCTACCTTTGTCTCACCCTTGCTCGCTTAGGTAAATTCTAATTCAAAGAAAGCCTCTCACCTTTTCTTGTATTCCATTACCTTCATACCTTTATGATAATAATTATTCACAAAATTAGCCATAGATCGTCTACACGCTACGCTATAGAATCAGGTCACAAAATTGATTTTGGCGATATTGAAATCATCATCATCCAGAAACAGCATTTCAGAAATCACGAAGAACATCTCATATCATCAGATGCACTTCATATGATCAAATGGAATCCAAATTGTCCGAATAGGAATCATGGACTGAAGCAGAATTTGACCTGGCTACAACACTCCACTTCCCCACCCATGAAATAACAAAATCAACACGAATGTGATAAGCGATTGCATTATGTCAACACCTGCCGCTTTTATAATTTCACACACTTATCAAGTCCAACAGTCATCAACACCTGGTTTTGTTATCTTAACCAATTAGACAACTTGACAACGCAAAAAGGACCCCATACTGAGGGATGATGATTAAGTTCTTATATATAAGCTTATATTTTGTGAATTCTGGTTTAATTCCATTATGGGTAAATTTTGTTTTGAAAAAGTCTCACAGCGTTATACAGTAATGTTTACTAATGACGTTTCGAGCACAATTTATTGCTCATAATCATATCAAGGTTGATATACCCATAATGGAATTACACTCTACCACAGTGCACAAGTTTTATTCTTATATCAATTCTGGTTTAATATTGCTACTCTGATAAAGCTATTAGCAGCAGCATTAAATAGCGAAACGTCAGTGAAATGAGACAATATCATTTTGTCTTTTTCATTCATTCATTCATTGGGAAATACAAAAAGTACCTTTATAATAATGAATGTCATATACGTGATGCTCATTTTTTTTAACTGTTAAAAGTGAACTTGGCTTGGACGTATATAACTTAATTATTTGAACTCTGATTATCTGTCTTACGCAACTTTCAAGATTTGACCTTATTCATTTATTGAATTGTCTACATGTGCATATATCACTCACTACCTCCGTCATTTTCATCGCCCCACCTGCAGCATAAACCTTATTATCATTATTTTGTTATCATTATAATCATCGTTATTAGTGACATTCAAAGCATTTACCACACTATTATTATTTGATCCACAAAATCGCCATCACTGGTTAAACTTTGCTCTATATATAAATATATGTAAATTAGAGTGAGACCTGAAGAAGATCTAATTGAAAACAGTAATATTGTTCGCTTATATTATCTTGTTCTAATATTAATTTTTTTCCTTCACGTTCCTAATGGAACATAGGGCCTCAAGCTAGAGACTTGAAGTTTCTGTAGCAGTGGTGTTTATTTTTACAGGATGGGGCTGCTATCCTCATGCCAAAACTTTCCTCTTTAGTAGCTACATTTCTGGCTTAGCGAGGTAAAGGAGTGTGTCTGTGGCCGGGAATCAAACCCTGGGCCATGTGCATGGTCGGCGAGCGTCCCAACCGCCGCCGTGCCACCAACGCAACTCTAATATTAATAGTGGGAATATTTAAAGAACAGCATAGTTAGTTGTAAGTTATGATTTGTCACCCTTGAACTTACGTCTAGTCTGTACCATTTGTTGGTTTATTCCTCTGCAGTGTACTCATACTGTCTCTCTCTCGTACACACACACACACACCACTGATTACAATCACCCTTAGAACCTATACTATTGTCGACATTATACATATTCTATAGAATAATCACAACTAACTGAATATCACTCAATCTTGTATCTTGTATCACACAGTACACCTTCTGATATAATTCTAATTTGCCATGAATATTGAAAAAATCGATAGATTTTTACATTTGAGGAAAAAGAATAACACTACTGAAATCACCATTACTCCCCCCCCACACACACACATACACCCGGCTCTCCCTACCCCCCCCACTAATTATTCCTGTTTCTTGAATAAATCATCAGAACATTGACACACTTTAAATCTCAGGATTTCATTATCATGAACTGATATACTTATGGAAGGATCATTGAGGGAAACCATCTTGAAGGTATCGAGTAATTTGTGTAGCCGAAAGTTTTTTTTACCAATGCTTCTCTAACCGAATCCCATATTAGTTTGTTTATTAGATGTATCACACAGTGAAACAGTATTATTGTTTCATTGAATGACAAGGTTTCGAACAAAATTTATTGTTCATAAACATATTATCAATTGTAATCGCACGGCTTTGAAACTTGAGTTCTATAGTTTTCTTTGTCTTCTCCTATTTGTCATAGCGGTAGTAGAATTTTCCATATATCTAGGACAGGTGTTGAATCATTTCTTTTACATGTATTTGCAGTTGATTCGATAAACAAAGCATCCGTTGTTATCAATCTCTCCCTCCATCCACCCTGTGACATTAGATTTTAAAACTGTCATCCTATCCCATCCTATTACATGGTTGTGTGTGACTGCATGTAGTGCTATAGCTGAACCATTCTCTAAATTTCTTACCTTATTTGGGTCAACCAATCTAGATTTTGCTGCTAGGTTTTTATGTTCAGCTAGTCTGATTGTCCCTGTTCTCCTAGTTTGATCTATGTATTTGACCTGACAATCATTACAGGTAGGGTATTTGGATAAACTAAATTGTTTTGTTTTAAAGGCTCCACAGGATTGATCCTTTAACCGACAAAGCGTGTTTCTAATTGAGTTTCTGGGTTTAAATGTTACTTTTATTCCTGTTTGCCTTGTTAAGAATTCTGCGTAAGGTGGCTTCCGAGGTTCCTTCCTTGTATGGAATTACTACTGATGATTTAGATTGCTTATTGTTGGTGTCGTCATTAATATTATTATTATCAATATTATTGTTATCATTATTGTTATTATTATTACTATCACTATCGCTATTATCATTATTTATTTTATTTTCACATTTACTTACATATTTCCTGACTAATTTATCCAGGTAATTATTAAGTTTCAAGGCTTCTTTTATGTGTATCACTTCCTGTCTTAGATTTTCCTTGGTACTATTTAGTTTTTGTGCATTACTGCCACTTAAACATTTCACTAATCCTATTTTTACTGACATAGGATGAGATGATCGGAAGTTCAAATATCTGTTTCACTGTGTGTGATACATCTAATAAACAAACTAATATGGAATTACTTACTACCCCAGTGCCCAAGTTTTTACACATATATTAACCTCTAACCAAATGTCAGTCAATTCATGTGTCATGATAAAATTGCCTAAGAGTAATCAAATCAGATGAAATTAGATCAAATCTTTGTAAAGTTATACTTGAAAGACAAATTTATCAATACAATAATAATAATAATCACAATAATCAAATGAGTAAAACTCACCGCAAATAGACAATTCAATATTACAAATACATTTGTCCATAATTTTTCCGATAATGACAGATTAACTCCCATTGTCGTTGTGGTTCTTGTTGTCTTGAGTAGACTGATACACCTACAGAGTTATAGAGAAGACTCTACACGAAAAAATATGTTTATATATATATATATGCGTGCGAAAAAATTTAGGAGGAAATTTAAATCAGACTATTTAATTTTTTGCGTAATAATATTGCTGATTCTATACAGACACACACTCTCCCTCTCTCTCTCTCTCTCATGCACACACACATGCACACACACACACAGACTACTCAGTATATTACTTCATTGATGTCAGTGTGCTCTACACACTGATACACACGCGCCCAGAGGCATTATACGCATATCCCCCATTTATCTGATGAAAGGCAAAGCACAGACAGTAAGTAGCACAGTGACTGCCTTTACAAATGTCTTTTCTTCTCACTGCTTTCGCACCCAAGCAAGCACACACACACACACACAAACATACACAGAGAGAAAGAAACCCAAAAACATTAAGAATACAAAAAAAGTTATCGCTGTAGTAGCTGTTTCAACAGGATAAATTCTGTGTAAAAAATAAAAAACGTTGAATAGACATGTACTCTATTATTTTTAATACATCTCTACAAGAGCATAATTGTCTATATTTTGTTATGTGGATGCATGCGTGTGTGTGTGTGTGTGCGTGTGTGCGTCCACGACTTTATTTGAGTCTATCTTCTTCATAAGCAAAAGTTTTTACATGTGTGTTGATTGTGTAATTCTTATTGAAAAATAAAATCAATATGGTTGCTTTTTTAGTAAGGTAGTTAGTAGTAGTTAATAGCAGTAGTAATGAGCGACACTGAAGAAAATGTCAGTCATTCTGTTTGGATTCTATTAACTTAATTACCTGTTTTATTTTTTTAGTTATATTTAGTAATTAAGCATGTTTTTTATTAGGGGTGGTTGTATTGTGGTTGTTGTTATTACTAGTGAATTGATTTATATACCTATGCATTACTATCCTATAGATTTTCTTTTAATATTGACATTTTTTGTGCTGAAACGTTCAATTTTGAAACAATTAGTCCCCTTTCACTCTATTTCGATAGACAGACTTCATTTGATTCTGTAGAAAGCGAAGAAGAAATTTTTCCAGTCAACTTTCACCTTATTGATATAAGAAGAAAATTTGTGCACTGTGGTGGTAGAGTGTAATTCCATTGTGGGTAAATTTTGTTTTGATAAAGTCTCACAGTGTTACAGTAATGTTTACTGATGACCCCGTTTCGAGCACAATTTATTGCCACTCATAATCATATCAAGGTACTCACTCACACGACTTCCTAAATTCATTTATATAGTTCCATCATTTTTCACTTGATTTGATTGGCAGTAGTATTTTCCATATTTCAGGTATGTGTGATGAATCATTCCTATTGCATGTGTTTGGTGTAGACTCGATGAACAAGAATTCAGTAATCAACCTCTCTCTCCACCTATCTAGATTACTTTATAGAATTTTAACCCTCTCCCACTCACCCTATTGTGTGGTTGTGTGTTAGAGCATGCATTGGAATTGCTGAGCGTTTTTCTAAATTACTCATCTGCCTTCTCAGGGTCAACCATTCTTACCTTAGCTAAATTCTTATGTTCAGACAATCTGACTACCCCTGACCTACTAGTTTGACCTATGTAGTTGACCTCACTCACAGTCATTGCAGGGTATTTTGTAAAGTATATTATTTTGTCTAATTGGGTCAACCGACAAGGTTCTTTAATCTACAGAGCTTGTTCTACCTGAGTGAGTTTGTAGGTTTGAATTCCACCCTAATTCCTGCTTTATTTAGAATCCTACGTAGGGTTTCAGATGTCCCCTCTTTATATGGTATAACTGTGGATGACTTATATTCTCTCTTATTTATGTTATTATTACTAGTTTCACAATTATTTTTATTTTTCGTTTGGCCTTTTTCGATCTTCCTAATGAATTTTATAGGATAGTTAGTTATTTAACACCAACCAACGCTTCTTCTATCTGTTTTAGTTCATCATTCAGGTCTTTTCTCGTACTACTTAGTGCTACTTTCACTTTAAGACAGAATTCTAAGTTGAAGAAAGACAATGGTTCAAATTTTTAAAAAAATAACGATCAGAGATCAATGAGCCGCTGGGACCCGATCCAATGGCCAGCCAATTCATGAATAACTTCAACCAAATTAGCCACATAGTACAACCATTTTGCAATGTCTTCTTCGATGAATTACTGCTTCATCTTCAACCTGCTGTAGCCTACTAGCCTTGTAACCATAAGGCCTTGGGGTCGAACCGCCTGTGGTAGGTGCGTAATAATGAAGAGTCTCAAATTAGGCTGACGAAACAGATTTTCCAGTGGTTCTCTAACTGATGTCAGCTCATGATGAAATCCTCTATGCAATTAAACTAAATCCCTAGAAAAACCAATACTTAAAAACGATCAATTTAAAGACAGCCAAATATTGGAGAGGGCAATATTTAAATTTCCACAGCTTCTATTCACTATAGTAATAAGATTGAATGGTTTGATGAAATGTTTATTCAAGAGAATTCAGCGTATTTGTACAGGGGATGATGTCATAGAGGATTCCAATACAACACTGATAGATATTTTCATTGAAAAAGGATATCAGTATACAATTGGTGTATGGTGACTAGCACAGTGGAATCCAGGATGCGCATTTCGTCCTATTTGGAACTCGTCAGCTGGATGTACCTGCATTTCTCAGTGAGTGATGATGTTCTCACTGAGGCTCGAATCAATTGTATACTAACTAAATGCCCAGACATCGTTGAAGCACCTGCACAAGAAGCCGACAGACATGTCAACCTGAGACCGTACACTTTGGTCCAATCAATCGACGGGAAAATCAAAATTCAATTCAATAAGAAAAAGGATATCCTTTAAAATTTTAAAATCGATGTAGAACTTAGGTAGTTGGTTTAAAATGCACACTCTTTTCTGTCCTTAAGAAAGATGCTTTCAAGTATTGGTTTTATTGGGATTTTTCATTTGATTGGTTAGAGGAATTCATTATAAGTTGACATCATTTACAGAACCATTGGACTGGACAGCTGTATGATCAGTCTAGTATGGGAGGGACTCTTCTTCAGTACGTAACCCACCAACAGCGGGTTCGAGACCTTGCACCATCTGGTTACAAGGCTAGTGAGGTCGTGGAACATTCATCAGCCACTGGCACTTGACCCGATCCAGTTCATGAATTCAAACGTCTCCCAATTCATAACATGGCGTGACCACTAGCCAATATCTTCTTCAATGAGTTACTGCCTCACCTTTAACCTGTTGTATCCTACTGGTCACCGCTATCCACTAGAACTCCAGGTCAATTGTGTGAATATGGCCAGTTGCTAGTGAGCATCATATTAACTTTAAAATATTGATTTTGTAGGGATTTTTTGTTTGATTATTTGGAGAGTGCAGCAGGTTGACGGTGAGTCAGTAACTCATCAGAGAAGACATTGTGAAGTGGTCGCGCTATGTCGTGAGTTGATAGAAGTTACAATTCGCTGGCTGGCCATTGGATCGGGTTCCAGTGGCTGCCAAATGGTCTGCGAGCTCGCTAGCCTTGTAACCAGAAGGTGCAGGGTTTGAACTACCTGTGGTGGGTGCGTACTGTGGAAGAGTCCCGACCCATGTTGATGAAACAGCTTTCCAGTACTCTCTGCAGGTTATCTAATCGTTTTATAACTTATTCCAGCTCATGATGAAGTCCTCCAACCAATCAAAGATGCTTCCACTTAAGCATCTACTACACAATGAAGAAGTAAATAGTAGGATAGTAGTAGACAATGACAAAATTCGGTCATCCGCCGAACCTGTTATGCAGCTCAGCCTATAATTATTGAAAAAGCTAAAAAAAAACATGCTCCACTTTAAACCTCGAAAGTGCACAAGCAATTGTATTTGGAAAATCGATTGGCACTGGTGGCAGTCTACCAACATCGTCTATGGTTAAACATTTAATCTATTTGAATCCCAAGGTTGATATCAAAACAACTCTGTAGGTTATTTTCAGAATCAGTCAAGGGCACCTGTTGAAATGCACTGAGACGATAGCTATTCATTAACTCAAGCTGAATTCGTTTAGAAGACCAGTGGCAAACTACTAGGGAGTACTGAAGAGCAACTATTTTTTCCTAGTTAAGAGCACTTCACAGGCACATGCCCAGTAGGTCAGGTGTAAGGACAAGTACTCGCCACTGCGGCCAACGGTGACATCGACTAGTGCCAGTTGCACTGTATCGTGAGTAAGAAGTAGGATATCATGGGGTGACTACTCAGTTGGGTCCAAGTGGAGGGATAGTATAGGAGCCAGTTCACCTTGTAGCTGAAAAGTCCTGGTGGGTTCAAGCCCTAGCGG
Source organism: Trichobilharzia regenti (assembly GCA_944472135.2). NCBI lineage: Eukaryota > Metazoa > Platyhelminthes > Trematoda > Strigeidida > Schistosomatidae > Trichobilharzia > Trichobilharzia regenti. The sequence goes on along the minus strand of OX235262.1, from coordinate 5,398,373 downwards.
TAGGTGTGTTACGTCGAAGATCCCCGGAGAGGAAGGAAAAAAACAACTACACAGTATTCCCTGCTTGTTTTCCAGTGATCCTCTAACCAATTTCAGCTCAAGATAAAATCCTGAAACCAATCAACCCCTTGCAAACCGGCACTGGTATACCTTATTTAGCCTGTATTTTTGTTTTGCCGAGTTGATCACGGATTAAAATCGATGAGAGAAACATTAAAAATCCTCAGGGAGTAATGGACAGCTGTTTCATTCCAACTAGCTTGGAAATCGTCGAAAGTACGCCCCCCCCACCGCTAGGATTTGAACTCAGAACCTTCCGGTTACAAGGCAAGCGAGCTCATACACCATTCAGACACTGGCACCTGACCTGATTCAGTGGTCAGCACATGAAATCTAACTTCTATCAATTCGTGATTTCACATGACCACCAACCCATGTTATCGGAGGGAAATCCATCCTCACACTTGACTGTATGAGCCTGTATCAATTCACTAGCGAACATCAAATAAATTTTCAATATTTAGTTTGTAGGGATTTTTTTTTTGATTTACAGCTTGATTCCACACTGTATTTTTGGTACAAGTATGGAATTTTCAGCATGGATATCGGTAGCCCAAATTTTGCAGGCCGACCATAGATATCAGGTGTGCGCCGGCGTGGGCTCGAACCTCGGACCATGTGCATGGTCGGCGAGAGTCCTAATCACTGTGCCACCGACGCACAGATGAAAACACTGGCAGAGAACCGAACGCAATGGAGACATGCTGCTGAAGCCCTATGTTCCTATAGGAACCAAAGGAAACAATCATAATGTTATAATAATAATACTAAATAGCGACCTACGTTGAAGGTGGTGGAGTGGGACTCGAACCCAAGATCCAAGATAGAGAATTTGTGACCTAATCATTTCAGTAAGAGGGAATCAACTCAGCGAAGTAGCTGCCTTACTAAATATCAAAAGGAGTATTTATTCATGATTTGTATTCATTCATTCTACTGATTTCTTGTCAATTACCTCCAGAAGAGAATGAATATATGTACTACTTATTGATTAAAAAGCAGTAGTTCCCAACTAATGGTGTCGATCAGTATTGTTTGAAGTTGGAATGTAACAATTTAGCCACTTTTTGAGGGAATGAATCACACAAATTTGAATAAAGATCTGAAAATAGTCATAATCCCGTTAATTATCCGAACTATAGTAATGATCTTTCACAAGTGTGAACCAGAATCACAAATATAGTAGATAAAACTGTGAAAAAACCAGATGAGTATTAGCCGCGTGAACACTAACTGAGACCATATAGTCGTCAATATGAGGAGAGAGAGATAGACAGGCAGGGAAGAAAAGTTATCCAACAATTAGGGCAAGTTGATGACGACAGAGATTCCTGGAGTTCTAGTTAGAATTAGTGGTCAGTGAGCTACATCAAGTCAAGTGTGAGTACGGATGTCCCTCCAATGACATTGGTTTGTGGTCACGCCAAATGCATCAAGAATTGATATAGGTAAGAATTCATGTGTTGGCCATTGAATCGGGTCAGGTGCCAGTGGCTGCTTAATGGTAAACAAGCTAGCTTGTCTTGTAACCGGAAGATCCTGGGTTCGAACCCTGGTTCATGAGTGCGTACTGATGATGATGATGATGATGATTCTCAAACTAGGTGAATGAAACAGTCGTCCAGTACTCTCTGTTTAGCTGGTTTTCAATGCTTCTCTAATTGATATCAATCCGTGACCAAGTCAACAAAAAAATAAATCTATTCCTTACAAACCAACTAGAGAAAATGTATTTTTTTTGTCTTATAATAAGAGATTTTCAGGTATGAAAAGTCACTTGTTTTACTCTTTCAATCATTAACAGTATTACTGTCAGAGTAATTCTACTAAAACTTAATTTTTTTTTTTTTTTGATTTACAGCTTGATTCCTCACTGTATTTTTGGTACAAGTATGGAATTTTCAGCATGGATATCGGTAGCCCAAATTTTGCAGGCCGACCATAGATGTCAGGTGTGCTTCGTCGATAGGGGATCGAACCTCGGATCATGTGCATGGTCGGCGAGAATCCTAACCACTGTGCCACTGACGCACAATGTAAATGTCCTTTAAACTTATTTTTACTCTCACTACATAGTAAGTGTTATCACATTGTTGTACTACATGCTGAGGATTACACATACTCTGTCAAAAGTGTTATTTGGAATAAATAAATCCTTGATTATTATTATGATTACTATTAATAAAGGAGCTTACTGATCAAATAATAATCATAACAGCTTTATTCCAAACAGTATTTGTAATACAGGTATGGAATTTTTAGCGTGCATTACAATAAGTTACATCTAATTAACCCCATAAATTTTATAAGATTTTAAAATCAAAAAGCAACACCCCAAAAAAGTAGATAAATAAAAAGAAAAAGATAACACCGTCGCGTTTACATTTCAAACAATCCACCACAGGATATGAAGTGTAAAATTGGTGTATAATAGAAGATAAGAACAACAGTGTAATAGTAACGAGGAAAGGAAAACAAAAACTAATGGGACTATTTGTCAGAGTGCCGCAGTAAGCTGATCGTGTCATACCTAACGGATTTCTCATCACATAACAGCTGTGCCAGATATGGTATTGTGGAGTTTTTGTATTTGGTAGTCCTAGCATATAGCCAGCCTCCTATAGCTGCTTCTAGTTCTACCAGATGAAATGCAAGGAGAGAGCTGAGTATAGAGAGGATTCCCGGGGTCTGACAATATTGTATTCGCTAGTTTCTTACATGACATAATATGTCTATCCACAATAGTGTTAACCAGTTGGTTTAACGATATCCCACTTGCCCTACTAACGGCTTTTAGTGCCTGCTCTTCTCAGCAAAGCAAAGTCTTTCTTAAGTAGTCCAGGAAAGATTAATGGGGAGCAGTAAAGGGGGATGGGTAGAATACAAGAATTTACAAACTGAGAAAGTAAAGACTGCTTTATGCCAGACTGCCTAAATTTCCTAATGTAGAACGTTAAGCGAAACATCTTTCTAGTAACTAGCAAGATGTGGGAGGACCAGGAAAGATCGGTGGAAAAACTCAGCCCAAGGTACTTGACATTGGATGTATTTTCAACCTCTGTGCCGTCAATGATAGTGGGGCCATGTGAGCTAACTAGTTGCTGTAGGTCACATTTACGTCTGAAAGTGAAATTGACTACCTGACATTTAGACGGATTAAGCTTAAGTCCGTTTGAAGAGGACCACTGACTAATTTCCGACAGAAAGTTATTTAATTTGGAACAATCTGACTGAGAGTTGACAGGCATAGAAACAGAGAGGTCATCGGCATACTTAACAAAAGTGGCTACATCAGAATGAGGCAAGTCATGTAAGAAAAAAGAAAACAGAAAAGGAGAAAGAACAGCACCTTGAGGAACACCAGCTAAAGTAAGTGAGGTAGTGGAGGACTTTTCCATTGTAGACGGTGTACTGCTTCCTATCAGAAAAATAGGAATGCAACCACTTATTTGTCCAGCTCTCAGCCTGTGTTGCAGCAAGCTTACTTAGCAAGAGAGACCTGGGAACAGAGTCAAATGCAGATGTGTAATCAAGGAAGGCACAGCGAACGTATTTAGCTCCTTTATCTAAACTAGAGACTATACTATGGTGGACGACAAGAGCGGCATCTAACGTACACCTACTATGTTTATAAGCAAACTGGTTGGGGTCGTTGAAAGGCTTTAAAGAGGGTTCAAGATTAAGTAAAATAAGTCTTTCCATAACTTTCAAAAAGGTGAGGTAATAGCAATGGGTCTAAACTTAACATTAGGTCCACTTGTTGATTTAGGCACTGGAACGATCTTGATATTTTTCCATGATTCAGGTATAATACTTTTGGAAAACGATTCGTTGAAAATGTCAGTTAATGGGGAACACAAGATGTCGGCACACTTCTTAAGGATAACAGCAGGAACACCATCAGGACCGAGGGACTGAGTAGGCTTGAGAGATTGAAGACACTTGAGGACATCATTCGTGTTAAAGCATGAGAAGCAGTCATTGTTTACACTATTTGAGTTAGGAATCATAACATTTGCTGGGATACATATGAAGGATTCATTAAGCATGTTAACATCTACAGAAATATCATTCATCATTTGCTTACCACCTGTGATTTCCTTTAATAACTTCCACATATTTGATGGGGATTTACATGAAAGAAACTTCTGGTTATAGAGAGCATTCAATCTTTGTAATTCAAGCTTAATCAAAGTGTTCATTCTCTTAACACCAGATTTGTTTTTCATTTTGAACAACCTTTCTTTTTCACGGCGGAGCTTTTTGAGTTGAGAAGAGGAGAAGCGATCGAATTTTAAGAAGATTGTCTCTTTTGGACAACAAACATCAAGACAGAAATTAAGATAATGTGTTATGTTGGTAATTGTGTTATCAAGAGCTTGTTCAGTAAATAAATCCCAGTTTGTGTCTTTTAACATGGACCTTAGATTCAGTATGTTGTCATGGGAATAACATCTGTGTTGTGTTTTCTTTCCAAGGTATGAGAAGACCCTTTTGTGCTGCTTTCCATATACTTTGGGCAATATTCTTATGATACAGTGATCTGAATTTAGTAGTGGGGCTCTTTTTCGAGCTTCAAATATTCCTGCATCGTTTGTAAACACAAGATCAAGAGTGTTATCCATTCTAGTCGGGAAGTTGACAATGTTATCGTGTCCAAGTGAAATTAGGAAGCTGTGATCACTAGAATTAAAATCTCCAGTAACTATAGACAAGGAATTTCCGAAGGAGGTGGCAGCAAGGGAAGTAAATTCATCCGCAAATAAAGATAATTCTGTGGAGTTGCATCCAGGAGCAATATAAATGTTCGAGATGTAAATGTAGTTGTATTTTGACAAATGTTTAGGTCGACACTTAACGGTGAGACAGTCAATATTGTCACTAGAGAATTTGAAACATACATTATTAGACGTACACCATTGTGAATTGATGAAGATGGCGACACCGCCACCGCGTTTCTTCCTGGAACTACACCGATCTTGTCTGTATAATTTGAAATTATTTAGATACACTAGATTGTCATCATATAGATCATGAAGCCATGTTTCTTGAAGTGATATGATCCCAGTATTACGATATATAATGGAAGACACCAGCGATTGAAGACAGTTAATTTTAGCCGGCAGGGAGCGACAATTGGTACTCATAATTGCGGGAACAGTCATGAATTGAATAGGGGTATTTTTTAATGCTCTCTGCCAGCCGGCATGATGCTTTTTTTGTCTTTTTTATGGAGTTGCAGATCAGTAGGTTTTAAGGATATTAAATATTCACAAGAATAAATAATCCGATTAGAGGTCATTTTTGAATAAGATTTAGTAATTTAAGATGAATTGGAAATGAGAAATTAGATGCAGTATGATTTGTAATGTTTAAGGGAGCTAGAGACGTAGGCATATAGAAAGACACAGGGTTAATATTTTTCGCCTATGAGATTAATGTGCATTCCCCACTGATTGATCCAACTAGATCGGAATCTCCACTTTCTTCTGACATGTTAGCTTCCAGTAAGGATGCTTCAATGATGTATGAGGGTAAATACGTTATAATTTTGTTTGGCTATGTATAGTCATAGAATCCAGGATCCGAAATCTCATCCTTATTTAGTACTCAACAACTGGATGTACCCACTGATGGTCTCTGCACTGGGATTCAAACCAAACATCTAACATCTCAAAAGCGGCTGTCATGTTACTTCTGCAGACACTAATTAAAAGCCTCTCTAGGAGCCGATTTATTAACTATGATCGATTGTCTCCGTCCAATACATGATAAATCAATGGGAAACTCAATTTATCCTTAAAAACAAATAATAACAGATGTCTATTCCATAAGAGGTGGTTCTTTTGTCCCAACTGTTTATTGAATTATGGTTCAGACTGACTGACTGACTGATTAGCTGTCTGGCTACACCTGTTCGAGTTGTCACACTCCCACAATGTAGCACACAATGCAAGAGAAGAGAGTAAAGGGAGGTTCAAAAGTGTGTGTGATAGAGAGATACGGGATTTAATCATTAGCTGACATTGGTTAGAGAACCATTGGAAAACCTGCAGGGAGTACTGGACAGCTGTTTCTCCAGACTAGTTTGGGACTCTTCCGCAGTACGCACCCACCACAGGAGATTTAACCCAGTACCTTCTGGTTACAAGGTGAGCTGCATCGTAGAATATTAAGCCACTGGGACCCGATCTAATGGCCAGCCAGACCATGAATTTCAACTTCTGCCAATTCACGACATAGAGTGACCCCTAACCAATGTCTTCGGTGAGTATTCGTCCTCACACCCGACTTGCTGCACCCCACTGGTCACGACTTCTCCAGCCCCAGGTAGCTACCTGCCTGAATAGGACCAGCCGCTAGTCAGCATCTCTTTGGTATTCAAGTATTGGTTTGTAGGGATTTGATTGGTTACAGGATTTCATCATGAGCTGACGTTGGTTAGAGAACCAGTGGATAGGGATCGCTCTATGTCGTGAATTGGCAGAAGTTAGAATTCATGGTCTGGCTGACCATTGGATCAGGTCCCAGTGGCTTAATATTCTACGACGCAGCTCACCTTGTAACCAGAAGGTACTGAGTTCGAACCCTCTATGGTGGGTGCGTACTTCGGAAGAGTCCTAAACTAGTCTGACGAAACAGCTGTCCAGTACTCCCTGCAGGTTTTCCATTCGTTCTCTGACTGGTGTCATCTCATGGTGAAATCCTGTAACCAACCAAATCTCTACAAACTAACACTTAAATATGAGACAGACATAATGACTAGAAGCATGAATGAGGTAAAAATAATGATAATACAGAAGAACAACAGAGTTTTACTGGATATTATAAATCACACAGAGTGAATACATTCGCACCAGCCATTGAGAACAAGAATTTTTAACCATATCAACAATTTTCTCCAGCCGCTATGGATTCCTACCATCCTGAGAGTAAAATCTAGGAAGTCTACACCTATAAAAGTGGATTAAACTAACTGTTATGGATCTCATTGACTGCTTCGATGTTTTCGAGTGACCACCACTAGCTAGCTCTTTTCTAACGTGATCCATCATATATCACCTAACACTGTCCGTCGAGAAAGGTGATCGCTCAGTATATGTAATACTTACCCTAACCATCTTAATGTATTTAACTATACAACCTTATCGACCGAAGCCTAACTTCACTATTACTCACTTATTAATACCACCTACAATGGAAGATAGATTGTAGACACCTATGAGAAAGAACAACTAACCAGCCTTTTCATGTCTTTCACTTTCAATGATCGTGTCTCACCCACATTCGTCAAAGAGGACGAAACAAAATGCAGCTGTGCAATAAACACGTCCTTTCATTGATAACCAGCCAGATGTCAGGTGTGCGTTAGAGGATTACATTTATTTATTTAAAATTCTTTGTTCAATGGTTGAAATCTAGGTCACCGACGCACTGCTAAACGCCGCTTATCCGGTGATAGTAGGCCTAAGAAAGATGGAGGGTCAAGCGTGAGGCTAACAATTATCACTGAAACTTCAACTCGAAGGCCCATGTTCTGCTTAGCAGTCAAAAGGAAAAAAAAATAATAAGAATAATAATGTCCGCAACACTGGAGGCAGGATTCAAGTCTCACTGGAAACACCACTAATTGATGAGGGAGGGGAGGTACATCCATCTGACGAGTCCTTTTATCAAATAATCAAAAATATCTCGAAATAATAGAAAAGATTTGTAACTCAGGTTTGATGATTTGCAATTAATAGTGTTCTCTGAGCTGGTTGGTTTAGTTACGGAGCTTTCGTCGTCTTTCTGGACGGCATCTTCAGCGCAGTATTAAGCATAAAGTTAAATGATTTAAAAATCTCCATGAATGATGATACAATTGCGTCTCCTGGTGACCAACCATCTTTCCATATGTATTGACCGTTTTCTATTGACTTGGATTTTAAACTTTCTGGTCACCTAATTTACTTTTTATTAGTTGATATATTTCATTTATATTAACGTGTTTATTAATGGCATTTTCGTTTGAGTACCAGGCTTCTAGAAATTCCCTGATTGCACTTTTGGTGTTTCCTCTGTCTAAGATCTCAACATTATCCCAATCAAATTGATGTCCATAATTGTCTATATGCATTGATACTAAAGAATTTATATCATGTCTTTTCACGGCTGATTTGTGTTCTTGGATTCTTATTCGAAGGGGACACCCACTTTGTCTGATGTAATGCTTGTTACAGTTCATACAATTTATTTTGTAAATGGTGTTAATTTTATCTCCTTTTTCTATCGGATCTTTTGGATTGCGTAAGATCGAATTAAGCTATTCGGCTGGTTTATGTGCTACATCTATATCAAACGGTTTCATTATTCTAGCTGTTATTTTAGAGATATTTCTCATGCATGGTAGGATGAATTTCGTTTTGGTCTTTGGTGATTGTTGGTGCTTTGATTCGACTTTAAACACTTTTTGATGAAATATTTTGGATAACCATTCTTCTTGAAGACCGTTTGTAAGTATTTTTCTTCTATTCTTTTCAACTCTGGTGTGCTACAATGTGTTTGAACTCTCCTAAACAATGTCTGCACACAGTTTCTTTTGTGAGTAATTGGATTATTGCTAGAATAGTTGAGTATTTGATCTGTGTGCGTTGATTTTCTATATACTTGTGTTTCTGAATTTCATGTGTTGGTTATCCTGATTAAGACATCTAAAAATGGGATTATGTTATCTAATTCTTCTTCTCTTATGAATTTGATGTCTTCGAATATGTTGTTTATTAATTGATGGGTGTATTTTAAATCATTTCTCCTAATTATTACAAATGTAATGTACCCAGATTTTCGGTTTAATTATAGGTAGAGCTATTAATTCTTATCTTTGCATAACGGCTTCAGCTATTAATCCTAAATACTGCGTTGAAGATGCCGTCCAGAAAGACGACGAAAGCTCCGCAACTAAACCAACCAGCTCAAAGAACACTATTAATTGCAAATCAAAAATATTAATTTCCACCTACACATTAATCTACGACTTTACCCCTCTTATCTTTATTTTGTAAAATATTTCCCCATGATAGCGTCGAGAAACCAAAGAACAACAAATTCAACAGGAAGAGGATAAAGTGTAATTTCATTTAATTTCATTCGGTCTTGTCACCTGTATACAAATTAAAACAGTCTTAACATCACTGCATTCAAGATGAACGTCATGATGACAGGCGTTACTATATTACTCAGTTAAACGGCATAATGGAAACAATACAAGCTATTCAAGTATCTACTTTTCTAACACCTTCAAACACTTTAATTTTGGCTTTGCTACCGACATACTAATATGTTGTTGAGATAACTTTAAACTATGTAGAACTTTATTTATTGTTAATGTAAAATACTGGATGCAATATTGTAGTAAAATGCTGAGAATTCCATTCTGTATCACAAGTACTGATTTGGAATAAAGCTTATGTTATGTTATGATATGTTATATGTTGGTTCACAGGGTCTTGATCTGATCGTTTGTAGGATCTCGGAAGCCACCTTACGCAGAATTCTTAACAAGGCGGGTAGAAATAAAAGGGGCTGGCATTCAAACCAATCACAAATTTAATTAGAAACAAGCTTTGTCGGTTAAAGGATCAATTCTGTGGAGCCTTTAAAACAAAACAATTTAGTTTATCTAATACCCTACCTGTAATGATTGTCAGGTCAAATACATAAGTCAAACTAGTAGAACAGGGGCAGTCAGACTAACCGAACATAAAAACCTAGAAGCGAAATGTAGACTGATTCACCCGAAAAAAATAAAATAAGAGAATAGTTCAGCTATACTATCCAGTACATGGAATTGCACAAAACCATAAGATAGGATGATGGGATAGGATGACAACTTTAAAATCTAAAGTCAATAAGTAGAGGGAGAGATTGATAACAAGGGAAGCTTTGTTTATCGAATCAACTGAATGAAAATACGTGTAATAGGAATGATTCAACACCTGTCCAGTCAGATATCTGGAAAATTCTACTACCCCTACGACGATAAATAGAAGACAACAAAGAAAACTATAGAACTCAAGTTTCAAAGTCGTGTGATTACAATTGATATGATTATGAACAGCAATAAATTTTGTTCGAAACCTTGTCATGCAGTGAAACAATAATACTGTTTCACTGTGTGATACATCTAATAAACAAACTAATATGGAATTATTCACTGCCACAGCGCCCAAGTTTTACACACATATTAATATGTCGGAATTCGTATGAGCTGATATCGGTTGATGAACCATTGAAAAATCTGGGAGCACTGGACAACTGCTTGTGTCCTTCCTCTTTGGGATTCTTTGGCAGTACTCATGCGCCACCAGGTTTCGAAACCACAACCTTCCAACTACAAGGCGAGCTTGTAGACCATTAAAACAATGGGACCTGACCCAATGGTCAGTTCATAAATTTCGAATTCTGCCAATTGACGTACGATAAAGCGTGACTAACAATAGCTGTGGGGAGTTTTTGTCCCTACACCCGACCTTCTGTATCCCAGTGGTCACGACATCTCACTAGAATCCAGGTAACTACCTATCTGAATAGAACCAGTAGCTAGTGGGTATCCTATTCATAATCAAGTGTTCGGTTGTAGGGATTTGATTGTTTGCACGTTACTCATTCGTTCACTAACCGATGATGAAACCCAAAAAAAGGGTGCTATTTACGATTATTAATGTACAGCCGAGTTGATGGTTTGAGGCAATCTCTAGGAAACCCAACCTAGCTTAAGTTTCTTGTCTGTTGCTCCTTTCCAGTCAACAAAGCGCACTTCAGCAGTCACAAAAGAACTCATTTCCCTTCTGAAATTCGAACCTCTGTTACCCAATGCTTGAGTCAAAGACATTCGGTCCCATGTCTGATCACCTCTAGAACTATTTTAGATACTTTATTAGATTGAACACTCGGAATTAATTAATATGACATGTCTAGTCCTTCGTTGGTGCGTCTTACACGCCGAGTTGTGAAACTTTCTTGCAAAAATTCAAGCGTAATAGTAATTTCTATCCTTTCCCATCAACTATTTATTTAAGTAGTATTGATTTTCTCCATCTTCATGCTGAAGTATATGAAGTACTTGAATAATTTGTATATTTGATAGGGTGAAATTCTTTCAGGTTGTTTTTGTGTGAAACATGCTCCAACGGCGCAATGTATTTTTTCCTTTAAAACAGAATAAGTGGTATAATGAAAGCTACTCTTAAATCCGTATAATTGCAAATTATTTAACAATAACTCTTCAGTAGTGCGCACCCACCCAACAACGGGTTTCGAACCCAGGACATTCTGGTTACAAGGCAATTCACGATATAGCGGAACCACTAGTCAATATCTTCAGCGAGTATTTGTCTTCACACCCGACCTGCTGCACCCTAGTGGTCATGACTTCCCACTAGAACCTGCCTGAATAGGGCCAGTCGCCAGTGAGCGTCTCATTGATATTCAAGTATTGGTTTTGTGGGGATTTGGCTGATTGGTTACAGGATTTCATCATTAGCTGATATTGGTTAGAGAACCATTTGAAAACCTGTAGGAGGTACTTAACAGCTGTTTCGTCAGATTAGCTTCGGACTCTTCATCAGTACGAACCCGGCAGAGAGAGATCGAACCCAGTACCTTCCGCTTACCAGACGAGCTCGTAGACCATCAAGATACTGGGACTCGATCTAATGGCCTATAAATTCTAATTTCTGCCAATACACGATATAGCGAATCCGCTAGCCAATGTATTCGGCAAGTAACCAATGTCCGCTGATGATGAAATCCTTCAGCTTAAAAAATAATTGATCAAAACAAAGTATAACTGAGTAAATTCTATTCATCATGCTCTTTAAAGAATTCGCTAATAGATTAATGATTTAACAGTCTCTTTTCAATGGATTTACTATTAAACTGTAGAATCGTTTATCGGCAGGCATAACGAACTGTGACTACGGAGTAGGCGGACACTTACCGTTCATTGGACTATAGTTCCAGCCAGGTATTTTACATCATATAGTTGTTTATTTACGAAAAATTATTAACCCTAACGCTACTGTGTGTCGGTGGCACGGTGGTTAGGACTCTCGCCGACCATGCACATGATCCGAGGTTCGATCCCCTATCGACGCACACCTGATATCTATGGTCGGCCTGCAAAATTTGGGCTACCGATATCCATGCTGAAAATTCCATACTTGTACCAAAAATACAGTGTGGAATCAAGCTGTAATCAAAAAATAAAATAAAATATTAACTGACTGACTGGCTGACTGGTTTCAACATAGAACTTTGAACAGATGTTCAATAGTTCCAGTTCCCACACTCCCTCCTTGTAGCACACCAAGCAAGAGAATAGAATAAGGAGAGATAATAAATATAAATATGAGACTAAAAGAATGGTATTATGAAAGAACATTAGGATTTCATCGGATATTATAAATCACAAGGAGTGGATGCATCTGCACCAGCCATTGGGAACGATGATATTGAGCCAACCTGTCATTGGTTCTTACCATCCCGGGGACCCTAGTCATGAAGCCGTTCTACACTCTCCATACGGGGCTAGTTGACTTAGACTAACTGTTTGAGATTTCATCGACTGATGAAGCCACATTTTCGTCTGATCACCACCAGCTCTTTTCCAACCTGATCCAATGTCAGCTAAAAGTGCTCATCAAGGGGGACCATCACTAGGAATGCGTAACACGTTCAGGCATCACTTCACTTCTACCTATCTTTAAGCTAACTAGGAGTCAATGTAGTCTAGTTCCGTAGCATTATCTTACATTTGACAGGAGCCAATCGAATACCAAACATTTGAAGATTGCTTTCTGATCAAGGCGTTCAGAAGACAGATGACTCTATATTTTGTCAGCGTATTCATCTAGGATGGAGTACTATATTATCTGCATATTCTAAGTCGACGAGACTATTAACCCCTGGTAACAGGACAATCCCTGAGTCGCTGAAGTCTTAAGCCTATTACTTACTTTGACTGTAAACTTGACGTGCTATCAACGCATTGTTCAAACATTACTTAAAAATTAGATCACGAAGAAATTTACACCTCAATTAATCCATAGCCATCATAATAACGCTGTAATGATATAAACTTCTGTAATCCAGAGAAGGCTTCGCCTTCATCGTCATTTGTGTGTTCGTACTCCCTGGCTAGCTTCGTACTTATATGATATTCATCAATAATTATAAGAAATGTGACAAGAAGATAATTGATTATGAAATGTTTTAAATAATTCATAAAATGTATAACTCTTAAAACGGTTTAGAAGTAGTCAGACTAATAGACATTTTCTATAGTTTGTTTCTAAGGAATAGATTTGTTTTTTGACGAGTTAGTCGCGGACTGATATCAGTTAGATAGATGACCATTGAAAACCAGCCACACAGAGTAGTGGACAGCCTATTTTATCCCACTAGTTTGAGAATTACCCACAGTACGCACTCACAAACCAGGATTCGAACCCCAGACATTCCGGTTACAATGTCACTGGAGGGATATCCATCCCTACACTTGAGTGAATGTAGCTCACTGGTCACAACTTCTCACTAGAACTCCAGGAAACTCCATCTTATAGCAGGTCACTAGCGAGCATCACACATTTAAAACAGGATGCAACAAGGTGGGGATTATGATATGATAATATTGAAATAAAAAAAGGTGACCAGTGAGGTAATACCGGAAATTCTTCAAGGTGAAATGAATGGCAACAACAACAACAACAACCGACCTTTTAATGAAAGATTATACAAACTGAACAGCAAGATGAGTAGTGCCTCAAATATGACCTGAGATTATCATACTTTGTCATATTTTGATTTTTGATTTTTGATTACAGCTTGATTCCACACCGTATTTTTGGTACAAGTATGGAATTTTCAGCATGTCATATCGGTAGCCCGAATTTCGCAGGTCGACCATGGATATCAAGGTATGCGTCGGCGTGGGCTAGAACCCCGGACCATATACATGGTCGGTGAGAGTCCTAACCAATGTGCCACCGACGCATATAGAGAGATTAAGAGCATAAAAGTTGGAAGAGATGAACAAACGTTTTTTTTTCTGTATTATCAAGTCTCTCACTTTTTTTATATCACTGGTCAAATCTTCCACGAAAAAATATGTCAGTCAGAAAGGTGATGATTTCGATGAGTTATTTTTCGTCTTGTAGATTATTATTATTATTCCCTTGAGTTCCAAGTGGAACCTTAGGGGACGGGGGGGTTCAACAACACATCTCCACTTTCTTCTGTCATCTGTCATCCTCTTCTGCTGAGTCAAGGATTGCCCAGAATCTCCGATCTCTTCCTCGCACGATCTCCTCCATGTCACCCCAGGACAAACATCCAACACGTCGCCTTCCATTTGAATTCCAGTCCAGTGATAGGCTGCATTGAGAGCGATGTCATTTGACGGTCTTCTCAGTGTATGCCCAGTCCATCTTCATTTTTTCTCCTACATATCCACTTGTTGAACGATCGGCCTTTTTTCTTGGTTGGTTTTTTCTCAGCCAAAGTTTCTTGTTGCTAACTCTTTCCGTCTGTCCACCTAGCGAAAGTGGCAGCTGTTGATAGGAGTCTGTAGCCTGTTGGAAATCCCTTCTGCAACCCACTGGTCAAGTTTCTGACCCGTATAGAAGGACTGACTTCACATGGTTGTTGGAAATCCAAATTTTATTTTTTTTATCCTGAGGCGGAGTGTAGGAGATCTCCAAACTGATTTCAAAGTCATAAGAAAAAGACACAAGCAGCGAAGAAAATTTTCTTCTCGACGATTCAGAGACCGCCTTACTAAATGTCTGAAGAAGACATTTTGCAACAGCCACCGCCTTACGTATCACATTCTGCTGCAGACAGTTAATTCATTCTAACGCGAAAGATAAGATACGGCTATGGGCAACTTCATTGTGTATTTATCAGTTTACTTGCTCGTATGTAGCAAAGTATATTGGCCGTACGCAACGTCAAGTCCACAAGCGTATTCTGGAACACTGTCCGGCTTGATTAGCCAGATGCGAAAAGTGGAATAGCAACAGCTCAATCCTCGAATATTTTGTCATCTCCGGACACCGAGCACCCCAACATGAATGCTTCACAGTGATACACAAAGTCCCTCAATATAGTAAAAAGAGACTTCACATACGCCATCTATAAATAGCTGAAGCATTACCTATTCGATATCTGAAACCGTACCTCTGCATACAAAAGCGATGCATACATTCACTCGCCCTACCGTGGCCAGAGTAAACTGCTTAATATAATTTTGCTTCTTTCCTTTATTACGTAAGTTTACTCTTTTTATTATTACTGTTATTATTACTACTATTACTAATACTATTATTTTATTATCATTACTATTCACATCATCCATATTTTATTACCACTTTATTACTGTTTTTTGATAACATTGCTTTTTCATACAGATTTTATATAAAAGCACTTTATCGCCTATCCACTGGTTCCTGCCCATTCTACACGAACTTATTGATTAGTCATTATCTCACACGTATTACGTCATGCTAACTTCTGTCTCTTTTCTAACTTATAATTAGTCATTAAATTGGTGAATGGTGATTAGCAGTGGAATCCAGGATGAGCATTTCGTCCTATTCGGGGCTCATCATCTGGATGTACCTGCATTTCTCAGTGAGTGGTGATGTTCCCACTGAGTCTTGAATTCGACTAACTAAATGCCCAGACATCGTCGAAGCATCTGCACAAGAAGCCGACAGACATATCAACCTGAGACCGAGCACTTTGGTCTAATCAATTGACGAGAAAATCTCAAATTGAATTGAATTAATATGACTCGTTGCACAAGAGCTGGCCAGCTCTCGTCGCCTAAGTGGTCTAGTGGATAACGTTTTGGCGTTTGAAACTATGGGCACTGGTTTCGAGCATAGGTGGGAACATCACCACTCACTGAGAAATGCAGGTACATCCAGCTGAGGAGTCCCAAATAGGACGAAATGCGCATCCTGGATTCCAATGCTAGTCACCATCCACCAATTGTATACTAACTAAATGCCCAGACATCGTCGAAGCATCTGCACAAGAAGCCGACAGACATGTTAACCTGAAACCGAGCACTTCGGTCCAATCAATAGACGGGAAAATCTCAAATTCAATTCAATACAATTAGTCGTCCCTCCTAGGCTACACATTACGTTATGTAATACAGTTTTCAAGGACAAAATTTGCCAGTATCCAATTGGTTTAAAGATTTCTTTCTTTAATATAACTACGATTTTACAGCTCATGAAAATGAATCGTCGAAAAAAAGGAAAATTTTCTTCGCTTTTTGTGCGTTTTTCTTATGACTTATTATGGGAATATTTTGTTCATTGATTTCAAATTGCTGAAAGTGTTGTTCACCTTGCCAATTTCGGTTGATTACAACATCCTCATCCTTTGAAAGAATGATATCCAGAGAAGTGAATGAAGTCATTCCTTTTTTCAAGTTTCTCCGTTGATATTGATTGATGCTTATTGTTGCTGTTGCTGTCTTCTCTATGTTCACTTGAAATCCTGTCCTCTCTGTCCATTTCTTTAGCCAACATGTTGGTTTATTTTTTTTTTAAACTTCCAGCCTGTGTAACATTATACATTAATCATTCACGAGCAAACATCCAGATCTTCTAGGAGTCTTCTTGTCTATTCAACGTATTCCTTCTTGTCTTCAAACTCGCCTAGTTAACTCACTCGCTAGTTTTCCAGTCTTTCTTAAGCCCAGAAGAAGAGAAAGGCTTGCACATGAGACTAGCATTTCTACCCCTGAAAAATCAATCAAATCGCTATAGAAACTTTAAACACTTGTAGTCATAATCAATAATATATATTGATTAGGAATCAGTAATAAGGTAATTACCAAAATAAATATTCTACTCTCCACACTTGATAAATAATTAAATTTATTAACAATAATTATAATAATAATAATAATGATATTAATAATGGGAATGATGTCATATGGCATGTAATTCATCAATTTATAAAGTTAAACTCCTCATGCCTTTCTATTTCACTCTGTATGACACAACTAGGCAGTGCTATACCTCAGACAAATTTTTGCATACCATACCTTACCATACCACATACACGTATCATGTGGTGTATTGCAAAACTGAGTGTCAATTACGCCAACAGAAGAAAAAGTAAGAAGAAAAATTAAAGCCAAAAATATCAACAGGTTGATGTTTAAGATGATGAAGTCATTTTTAATTTGTGTAGTAAAAAGCGAGAGTTGTGTAGTTTTAGTTGAATTTCATCTGTAGGTGTATTATACTCAAGTGAAAAAGGTAATTTGTTTAAATGAATCTGTGCATCGTATCGATTCATTTTCAAAATCCTCTAATTTCTTCTACTCACTTGATTTATGATGGCTTGTTTTTCTAACTCCTTTTGTATTTATTGTTTTGTTTAGAATTCTTATGCAAGGTGTGAAACACATTCATCAACCAACCTGAAACCAATCTGGAAATCTTCGTCACTCAGCCAGCATCAACAACAAAATTCGGTCGGGTTTTCAATACAAACAACGTCAAGTCAGTCAGTTCTTCTATACAGATCAGAAACTTGGCGGGCGGGTGGGTCACAAAGAATATTTCCAACAGGCTGGCTATTGGACACCTTTATCTTCAACTAACTGTCTTCGCTCTATACTGAAGATCAGATGGTCGGGCCGGAAAGAATCACCAACAAGAAACTATGGGCACTAGCAAACAAAACAAAAACCAACCAATTGCCAACCAACAAATATGCAGGAGAGAGTAGAGATGGATTGAACACTCACTGAGGAGACCGCTGGGTGACATCGCGCGCGCGTCAGGCCATTGCTCGAGTGGAATCCGAAATGGAAGCGGTGAATGCGATGTCGGTGCAAGGGTGACATGGAGGAGATCGTGTGAAGAGGAGTTGAAAGAGTATGGACTAACTAACATGGATTCAGGTGAAAAGTACAGAAGAAGACAGAAGTGGCAAGTGGAGACGTGCAGTTGAAGCCCTATGTTCCACTAGGAACCCAAAGGAACAATAGTAATAATAATAATATGCAATTTCATATTTTTCAAATAATGGTTTCTAGCGATTTGATTGATTGATTGGTTACAGGATTTCATCATTAGCTGATATTGGTTAGAGAACTATTGGAAAACCACCCACAGGGAGTACTGGACAGCTGTTTCGTCGTGACCAGTAGGATGTAGCAGGTCGGGTGTGAGGACAAATACTCGCTGAAGACATTGGCTAGAGGTTGCGCTATATCGTGAATTGGCAGAAGTTAGAACTCATGGGCTGGCTGGCCACAGGATTTGGTCCCAGTGGCTTAACGTTCTACGAGGTCGCTCGCCTTGTAACCAGAAGGCTCTGAGTTCGAACCCCCTGTGGTGGGTGCGTACTGATGAAGAGTCCCAAACTAGACTGACCAAACAGCTGTCCAGTACTCCCTGCAGGTTTTCCAATACTTCTCTGACTGATGTCAGCTCATGATGAAATCCTGTAACCAATTTCATATTTTGTTTTGTTTCTGTGTGCATCTTGATTACAACTCGCCTTTTAAATTCATTCATCGTATTACGTAACTCCAATAGACTTAATTAACTCCTTTTATACATTGATTAATAGTAAGAATTATGTCTGTCTGTGATAACTCGTCGCTTTTGTTAGTACCCACTTTCATGAATTTACCGTCGAAAAACAGTGTCTCTACTGAACTCTTTGTTTTGTTTTATTTTTATTGATTTTCTGAAAAGAAGTTTTCAAGAATACGATGTATAACAAACCGAAATCAACTAGGCGTAAAAAGAAACACTTGTTTCTGAAGCTGGAATACAATTTGGATGTGGTTAGTGAAGTCGTAC
This sequence comes from Trichobilharzia regenti, assembly GCA_944472135.2. Lineage (NCBI taxonomy): Eukaryota > Metazoa > Platyhelminthes > Trematoda > Strigeidida > Schistosomatidae > Trichobilharzia > Trichobilharzia regenti. The sequence continues at coordinate 5,379,429 of OX235262.1, read as the reverse complement.
ATCTAAGATTATCTAGGGTAATATATTGGACTTATATTGCCACCACCTTTTGTTTGTCATTTTCCAGGTACCGAGCAATGAAGATTGCTCACGTGAAAGACAAACCAGCAAGCTGTTCCACTTCTGCATGTATCTACAAATTTAGTTTCTCCTATGGAGAGAGCTGGGCTATATAGGGCGAACAGCTAAACATCCCAACAAGCGCAACATTACTGAGCATCTTCTTTCATGTTTCGGAATAGCCAAATAACATCCCTAAGAAGCTCCAATTTGACTCATTTGATCAATGATAGTGGCCACTAAGTGGATGGTAGTAGTACTTTTCAGGTCATCAACGGATGGAATACGAACCCGCCTGTTAAATACATAGCACAAGAAAATATGGGGACTAATTCAGGGTAACAATCTTAGTCCCTTTGCATACAACAAAAGAACTTTGTTCTACGCTTGTCTCTACCTTGCTTGCTTAGCTGAATTCTGATTCAAAGAAACCCTCGCAAAGTTTCTTATTTTCCATTCCCTTCGTACTTTTATGATATTTATTATCTCAACTCTGATTATCTGTCTATCCACTTCACTTCCTTTAGTATTATGTAACCCTTAGGATTTGACCTTGTTTGTTTATTTATTGAATTCTTTACATATGCACATACCACTCACCACCTTGCGTCGGTGGTATAGCGGTTAGGACACTCGCCGACCATGCACATGGTCCGGGGTTCGATCCTTGGCCACCAACGTACTCCTTTACCTCGCTAGGCCAGAAATAATCCTGGTAAATAGGGAAAGGTTGAGCAGGAGGTTAGCAAACCCATCCTATAAAATAAACACGACTACAGAAACTTCAAGCCACTAGCTTGAAGCCCTCCCTATGTTCCACTGGGGAACGTGAAGGAGAAAAACTCACCACCTTTGTTATTCTCATTGCCTCACCTGCAGCATAAACGTTATTGTCGTTATTTTTGTTACCATTTATAAGCATAGTTATTAATGATGTTCAGAACATTTACCACATTACTATTATTATTATTATTATTTGATCCACAAAATCATTGTCACTGGTTAAATGTTGTTTTATATATAAATCTATGTAAATTAGAGTGAAGTCTGAAGAACATTAACACTGTTCGCTTATACTGTCTCGTTCTTATATCAATAATGGGAATATTTAAAGATTTGGAATCTATATTTTACACCCTTTTTAATCCTTTACGTTCCCAGTGGAAGATAGGGAGCTTCAGGCGAGAGGCTTAAAATTTCTGTAGCAGTGATGATTATTTTTGCAGAATCTGGTTGTTAACCAGCCTCATGCCCAATATTTCCTCTTTACCAGTTTCTATTTCTGGCTTATTGAAGTAACACTGTGCCTTATCGGACAGTGATTAAACCCTGAACCATGTGCATGGTTGGCGAGTGTCCTAACCGCTGTGCCACTGACGGACATATTTTATTTTTATTTATTTTTTGATTACAGCTTGATCCCATACGTACAAGTATGAAATTCTCAGTATGTGATATCGGTAGCCCAAATTTTGCAGGCCGACCATAGATATTAGGTGTGCATCGACAGGGAATCAAACCCCGGATCATGTGGATGGTCTACGAGGGTTCTAACCCCTGTGCCACTGACGCACACTGATTGATTTCAATTAAGCTAAAATACTCCGTTTCTGTTGACTTGTTTTGCTACTAGTATGAACCCCTGTCATGGATTAGTAGTCTAGCAGATAAAACGTTGACGTTGGAAACGACAGGTTTGGAGTTCGAGTCTCAAAAGGAACACTAACACCCACTGAGGAGTCTGACTATTCCTCAAAATAGGCAACGATTTCTCATACTTCTTTTGTATAGAAAGCTGTAGCTTAAATTCATGATTTGCCAAGTTGTCTGATGTCTGTAAGAGTTTAAATGAACGAAGAAAAGGCGGTAAGTTAGCATGAATTTGATATGTGATGTTAAAATTGTCATGAGGGTTGGAAGATTGACAGAAGTCAGTCAGATGTTCAAGTATACGGCTTCGCACAATCTTCGGTTCTCTTTTGTATATCCATGCTGGAATGTGTTCTTGAATCTTTGTGGAGAACGCTCTCTGGCTACATTCAATGTACGTCGCTTCACAAGGGTAAATGAACTGATAGAGGCACATGTAAGAGGTCAGACAAAGAAGCATATCTTTTATACAGACGGTGAACAAAATTTCAGCTGGTGAGGGTCATTTGCAATTTTAAAGCAAAAAGTGTTTTACTGACTGATTAGGATAGATGACTTTTGAGTATACCTGAGGCCTGATCACTTTTGAATTCCAAATTCATGAGGATAGGTTTCTTTGGAGTCCGTGAGTCAGTGATCAGTTTAGACTGTTTATCTTTCGCGTTTTTTGTCAATAAATCGGTTCATCTAATCCTTCTCTGAGAGCAGAGCTTTTAGGAAGGAAAGTTCCGAGTCGATGCATATGTTTCTTTTTTAATCCTAAAGCAGAACGAGGAAATTAAGTTCTTTTTCCTGGATAGAGAGACACCAAATTATAAAAATTAGTTAGTTATCCATTCCACTTAGGTTTCCAGTGCATGAATTTTTTTTCAGGATCCATATTTATGTTTCTAAATGAACTGATGTACATAAATCCGATTGTACAGCTGCTTTTGAGGATGAAGTCATTGAAAAGATATCTGTTTGTTGAGCTTCCCACTCTTTTCTCTTGAATATCCAGAGGGGCACTTTCCATGATTTGAAATGAATTCAGCGAGTTATAATGTTCTCTTCTCTAGATTTTATTTTTAATTCCTTTGTCTCTTGAGTGGAACAGTGGACTTTAACCATTAGCTTTGAAGTTTCAGTAAAGTTGATGTCTCTTTTCAAGGGGTAAGGCTGCTTTCTTCCCACTAGAGAAGACAGAGGTTGTAAATGAACATGAACATTGAACGCTGATTCATTGACCTTGGTTGCCATTGGCAGGCAACTGGAGGGCGCGAATGGTCCAATCGTATACAAGTTGGAAGAAGACGAAGGAATCCGAATAGAAGCAAATTACATTCCTTGTAAAACATTTATCCATAGACTTTGTAATGATATCGAATTTAACTGCCGAAAAATATATAATTTCTTATTGCTTCTTGTATTTTAGAGTTAAAGTTGATAATCATTCCTAGCAATCATCAGTTTAGAGCGTCTTCGCAAATAATAGCAACTTAGGGTTAAAATCCTTGACAGAGGTCATAAAGATAATAGCAGCAACAACAATAACCAGCATCAACCATTATCAGGAAATCGCGCACTTTTCTACTGGTGCGCTACAATTGCTGAGTTACATAAAACTCTCATTTCTCTGGGTTTTTTGACCACGAAGTTTTGCAAATTATTGCAATCCGTTTACTTTCGAACACCAAACCTGTGGATATAATCTTACTGACTACTAACACCTATAACCAACTGTTTGGCATTTTCGTGACTTCTTAACACTGGCTCATATCTGTAATTGTATATATTGTTGGATTTATATGTTCAAGTCGGCTCAAGTCAGTGAGTCTGTCGTTTTGATATCAATTTAGTTAACTGTTCTCAACTGTATTGTATATTGTTGTGTTGTATTGTTACCCTTTTTGCTGTGAATTATTTTCCTTTTGCTGGTGTTGTTCTGATTGTTTTATTCCTTGTTTTCCGGTTTTAAGGGGAGCAACGACCTTGACCTTGGCGGCCTGTTGAATTTTTGGGCCTGCTAACAAAATATCTACATTTTGCATCCAGTTTCCCGTTTACCAGCATACACTTATCACTTAAATATGAATTCTAACAGAATCATTTACTCTCGTAACTTTATTAATAATTTACGACCAAATGACTTTCATATTCCAAAGAAACCAAGGAGGAAACATCGTAGTGGTTGGCAGAGAGCTCTCAAACGTACACCAATACACTTAACTACGGTCCCCGTCATAATGAACTCAAACTGTCGCTCTCTACCAAATAAGATAATGTATCTACAATCCCTGATGTCAACTGATACGTATCATAACACTGCCATAATCGCATTACAAGAAACGTGGTTGCATGAACTGTATGATGACAACCTTATCTCACTAAAGGACTTTATTTTATTTCGACAAGACCGTCAATGTTGTAATAAGAAAAATGGTGGTGGCGTTGCAACTTTTATTCACTCCAAATGGTCTGTCTCAAATAACATCTGCTTCACCTTCTCAAATGACTTCATTGACTGTATTACTGTCAAATGTCGCCCCAAACATATCCCCAAATACAAACAATTCTATATTACAAACATGTACATTTCTCCTAGTTGCTCTCCATCTGATCTATCTAATTTTGCTGATGAATTCACCATGTTTGCTGCTGCCAACTTCGACAACTCTCTATCCGTTATTACTGGAGACTTCAACACATCAGATTGCTCCTTTCTTGAAGCTCTTGGTCACACAAATATAGTCAAATTTCCCACTCGACTTGACAAAACCCTTGACTTGGTTTTTACCAATGATGAAGGAGTATATGAAACACGTAGACGTTCACCGATACATAACTCCGATCACTGCATTGTCCGCGTTTTGCCAAAAATATACAGCAAAACACATATTAAAATCTTCTCACACCTGTCCACGAAGGCACAACAAAGAAGCTACACATCTGACAACTTACTCAATCTAAGATGCATGTTAAAAGATACCAACTGGGATCTATTCTATGAAAGTACATTAGATGACTCAATCACCAATATAATGGATTATCTTAAGTTCTGCCTTGACATATGCTGTCCCAAACAAACACTGTTCAAACGCCTCGACCGCTTCTCGTCACCCCATCTCAAACAACTTCGCAGGCAAAAAGAAATGTTATATAAATGCAAAGACAAGTTAGGACTTAAAAAGATAAATGCTCAAATCAAATCTGAAATCAAAAATCTTAATGCTATCTATAACCAAACACTTTTATCATGCAAATCTCCAAACAGCATGTGGAAACTTTTCAATGAAATTACTGGCAATAGTAAGCGATGTAATGTTTTTCCCTCTTGTGATGTTAATGCTCTTAATCTGTCTTTTATACGCTCTCCTTCTACCATAACCACTTCTAATGTTACCAATCTTGTAGCTGATAACTTCCAGGACTTCAATACTCTCGATGTTTTGAAATGTCTTAAAACTCTTAAGCCCTCACATAGTCTTGGCCCTGATGGCATACCTGCATATGTCCTAAAACAATGTGCAGATGCTTTATGTTCTCCTCTAACTAATATACTAAATGCTTCTTTCTCCGAAAACGTTGTACCTGTTCCATGGAAAGACATTAAAATAGTCCCTGTCCCTAAACCTGGAAATAGCAAGAACGTAAAGTTCAGACCCATCGCCATCACTTCCCCGTTTCTAAAGCTCATGGAAAAACTAATACTTCTTAAACTCGAACCCTCCCTTAAAAGCTTCGAAGACCCCAAACAATTTGCCTACAGACAGGGTAGGAGTACTTTAGACGCTGCAGCCGTCTTACACAACAGTATTGTCTCATCATTAGACAAAGGTGCCAAATATGTCCGCTGCACGTTTCTTGACTTCACTTCTGCTTTCGACTCTGTACCTAGAAGTCTCTTGCTAAATAAGCTCTCCATGACACAAACCGAGTCTTGGGTCACTAAGTGGTTGCATTCCTACTTTTCAAACAGAATGCAGTACACCGTATACAAAGGTCAATCCTCCTCTGCTGTGCTCACTGAATCTGGTGTCCCCCAAGGTGCTGTACTCTCCCCACTTCTCTTTTCATTCTTCCTACATGACCTACCGTCTTCAAATGATATTAACTTTGTCAAATATGCTGATGACCTAACTGTATCTTTACCTGTCAAATGTCAAAATGACTGCTCTAAACTAAATGGCTTCTTATCAGAAATTAGCCAATGGTCCAAGGAAAACGGTCTAACCTTAAACCCCTCCAAATGCCAAACAGTTAATTTCACCTTTAGGCATAAATCTGACCTAAACAAACTGGTTAGCGCTCACGAGGTGTGCAACATAGATGGCACTGAAATAGAAACTAAGTCGGAAATTAAATACCTAGGCGTCACTCTATCTTCTGATCTTTCCTGGTCGTCTCATATCTTGACGATTTCCAAGAAAATATACCGTCTTACCTTCTACATCAAGAAGTTAAGACATTCTGGTGTAACCCAACCCTTACTACTACAATTTGTTAACTCCCGTATTCTGCCTATAATTCTCTATTGCTCCCCCTTAGTCTTTCCTGGGCTATTGAAGAAAGACTATACCTTATTACGTAGGATGTTAAAGGTTGTCAGCAGGGTAAGCAGCTTGCCACTTAGCCAGCTTGTTAACATTCTGGTGGACAGGCACATGGACTCATGTGAAAAATGGGCGAAGTCCATTTTATCTGACTCACAACACCCTCTACACTCACAACTCTCCCCATGTATCTCTTCAGGGAAAACAAGAAGTCTATATAGGAAACTATATGCCCGCACTAGTAAGTACAAAAACTCATCCATACCCTACCTAGCCCGTGTTCTGTGTGATAAAGAATGCATCAGGCATGAAACCTTTAACTTATTAAATAGTCACTAGAACCAATGAATCTCGTCTTTCCAACTCACATCATTTATAGGTACAACGTTTTCTCGCTCTTCATTCTGTATTTATTTTTGTTATGTGCTGTTTTGTTTCTCTCTTCCTTGCAAACTCTACTTAAAACATTCTTGTTCGTTCTTTTACACTCTGTATATCTCGACCATTTTGCTATCGCTTACGCCAGTAAATATGCTAGTAGTATCTACTTTTGTAACACCTTCAAACATTTTAATTTTGGCTTTGCTACCGACATACTAATATGTTGTTGAGATAATCTTTAAACTATGTAGAACTTTATTTATTGTTAATGTAAACAAAAAACTGGATGCAATATTGTAGTAAAATGCTGAGAATTCCATTCTGTATCACAAGTACTGATTTGGAATAAAGCTTATATAATAATAATAATAATAATAATAATAACCCACAAGGTCGCTTCTCTCTGAACTTTATCTTAATGTAACAATTCTTTTCTCAGGCGTGAGGCTAGCAAGCCCACCCTGTAAACAAAACTGCTACAGAAACTTCAGCACAATGAATCGAAAAAGTAAGACAAGCTTTCATTACTCTCCAGTCTATGTGGAGGTCAACAGCACTACTCATCATCAAAAATAAGATCCGAGTCTTCAACTCCAATGTGAAGTCAGTGCTAGTCACTATACGGATCAGAGACTTGGCGAGTCATAAAGAGCATCTCAAATAAACTACAGACCTTCATTAACAGTTGTCTTCACTCAATACTCAAGATCAGATGGCCAGGAAAGATCACCAACAGGGATCTCTGGAAATGAGCGAACCAACCAGGAACCGATTGTGAAACAAATAGGCAGGAAGAAATGGAGGTGGATTGGCTGGCCATACGCTGAGAAAACCATCCATCAAGTGACATAACTAGACAAGCCATCGCTCGAGTGGAACCCGACCTTAAGGGAAGCGGCGAGTTGGCCGTCAGTGCGATGGTGGGTGACTTGGAGGAGGTCATGTGAAGAGGAGATGAAAGCATGTGGGCAGACTTGGAGCCGAGTGAAAACGTTGGCAGAAAACCGAAGGCAGTGGAGATGCGCAGCTGAAGCCTTATGTTCCTCTAGGAATTAAAGGAAACAATAATAACCATTATCAGCGGAGGAGAAATTTAACAGAGGTTACTTCCTTTCCCTATCTGGATGAGAGGAAGTTTCATTTCAACTAAAAGCGTTAGCACGGATGAAGATGTCAAACCTGGCCCAACATCAGAAATGCAAGGCCCGCCTTCATCAGATTGAAATCAGTTTGGAAATATTCCACACTCTGCAGTATAAAGAACACGATTCAAATTTTCAACAGCGGTGTTCAGTCAGTCAGTCAGTCAATTCTCCCACATGGGTCAGAAACTTGTCACTTGAATCATGAGAAGCATTTCGAACAGCCCACTGTAGACTCTTATCATTGACTGCTTTCTCTTCATACTAAAGGTCAGATCAACAACAAACTATGCAGAACAGGGTAATCAAGAACCTATTTCTCAACGCCAAGAAAAACGTCAAATATCATCGCGCGCCAGGCCATAGGTCAAGTGAAATCTAAATGGGAAACAATGAGTGGGGCGTATATCCAGGAGCGACATGTAAGAGACCATATGAGGAAGATGGTGGCTAGCCAGACAAAGAGCACAGCCGAAAATATAGCAAAGTGGAAATATGTGGTGTTGAAGCCCTACATTCTGCTTGGAGTCAAGGGAAACAGTAATACTGTGGTTCAGGAGGGTGTTAGCCAAGAATTGAACTCCAGATCACATAGGAAATGGTTGACCAACTCACTCTTCACTCCATCAAGTGAAATAATTCCAAATTCACTTTTACTATCAATTTGCAAATGAATACAACTTCATAACAATTGAATTAACAAAAAGTTTAAAGAATCCATTGAACATTGAACAACTTAGTGACTTACTTACTTATACCTTTTGTTTTAATGTACTTAGAAGAATGATTTTTTAAAATTAATCTTCAAGGTGTTGTGATTTTATTGTTTTTATTGTCGTTGTTGTCGTCTTGACGGTTGTCTGTCTTCCACAAAACAGAAAAAACAAATTATGATCACTAAATTTGATCGTTTTAATGTATATATATATATATATATATATATTGAATTTGTAACAATCAAATTATGCAATCCAATTGGTCTAGAAGTAAATTCCATGTTTAATTTATTTCTTAGAGAAATCACATTTAAAGTGTGAAACAGTATTATTTATCCAGTAATCCAGTAGGGAATAATACTGTTTCACACAGTGCAGGATATTTCATCTAATAAATAAATTAATATGGAATTACATGTACTACCACAGTGTCCAAGATTTAAACTTATATAATTTATACAAGTTTAACCAGGGATCGATATCAGTTAAGAGGAGCATTGAAAACCTGCAGGGACTAATGGGCAGCTGTTTCATCCCAGTAGCTTATGAATCATCGGCTGTACGCACTTGACACACCACAGTTTGAACCAAGATCCTTGCTGTTACAAGGCTAGATCGTTTACCATTCAGCCACTAGGACTCGATTCAGTGTCCAGCCCATGAATTCTAACTTCTAAGCAACTCGTGATTTAGCACGACTGGCATCAACCAATGTCATCCATGGGACAGCTGACTGGACGGAACTCACTGGTTACAACTTCTCATTAGACCTCCAGGAAACTCTGTGCTGTAGCCAGTGACTCACTAGCGATCATCAGATTGATTTTCTATAGTTGATTTGTAAGGATTAGTTTTGTTGTTACGAGTTGGTCGCGGATTGATATGAGTTAGAGAAGCACTGAAGACCTGCAGGGAGTACTGAACAGCTGCTGTTTCATCCTAGTTTGCGAATCATCGCCAGTACGCACCCACCACCCACCAGGCTTCAAACACAGCACCTTCCGGTTACAAGACAAGCTGGCTCACATACAGTTAAGCAGCCCCTGGGACCCGATTCAATGGCCAGCTCATGAATTCTAACTTCTAACCAACTCGTGGTTTACCGCGACCCCAACCAATGTCATCAGTGGGACATCCATTCTCACACTTGACTGAATGGATCTCACTGGTTACTACTTCTCACAACAATCCCAGGTAAATAACCACCTGAATAGGGCCATTCGCCAATAAGCGTCTCATCGATATTCAATTACTGGTTTGTAAGGATGTCATTTGTTTTGAAGTTTGATCAAGAAATCGTATCAGTTGAAGAACCATTTCAAACAAGTACGGTAGGCTTGTTACCTCAACCCCCCCTCCCTGCGAGTTTGGGTGAGAGAGGGAGGGGTTGAAACCCAAGACTTTCTGGTTATAAGGCAAACGCATAAGCCATTCACTCACTAGAACCAAATCCCATAGCCTTGTCCTCTAATTGGAATATTCTAGGATTCAACGACGAAGTGTCCAACACACACTGACACACAATAAGATGAAACTATCCTATCCAGTACTCCAGTACTCATCACTTTTCAATAGTTCTCGAATTAAAATCAATTCACAATGTATATGCAAAGAGAATTTATGTAAATGACAATCACTCTAATATTTTTGTATTCATATATGTGTGTGTTTGTGTAGGTATGTGTGTGCATTTGTGTGTCTCCACACACATATGAAAAGACAAATCAATTAAAATGTAATTTAACTGCCAATCATTACAAAATATAACTTTAAAGGGTGATTAAAATGCCTGGAATGTCACTACATATAGAGAAAATGTGAAGAGAAACTATAACTGGAATGCCAAGTAATATCCCACTAAGCATAGGCGGAAAGATAGATAGATAGATAGATAGATAGATAGATAGATAGATAGATAGATAGATAGATAGATAGATAGATAGATAGATAGATAGATAGATAGATAGATAGATAGATAGATAGATAGATAGATAGATAGATAGATAGATAGATAGATAGATAGATAGATAGATAGATAGATAGATAGATAGATAGATAGATAGATAGATAGATAGATAGATAGATAGATAGATAGATAGATAGATAGATAGATAGATAGATAGATAGATAGATAGATAGATAGATAGATAGATAGATAGATAGATAGATAGATAGATAGATAGATAGATAGATAGATAGATAGATAGATAGATAGATAGATAGATAGATAGATAGATAGATAGATAGATAGATAGATAGATAGATAGATAGATAGATAGATAGATAGATAGATAGATAGATAGATAGATAGATAGATAGATAGATAGATAGATAGATAGATAGATAGATAGATAGATAGATAGATAGATAGATAGATAGATAGATAGATAGATAGATAGATAGATAGATAGATAGATAGATAGATAGATAGATAGATAGATAGATAGATAGATAGATAGATAGATAGATAGATAGATAGATAGATAGATAGATAGATAGATAGATAGATAGATAGATAGATAGATAGATAGATAGATAGATAGATAGATAGATAGATAGATAGATAGATAGATAGATAGATAGATAGATAGATAGATAGATAGATAGATAGATAGATAGATAGATAGATAGATAGATAGATAGATAGATAGATAGATAGATAGATAGATAGATAGATAGATAGATAGATAGATAGATAGATAGATAGATAGATAGATAGATAGATAGATAGATAGATAGATAGATAGATAGATAGATAGATAGATAGATAGATAGATAGATAGATAGATAGATAGATAGATAGATAGATAGATAGATAGATAGATAGATAGATAGATAGATAGATAGATAGATAGATAGATAGATAGATAGATAGATAGATAGATAGATAGATAGATAGATAGATAGATAGATAGATAGATAGATAGATAGATAGATAGATAGATAGATAGATAGATAGATAGATAGATAGATAGATAGATAGATAGATAGATAGATAGATAGATAGATAGATAGATAGATAGATAGATAGATAGATAGATAGATAGATAGATAGATAGATAGATAGATAGATAGATAGATAGATAGATAGATAGATAGATAGATAGATAGATAGATAGATAGATAGATAGATAGATAGATAGATAGATAGATAGATAGATAGATAGATAGATAGATAGATAGATAGATAGATAGATAGATAGATAGATAGATAGATAGATAGATAGATAGATAGATAGATAGATAGATAGATAGATAGATAGATAGATAGATAGATAGATAGATAGATAGATAGATAGATAGATAGATAGATAGATAGATAGATAGATAGATAGATAGATAGATAGATAGATAGATAGATAGATAGATAGATAGATAGATAGATAGATAGATAGATAGATAGATAGATAGATAGATAGATAGATAGATAGATAGATAGATAGATAGATAGATGGATAGATCATTCTTTTCATTTTTCGCATCATTCCTACTCAAAAAGAAATATTAACCATATTTCTCATTTTTCTGTCTTCTTCAAAAGTAAAAGAACGTAGAAATTGTGCGAAAAATTATTGACATGAATGAATTGCTTACATCAAAATGATAAATTGTAGACAACTTTATTAGTAGTAGTATTAGTAATAACAATAATAATAATCCCTCTTACGTCATAATACTGTAGTGTAAAATGTGAAACGATGGAAAGGTCGAAAAGTCCATCTACAGGAAAGAAACTTGGACCGGACAATACATTCATTACAACAGTTTCTGCCCTATGAGCTATAATCGGGGATTAGTAAGGACACCCACTGTATGCCAGAGACAGGAAGTTATTCCATTATGGGTAAATTTTGTTTTGATAAAGTCTCACAGTGTTATACAGTAATGTTTACTGATGACGTTTCGAGCACAATTTATTGCTCATAATCATATCAAGGTAATCACACGACTTCCTAAATTCATTTATATAGTTCCATTGTTTTTCTCTTGATTTTCACTTGATTTGATTGGTAATAGTATTTTCCATATTTCAGGTATGAGTGATGAGTCATTCCTATTGCATGTGTTGGGTGTAGACTCGATGAACAAGGATTCAGTAATCAATCTCTCTCTCCACCTACCTAGATTACTTTTTAGAATTTTAACTCTCTCCCACCCTATTGTGTGGTTGTGTGTTAACGCATGCATTGCAATTGCTGAGCTTTTTTCTAAATTACTTATCTTCTCGGGGTCAACCATTCTTACCTTAGCTAAATTCTTATGCTCTGACAATCTGACTACCCCTGACCTACTAGTTTGACCTATGTAGTTGACCTCACAGTCATTGCATGGTATTTTGTAAATAATATTATTTTGTCTAATTGGGTCAACTGGGTCCTTTAACCTACAGAGCTTGTCCCTGAGTGAGTTTGTAGGTTTAAATGCCACCCTAATTCCTATTTTATTCAGAATCCTACGTAGTGTCTCAGATGTCCCCTCTTTATATGGTATAACTGTGGATGACTTATATTCTTTCTTATTTATGTTATTATTACTAGTTTCACAATTATTTTTATTTTGTTTTTGACCTTTAGTGATCTTCCTAATGAATTTTATAGGATAGTTATTCAACACCAACGCTTCTTCTATCTGTTTTAATTCATCATTTAGATCTTTTTTTGTGCTACTTAGTGCCACTGCTCGGTTTGTTAAACATTTAACTAAGCCTGCCTTAACAGTTAAAGGATGAGACGAATTAAAGTCTAAATATCTATTAGAATGCGTTGGTTTTCTATAAACACTAGTGTGTAGTTTGCCTTCTTCTATTCTTTTTATCTTACAATCTAACATAGCTAATTCTCCTTGTTCATTTTCTGATTCAAATGTGAATTTTATTCCCTCAACTTGTGAGTTTATATGTGTCAAGAAGCTAGAGATGTGTTCTGTTTTTAGCACTGTGAAAGTGTCATCCACATATCTCCACCATATTTTCGGAGTAGGGTTAAATGTATTGAGGGCACTATTTTCCCAGCTGTCCATAAATATGTCTGCTACGATAGGGGATATTGGTGATCCCATTGCTACACCTTCTGTTTGTCTATATATTTTGCCTTGGAACTTAAAGATAGTAGATGTGAGGCATAACTGAATTCCTAAAATAATTTCTTCAATGGACAGCTTTGTCCTATGACTGAGTTCCGGATCCGCAGTTAATTCTTTTTTAACTGCTTCTAAGGCCATATTAACTGGTATATTAGTATAAAGACTAGTTATATCAAAACTAACCATTGTTTCATCATTCGCTAGTTGAATGTCATTTATTTTATTTTTCATCTCATATGAATTAGTTAATCTAGAGTTTGAACGATTTCTAATGGGGCATAGTATTAGAGCTAAGTGTTTTGATAGTTCATACGTGGGGGTATTTCTAAAATCTACTATTGGTCTTATGGGGTAACCTGGCTTATGTATTTTTATAGTACCATATATTCTACTAGCATTATTAGTTTTAGGCATTAAATTAAACCATTTAGACTCACCCAGGGATGGCTTCATTCTGCGTATTAGTTCCGCTGTAGATTTCTTAACCTTATTCATTATTGTATCCACAGGCTTCTTAATTTCCTCATATGGACCCATTTGAATATGTTCAGTAACTTTTTTGATGTAGTCAGATTTATCCAATACTACGGTGGCGTTTCCTTTGTCAGCTTTTGCGATGACAATGTTTTTATCCTGTTTAAGACTAATTAAAGCTTCCCTTTCCGATTTTGTTAAGTTTGATTTTGTTTTCTTTTGATTTTTTAGTGTTAATGCACATTGTGCTCGAACCTCTTCTGCTGTAGTCTTATCTATTGAGTTTAGTGCTGCTTCTATGTTAGGAATGACGTCCTCTGGTTTTAATTTATTAACTGTTACGTTAAAATTTAGTCCTTTTTCAAGTACTTTTATCTCATTAGAGTTTAGTTCCCTTGATGAGAAGATAAGTAATTGAATATAATTAATTTAGATAAAAGCTGAGCAATTGCAATGCATGCGCTAACACACAACCACACAATAGGGTGGGAGAGAGTTAAAATTTTAAAAAGTAATCTAGGTAGGTGGAGGGAGATGTTGATTACTGAATCCTTGTTCATCGAGTCTACACCCAACACATGCAATAGGAATGACTCGTCACTCATACCTGAAATATGGAAAATACTATTACCAATCAAATCAAGTGAAAATCAAGAGAAAAACAATGGAACTATATAAATGAATTTAGGAAGTCGTGTGATTACCTTGATATGATTATGAGCAATAAATTGTGCTCGAAACGTCATCAGTAAACATTACTGTATAACACTGTGAGACTTTATCAAAACAAAATTTACCCATAATGGAATTACACTCTACCACAGTGCACAAGTTTTATTCTTATATTAATGATACATATGGTCTTCCTACTAGGAAGCTTATCAACAAACTCACACGACTTAGTCAAACTGAAGCAAGATTTACAAATCATCGGATTTTTAACAGTCGATGTTTAAAAAGCCATATAATTCCAAAATATTTACGTCTACGTACTCCAATTACTTCAAACAAAATAACATCAGCCGCAGAACATGTCAGTAAATTATGTCTAAGAGAAGAATTACATAGAGTTACTGTAAAACTAAATAATATACGAAATCAAATTGAAAAACTTAAACACAAACTCAAATGTATGATCAATGACAAAGATTATATAATTGTTGTTGAAACATCCAACAAAGCCAGAGAATCCGCATTAAGAAAATCAAAAATCACGCAAATCAAAAAATTCAACAAACTAATAGAAGAAAAGAACACAACAAATGAAACAGATATGAATGCTTCATCCTCTATCGACAGAACAAAGTGGGTGATCAACCTCTCATCAAGGGAACTAAACTCTAATGAGATAAAAGTACTTGAAAAAGGACTAAATTTTAACGTAACAGTTAATAAATTAAAACCAGAGGACGTCATTCCTAACATAGAAGCAGCACTAAACTCAATAGATAAGACTACAGCAGAAGAGGTTCGAGCACAATGTGCATTAACACTAAAAAATCAAAAGAAAACAAAATCAAACTTAACAAAATCGGAAAGGGAAGCTTTAATTAGTCTTAAACAGGATAAAAACATTGTCATCGCAAAAGCTGACAAAGGAAACGCCACCGTAGTATTGGATAAATCTGACTACATCAAAAAAGTTACTGAACATATTCAAATGGGTCCATATGAGGAAATTAAGAAGCCTGTGGATACAATAATGAATAAGGTTAAGAAATCTACAGCGGAACTAATACGCAGAATGAAGCCATCCCTGGGTGAGTCTAAATGGTTTAATTTAATGCCTAAAACTAATAATGCTAGTAGAATATATGGTACTATAAAAATACATAAGCCAGGTTACCCCATAAGACCAATAGTAGATTTTAGAAATACCCCCACGTATGAATTATCAAAACACTTAGCTCTAATACTATGCCCCATTAGAAATCGTTCAAACTCTAGATTAACTAATTCATATGAGATGAAAAATAAAATAAATGACATTCAACTAGCGAATGATGAAACAATGGTTAGTTTTGATATAACTAGTCTTTATACTAATATACCAGTTAATATGGCCTTAGAAGCAGTTAAAAAAGAATTAACTGCGGATCCGGAACTCAGTCATAGGACAAAGCTGTCCATTGAAGAAATTATTTTAGGAATTCAGTTATGCCTCACATCTACTATCTTTAAGTTCCAAGGCAAAATATATAGACAAACAGAAGGTGTAGCAATGGGATCACCAATATCCCCTATCGTAGCAGACATATTTATGGACAGCTGGGAAAATAGTGCCCTCAATACATTTAACCCTACTCCGAAAATATGGTGGAGATATGTGGATGACACTTTCACAGTGTTAAAAACAGAACACATCTCTAGCTTCTTGACACATATAAACTCACAAGTTGAGGGAATAAAATTCACATTTGAATCAGAAAATGAACAAGGAGAATTAGCTATGTTAGATTGTAAGATAAAAAGAATAGAAGAAGGCAAACTACACACTAGTGTTTATAGAAAACCAACGCATTCTAATAGATATTTAGACTTTAATTCGTCTCATCCTTTAACTGTTAAGGCAGGCTTAGTTAAATGTTTAACAAACCGAGCAGTGGCACTAAGTAGCACAAAAAAAGATCTAAATGATGAATTAAAACAGATAGAAGAAGCGTTGGTGTTGAATAACTATCCTATAAAATTCATTAGGAAGATCACTAAAGGCCAAAAACAAAATAAAAATAATTGTGAAACTAGTAATAATAACATAAATAAGAAAGAATATAAGTCATCCACAGTTATACCATATAAAGAGGGGACATCTGAGACACTACGTAGGATTCTGAATAAAATAGGAATTAGGGTGGCATTTAAACCTACAAACTCACTCAGGGACAAGCTCTGTAGGTTAAAGGACCCAGTTGACCCAATTAGACAAAATAATATTATTTACAAAATACCATGCAATGACTGTGAGGTCAACTACATAGGTCAAACTAGTAGGTCAGGGGTAGTCAGATTGTCAGAGCATAAGAATTTAGCTAAGGTAAGAATGGTTGACCCCGAGAAGATAAGTAATTTAGAAAAAAGCTCAGCAATTGCAATGCATGCGCTAACACACAACCACACAATAGGGTGGGAGAGAGTTAAAATTCTAAAAAGTAATCTAGGTAGGTGGAGAGAGAGATTGATTACTGAATCCTTGTTCATCGAGTCTACACCCAACACATGCAATAGGAATGACTCGTCACTCATACCTGAAATATGGAAAATACTATTACCAATCAAATCAAGTGAAAATCAAGAGAAAAACAATGGAACTATATAAATGAATTTAGGAAGTCGTGTGATTACCTTGATATGATTATGAGCAATAAATTGTGCTCGAAACGTCATCAGTAAACATTACTGTATAACACTGTGAGACTTTATCAAAACAAAATTTACCCATAATGGAATTACACTCTACCACAGTGCACAAGTTTTATTCTTATATTAATGATACATATGGTCTTCCTACCAGGAAGTTATGTTCGCCTAACAAGTTAGGAAAAGTATTAAGCTTTGTTGAAAAATGCCTTAAGGAAAACGAGTATCCAAAATGATTTATCCTCAAGTACAGCAAAGAAAGAGATGAGAAAGAGAAATCTTCAACAGTTGAGAAGAAGATAGTGTTCATTTGCCTCCCATACGAAGGAGAAACCATGTCGCAAAATATTGAAAAGAGGATGAAGGGAGCAATAAAGAGATGCTTCCGTACAGCTAATCTTGTGACACTATACAGTACTACGTGCTCTATAAGGCAATCGAAACTGGATAAGTGCCCTGGTGATGTTACCTCCAACTGTATTTGTAACTTTACGTGTATCTGCGGCAGCAAGTACATCAGAAGGACAGAAAGAAGGGCTTCTATCCGGTTTTCAGAGCATATTCCAAGAAACTTATGCCTAAAAGAAAGCAGATATTTACAAAGTGCAATTTACCAGACACCCACCGTGTGGATACGGGTCATTTTGTCGAGATTTCTAAATCATTCAAAATATTAAACATACAATGGACAGTGAATCTACTACGATTTACTGTCGAAGCAATTGCAATCAAAAGTCACAGACCAAACTTATGCACACAGACAAAGAGAGTGTAGTCAATCTCTCACTCTCTTGGTAACCACATCACTTTCATTACACTGATTAGTCATACACACTAGTGAGCTCAACTCACTAAGCAAGTTTTCAAATTGATGAACTCTGACCTTCTTGAGTTGCTATGTTGACACTGTTTATTAGATTTTTCTGTTTTCTGTCTTCTCTCACACCCCCCTTTTTTCTTCTTTCATAGTTTGACAGTATATAAATTGATGGTGACCTAGATTGTAATACTTATATTCCAGATGCGTTCACCTTATAATGTTTTCTCTATTACCTTTCAAACAATGATGTATGAAACGTTATTATTTATAACCATTGTAATTTCAGGCAGTGGTGTGCAGCAGCTGATGAGAACCTGTGACATAGAATGATATCATTTTATACTGCAAATCTCGTCTTTCTTTCTCTACCGAAACTTGCTTTTTTTCTAACGGTTTCTATTAATCAGCATCATTGACAGTATATAAATATACGTTAATTGATGGATAGACAAATTATATTAGAGTTGATTAAACCATAGGACGAAGCTGTCCAATGAGGAATTTTTATTTTAGGAATTCAGTTATGCTGTCTCACATCTACTAGCCTTAAATTATAGGGAGTGAAATCAAAACATTTGGGCATAGCTGAGGCGCTAGCTATCCAAAAGGTCAAACCCACGATTTGTATACAAAAGAAATACGTCCATTCCCTGTCCCTGCCATGGCCATCATAAACAGGTAAATCTTTTTAGTAATGACCATCCCATCGCCTTTCTTATCTAAACTTCCTGTTTATTCATGTTATTTTCATAAGTTTTTCTTAATCCCCGTTTACACTATCATATTTTCATATCCGGACTTCTTGTTTATTTTGTCCTTTTAATATTTCTACATATTTAATCCCTGATTGCATAAACAATTATTCATCACATTAGTTTTTTTTATCCAAACATCCTGTCGACTTTTGTTATTTCTACATTTCTAACCCCTAATTGCACAATGTCAATCTTCTAAGCTATCATGATGCTACTTTGTTTGTTTTATCCGTCCCCCTGTTTATTATGGCATTCTAATTCCTAATTTTAATTTTTATTAATTTGACCCTTGACCGGATATTATTCTGGAACTTTCCTATCCATCTGATATAAATACACGAATGTGCAGCTATCATCTAGTTGATGACTTCGTCGAAAAGAAAATTGTCTTCGCTGCAATTGTCTTCTTAATAAATCCTATGACCCAATGTGTATATTTCGTGATTATAGGGAATAATAAAAAAGAAAATCACAGTTGCAGTGAAGAAAAGTTTTATTTTTCGACGAAGTCATCAACTAGATGATAGCTGTTCATCCGTGTATTCATGATAAATGGGTGGGAAAGTTCCAGAATGATTTCCGGTCAAGGGTCAAACTAATAAAATTACAATTAGGAATTATAATGCCATAATAAACAGGGGGATGGATAAAACAAACAAAGTAGCATCATGATGGCTTAGAAGATTGACACTGTGCAATTAGGGGTTAAAAATTTAGAAATAACCAAAATGATAAAGTAGACAGGAAGTTCGGATATGAAAATATGGTAGTGTAATTAGGGATTGATAAAAACTTAAAAATAACATGAATAAACAGGAAGTTTGGATAAGAAAGGCAATGGGATAGTCACTATTAAAAGAATTACGTGTTAATGAAGGCCATGGCGGTGTCTATGGTTGGACGTATTTCTTGTGGATACATGGAATGGGTTTGAGCTTTTGGATAGCTAGTACCTCGGCTATGCCCAGTTTTCTTGATTTCATTCCCTTTGATTGGTTTGGTCGAATCTTGTATATTATTTTGAAGGATTTTTCGAATGGCGCTGAATATCCTGAATTGACTAGATGTTCTGTCACTGAACTATAGACACATTTTTGTTCTCCTTTTACTAGCCAGGGTGGATAATGTTCACAAGCACCTTTCCAAGTTGGCGCATGGTACGGCCGATGCATTTAGCTCCACAAGAGCAAGTAAACTGGTATATGCACGTTGAGGTGGCCCAATGTGACAGCTCGTCTTTTGCGTTCCAGCTGAACAGTTTCTTGCAGGGAAACGTAAGTTGTAGGCTTGAGGATAAGTTTGTTTTCCTCAGAGATTTGCAAAGGCGTTTACGAAGGGTTTCTGCTACAATGTCACGTTTGAATTCTTGATTAAGCAGAAGTATCTTCTTCAGGACGGACTAGAAATGTTCTTTTAATAATGATATGATGACAATTTGCTCTATTCCAAAAACAGTACTAATGATACAGCAAGGAATTTTCAGCATTCAGTACAATATTGCATCTAATTTACTCAAAAACGACAAAATAAATAAACATTACATAATAATAACAATGAAACGTTGTTATAGCAGCTACATAGCAAAATACTGTATGCCATACGGAGAAAAATATGCATAAAGTACAAAATTGTAGTAATAATAGTAATAGCAACTGAAATAAAATAGCAAAGTTATACCTAAACGATAGAAAGTGGGACATCATATAATACAGAAAGATGAACAATGAAAGAGTCGATTCACTGTGCTAATTACATAGTAACTTATAAGTTTCACGTCTAACAGAGACTTCGTCACATAAAGTACGGGCTAAACACGGGGTATTATAGAATTTCTGTACTTAGTGGTACAAGCATATAACTTTTTATATTGACTTCTCGTCCTACCTGATGAGATACAAGGGGAAAGGTGTGAATAAACGGGGTGCAGAGGGTCTGACAGTACAGCCTATGCCCATTTTGTACAGGAATTTATGTGTCTCTCGACTATAGTATTGGCGAGCTCATGCAATGGCAGACCACAAGCTCTACTCACAGCATTTAATACTCTTCGTAATATGATATAATCTTTTTTGAGAAGCCCATGAAAGATTAATGGAAAGCAGTAGAGTACAATAGGTAAAATACAGGAGTTTAAAAATTGCAAAACTAAAGGTTGATTGATACCTGATTGTCTTCACTTTTTAATGTAGAAAGTAAGACGAAACATTTTCTTAGAGATAGATAAGATATGGGATGACCATGAAAGGTCAGAGGAATGAACTAATCCAAGGTATTTAATGCTTGATTTGGTTTCAATTTCACAGCCATCTATGCTACAGGGATCATGCGAGCTAACTAGTTCATGTAAGTCACGTCGATGCTTGAAAGTAAAGTCAAGTGCCTGACATTTGGAAGGATTTAATATAAGACCTTTTGACTTAGACCAATTGTCGATGTCCAACAGAAAGCTATTAAGTTTAAGGCTGTCACACTCGGAAGTGATAGGCAGTGATACAGTCAGATCATCCACATATTCGACAAAGTTAGTTTTGTTTGAATGAGGCAGGTCATGTAGGAAGAAAGAAAAAAGAAAAGGAGAGAGGATGGCGCCTTGAGAAACACCGGATTTTGTAAGCGAGGTAGAAGAAGATTTGCCATTATATATAGTATACTGCATTCTATCAGAAAAATAGGAATGCAACCAACTCTTAGCCCAGGATCCCGTTTGTGTCAACGATAGCTTATTTAATAAAAGGCCCCTAGGTACAGAGTCAAAAGCAGATGTGTAGTCTAAGAAAGCACTACGCACATATTTGGCACCTTTGTCTAAACAAGAAACAACATTTTGATATAAGACGACCGCAGCATCCAAGGTACTTCTACCATGTTTGTAAGCAAATTGTTTAGGATCATTAAAAGGTTTCCATGAAGGTTCAAGACGAAGTCCTCTTTGATTTGAGATTCTTGTCTATTAGCCTAGGCTGAAAACCATTTCCCATCATGGTTCCTTGGAGATTACGCAGTTCTTCGTCAATCACCTCCTCGCTGCATATCTTCCGAATCCCCGAGGAAAGAGCGTATATAAGGTTCCTCTTTCTGCTTAGGGGCACGAAGCTTTAAAAGTTGATGAGTTGTCCAGTCCATGGAGGCTTTTTGTGTAAGGAGATTTTCAGAGAGGTATTGGCGTTTCTCTTCAGATGGACGTCGAGGAAGTGGAACATTCCGTCGAACTCAGCTTCAAGAGTGAAGTCGATGTTTTAGTGGGCGTTCTTTAAGGTTTGAAGTAAGTTTTTAAGGTCCCGGTTCTCATCACAAATGATGAAAGCATTACCAATGTATCTCTTGTAGAGATGGATGTCAGCGATGGTCGATGGCAAGAAGTGGTTTCAGAGGCTGGCTATGAAACAGCCAGCCAAGAAGGATCTCAGTGGATATCCGATTGCTACGTCATCTGTTTTATTTTATTTTTTTAATTTTGATTGCTGCTTGATTCCACACCGGGATTACTAAACAGCTTTTTTGTCTCACTAGTTTGGGACTCTTCATCAGTACACGCTCACTGAGGTTCAAACCCAGGAACTTCTGGTTACAAGGCGAGCTCGCAGACCATTCAGCCACTGTGACCCGATCCAATGGCCCGTTAATTGTAACTTCTGCCGCTTCACGACATAGCGCGACCACTAGCCAATACCTTCGGCGAGTATTCGTCCTCACACCCGACCTGCTGCACCCTACTTGTCACGACTCATGATGAAATTCTGTAACCACTCAAATCCCTACAAACCAACACTTGAATAACAATGAGACTACTTTACGTTGTATATATATATATATATATATACGAAGTTTCTTGCGTTTTATTATAATAAATTTAATATCAGGATTTAGATATGTAAGGGGGTTCGAACCCAGGAGCTTCTGGTTACAAGGCTATCGAGCTCGTGTAGCCAATTAAGCCACTGGGACCCGGTTCAATGCCAATTAATGACATAGCACGACCACTTCGGAAGGTCTTCTTTGATGCGTAACTGTACTCACCTTCAACCTGTTATACCTAGCTTATAGACTACAAATTCCCACTAGAGCACCGAGGTTAACTGCCTGATGAATAGGGCCAGTGTTATAACTGTAGGGAATTGAATGAAGACGTTTTCACCTTGCTCTGTCTGCGCCTGAACTAATCTGCCTATCTGCTTGTCGTACCTTCCGATTTAGTAAAGCACGCAAATATCAAAAGACAAAGGCTGGACTGTGACTGTGTATTGAAGTGCAACAACGACAAAGAAAGCCATGGTATTTATACATTTTACAACAATATGGACAGCTAACAGCATTTGAAATAATTGATCTTAATAGCCAATAACAAAGTGCGTGAGAGATGATAATATACCATATGTGCGAGATTGACAGTCAATAACAAAATGTGTGGGAATGATAATATACCATATATACAAGATTAGCAGTCACTACCAAAATGTGTGAGAATGATAATATACCATATATACAAGATTAACAGTAAATACCAAAATGTGTGAGAATGATAACATACCATATATGCAAGATTAAACAGTCAATACCAAAATATGTGGGATCCTATCACCTCTCCCCGTAAAGAGTGTAGGACTTGCTTTTTGGATCTATTTGAAAAGGTTTCGGAGCTCTTCTTTGTCGAGTTGACCTTTGCGTGGTACTGGATAGAGCGTGATCTGTGTGTCTGACACATAACTGTCCTTTTTCATTCGTACGATAATGCAGCAAGAATTTATCCAAAATTTCTTCTGTTGTTCCCTCCCCCTTCGCTTTTGCATAAGCACGCTTAAAGGTGTCGACGAAACGTTCAGTCTGTCCATTCGATTGGGGATGATACGGGGGGCTACGAATATGCTGGATGCCAAACAGTTTGCAGCAACCAAGTTTGTCCTGGAAGACAGAAGCGTGCTTTTGACGACGGCGTTGCAAGAGAGATTGATCAGATACATCTCCGGGAACAACGTTGTGTGGTGAAGACGAAACATTAGAGCATACTGAATTTAATGGTACATTAAAGATATGGAGCTTGTCTAACCAGTCAAGACCAAGCAAATTCAAATCATGGTAGTTTGTAACGTAACATACACCATTGAAGTGATGCTCACCAAACTGAACCTGGCAATTTATCTCACCCACGAGTTTCAGTATATCTCCAGAGACATTCTTGGCGACATGCTCGGTCGGCAGAATCTGTGGGCAACCAAGTTTGCGCCACGTAGTTCGGGAAATTACGGTGATATCTGATGCCGTATCCAACTGAAGACGAATACGTTTGCCGTTAATATCTAGTGTTATGTACTTACGTTTGCTGGCGAACTCGACTTTGGAAGTTGTGAAAACGGTCTGTACTCGAGGAGATTGTTTCGGCTTGAAACGACTACTTCTGTTCCTCACCGAAGAATTTTTCTGCGGTGTACAGTAACCCTCCTTATGTCCAAAACGGTGACAATTACGGCATTTATGTTTCTTGAAAGGACAGAACTTGACAAAATGCCACGAACCACAGTGCCAGCACACTGAAG
This sequence comes from Trichobilharzia regenti, assembly GCA_944472135.2. NCBI lineage: Eukaryota > Metazoa > Platyhelminthes > Trematoda > Strigeidida > Schistosomatidae > Trichobilharzia > Trichobilharzia regenti. The sequence continues at coordinate 5,354,929 of OX235262.1, read as the reverse complement.
GAGGTTTAGCTGAATTTTGAGACTGACGTTCTGTGTGCTTAACGGTGATCGGAGGACTTTTCACTGTGTTAATCGAACCAAATTCAGACGACTGTCGTTTGCACTCCACCATAGCAGTATCGTGCTTCAAGTTGATTAAACGTAGGCATTCTGCTGTCACCATTTGTAAAGTCATTTTCGGGTCTTGTTCCACGAGTGACAGAAGTCGAGTTCGTATGTCAGTATCTTCTGGGTTCTTCAACCCACAAATAAAAATCAAACACTTGAACTGATCTGATGTCATTTCGTGTGGTTTGAACCTTTCACATTCCTTGTTCACTTTGCCAGCGTAAGTCACATAATCATCGGAAGGCATTTTTGTCAACTGAAAACATTGATACCGAATATTAAACATGGATGACTGTTCACCAAAGATTTGTGATAAAACGGTGACTGTCTCATCGAATGATAACTCACGTGGGTTCTTAGGCAGAATGAAGTTAACATATCTGTTGTGCTCAACAGTACCAAGTTTTCTTAGTAACAATCGGACTTTGGCAGCATCATCAAACATGTAGCATTCAATACGGAAAACGTCTTCGTAACGATTGAACCATGCATCAAATACGAGACCAGATATTGGGTCGTAGTTGAACTCACTGATAGAATTTGAGATGCTTTCATATTTGTCAGAATGAGATGTTGATGGAACTTGAATGGACAGCTTCTGAGTGAGAGCTTCGATTAATTTTAGTTGAGCTGCTTCATTCTGAACCTGCTGCTGCTGCAAGATAGATTTGAGATCGTCCAGAGAGATAGACATTGTAATTGGGTTGTAATTAACACAGTCAAAAATGTTATATAGCTGCGCTGAACAGAATAAAAACTGTCGTCGTTTGCTTGCTATAACTGCAATGAATTAAGGTAAAACCCCGTCGCCAATTTGTTATAACTGTAGGGAATTGAATGAAGACGTTTTCACCTTGCTCTGTCTGCGCCTGAACTAATCTGCCTATCTGCTTGTCGTACCTTCCGATTTAGTAAAGCACGCAAATATCAAAAGACAAAGGCTGGACTGTGACTGTGTATTGAAGTGCAACAACGACAAAGAAAGCCATGGTATTTATACATTTTACAACAATATGGACAGCTAACAGCATTTGAAATAATTGATCTTAATAGCCAATAACAAAGTGCGTGAGAGATGATAATATACCATATGTGCGAGATTGACAGTCAATAACAAAATGTGTGAGAATGATAACATACCATATATGCAAGATTAACAGTCAATACCAAAATATGTGGGATCCTATCAGCCAGTCACTAGTGAGCATCAGATTAATTTTCAAGTATTGGTTTCTTTGTAAGGATGAGTTGTAGGAAATCCTTCAACCAATCAACCAAACAAAAATCCTTACAAAATCAATACTTCAAAACAACAATATTCTTCACTTATATTTTTTGCTTTTGATTACAGCTTGATTCCACGCTGTATTTTTGGTACAAGTATGGAATTTTCATCATATGATATCGGTAGCCCAAATTTCGCAGGCCGACCATAGATGTCAGGTGTGTGTCGGCACGGGATCGAACCTCAGACCACATGCATGGTTGGCAAGAGTCCTAATAACTGTGCCACCGATACACTACTGTTTGTCTGTAGATTTCATCGCTGAATCAGAAGTAGACGTTGAAGGTACAACGTAGTAACAGCTCCTTTAGATAATGGATCGTCATGCCGACATCTATGCTGTTGCGTTGGATGAGGTCACACAGAAAACGCACAGTTTCTGGCAGTGGAACATTGATGAAGAGAGAGACGATTTACAGGGAGACCATTTTTTATTCGCGAGGTTGACATTTTTAATTGAACCGACGAATATTATCCCCCATTAGAAATCGTTCAAACTCTAGGCTGACTAACTAATTAATTCATATGAGATGAAAAATAAACTAAACGACATTTAACTAGAGAATGATGAAAAAATGGTTAGTTTTGACATAACTAGTCTTTATACTAATATACCAATCAATATGGCCTTAGAAACAGTTAAAATAACTAACTGCAGATCCTGAACTCACACACAGGACAAAATTACTCACTGAAGAAATTATTTTAGGGATTCAGTTATGCCTCACATCTACTAGCTTTAAATTCCAGGGCAAAATATATACACAAACAGAAGGTGTAGCAATGGGATCACTAATATCCCCACTAATATACCTCCTCGATGATGTCCAGTTGAGCAGAAGAGAGGATGGTCCACTCAACAACGATGTCTATAGAAAACCCGCATCTGTAGGACAATACACAGATTTCTTCAGTTTTGTACCAATCCGATACAAAATCATTTTTTTATCAAATGCCTTACGGATACAGTAAGACGGATATGTAGTGGACTTCGCCGATGATATATATATCTGATTTCCCATAAACTGGAAGATTTGCGAGTGAAAAGCACCGAGCTGGCAGAACAAGCATCCAAAGAAGTCAGGCCTTCAGTTAAAGATAGATATAACAGAGGTGATGAAGATCCCTGGCCAACAGCAACAGCGATGATAACAGACAATCAGCCAGCATGAATGGAAGGAGTCTGAAAGAAGCAACCTCCTTCACCTAGCTACCTACCTACCTGGGAAGTATCATTTCAAATACAGATGGAACTGATTAGGATATCAAATCGAGGATCATCGGGAAATCAAGGCAAACTTTCATTTCTCTTAGGTCTGTATGCAGGTCAACAGCACTCAGCATCAAAAATAAGATCCGGATCTTCAATTCCAATGTGAAGTCAGTGCTACTTAACATACGGATCAGAGACTTGGCGCGTCATAAAGACCACTTCAAACAAACTACACACCTTCATCAATAGCTGTCTTCATTCAAGATCAGATGGCCGGCCAGAAAAGATCACCAACAGGGATCTCTGGGAGCGAACCAACCTAACAGGAACCCATTGTGCAACAAATAAGCAGGAAGAGATCGAGGTGGATTGGCTGGCAATTCTCTAAGAAAACAAACCATCAAATAACATCATACACCGGGATATCACTTAACAAGGAAGGCAAATGGGAAGTGGCGAGTTGGTCTTGAATGCGATGGTGACATGGAGGAGGTGATGTGAAGAGGAGATGAAAGCATGTGGGTAGACGTGGAGCGAGGTGAGAACGTTAGCAAAAAAACCGAACGCAATGGAGACGTGCAGCTGAAGCCTTATGTTCCTCTAGTAATTAAAGGAAACAATAACAAAACTAGTAGATTTATAAGGAGACACATGAACACCATATATAATAAAGGGGAACTGACGATAGCTACAAAGGAACAACTGTTCCTGATATTGCAATTTGACGGGTAGGCGGCTAGTGAAATCTAACACCTAAGGTTATCAGGAGCAATAAAACGGATTTATACTGCTACCACTCTTTGTTTGAAATTTTCCATCTGCCTACCAATTATGATTACTCAAACGAAAGACAAGCTACCTAACTGTGCCACTTCTATATGTATCTACAAATTTAGCTACTCCTGGGGAGAGAGCTGTCTATATAGGGCGAAAAATTAGACAGCTCAGCAAACGTGTCATTACTGAGCATTTTCCTACATGGTTCAGGAATGGCCAAGTAGAACCTATAAGAAGCTCTATTTTGTTTCATTCGATCGATGATAACCATCACCAAGTGGACAGGAGAAAAAGAAGTGCCTTCATAGTTGATATAAGTATAAAACTTGGGCACTGTGGTAGAGTATAACTCCATTATGGATAAGATTTTATTTTGATAAATCACACACAGTGTTGTACAGTTATATTAACAGATGACCACAGTTCGAGCACAAACTATTGACGCTCATAATCATGTCAAGTCACTCACTCACACAACTTTGTTCTTTCATTTATATACATGTGTAGAATCAATTAGATATTGGATTAAAAATCAATGTGAGATAATGTCCATTCAGAAATACTAGTACGAGTGTTGTTGATCAATTGCAGTTAGATGGGGAAAAAGGACGAGTGTTTTTTTTTATAGTCATAATAAGCTACTTGCTAGAATGTTGTGTTTGAATGTGTTTGAATTGAAATAGAATTTTAAGATTATTTAATATCTTCTGATTTGACTGATGGCAATAATACGAGTGTTATTGATCAACTATAATCAGATGGGAAATACGACGAGTGTTTTAATAGTCATAATAAGTTTTTATGTTAGAATGTTGTGATGTGTTTGAATTGAAATAGAATTTTAAGATTATTTATTACCCTCTTCTGATTTGACCTGCGGTAATAATATCTTCCATATTTCTGGTATTTACATTGAGTCATTTCTGTTGCATGTGTTGGGTGTAGACTCAATAAATGAGGATTCTGTGATCAACCTCTCTTTCCACCTACCTAAATTACTTTTTGGAATTTTAACCCTATCCCACTCTATTGTGTTGTTGTGTGTTAATGCGTGAAGTGCAATAGCTCAGCTTTTTTCTAAATTACTTATCTTTTCAGGGTCAACCATTCTTACCTTAGCTAAATTCTTATGTTCTGTTAATCTGACTATCCCTTCATAGTTATCGATCGCATTCCATCAACACTTACGAATGGAGTTCGAACCCGCCTGCTGAACACATAACCCAAGAAGCCATGGGAATTAATTCTAGAGAACAATCCTAGTCTCTTTGCACACAACAAAAGAACTTTGTTCTACGCTTGTCTCTACCTTGCTCGCCTAGGTAAATCTTAATTAGAAGAAACCCTCCCAAGCATTCTTATTTTCCATTCCGTTCGTACATTTATGATATTAATTATTAGAACTCCGACTATCTCTCAAACCACTTCACCTACCTCTAGTATTGCGTAACTTTGAAGATTTGACCTAATTTATTTATTTATGTATTTATTGAGTTGTCTACAAATTTACACATCACTCACTGCCTTTGTCATTCTTATCGCCCCACCTGCAGCAGAAACCTTATTATCAATATTTTGTTATCATTATAATGCTCGTTATTAATAACGTTCAAAACATTAAACACATTATTATTATTATTACTTGATCCACAAAATCACTGTCACTGGTTAAATTTTGTTCTTTATATATAAATCTATTTTTAAGAGAACAATATGGTTTACAATTAGATCTCATCAGGCTTAACTCTAATGCATATATAAGTTTACAAATAAAATTCAAATATAAACCAATCGTGGTGTTTGCACAGAGAAATTGTGCAACATAGACTTAGTGATATCTTCGACTTTATTTCCAAAATATCCGAGACTAATGTGAGGTATAAACGCATGTTATCCATGGATGTATCATCGCTATTCACTAACGTACCGCTTATGGAAACAGCTGATTATATTTGTCAAGAAATCACCGATAGGCAATTAGACTTAGGAATCCCCTTATGTAGCCTCAAAGAATTACTTCTTAAATGCACAATGAATGTTCACTTGGTCTTCAATAATTCATACTATCAAAAAGTAGATGGAATAGCTATGGGTTCACCATTAGGCTCAATATTATCTGACTTCTTTCTCGCCGAAATTGAAAACGGGACATTGAAGGACATCATCAAGGTGTTTGATATGTATTACCCATATGTCGATGATACATTTATCTTAGCTGATGAGAATGTTAACATAGACGAGTTGTTACTTAAATTCAACAACATCCACCCTTCGCTTACCTATACTTGTGAAGAGGAGCAGAAGAATATACTACATTTCTTGGATGTCTTGCTAAGTAGGAGAGAAGATGGGTCGCTTGAAAGAAGCGAGTACAGAAAAAACAGATTCACAGGGCGATACACACACTTCCTTAGTTACGTGCTCATTAAATATAAAAGGAATGTTGTAAAATGTCTCGCGAGCACAGCAAGAAAGATATGTACGGATGACTTCTTACAAAAGGAATTTGAATATATTCACGATTCCTTGATGGAGATGGGCTATCCGAGTAGTTTCATAAAGAAACACATGAAAACACCAGAGAAAAAACCTGAGATTCTGACTGCACGTAAGAAACTTCTATTTATTAAGTTATATTTTTTTTCCTTCACGCTCCCAGTGGAACATAGGGCTTCAAGCTAGTGGCTTGAAGATTCTGTAGCAGTGTTTAATTTTACAGGACGAAGTTGCTAGCCTCATGCCCAACCTTTCTTCTTTAACAGTATTATTTCTGGTTTAGCGAGGTAAAGGAGTGCGTCTGTGGCCGGGGATCGAACTCTGTACCATGTGCATGGTCGGCGAGCGTCCTAACCGCTGTACCACCGACGCAAGTTACAATTTAATGATGACTTATCTATTATTTATTAATATTGCACCCTTGGGTTCCTAGTGGAATATAGGGCTTCAACTACACGTCTCCACTTGCTTCTGTCTTCTCCTGTACTTTTCACCTGAATCCATGTTAGTCCATACTCTTTCAACTCCTCTTCACACGATCTCCTCCATGTCACCCTTGGACGTCGCATTCACCGCTTCCCTTTCGGGTCCCACTCGAGAGCTTGATGCGCGATGTCACCCAGCGGTCTCCTCAGCGTTTGTCCGATCCATCTCCACTTTCTCCTGCATCTTTGTTGGCTGGCGATTGGTTCTTGTTTTGTTTGCTAGTGCCCATAGTTTCTTGTTGGTGATTCTTTCCGACCCGACCATCTGATCTTCAGTAAAGAGCGAAGACAGTTGTAGATAAAGGTCTCAAAGCCAGCCTGTTGGAAATATTCTTTGTGACCCGCCCGCCAAGTTTCTCATCCGTATACAAGAAGTGAATGGCTTCACGTTTGTATTGGAAATCCTACGAATTTTGTTGTTGATGCTGAGTGACGAGGATTTCCGGATTGATTTCAGGTTGATGAATGTGTTTCTCGCCCTCCCGATTCTCACTGGATTTGACATCCTCATTCGTTCCTCCTGTAGTTGAGACAATGCTCCCTAGATAAGTGAATGAAGTAACCTCTTTCAAATCCCTCCCGTTGATGGTGATTGACGTTGGATGTTGTTGTTGTTGTTGGTTGGTTATTTTCATAACCTCCGTCTTGTCTATGTTCACCTGGAGTCCTGTCTTCGCTGGCTGCTTCTTCGACCAGTTTGTCGGTTTTCGCTTGTAAGTCTTCGATTTTGTGTGAAATCAAACATCAATCATTCACTCACGAAATCCAGGTCTTCTAGGTTCTTCGCGTCGGTCCAGGATATTCCTGTCTTCTCGTTTCCCACTGTCTGACGCATAATCCAGTCAATTCACCACAATTAGGAATATCATTGGTGATAATAAGCACCCTTGTCTGACTCCTGTGTTTACTCCAAACGCCTCGCTGAGTTTCCCGTTGTGGATCACTTGACATGTGCCTCGTTGTCGTACAGCTGTTGAATAAGGTTGATGAATATTTGGGGTACGCCGTAGTACTCGAGTAATTTCCAAATTACTTCACGGTCAACGCTGTATGTCGAAGGCCTTCTCAAAGTCTATAAAGTTGAGGTAGAGGTTTGATTGGTTCTGTGATGATGATGCGTAGAGTTGCAATTTGGTCAGTACATGATTTGCCTTTCCTGAATCCAGCTTGTTCTGGTCGGAGTTCTGTCTCCAGTGCGTCCTTTAATCTCTCCAGGATGATGCGACTCAGGATTTTACTTGGCGTCGATAGGAGCATGATTCCTCGCCAGTTCTTGCAGAGTCCTAAGTCGCCCTTCTTTGGTAGTTTCACGAGGTAACCTTTCCTCCAGTCAGTAGGCACCTTTCCCTCCTTCCAGACCTTTTGCAATAATGGAGTCAGCATGTCTGCTGTCGTCTCTGGGTCTGCTTTCAGTGCTTCAGGGGGTATTCCATCTGGTCCGGCTGTTTTTCCAGCTTTCAGAAGTTTGATTGCATTCAAGACTTCAGCTCTCGTTGGAGGATTGGTGTCAACTTGCAGTTGCGTGCGCGCTGTTGTTGGTATTTCTGGACGGGTTGCAGGTGGTGGTCGGTTCAAGAGTCCTTTGAAGTGATCCGCCCATTGTTTAATCTGTTTTTCTTCCTTGGTAATTGGGTTCCCTTGGCTGTCTTTTATAGGTTTCGCTTGTGTTGATCTCTTCCCGGATAGAGATTTGGTTATCTGATATAGTGTCCTCAGGTCCCTTTTGCCTGCTGCCTTCTCAGCTTCAGTGGCCAGGTTGTCGTAGAATCGTCTTTTGTCCTTCCTAGCACTCTTCTTCACTTCTTTGTCCAGTGCTGTGTAAGTTGAGCTCATCGTCTCCTTCTCCTGTCCGTCCTTGCATTGAATCATTTTCTCTTTCACCATTCTCCTCTCTTCTATTAATTTCCAAGTGTCCGTTGAGAGCCATTCCTTGTCTTGTCTCTTCTTTCTTCCTAGAACCGTTGAACACGTTTCGTTGAGAATCGCCTTCAGAGACTTCCAATGTTCTTCCACGCATGATTCTTCAGTGATGTCGCGTAGTGTTTCCTGCTTTGCTCTGACAGTTGCAGTGAAAGTGTCTTTTGTGGTTGTGTCCTTCAGTAATTGAGTGTTGAACTTGCATTGTGGCCTATCCCCAGCTATCCTCGAGGCTTTTAGTTTCACCTTGAAAGTCCCTTGTACTAGATAGTGGTCTGAACCCACATCTGCTCCTCTCCTTGACCTTGTGTCCAGTAGGCTCCGTCTCCACTTTCTTGAAATTGAGATGAAGTCTATTTGGTTCTTGGTGTTTCCATCTGGTGAAATCCATGTCGTCTTGTGTATATCCTTGTGTTTGAACACACTACCACCAATCACCAAATCATTGAAGGCGCAGAAGTCTGAGAAGAGTTCACCATTGTCGTTCATTTCGCCGAGGGCCTCACGACCCATGGTGAGTTCTCTTCCTGTGTTGTCTCCTCCCAGCTTCGCATTCATGTCGCCCATCAGGATTTTGATATCGCCATTTGGGACGTTGTCCATTATTGCTTGTAGTTGTCTGTAGAACGCCTCCTTCTTCTCTTGTTCTGAGACGTTTGTAGGCGCATAGCATTGAATGACTGTAACTTTCCTTCCTTTTGAGTTGAACCTGGCTGTCATTATCCTGGAGGAGATTGGTTCCCACTGCATGAGAGCTTTGGTTGCTGTTGGTGACATCATGATGGCCACTCCCTCGGTGTGCTCATGGTTGTCCTCTGGGTGGCCGGAAAAGATTACTGTCTCTCCAGTAGGTAGTTGGCACCTTCCAGTTCCGTTCCATCTGCTTTCGCAGATTCCCAACACTTCTATTCTGTACCTTCTCATTTCAGCGGCTATCTGGGCAGCCTTTCCAGTTTCGTACATTGTACGAACATTCCAGGTACCCATCCTTACTTTTGCTTTCATCGAAAGAAGGCACATCGGCTGACTGGCTTCCCGAAGGCTTTCACCAGCCTGCGTCATTTCACTTCCCCGATTCCAGCGAAAAGTAAGGCTATTGCTTATGTTTTTAGAATTTTTAATATATTTATTCGTTGAAGTTTCTGTAGCGATTTGGTTGTTTTACAGGGGTGGAGTTGCTAGCACCACGCCCCAACCCTCCCTCTTTACCGGGCTTGGGACCGGTTAGAAAACTAGGAAGCTAGTAGCCTAGCAAGCTAGTAATCTGGCGAGGTTGGTTACTTATCTAGTGAGATTCTATTTCAAAGACTTTCAAGGAGTATACGAAGAACATTTTACGCAGCATACCTATGTTTGTCATTCTCTAGCCGACGAATGATTGGGACGCAAACGAAGGATAAGCCTAATAGTTTTGACACATCTATGTGTATTTATCAATTCAACTGCACCTGCGGTGACAGTTAATTTGGTCGCATCACTAGACAGCTTAGCCAACGTGTTAGTGAATATCTCCCATCGTGATGGTTTGGCAAAGGACAGACAAAAACAATCCGTAGCTCAATTCTGTCACATCTAATTGATAGTGATCATGTAGTGGAGAAAACGAAAGCCCTCAAAGTAATTCATCGTATCCCACTGAATCTTTCTAATAGACTTCGTATCCGTCTACTGCACACAGCTGAGGCGATAGGCATTAGAACTACTAAACCTGAACTGTGCATTTATTCAAAAGAAGTTTGTACACAGCCATTATCCCTCCCTTGTTGGCCTATTAAGATATAACCAACTAAAGACTTCTACACCACCCCTTACTTATATTTTCAACCCCTTTCTTATCATCCCTTAATCTTATCACATCTTCATTAAAGACGTGTTTCATTTATTTCCTTTGCAATCTGGCATTACGTAATCAGTTCATTTATTTTTCTTAGCCTTTATCGACTACTTCCACCTGAACATGTTTGTTTAATCATGCTGTTTTTTGTTATTCGTTTTGTCACAGATTGCCTCACTTTTTCGTCCTTATTATTGATAAAGCCATTATTATTATTATTATTACTATTAAGACTAATTGCACAATTTATATTCACCATCTTATTATCCTATAGACAAAACACCATGATTGGTTTATATTTGAATTTTTATTTGTAAACTTATATATGTATTAGAGTTAAGCCTGATGAGATCTAATTGAAGGCACAATATTGTTCGCTTAAATGTGTGTTGTTTTAAATTTTACTATGGGAATATTTAATATATAAATCTATGTAAATTAGAGTGAGTCCTGAAGAACTAATTGAAAAGAACAAAATACTCTTCGCTTACATTGTCTTGTTCTAATATTATCAATGGGAATATTTAAAGATATAAAATGAAGATAAAAGGCATTATACGGCTGAATTATATTTACCAAAATTAGTTGAAAACACCTGAAGTTCCAATCCTGTAAAAGTTCAATAACAAAGCATCTTATGAACTATGGACATGTTACTCACGCCCTGTCAGTTCATTCCCTGTTATCATGATGATTCTGGCAATCGTAATGTGGAAGTGTGTGTGATTAGAGTTTATATACCAGGTCTCTGTGTTCAAAAGGAAATGGTGGTCACTTTGAATCTACCATCGTAATATGTTTTATTTATTAACTTCAGTATTTGCATAATTTATTCAGAATAAAAATAGTTAGAGAGCTCTAGACTTTCACGTATTTTTTGTGATGAAAATAGTGTCAGGCAAGAAGTAATTAACCTTTTTTCATCTAGTAAATAAACAATTTCCTCCATCCATCCATCCTTTTATACTTCCAAGTTTTATTTTTATTATATTTATGGTCCTGTTGCTTCTTTGTTTGTTTTACTCTCATAATTGCAAACACCAACTTACCTCTATGACTGCTGTAATCTTGTTTTTCCCCTCACCATCACCATCATGTAAAGAGAACATTATATTCAATATTTTTAAAGATGTTAGGATTTCTATACCCCATTGCCAATACTGTGTATAACGAACCCACGGGAATTTTTCACTTGTTATATTATTATTACTCTAGCTGTTATCATTATTATTATTATTATTTCTATTTTATTTGCTGCATGTTTCTGACATTACCCACCCCTATTGTAAATGTGGAAAATTTTCTGTGTGATTCATTTTATTTTGATGTGGTTTTGTTCTCTGAGCTGGATGGTTGATTTGCGAAGCTTTCATCACCCTACTGGGTGACATCTTCAGCGCATACTTCAATTTGAAGTGAGCTTTCAGATTTCTCCACGAGTTTATTAATCATCTCTCCTAGTGACCTTGGGCGGGATTGGTTGTTTTTGTGTGTTTTCACACCTTCTAGGTTACTTATATTGGAACTGATTGTTTCTTTGACTTGAACTTTGACCCTTTGTGTGTGAAGTTTCTTTCTTATTGGTTGATAAATTTTGTCTATCTCGATGTATCTATTGATTGATGATCCACTGGAATGCCAAGCTTCTAAAAATTCTCTAGCATTCTTGTTATTTCCTTTGTCTAATATTTGAATGTTGTCCCAGTCGAATTGATGTCCGTAGTTGTCTGTGTGTAGTGAAATGAGGGAGTGGATATCATGTCTTTTGACGGCTAGCTTATGTTCGTGGATACGAAGACGAAGGGGACGTCCACTTTGGCCGACGTAGTGTTTTTCGCAGTTGTTACAGTTTATTTTGTAGATGATGTTGGTTTTGTCTTCTTTCGCTGTTGAGTCTTTTGGTTGACATAGAATTGAGTGAAGCGACTTTGTTGGTTTGTGTACGACGTCAATTCCTAAAGGTTTGAAGAGTCTTGTAGTGATTTCTGAGATATCTTTTATATATGGTAAGGCAATTTTCTTTGTGCTTTCCTTGGTGGCTTTTGCTTTGGTAGGTTGGCTTGGGGGTATATGTCCTTTGATGAAATTCCGTGGATATCCATTCTTTTGGAAGACGTCCATGAGATACTTTTCTTCAATTTTTCTTAAGGTGGGAGTGCTGCAGTGAGTCCTTGCTCTCTTGAATAGTGTTTGTATGCAATTCCTTTTGTGTGTTATTGGGTTGTTGCTGTTGTAATTCAGTATTTGGTCTGTGTGAGTTGATTTCCTATAAACTTGAGTTTCTAATTCTCCTGTAGTTGTTCGCCTGACTAAGACGTCCAAAAATGGTATTTTGTTCTCGGATTCCTCTTCTCTTGTGAATAGTATGTCGTTGAAGACGTTGTTTATTAAGTTGTGAGTTTTATCTAATTCGTTTCTTTTGATGATTACAAATGTGTCGTCGACGTAGCGTATCCAAATCTTGGGTTTGATCTTTGGTAGAAATATATTTTCGAGTCTTTGCATCACTGCTTCTGCAATCAAACCTGATATTGGTGATCCCATGGGTGTTCCTTTGACTTGTTCATATATTTGGCCGTTGAATTGGAAGTATGTTGTTGTTGGAAGTATGTCGTGGAGAAATCTAAAAGCTCACTTCAAATTGAAGTATGCGCTGAAGATGTCACCCAGTAAGGTAATGAAAGCTTCGCAAACTAACCATCCAGCTCAGAGAACAAAACCACATCAAAATCATCCACCTGAGCTACAAATCTTCTCTATCATATCTAGATTCATTTTATATTTATAATTTGAGTAAATTAGATGCAATAATATTGTGATTAATGCTGAAAATTCCATTCTGTATCACAAGTACTGTTTTTGGAATAAAGTAAATCATTATTATTATTATCACTAAATCCCTAGATTACTGGAAAGCTGTTTCGTCAGGCGAGTTTTGTACTAATCATCATTTCGAACCAAGGACCTTCTGGTTACAAGGTGAGCGAACTCACAGATGTTTACGCCACTGAGACCCAATCCAATGCCCAGACAGCCAATGAATTCTAATTTCTGCCAATTCACCATGTATCGTGACCGCTAGACAATGTCTTCGGTAAGTATTTGTACTCACAGTCGATTTGCTGCACCCTACTGGTCACGACTTCCTACTAGAACCCCAGGTAACTACCCACCTGAAAAAAGAGGCAGTTGATAGTGGGTATTTCATTGATTTTCAAGTATTTGTTTGTCACTTCGACTGAAAGATGAAGTACCTAGACTAGCCACTTCAAATTGTATCCACCAATTTAACTGCGCTTGTGGTAGAGCGAGTTTTGCTGACCGTTCCTCTAAAAACTTGATTTTTCTTGCTTGACAAAAAGTCACACTATGGCTAAGTAAAGGTGTAGTGAAAACCATTAACAGATCGATGCTGCACCATCTGGTCCAAACCAGCCACAAAGCCAGCCACCATTGAAGAATCCTTCTCTATATTATACCGAGTACGTAATAAATTGCCAAAAACATCGAACGAAGCACCACATGCTCAAAATAGCAGAGGCTATCGGGATTAACGTGAAACAACCAGTGCTTTATGTGCAAAAGAAGGAAGTCCCGCCAGCCACTACTACCACCCTGGCCGGCCTTCAGTGGGTAGAGACTATAAATTCATGAATTTGTATTATTATTATTATCTCTCCTAATTTCTCTGACATTCAGCTTATTTTATGTTAGTGCTATTGAACTGTAATCTGTTGATATTATTGATTCGATGTTATTTAAACGACAGTAATGTTGCTGTTGATAATACTAATTCATTCATTCATTCACTATGATGTATATATAACTGTATAGCCTGATGATGAAGGGGTTGTCGAAAAGGGTATTCTTTGTTCAGTATCCATTCTTTTGAAAAATTTTAATAGACATTTTTAATCAGTAAAAATGAAAGTTGTAAACTAAGTTTTAGTACTCAACGGTACAAAAGAAGCGGTTAGAAATTTGATAAGGTCAAAACTGTTGTTGAATGGTAGTTGATTATCCATTGAACAAAAATGTACAAAATGAACATATGAGAATGATATTGCTGAACTTATTGTTAAAGTAAAAATAAAGCAGTCATTAGAAATTTCAAATAAAATTATACAGGGAATTATTTATTTTTTATTTTATTTATTTTATTTTTGATTACAGCTTGATTCAACACACTGTATTTTTGGTACAGGTATGGAATTTTCAGCATGGATATCGGTAGCCCAAATTTTGCAGGCCAACCATAGATATCAGGTGTGTGCCGGCACGGGATCGAACCCCGGACCATGTGCATGGTTGGCGAGAGTCCTAACCACTGTGCCACCGACTGATGATAGGCTAAGACCATCGTTGAATAAGGGATTGGGCAAACCTTTTCCGTTGTATAGAGAGTTTGGGGTTGTATTGATCAATTGTCAATGCCTCAGCCATACACAAATGGCGAAGCCTGACACACTTTATGCCATTTGGCCTCACCTTGTAGATGATCTTGAAAGACGACTCTGGTGGAGCTGCATGGCTTGAGTTCACCAAGTGCACGAGAATCGATCTAGTAGTTGTCCCTTAACTAACCATGCCGGATAATGTTCACAGATGTGTTTGGAAAGTATGCGCTTTGTCCGACCAGTACAACTTACTAACTTCACAAGAGCGGGTAAATTTATAGACAACACCCAGTAAAGTGACCCAAAGCAGTAGTTTGTCCTTCACACATCCATTGATCATTTGTCAGCTGTAAAAACTGATCCGTAGCTCAACAGAGAAGAAGGCTTTTCTCGGTGATCTGGTTAATCAGTTCTTCAAAATCTCGCGTGCTGTATCACCTTTAAAATTAAAGTTCACAAATTTCAGTTTCTTCGAAAGCGTTTGGCTTTTTTCGGTCTTCTGCAGTACTTTCATTTTTCTTCTTGATGAATCTTGAAGGATATTCCCTTTTTCTATGAGGACTCATCTAAGTCCTTCCAGTTCACCATCGATTATATCACTGGCACAGTAATGGAAATATTTATTTCCCAATACGCATTCAAAACAAACTGAAATTTTGTTAGTATAGGAGGATTTAGTGTATATATCAAATTTCTGTAAAACCACTGGATATCAGTGAAATAATAATTATTATTATTATATTATTATTGTATCCTTTAGTTCCTAGAGGAACATAGGGCTTCAGCTGCGCACCTCCATTGACTTCGGTTTTCTGACAACTTTTTCACCCTGCTCCAGGTCTGTCCACATGCTTTCATCTCCTCCTCGCATGACCTCCTCCAAGTCACCCTTGGACGACCAACTCGCCGCCTCCCTTTCGGGTTCCACTCGAGGGCTTGTCTAGTGATGTCACTTGATGGTTTCCTCAGCGTATGGCCAATCCATCTCCATTTCTTTCTGCCTATTTGTTTCACAATCGGTTCCTGATTGGTTCGCTCCCAGAGATCCCTGTTGCTGATCTTTTCTGGCCATCTGATCTTGAGTATTGAGCGGAGACAGTTGTTAATGAAGGTTTGAAGTTTGTTTGAGATGCTCTTTATGACTCGCCAAGTCTCTGATTCATATAGTGACCAGCACTGACTTCACATTGGAGTTGAAAATCCGGATCTTATTTTTGATGCTGATTGCTGTTGACCTCCACACAGATTTGAGAGTAATGAAAGCTTGTCTTGCTTTTCCGATTCTGGCTTTGATGTCCTCGTCAGTTCCGCCTGTAGTTGAGACGATGCTTCCCAGGTAGGTGAAGGAGGCTGTTTCTTTCAGGTTCTTTCCACTTATGCTGATTGTTGTCTGTTGGTGTTGTTGATGTTGGCTAGGAATCTTCATCATCTCTGTTTTATCTATGTTCACGTGAAGTCCTATCTTTGATGCTTCTTCTGCCAACTTGTTACTTTTCACTTGCATATCTTCCAGTTTATGGGAAATCAGACATATATCATCGGCGAAATCCAGATCCTCCAAGTCTTTTGTGTCAGTCCATTTTATGCCTGTTCCCTCGTTGGTTGCCGTTGTCTGTCGTATTATCCAATCAATTGCAATCAGGAAGACAGTTCACAGAAAAAAGGGCAAACAGCGACGACAACTATACAATAAGACAACATGCAATATAGTTCAGTACAGTTAACTAAAATGATATCTTAACCATAAACTCACTGACTTGGAGCAACTTGAACATATAAATCCAACAATATATACAATTATAGATGTGTTTATGTTTAAAAATTCCACAAATCCAAACAGTGGGTTATGTGTACTATCTGTTTAATTACGAATGCATAATAATTAAGAGCTTAAAATTCTGCCTAGAATGTAATTATTTCACATCTAAAGGGAATTTATACAGACAGACAAATGGTGTTGCTATGAGTTCACCAGTTTCCCCAACAGTCGTCAACTTTTCATGAATAAATTCGAAAATAACATCTTTTCAAGCATACTCACTCCTAAAATATGGTTGAGATATGTAGATGATGCTTTTTTGGTGCTAAAAAAGAGAAGTATACAGTTCATTCCTGAAGAAAATAAACAGTCTATCTTCCAGAATCCAGTTTACTTCGGAATCAGGCAGAATCAGACGTCACTGAACCACCATTTCTAGACTGGCTGTCTAGTTAAGAGAAGGCAAAGCGAACATTTTAGTATATCTATATTCAGGAAGAAAACCCACTCCAACAACAAATTTTTAGACTTCGGATCATCGCACTCCATCAGCGCAAAGGTATCAGTTGTTTCAAGTCTTCTTAGACGAGCACACTCTTTAATAACCGATAAGAGACAAAAAGAAGAAGAAATATCAAACATTATTGGGACTCTCAAGCAAAACAACAACCCAAAGAACTTCATCATCCAGATCAACACTGACATTGAGTATGCTCGAAGAATATTCCGAAAAAATGAACCTCGACATTTGTCATCCCATATAGAGAGGAGACGTCAGACAATATCAAAAGAGTACTCAATAAGCACGACATCAAAGTTTTCTCCAAAGCATCGGACACGCACACAGTACAAAGCAACCTTGTCGATACAAAAGACCAAAGCCCTAAAGATCTTCTATTTAATTGTGTCTATAAAATAAAGTACTTGAAATGTGATGCAAAATACATCAGACAAACATCACCAGAGAGAAATCAAAATCAGGTGAAATTAACACCGTAGATCCACCTTTGTTCAACCACCGAGAAATCCTGTTGAACTAGAAAAGCTTGAAAAATCATCTCTCATAGATCGTCTACACGCTACGCTATAGAATCAGGTCACAAAATTGATTTTGCCGATATTGAAATCATCATCCAGAAACAGCATTTCAGAAATCACAAAGAACGTCTAAGATCATCAGAAGCACTTCACATGATCAAATGGAATTCAAATTGTCTGAATAGGAATGATGCATTAAAACAGAATTTGACCTGGTTACAACACCTCGCCTCCCCACCCATGAAATGACAAAATCAACACGAATATGATAAGCAATTTCATTATGTCAACACCTGCTGCTTCTATAATTTCACACACTTATCAAATCCAACAATCTACACTCAGTTTTGTTATCTTTACCAATTGGTCAATGTGACAACGCAAAAATGTCCCCATGCTGAGAGACGATGATTAGATTTGTTATATATAAGCTGAGTGGATTTTGCAAATTCTGGTTTAATAACAGTACTTTGATAAAGCTATTAGCAGCAGCATTTGAAATAGCGAAACGTCAGTAAAATGAGACAATATCGTCTTGTCTTTTCCCTTCATTCATTGGGAAATACAAAAAAAAACTGGACACCCGATAAAACTTGACCAAGCGTTCTCAGTTATTTACCGCCTTCCTAGTCATTTATCTAGAGGAGCTCGACTACGTCTTCTATCAGTAGCTGGCTGAAGCGGTTACAATTAATACCAGAAAGACCATCCCTCTGCATACAGAAGACGTATGTTCAACCTCTATGTTTACCTTGGCCTACAATAAAGCCAACAAATCCTCCATCAACACTATAAATTCCTATCACAATTCTCTTTTCTTTTCCTTCTTCTATTCCTCTGTTTCATTGACAAACGTTCATTTTCGGCCTTTTATGATTTCATGACCTTTCTTATGACTTGATTACCTGAGATTTAAGTAGTGCTTTTCTAACTTGTTATCCTATTTACAAAATCCTGTTCATTCCACTTCATTATATTCATTATTATTATTATTATTTGACAAGCATTCACCAATAGTACATTTAATTTTAATTTTACACCATATCACCGTTATTATTTTACAATCATTTTTATTGTTGTTATTTTCAACCTTGAACTTATGTCTAGATCGCCCCATTCGTTGGTTTATTTTCATATTGCCTCACACACACACCCTGATTACACTCACTCTTGAAACCTGTATTTTCTGTTAACTATATATATATATATATATATATATATATATATATA
Organism: Trichobilharzia regenti; assembly: GCA_944472135.2. NCBI lineage: Eukaryota > Metazoa > Platyhelminthes > Trematoda > Strigeidida > Schistosomatidae > Trichobilharzia > Trichobilharzia regenti. The sequence continues at coordinate 5,336,390 of OX235262.1, read as the reverse complement.
TATATATATATATATATATATATTATCTGATGCTCACTAGTGACTGGCCCTATTGAGGCAGTTAACCTGGGGTTCTAGTGGGAAGCCGTGACCAGTAGGGTACAGCAGGTCGAAGATGAGGCAGTAACTCATCGAAGAAAACATTGCGAAGTGGTCGCGCTATGTCGTGAACTGGCAGAAGTTAGAATTCAAGGACCATTGGATCGGGTCCCAGTGGCTCAATGGTCTACGAGCTCGCCTTGTAACCAGAAGGTCCTGGGTTCGAATCCCGGTGGGTGCGTACTGCTGAGGAGTCCCAAACTGGGACGAAACGGCTGTCCAGTACTCCCAGGTTTTCCAGTGGTTCTCTAACTGATGTCAGCTCATGATTAAATCCTCCATGCAATATATATATATACATCATTAAATCAAATTATTTCATCTCATTCTGTCCCATGTTGTTATTGACCATGTATATTAAAAAACTATATGAGTAAATAAGAAGACAGTTGCAGCGAAGAAAATTTTCTTTTCGACGAAGTCATCATCTAGGCTGTACATTCGGTGTATTTATATCAAATGGATGGGAAAGTTTCAGAATAATATCCGGTCAAGGGTGAAATTAATAAACATTAAAATTAGGAATTAGAATGCCATAATAAACAACAGGGGGATGGATAAAACTCAAACAAAATAGCATTATAATAACTATATGACTATTGTTTCATCCCATCTTATACTTGTTCCACAATACACTTTCTGATATGATTCTAATTTGCCTTTACTGACTGGCTATTGTATGCTTACATTAATGGATTTATAATTGTAGAGCCTGAAGAAGAATTTATTGAAAACGACAATTGTTCGCTCTAAATATTTTGTTCTAAAAAAAAACATTTATTATAATGGAGAACCGCTCTTCATCAGAAAACTCTACATACAGAGATGATATAAAATAAAAATAAAATGCTTTATACAGTTCAATTATGTCACTTAAATAAACAATTAGTTAGTTACCAGTGAGCGAAAGAACTTGAGTACACTTTCAAGTATTGGTTGATAGGCATTTAATTGATTTTCAAAAGAATAGATACTGAACAAAGAATACCCTTTCCGACCACCCCATCATCATCAGGCTCAACAGTTATGTATACACTATAGTGAATGAATGAATGAATGAATTAGTATTATCAACAGCAACATTACTGTCGTTTAAATAACATCGAATCAATAATATCAACAGATTACAGTTCAATAGCACTAACATAAAATAAGCTGAATGTCAGAGAAATTAGGAGAGATAATAATAATAATAAACAAATTCATGAATTTATAGTCTCTACCCACTGAAGGCCGGCCAGGGTGGTAGTAGTGGCTGGCGGGACTTCCTTCTTTTGTACATAAAGCACTGGTTGTTTCACGTTAATCCCGATAGCCTCTGCTATTTTGAGCATGTGGTGCTTCGTTCGATGATTTTGGCAATTTATTACGAACTCGGTATAATATAGAGAAGGATTCTTCAATGGTGGCTGGCTTTCTGGCTGGTTTCGACCAGACGGTCTAATATCGGGTGTGAGGACAAATACTCGCCGACGAAGACATTGGCTAGCGGTCGCGCTGTGTTGTGAATTGGCAGAAGTTAGAATTCAAGGACCATTGAATCGGGTCCCAGTGGCTTAATGGTATACGAGCTCGCCTTGTAACCGGAAGGTCCTGGGTTCTAATTCGCTGTGGTGGGTGCGTACTGCTGAAGAGTCCCAAACTAGGACGAAACAGCTGTCCAGTACTCCCTGCAGTTTTCCAATGGTTCTCTAACTAACATCAACTCATGATGAAATCCTGAAACCAATCAAATCCCTACAAACCAACACTTAAATAATATCGATCTGTTGATGGTTTTCACTACACCTTTACTTAGCCATACTAGGAGATGTTCTCGAGCTACTTCAGATTGCATATACCAAGTTATATTGGCTGTTGTTCAAGGAAATTGATTTTTCGTGCTCACTCAAGAACATATCCCACTATGGCTAAGTAAAAGTGTAGTGAATATCATCAGCAGTTGGATATTCAACCATCTGGTCTAAACTGGCCACAAAGGCAGCCAGCATTGGTAAATCCTTTACCATCATCTACTGAGTGCCGAATAAATTGACAAAAACATCGAACGAAGCACCGCATGCTCAAAACATCAGAGGATATCGTGATTCGTGTGAAACAACCAGTGCTTAGTGTACAAAAGAAGCAAGTCCAACCATCCGCTACTACTGCCCTGACTGGCCTTCAAGTGGGTGTGTTATGTACTCGTCGCCAAATTATTGTTATGTACTGGTCGAGAATTTAATAGTCCTGACGCAAGAAAGACGGAAATCAGAAGACCACTAGGTTTGCGATGATACTTCTATTTTCCAAACACAAGGAGAATCAATGTATATCGCAAAAGAGTGTGAGAGCGAAAATAAATATGAATGTCCAAACAAGTGTGTGAACAAATCAATAGACAGTCTTAACATGATTGGCTAATTATAATGGAGTATCGATCCATATGCGTCGGTGGCACAGTGGTTAGGACTCTCGCCGACCATGCACATGGTCCGAGGTTCGAACCCCTTCCGACGCACACCTGATATCTATAGTCGGCCTGTGAAATTTGGGCTACCGATATCCATGCTGAAAATTCCATACTTGTACCAAAAATACAGTGTGGAATCAAGCTGTAAATCTAAAATATATAAAAAATATATATAATCCAGTCAAACATATATACATTTAGATAACTATAGCAGTCACAGAAATGTTTCGTGTTTTCTTTGTCATTTCAAACACGAGGGAATCTTATGAAAATTGTTTTTTTTTACGACATTCGATTTATCATCACGTAGAATAGTAGAATATACTAAGCATAAAGTTAAAAGTAACATGAACGTTTAATAGATATTTGAAAGATTTATGATGGGTTTCTTGTGAAATATATCGATTTCCAATGATTGTTATTCCCCTCACTTAACGCTGATCAAACGTTTCTAAAACAGTAAAAAATTCATCTACTCATATTGGAATATTGATTTCCAATTGCTTTTGTAAAAAAATGTGCTAAATCAAATAACATTGGATTTTGTTGCTTCAAAAGTGAATCATAATATATTCGCTGTCCTTTGTATGTTTAATACATTGAAGGATTTGAAAAACGCGAAAAAATGACCCGTATCCATAGGGTGTGTGAGTGTCGGGTAATTTTAATTGGTTTTATTTCCTTTAATTCCTAGAGGGCTTCAGCCACACGTCTCCATTAGGTTTGGTTCTCTGTTAAAGTTTTCACCTGGCTCCAAGTCTGCCCACATGCTTTCATCTCCTCTTCACATGACCTCTTTCAAGTCACCATTGGACGATGAAATCGCCGCTTTCCTTTCGAGTTCCACTCGAGCAATGGCTTGTCTAATGATGTCACTTGATGGTTTCCTCAGAGTATGACCAATGCAACTCCATTTCTTCCTGCATATTTCTTGCACAATCGCCTCCTGATCGTTTCGTTCCCAGTGATCCCTGACTATGGCTGATCTTTTCTGGCCGCCCTTTTGATCTTGAGTATTGGACGAAAACAACTGTTGGTGAAGGTTTGCAATTTGTTTGAGATGCTCTTAATGACGTGGGAAGTCTCTGAACTGCATAAAGCCTAAGTTTCTTGGAATACGGTCTGAAAACTGGATAGTATATAAATTAATGGTGACTTAAACTAAAAATTGTAATACTTATATTCCGGATGAGTTTATCTTATAATGTTTTCTTTATTATCTTTCAAACATTGAAGTGTGTTATTGTCATAATTTATAACCACTGTAATATCAGGCAAGGGTGTGCAGCAGCTGATGAGAACCTGTGAAATAAAATAATACCACTTTATACTGCAAATCTGGTCTTTCTTTCTCTGTCAAAATTTATCAAGGGAGCTAAATGTATGAAATAGACAGGATTGTCCATCCATCTACCAAAATACGTCGAGTTTATTTCTTAGATATCTTGAAACTGTTTGCACTAGGAGACTTTGTGTCAACAGGGGTCGAACATTTCAGTCCAATCAACCAATAGGGAAGATAAAAGTGACTTAGTTATGTTGATTGACCTTATTTACCCTAATCTGATTTAAAAATCTTCACTGAGATATAAAAACAAAGAATTCAGCGAAGAAAATTCCCTTTTCGACGATCTAATTTTCGCAATCGTATATCTGCGGTGAGAGCTGGCTGCTAGCCAAGTTGGTAGACAGTAATTTACGTCAATGTTTATGTCTCAAATATTGGTCATGTGAAAACAAGAACAAGGACTGACTCAACAACCGATCACAGCAGACTTTGCGTAGGTGAGTACAATTAGCACAGAGATGATCTGACATTCAAGAAACAGCTACAATGATATGAAAGATTAACGTTCAGCCAGAAACCACCAATCAGAAGACTGCGTCTGTCTGCTAAAAGTAGTCTATAATAATGTGTATATGAAAATCTATAAATATGTGTTGATTGCATAAATAAACGATCTGTTGCCTGGCCCTTGTCTTCTGTTGTTATATATCTATTAATTCATCAATATTGCAGCATATTGTAGATACTGACCACACAGCATATGACACATCGTTTAACTATATAGTCTACAAAGTTCGTCAAAGTTTACCGAAAAAAATAACATCTTTTCAAGCATACTCACTCCTAAAATATGGTTGAGATGTGTAGATGATGCTTTTTTGGTGCTAAAAAAGAGAAGTACACAGTTCATTCCTGAAGAAAATAAACAGTCTATCTTCCAGAATCCAGTTTACTTCGGAATCAGGCAGAATCAGACGTCACTGAACCACCATTTCTAGACTGGCTGTCTAGTTAAGAGAAGGCAAAGCGAATATTTTAGTATATCTATATTCAGGAAGAAAACCCACTCCAACAACAAATGTTTAGACTTCGGATCATCGCACTCCATCAGCGCAAAGGTATCAGTTGTTTCAAGTCTTCTTAGACGAGCACACTCTTTAATAACCGATGAGAGACAAAAAGAAGAGGAAATATCAAACATTACTGAGACTCTCAAGCAAAACAACAACCCAAAGAACTTCATCATCCAGATCAACACTGACATTGAGTATGCTCGAAGAGTTCACGAGTTCATTTGCTTTGTTTGGCATAGGCTTTGACAATACATAATATAAAGCTAGGGTGGGTCGATAGTTCAGCGGTAGGAGGCTCTCCAACCCCGCCTCACGTGGTCCTGGGTTCGTTTCCCGGCCACAGACACACTCCTCAACCTCACTTAGCCGGTAGTAAAGCCAGCGAAGAGGAAAAGTTGGGCGCGAGGCTAGCGGACTAACCCCATAAAAATAAAATCACTGCTACCGAAACTTCAAAGCTTGAAGCTTTGAAGCCCCACCTTCCACTTGAAACGTAAATGTGTGCAAAAACAATTTGTACGATATCTCGATTTTACTATGTAATTCACATAACAGCTTTGTGATTATTCTTTATTCCATGTTCCATTTTTATTTTGTTTCATTTCATTTCACTTTCTGTTATCATATTCTAAAATTTTATCTAGTCCACCTCCTGAAAGAGGTATATTTCCCTGCTTACTTTGTTTTCCTCGCAGACTTGTCCAACACAGCTGAACTTTTAATGCACTTCGTAAAACTCTGAAGACTGTCAATAGGACGAGTGGTGGTATCCCATTGGGCCATATCGTTGACATTGTCATTGATGAAAGGCACTTGATGTCATGCAACAAATTTCCCAAAGAAATTTTGTCAGACTGTGAGCATCCATCACAGCACCCGCAGCTCCAACCTTGTGTCTCCTCAAGTAAAACAAGAAGTCTTTTCAGAAGACTTTATGCACGTACGTCTAAGTGTAAAAATCCCACTATACCATATTTGGCACGTACTTCATGTGATGAAAATGGTGTCAGGCATGAACTAACTAACCTTCTTTGCACTACTAAATAAACCATGTCCTCCACCCTTACAGTACCAAACTTGATTGTTATTGTATTTCTTATATTTATAATCCTCTCAATTTTTTCGTTTTTATTTGTTTATTTCTTCATAATGTGAACATCATTTAAGCTGTGCGAATAACTGTTAATTTTGTATTTCCCCTCACCATGCTGCTATATCAACAGAACATTAGATTCAATACTCTATAGTAACACGCTAAAATTTCCAAACTCAATCGACAATACTGTTTGAAAAAGTCACTGTTATTATTATCATTATTATAATATTTAATAATCTCTACTTGTGCTTCGAATATTTTTGACTTTATATCGTGAAGGTGGATAAATTCCTCCTTGGTTACTTTTGTTTTAATTTTAAATTTTATTTATAGTTTAAGTAAATCAGATGCGAGATATTGTGACGAATGCTGAAAATTCCATTCTGTATTATAAGTACTGCTGTTTAGAATAAAGTTGATCATTATTATTATTATTATTAAATCAGAGGCACAGTTTGGTACCAAAACGCTGAGCATTCCAAACTGTGTATATTATAAGTACAGACTGTTTTTGGAATAAGGCAAATTATTATTATTATTTTTTTATTTTTTTTTATTTTTTTTTGATTACAGCTTGATTCCACACCGTATTTGTAGTACAAGTATGGAATTTTCAGCGTGGATATCGGTAGCCCAAATTTCGCAGGCCGACCATAGTATCAGGTGTGCGTCGGCGTGGGCTCGAACCCCGGACCATGTGCATGGTCGGCGAGAGTCCTAACCACTGTGCCACCGACGCACAAGAATTGGAGTTTGAATGCAAGAATAGTTAGTAGACGCATAGATGAAGAGCTAATTGTCATTCCAGGAAGAAAATAAACTGAAACAAAAACCAGTCTTCCTTTCAATAATTTCATAATTCCCATTGGAGCATTAAGAACAAAATAATCAGCGAAGAAGAGACTCTTTTCAACAAGGAATTTATTATCAAGCTGTACAATTTGTACGTATATTATAAAGCAGTAATATCCGGTGAGGGAAACTGGATCAAAGGTATGAACACATGAAATAATAATAGTAGTAGTATGCGATGCAGTTAAAATATTTTTGATCATAATCACAGTCAAATGTCAAGTAGAAAAACAGTTAATGTCATATATAGAATAGTTGTAGTAATTTATTGTCATCGTAGTATTAGTATTTCGAGATGACCGGATTACAAGAATCCAAACAAAACACAGAGAGGGCGGAATTCAGGAATTTGTATTTAGCGGAATTCTAATGCAATTCATATAAGAAACATATCAACAGTCAACAGTAAGTATTTTAAACAATACAGAGATAGAAATTGTCAATCACCACATCCGCCACACCTCGAATATCTCCTCGCGTATTTATAACGATGTCTCGGTTTGCTTGCAAGTAGCTGCGACCTTCTAACTGATTCTGTGATATTATCTTCATCACTGTTATCTGGACTTATTTCTGAATTATCTACAAAATCAGGATTAGTAGCGGAATCAATAATATTATAATTGGAACGACCTACTTCATTTATTGTCACTTTGTCCAGGTGTCCGTTATGAACTGAGTGATCTTTGATGTCTAATATCTTCACCACTCGATTTCCCATTTTTTGTAGTATAATTCCAACAGAAGGTCTGTAGTCATTCCCTTTGTAATAATGTACATTAGAAGTCGTGGACATCAGATGCTTTTTGAGAATTCGAGATTTGAAAAGTTTTGCAGGACTTTCACGGGTACTTGTATGCTCTGCATTCAACAGACGCAGTCTATGCATATGCAACAATTCCTCCATTTTAATCAGTTGCTCTCTCATCTCATTCACTTCTTCTCGTGTTTTCGACAGTTCGCATTGTAACTCGGCTACCTCATTTTTGGAAACAGTTGACACTTGAGTTGCCGAACTTGTAGTGGAGGTTTTCATTGGATTAGCTTGAGTATTTTGAAAGGTTGAAAGACACATTGACTCCATTTTACTAGACAGCTTGGGAGAATTATAAGAATGTTGAGCAACATAAGTATTCGAACTTCTGCAAACCGTCTTGATGTGTCCAACTTTACCACATTTGTGACACTTAGCACCCCGAAAACGGCAAGTGCTTCGTAGATGTAACTTTCCACAGGATAAACACGGTTTAATGTTTTTGATCTCTCGCTGCATTCTATTACCTGTGGACGGCAGTTTGGATTGCTTTCCATGACCACTTGTATTTTCGACTTTAGAAAGCATGACATCAGATACTGACGTAGTGGGAGCAGAGTATTCATTATTGACATCTTCATATGTAATACATAAATCTTTAGCAGTTTGAAAAGTACAAGAAGGAATCTGAATTAACTCTTTCTCTAACTTAGGAATATTGATTCCAGCAATTAGACGATCACGTAGTTGAGTATGCAGCTGATCTCCAAAGTTACACTTTGAAGCTTGTATTTGGAGTTGCAGAATAAAGTCTCGAATCTTCTGGTTGGGAGCACGAACCAGTTTGTTGAACTGAGCCCTCTCTCGTGTCTCAAAAGTAGTTATATGGAAGTGATCTATCAGAAGTTCACGGAGTTTATAATATGGCAGAGAAATTGGTTTATCTGGAAACGACAGAGTCTTCACTAGGCTATACGCATCTAGCCCAATAGCAGTGATGAAATGTGCTGGTATTTTGTCATCCCGAACATTCTTTGAAATGCACCACGCATCGAAGCATTCAAAATAATCAGCAATCTCCCGCGGAGTAGCATTTATAGGAAATTTTCCCAGGTTATTTAGTTCCATCGCGACGCCAATTTGTAGTAATTTATTGTAATCGTAGTATTAGTATTTCGAGATGACCGAATTACAAGAATCCAAACAAAACACAGAGAGGGCGGAATTCAGGAATTTGTATTTAGCGGAATTCTAATGCAATTCATATATGAAACATATTAACAGTCAACAGTAAGTATTTAAACAATACAGAGACAGAAATTGTCAATCACCACAAAGGTCCTGGGTTCGAATCCTAGCAGGGAGTAAGGGCTGATAAGGCGTCTCAAACTAGCCCAACAGAAACAGCTGTCCAGTACTCCATGGTGGTGTTCAAATATCCTCTCTTTAACCGATGTCAGCTCATGATGAAATCCTGAAATAAATCAGATTGAATCTCCGCAAAACGACACTTGAATAAGACTTTTCCCTAGTAATGTGTTGATTCTGGAGATATGAAGGTCGTCTAGAGTCTTCTTCACTTGCACCTTCAAAATTACATAATGACTTTACCACTAACAAACTTTAGCACCCCTATACCGACCGTAAACACGCTTTTTAACCTAATTTGTATACACGTATTATATGTGTACAGAGACCGATTTTATGTGTACTTCGCAAACATTTGTCAATTTACTGTTGAACATTACCTTGACACAATATTTAAATTTGACTACTGCTATAATACACATTCGTACTCTTCGCAAGTGCCTTTTGGTTTTACGTTGTGGGCGTCGAGTAGCCGCAACATCTATGCACATTGATAGACGTGAAGAAGTACTAGGAAATACGTGTACGTTGGTTTAGTCAAATAACGCACACAACAAAACATTAGTATCTGTTGGGTCCGAGCAGATAGCCTTAATTTGATTCCATTATAGATAAGATTTTATTTTGATAAATCGCACAGTGTTTACAGTTATATTAACTGATGACGTTTCGAGCACAAACTATTGCTCATAATCATATCAAGTTACTCACACAACTTTGATCTCTCATTTATATACATATGTGGAATGGATTAGATATTGGATTAAAAATCAATGTGAGATAATGTACATTCAGAAATAATCGTACGAGTGTTGTTGATCAATTGCAATTAGATGGGAAAATTGGACGAGTGTTTTTACAGTCATAATAAGCTGCTTGTTAGAATGTGGTTGAATTGAAATAGAATTTTAAGATTATTTATTATCTTCTTCTGGTTTGACTGATGGCATTAATACGAGTGTTATTGATCTACTATAATCAGATGGAAGATACGACGAGTGTTTTAATAGTCATAATAAGTTTTTTGTTAGGATGTTGTGATGTGTTTGAATTGAAATAGAATTTTAAGATTATTTATTACCCTCTTCTGATTTGACCTGCGGTAATAATATCTTCCATATCTCTGGTATTTGCATTGAGTCATTTTTGTTGCATGTGTTGGGTGTGGACTCGATAAATAAGGATTCCGTAATCAACCTCTCTCTCCACTTAGCTATATTACTTTTTAGAATTTTAACCCTATCCCACCCTATTGTGTGGTTGTTTGTTATTGCATGAAGTGCAATAGCTGAGCTTTTTTCTAAATTACTTATCTTTTTAGGGTCAACCATTCTTACCTTAGCTAAATTCTTATGTTCTGTTAATCTGACTATCCCTGACCTACTAGTTTGACCTATGTAGTTGACCTCACAGTTATTGCAGGGTATTTTGTAAATTATATTATTTTGTTTAATTGGATCCACCGGGTCTTTTAGCCTACAGAGCTTGTCTCTGAGTGAGTTTGTAGGTCTAAATGCCACCCTAATTCCTGCTTTATTAAGAATCCTACGTAGGGCCTCAGATGTGCTTTCCTTATATGGTATAACAGTGGATGACTTATATTCTTTCTTATTTGTGTTATCATTAGTAGTTTCACCATTATTTTTATTTTGCTTTTGGTTTTTGGTGATCTTCCTAATGAATTTTATAGGATAGTTATTTAACACCAAAGCCTCTTCTATCTGTTTTATTTCACCATTTAGGTCTTTTTTTGTGCTACTTAGTGCTATGGCTCGATTTGTTAGACACTTTACTAAGCCTGCCTTAACAGTTAACGGATGAGACGAATTAAAGTCTAAATATCTATTAGAATGCGTTGGTTTTCTATAAACACTGGTGTGTAGTTTGCCTTCTTCTATTCGTTTTATTTTACAATCTAACATAGCTAATTCTCCTAGTTCATTTTCTGATTCAAATGTGAATTTAATTCCTTCTACTTGTGAGTTTATATGTGTCAGGAAGCTAGAGATATGTTAGGCTAGAGATACTTATAGCCTTAATTTGCTTAATACATTTATCAACATTTACTTTATAGCTAAGAATGGGTATATTACCTCTCGATTGGCAAGCTGAATAATGCATTCATGTCGAAAAATATTCTATATGTCAAGCATAGTCCAATATTCTAGAACACAATGGGGACACGTGTAAATTTTTTATAGTCTATCTCATGACTTTCGTTCACCACTCTATCAGGATCATTATCACCTCCCAAAATATTCTGTTCCAAAATACAAGCTACTTATAAAAAGAGCCAGTAATAATTAATTGTCAAGCGAAAATTTCGGTTGTGCAGCAATGATGAAATTTGAAAAGATTGCTTAAAATAATGGTAAAGAAGACAGATGAGAATGTATTTTTTGGTTACTTTGCATTGAAACTTCATCAAATACTAAGCTTTACAATCAGTTCATTATTTACAGATCATAGTTAACATTTTCTCTTGCGAATATGTTGGATATTGTTTCCCACAGAATATTCGGACCTATTTAGGATAATACTAATAATAGCCTCTTTTCCTACATTCTTTTCTTCAATTGATTCACTGGTTAAATGCAAACCGTGAAAATATGAAATCGTGAACTAATGTTATGTCTATGAAATTGCAATATTACATCAGTTAAATCTTCCCCCAAAACTAAGGCCACTTGAAACTAATAGCAACATAGCAACAAGCGTCATTGTGGGGATATGCAATAAAGTCGCCCAATTTGCAAACTGCATATTTCTTCCAGTATGCTGCCAGTTCGCACAAGTGACCAGCCCGAGTTTGGATGGCTCAAACTAATTTGGTCTCTGGCCGGGTACATGGAAGATGAACTTGGCCTCAAACCAACGAAACAGCTTTCTGATTATAAGACAGCTCCTATACGGCTAGCGAGCACTACTGATTGATGTGAGTTTTGTCCAAATACATCAAGTAATTAGTAGTATATAGCATGGTTCGTTTACTCATGTGCTTTTGACTGTCATTAGCCAGCTTAGCTTCCGCTTCAGTCCACGATTTGGTCCCGAAATATATCTCGTAGTTTGGACGATCAAATCGTGTCTTTTGGTCCACGAGCAACGAACACTATATATCTTGTTAGTATAAGATCTTCCGTTAATATACTCCATACAATTCGGGGACGTCAACACCGTCAGTTTCTAAACTATCATTGTATCCCTGGAACACATCAACTTGATACTACCTGTGCGTCGGTGGCACAGTGGTTAGGACTCTCACCAACCATGCACATGGTCCGGGGTTCGAGCTCACGCCGGCGCACACCTGATATCTGTGGTCGGCCTGCAAAATTTGGGCTACCGATATCCATGGTGAAAATTCCATACTTGTACCAAAAAAACAGTGTGGAATCAAGCTGTAAATCAAAAAATATATATATACATTGTTATAACTAGCACAAACTGCATTACTTCTGCATTAGTTGGGATCCACTTTTTTTTAATTCATGTATGCCAGATAACTGTTGTTAGACAGAGAGTGTTTCACAGCTTTTTTCATTCTATTTCCCAATAGCCAAAATGACAACTTATAGTTAATTTAGACCGGTAATAAAAACCTGTTGATTTTCTGTAGACCACGTTTTTTAAAAGTAAACTTTGTCACAGTCTGTCAGGTTACTTGCTTTCAGTTGTCGTTACTGCGTGTAAAAAAATAGGACTTGAATTGAATACCTGTACCTATTGGTTGAAGTCTGAGCCTCAGGAGAAACAACATTACATACGGACTATGCCAGGTTTATACATCTGACAAGCTCTAAGTAGGAAGAACCGCACACCCTGGACTCCACCGTTGGACACTCATGATGCAACTCGTCGAGATATATAACAGCCGTGGAACTGCTAATGAATCTCCATCCTCCGACAAAAACAATGTCTTCAATCGTGTAGCGTTAGTGAAGGCCTGAAAAATAGCTGAGTCAGTTGGCATTTCCCCAGGAGAATTGAAAGCAAATCCAAAGACCTTGGCTCCACTGATTCTGACCGTGAAGCAAATTGGCTACCTGTTATGTACTGCTGCTGAGTGAGTTATTAGTAGTTTTCGCCGTCGCCAGTTACGCTATGTACTCGTCGAGTAGTTAATAGTCCTGACGCGGAAAGAGGGAAATCAGAAGACCACCAGGTTTACGATGATACTTGCATTTTCCAGACATGGAAAATAAATGTCACACAAGAGTGTGAGTGAAATTGTACGAATGTACGAAACATGTGAACAAGAATACAGTACAAAAGTATATATGAAAATGGCTAATACACATGAGCCAATAAATAGCCAGTCTTAACATGATTGAATGTAATGTCATGTGGCAACAAGGTCATATATGTTTATTTAGTTAGTGGACAGACAAAAGCATAATGTCACTTATAATGGAATATCGATCCATATACACATAGCAAAATATAACAGACTGTCAAAAACAAAACACACATCATGTGGATACATACCACTACCACTTCAGCATTACGGAGTACGGCACCGTGAAAATTTTCGACCCAATCAAACAACTATAAATCTCTCTGTGTGCCAAACGGCTGATGACGCAAAGCTCCATGAAGAGCTTTAAGTGAACATTGGAGTGAGACAAGAGTCCTCATCGTTTCAAACACCAAATCATTATTCACTATACCACTTACCCACAAGTTAGTGATGAGTAGAAGAAATGGTTCGTCACTCGAATTATTTTAGGGAAGGTGAAAATTGAATTCACATTCAACCATTTCGATTCTTTGATTCCGTTTTCAACTTCTTCAAGACGCCGTACTTTGACAGGAGGTGGGGGGAATTTTGTAATAATTACTACTTCATACTCTCCGAAGCTTATTTGGATGCTGCATAGAAACCAAGTGTGTCCCAAAGTGACGAACACTGCTGTACATTGAATAACAATAACCCTAATATTTTTCTCCTATTACTGGCCGGTTTATTCGTTGGCTTGATCAATGAACCCCTGAATAATCATTCGCCGTTTCATATTTCTCATGACAAAAATGGGTCGGCCTTGATCGGTCCATTTAGAATCCAGGTCCTAACGACGATGATGGCAATAATGCCTCTCAGTCTTGGGTTACATAGTCAATATAGGAATTTCTTTTAAGTTCTACACATATACTCACCTGAGTCTTCTTAACCCCACCCCAACCCTAGTCATTCTTTAATCTAAACCCAACACGAAATCATTTCTGTTCCAATTAAAGCAAAACGTGATATCTCCTTTATCAGGTAAACATAACCCTAACCTATTCTCAGCTCAAAACATAAGTATCGATGTAGTTAAAGATTCAACGATCATGGTTGTTTGCTCAAACCCAACTCTATATTTTTTCGCGGGAGTCATCAATCAGGCAGTCATCGTCCCATCGTTCACCGTTCGGTGGAAGAGAAAACACTATCAGAAGTATTTGTGTAAAACTTGGGAACTGTGGTAGTAAGTAATTCCATATTGGTTTGTTTATTAAATGTATCATGAACAATGTTCATGAACAATAAATTGTGTTCGAAACGTCATCCAGTATACAATACTGTTTTACTGTGAGATACGTTTAATAAACAAACTAATATGGTATCAGAAGTATTACAGTGATTTATTGCTATAACATTTATTCTTAGATGTCGTGTATAATAACCTTATTGTTGGTTACATATTGGCGTAAGAATAAAGGATTCTCGAGTCGCCAATCTGTGTTCTGGTTTTTTGCGTTGGTTGTTACAAATTGTTTCTGAAAGTCTTCCAGGGACAGCGTGAGGTCCAGCGTAGTAAGAGCTGGACATTGGCAGTTACTGGGAGTTGGCTAACATTAAGCTTCCCAAAGATTACGAAAAAATACTGTTTGGTATCGCAACGCTTCATAAGCATACTTTATTCATAATTACAATGTTATTTGCCTGCTTTCACCAACCTGCTAACCAGATGCCGCAAGTTCATTTGTACGACCGCATTGCGTTGGTGATTTTTTTCTTCACGTTCCAAGTGGAACACAGGGCTTCAAGCTTGAGGCTTGACGTTTCTGTAGCAGTGTTAATTTTTTAGCAGGATGGGGTTGCTAGCCTCATGCTCATGCTTTCCTCTTTATCAGTCTCACCACTCGCTTAGCGAGGTAAAGGAGTGCGTCGGCCGAGGATCAAACCTCAGACCACGTGCGTGCTCGGCGGGCGTCCCAACCACTGTTCCACCGACGCACAGTGGTGGTGCCAAAAGTTTAACCTGGCGTTTCAATTAGTTTCACATAATGCTTACTTGAGCCCTATCGCGAACGTGGAACTGTTGTTGTCTGTAGAGTTCCTGATGGGAACACACTTTCAGCTGCCTCCATTTTTCAAATAGAATCGGCATGCATTCAGTGACTTTTGAGGAAACAAAGTGTAGTTGGTTTTAATATTACTTCATATTGCAAATTTAATGCTTCTTATTGAATTCAATTCTTGATTTTCTCGTCGATTGATTGGACCGAAGTGCTCGGTCTCAAGTCGACAAGACGGCTTCTTGTGCAGATGCTTTGACGATGTCCGGCCATTAAGTCAGTATATAATTGGTGGATGGTGGCTAGCAGTGGAATCCAGGATGCGCATTTCGTCCTATTTGGGACTCATCATCTGGATGTACCTGCATTTCTCAGTGAGTGATGATGTTCCCACCGAGGCTCGAACCCAGTGCCCATAGTTTCAAACGCCAAAACGTTATCCACTAAACCACTTGGGCCACGAGAGCCACCTCTAGTGCAACGGGTCATATTAATTATTGAATTGAATTTTTGATTTTCCTGTAGATTGATCGGACCGAAGTGCTCGGTCTCAGGATTTTACTGCTAGCCACCATCCATGTCAGTCACGTCTCGTAAACCGTTAATGCCCAGCTCTTGCTACGCTCGGGCTCACGCTGTCGCTTGAAGTTTCTCAGAAACGCTTAGTAATAACGGACGAAAAAACCAAAACACCAATTGTTGACTCGAGGATTCTGTATTGTCACACCAACATATAAATCAAGTATGACTAAGGTCTGTGAACAAATATTACAATAATAAATCATAATATTACTTCTGACGATGTTTTACTCTTCTTTCTGAACAGCGACCGATGAGACGATGACTGTCGTATTGATGCCTCCGCGAAAATTGGGGAAGTTGATTTTGAGCAAACAACCAAGAATTGATCGTTCAATCTTCAACTACATTGACACTCCCCGGCAAAAAAGGGATCCAACCCTTTTTTCCTTCACGACCAATACACGTTGACTTGGATGCCATTGCGAGAACCTGGGTCACACGGACAGAGCTGAAATGGAAAACAAACAGAAAAGCCAACACACCACAAGCATACCCACAGCACAATCTCACACATCGCTGACGACCTGCGCCTCCAGACAGAGACCTCCTCTTGACATCTTGCAACACAATCGCCACTTGCTAGAATGACTCTTGCAGAATGCAACGTGACCATAGCACCAACTCATGATACTCTACGCACATCCTCTTATCTACTCACTACCAATTACCACTGAAATCGCTTGTCACTCATTCTGCCTCAGTTCTAGTAGCGGTGACGCATGCGAGCCTCAGTCGTTTACACTCTTTCTCCCCGGCGTGTCGGACCGCAGCTAACAATTATCTCCGTGTGCATTTCATTCTCAGCAATAGCCTCCCCGGCGTATACGACCCATCTGCTGTCCTTAACATCAATCAATTCATTCATGGATGTAGAAGACTCGAAACAACTTCAGAAGTAATCACGACGAAAATTTTAACAAAATTACGCAATAAAAACAAGGTACGAAAACAACGAGTAAACACAATGAATCCAAAAACACCAATTGATATGACACACCACACATATATACAAACAGTACACACAAACTCGCGGATCATGTCTTGATGGAATTCCTTTGAAGAATCGCAGGACTTACACCAGTACGCCTACAACCCTTCACAGGTTGACGATTGTAAGTTGTGGAATGTCCGGACACAAACAAGATTAACCAACAATTACGATAATTGGAACTCACACAACTATTTAACACAAACATATGTACAATCACTACATCAAATGTTGTGGATTCTGACACGACAAACTACCCTTGAAGAACTGTAGGACTTACAGCAGTACGCCTACAACCCTTCTCAGGTTGACGCCCTAGGTTGGAAAATCGTCGCAGAGTTCATTTGCTAACTTCCTTCTATGAGCTATATCCTCAAATCTGAACGGCAACACGCTCATGTCATTGTATCGTAGAATATAGATGACGAACAAACACACGACATATCTCATCAACCAAGTGTAGAAACAGAGTAATTTACACCAAAGATAATAGCATTCAAATAGTAACTTGAAACTAGAAATGCCTTTATTCGTGCAAGTCAATTTAACAATTACTCTCTCGTTTACACTTGGCTTATCCTCACTAAACTGACCATTGATATTCGTCCTTTCAAACGAACTGATACTAGCATAGTCATTGCACAAGATACTTGAGTTGATGGGCGTCTGTTTCATTGTGGATGACAGCACCAACGACGACTGATTGATATCAGTTGATGAAGTTAGCGGTGGATCAAAAGCTGTTGTTGCTCGACTTTCAGAAGTTTGTCTACCTGCAAGACCACCACCACTGCTGTCTTTTACTATCAGCTCAGGTTTAGCACTAGCATCTGATGATAGGTGGGCTACATGCTGATCAATCACACTGACGGTCTCACAAGTATGCATGCCTTCTGCAACTGCACCTGCATTTATTTCTACTTCACGTTCAAGTTGTACAGAACCTTTGTTCAACTTAGCAGTAGTAGGCATATCCCTCATCTCATCATGATCAACCAAAGACAACTGTGAAGTATCATGATCATTATCACGAATATTCACTTTACCGTCAACTTCATCATTTTCAAACTCTTTAATAACAGAAGTAGACAATTTTGGTTCCTCCTCGCAAATCCTAAAAGGTTTTATAACTTCACTCTGACTAGTAATACCTTGTAAACTTGTAGGGTCAGAACTGCACTCTGAAGCAGCAACTCTATTCTGTGACACTCTATTCAACAATGGCTTACCAGTTGCAACTACAGACTTCCTGACCGCACCGTTATCGTCACACAATTCGGAGTCAGGCCTGGAGTTTACATTTAGCTTATCACTGAACTTGCTCACTGGTTCACAGTTCACCTTTGTATGCACCTCTTGCAAACGTGTAAAACACAACCGTGTTTGTCTTGCATCTTGTAACTTATCTGTTGAGGATGTACTACGAAACCTGTTACACTCACTAGGTCTATATGCATTACTAGACATCATGGAGCCTTCTCGATATCCACCTCTCTGAGGCCCTTTCGTCATCAATGATTGCATTTTGCTCTCAGACTGCTCTATTCTAGGGGTGAGATTCAATATACTGGCAAACTTGCTCATAGATTGATTGACACTATTTTTTACTAGTTTCAGGATATCATCAAACTTTGGCTCGATACCCTCATCCTCCATACGGGAGCTTATCTTCACCCACTTCCTTTGCAGTCGAGTAGGTAGGCGTCTTGCTATTACTTCTAGTATAAAACTCGAGTTGAGGTCACTCATGCAATTCATCGAAATCAAGGTATTCTTATAAGTCATAAGATTATCTAAAAACTCAGTAAGTGCCTTGGAGTCATCTTGAAGTTGACTGCCGTTACCTTTGACAGCTTCGTATACGTTCCTTACAATCATTGAAGGTCTTCCAAACCTTTGACGTAATATGCTCATAGCCTCATCGTAGCCCTCTTTTGGCTTCATAAACTTACAGCACTGTATAGCTCTTGCAGCATCTCCAGTGCAATATCTCATCAAATACATTAACTTCAATTCATCACTTAATAGAAAACTACTCAACATGATCTCAAACTCCTTTACAAATTGTAAATAATCAGCTGGGTTTCCATCAAAACACCGTGGTTCAAATTTAGGGAGTTTGATGTTCCTATTATCCCTGAACGGCGAAACAGTAACATCAACCATGTCATGCTTAACATCAGACACATCGTTACAATTAACAGACAAGTCACCATGACTTACTTTCCTGTTTGCATCCAAGACGCTCTGTCCCTTCTTTGACCCAGGCATTGTTGAACTTGACCCAATTCCAAAAACGTTCCAGATATTGCTTGTTCAAAGAGGACTTGACCGGCACCAGGAAAAATGAACGGCGACTATCCAAACTTTCACCAACTGTTTGAATCCGCCAGATCTGTTTCTATCGTCAGAAACTGTCAGTCACGTCTCGTAAACCGTTAATGCCCAGCTCTTGCTACGCTCGGGCTCACGCTGTCGCTTGAAGTTTCTCAGAAACGCTTAGTAATAACGGACGAAAAAACCAAAACACCAATTGTTGACTTGAGGATTCTGTATTGTTACACCAACATATAAATCAAGTATGACTAAGGTCTGTGAACAAATATTACAATAATAAATCATAATATTACTTCTGACGATGTTTTACTCTTCTTTCTGAACAGCGACCGATGAGACGATGACTGTCGTATTGATGCCTCCGCGAAAATTGGGGAAGTTGATTTTGAGCAAACAACCAAGAATTGATCGTTCAATCTTCAACTCCGTTGACAATCCACCAATTTTATACTAACTAAAAGCCCAGACTTCGTCGAAGCATCTGCACTAGAAGCCGATATGCCAATCTGAGACCGAGGACTTCGGTCCGATCAATCGACGTGGAAATCAAAAATTCAATTCAATAATTAATATGGCCCGTTGCACAAGAGGTGGCTCTCGTGGCCCAAGTGGTTTAGTGGATAACGTTTTGGCGTTTGAAACTATGGGTACTGGGTTCGAGCCTCGGTGGGAACATCATCACTCACTAAGAAATGCAGGTACATCCAGCTGATGAGTCCCAAATAGGACGAACTGCGCATCCTGGATTCCACTGCTAGCCACCATCCACCAATTGTAATGCTTTTTCTTACAAAAACGTATGCATGGAAAAAATTTGGCAACGCCACATAATGTCGAGATTCCTTAGTTAAATCATAGAATATGAACTGATCAGCAAACCAGTTTTCTGTGAATTAATAACCCAGAATAAAATTTCTCTGATGAGTTGGTGTGTGCTAGTGACTAAAAAGGGTGGATTTTAACAGTGGGGGATAGGATACTCCGGCCCACTGAAACGTGTCAGATTCGTCCGAATTAACATTTAGGTTATTTTGAGAGTGCGACAAACTTAAAGCTGATAATACCAGAGGGGCACATATCTTGACCAAAGGAAGAATATCTTCAAATTCTATAAACATGGAAATAAGACTGCATGTCATTAACTGAAACCAAACTGTTGTAACACCGCTTCCACAGTGGATATAAAAATTGTTCCCATTTTTTTCTTTGTGTTCTGTTTGTATTCGCCACATGACTTGATACAGATTCAACGCCAAGTGTTGATAAACATTACTGGCGTGAACGAAATTCAGGAAAGAAGAGTATTGCTAGAGTCAGTGACCATTACGTAGCAGTCAAGTTTAGGGATCGACCCACATTGAATCTAGTGTCTTCAACAGATTCGTTCAAGGAATGAGACAGTCTCAGCTGAAACAAGACACAGGCTACTAGATTTCTCAATGTCAAAATAAAAAATATGAATAAGTGAAGCCCCAGCTCTTAACACCTCGTAGCGTTTCACAAAGATTTCGTTTTCTTGGATTTCAGGAAAGCTCCAGGCAAAGACCCTCATGAGGGGTTGTCTATTTTGGTGGAAAGCGCTGAGGTCACAGTTTGCATAACTACTTGAGTCAGACAGTTCCCTGTCAGAAGAAAACCAAAAGTCAGTGTCATTTGAAAACTTTCTTCACGGATAATAATATCAAGTGATACACCTCAAGGTACTTCACCTGGTCCTATCTCTGAGTTACCTGGGTTCACCAAACTCCCGCGGTTCTCCACACGCGTGACCTTAAGGCTTGGAATGGACTATAGTAGTTTGTCTACCATTTTATGTACTTCTTTGGTGTGACGTAAGTTGTGGGGCTGCGCTCTTCTTTGCTGAGAAAATGAATCGCATGTACCACACAGAGCTTAAAGAGCCAATTTATTGTTCGGGGAATTGTTAAGTAGACAGAATCTCTTCTCTTTGTTGGATTGTAGACAAAACAACCGAATCGTGACGTACAGGTAACTGAAAACGAATATGGACCTGCTTTGCCTTCTCTTCTATCGTATCCGGTTGAAGTAACATAAGGGACACATATGAAGGGTTTAAAAGACAAGGATGAATTATATCGCTCTGAAATATCACTTCTCCCACTTAGTCATTAAATCTTTTTCATCGGCCCCCAGGAAAAGCAGTGTTCTCAGCAAACTACTTAAAAATGGAAGAAAACAAGAACAGATTCACTTTAGAAAAAGGTCAGAAATGACCTAAAATCTGAAAAACCTAAATTCAGAATCCATTGAAACTGTTGGTATAGCGCGGGTATTTCAATCTACGGTAATGTTTCGTAGGATTTGATTTTGCGGTGTATTTGCACCAAAATATGCAAGTAGATGTGGTGTATCTTACCGGTTTTAACCTGTTGGTATAGGAGTAAGATCAAAATATAATTATATAAACTAACAAAGCATACTGACTGGTGATTGAGTTGGATTTAAACACCGTGGATTGTACATCATTCGTATTCATTTTATAGAAGGGTTATATATGCATAAAGTTTTGCTAACAGTTTATGAAATATTTCTCATACTGTGGCAATTTCTGTGGTTTTGAGTCCGTTGTATAGGTTTCTAGATGCGATCGTAGTTGTAAAACAGCTTAAATAGCGTGAGTCGTTTCTCAGCACTTGAACACTGGTTTTTGGGTGTCTTCGTTAACTCCCCAGATAGTATTTTCTTCGGGTGCATTACAGAACGTAGGATAGTCATCTGCAGTTCGCCCCAAGGTGCCTGCAGTACGCTTAAAATCTGCCACTAAGTTCCTGTAGTGCGTCAGAAGTTAATTCTAGCTGGGTCGCTTTACGGTCAAAAACCTTAAAACTGACATTACCATAATGATAGGTGATTAGTTCGTGTTTTTCTTGAATTACTGAAGTTTACTCAAAACCTTTTCAACTGACGTTAGTGTTGTACATTGTGAAAGACAGCATGCCTGTGAATGAACTCAGGTGGATGCAGTCAAACTATAACATGTAATCTGAATATATTTTAATACCCGAATTGATTCAGATGCTGAATCTGAAAGTTTACCCCAAACAGACATGTTTTGGCAACTCCAATTAATTCGTTGTTCACACACCTCTGAAATACCGATCTTCTATGAACGTGCTAAGCAGATCCAAAACAGAAGACAATTTGATCTTGGTTACACCATTTGTAGCTCCAATTAGTTGTCGAAGGTCACTGATAACAGCGTAAAATCAAATTCCCTGATACCAGTGCGACGACTAGTTGGGGCTTAAGGTGGATAGCACTTCACGGTTCTTCGAACGTTATTCTTGAGATGCTTTTATCCATTTAGCTATAAGTGATATTTGGATGGACAGGTTTACAATCGATATCTCACACTACTTTCGATCGTATTCCACTCCTTTAATTGTAATAAAAACTATTTCCATTCATAATAATGCCAATGACTTCATTGTTCCGAAAATTCCCATAAACAATCACCTATGCATCCGTAATCTTTAGTTCTACAGCAAGTGAAATAATTTCACGTCTGACATAAATCACTTCCCAAAAATGACCGAGATAAAATCTTGCTTCTCATGGACTGAATCACGAAGATATCTTTAGAATGTCTGATTGATGCAAAGACTTTAGTTCCAGTTATTGAATCTCACTGTTGAATCAGGCCTCATATCCTTCATCCTGGGTAGTAGGTGTGGTACATGAAAATTTAAACTTATAGCAGGTGTACAGTGTTGGGCAAATAGGTAAAGTTAATTGACGAAGTTATCAAGCTTTGTGCATTTAACTGGCTAGAGTATGCTTTGCGCACGTCGAGTTGCCGCCTTGCTTGACAATCAACCTCAGCTGATACTATGTTCGATTGTAAAATTTAGAGTAATCGGACAAAACTTCTGTCTGTCTGACTTTGTTTGGTGTGCCTCAGTAGCATACTTATCACTCCTGCCCTGTGACACGGCAGCAGGAAGCGCGGTCGTTGTTAATCCGGGCCACGGCCGATCCGGCATGAAATTTTGTGAATTTGTTTGAATCATGGTATTGGATGGGGTAGCTGCTTTTTGTTTAACCGCTATCCAAACAACCTTTCTGGCATGGTAGAACCTCAAGAGACATAAGTCCCAGCCAGTATAGCTTGAATAGATCATTGCGGTGTTCAAGCCCGACCACCACGTCAAGGTAGCAGCTTTCGGACAAAACTTAACAATCTGTGAGATTTACTGTTATCTTTTGTCTGCTACTTAGGATTTTATGTCTGACCTCGTTAGTTGCATTAGTTCGAATAGGGTGCCTTGATTAGTGCTATTTACTTTCTTAGGACTGCCTTCACTACCAAAGATTTTCATAAGGTCTCTCGGTCGACGGAATCGACTGATGCACTCAGTTCAAGAAATGTGGCAGTTTTTGGAAGCCAGCGAAGGGTAAAGATATGATCAATATACCCTCTACATGGTCTAAAACATGCGTGGTTTTCTCGTGTTTATTCCTCTCAGTGCCAATTAGTCCACACTTAATAATTTAGAATAACTAAATAAACAAAATACATCAATAAATAAACCAAGGTAGAAGTAGGGATTATACAACGGAGTAAGGATTCGGTATATGATCTTAAAATCATGGTCAGGGTTGGTAGGGCGACAACAGTCGATCAGGTGTTCTAGAGTAGAGTTTCGCATACACTTCCTTTCCTCCTTGTAAAACCATGGTGCTGGAATGTTTTGTATCCTTGTGGAAAACGTCCTCTGGCTACGACCAATGTACTTTGCTTCACAATAGCAGGCGAACTGATAGATGTACATGGGGAAGACTAGACGGAGGCTGGTTGGATTCAACATAGAACTTGTCACCCAAGTGCAGGAGTTCCAGTTCCCACGTTCCAAATAGCACACAAAGGTAGACAAGAAGATGAGTGAAGAGAATCAATACAGTCTGACAAGTATAAGAGTGAAACAGAATGGGTAATGGTAGAAAGGAATATGAAAGATTACAGAGACTGAATACATCTGCGCTGGCCATTGACTGCGATTTTGAGCCATGTCACCTATTGTCTCCAGCCATTGATTGATTCATAGAGTCCCGAGGGCCCCAACACGGAAGTCTGCATCTCCCTACCCACTTGACTCAGTTTAACTGTCAACGATTTCATGGATTGATGAGGCCATGTTTTTGTTTGGCCACCACTTACTCTTTTCCAACCTGCACTTGTATCAGCTAGTAATGCCCGTCGGGTGAAGCGATGGTTAGACATGCGCATCACGTGACCTAGCCATCTCAATCTATGTAACTTTATAGCCTCCTCGATTGATTTTCCCTGTTTGCCCAACACTCTACGCCTAACGTCAACACTACTTACCTTATTAAACCACCTAACGTGAGAAAAAGATCGCAGACATCTATGATCAAAAACAGCCAACTTTATCATGTCTTCAACTCGTATTGGCCATGTTTCAGAGCCTTAGAGAAGGACGGAGCGAACTACTGAGCAGTACACACGTCCCTTGGTTGGTAGCCCCGGATGTCACGCCTACGCCAGAGATGGTGTAAGTCAGCGAAAGCAGCTCGAGCTTTTTGGATCCGTGCTGAGATTTCATCGCCAATCAGTCCGTTGATGCTGATACAACTTCCCAAATAGGTGAAGTGGTCAACATGTTCCATCACTTCACTCCCTATCAGTAGGCTGGGAGTTGACGTGGTCCAGTCCTGTAGCAGCATCTTACATTTTAGCAGGGGCGAATCGCATGCCAAACTTACGAAGTTAACTGCTCAAGGTGTTCAGAAGACTCTGCGTTTTGTCAGTGTCCTCCCCTAACAGGACTATGTCATCTGCATATTCTAAGTCCATAAGACTATTCCCTGGTAACAAGTCGATTCCTAAGTTGTTACGTTCAGTTAAGGATACTTCCATCAGCATATCTTTGATGAAGTTAAACAGAAATGGGGAGAGTGGACATCCTTGTCGGACACCACTGGTTGTTATCAATTCAGATGACAATTCCCCATAAGCCCTTACACGACTACGTGAGTCTGAATAGAGTGCGTTGATTAGTGCAATGTACTTTCTTGGCACTCCCTTCACAGTCAGACATTGCCATTGTACCTTTCGATCCACGGAGTCGAAGGCCGCCTTCAAGTGAAGAAATATGACAATTGTTGGACGCCGAAAAGTGTGTCTAAGTTCTAGAATCTGTCGGAGAGTGAAGATGTGATCTATGCACCCTCTACCTGGTCTAAAGCCTGCTTGATTTTCCCTCGTTTGTTCCTCCCGAGTTCTGCTTAGTCTACGCATGATTACTGAGCCTAGGATTTTAGAAACTATGTTCGTTAGACTGATCCCCCTATGATTATCACACGAGGACTTGTTTCCCTTCTTGAATATCGGTATAATAAGTGACTTACCCCAGTCTGATGGAACTGTCTCTGACTCCTAGACTTTGCCTAGTACCTTTGTTAATCTACAGACTAGTATGTCACCCCCCATATTTAAACACCTCCGGAATAATTCCGTCGGGTCCTGCCGCTTTGCCTCGTTTCAAATTACAGATAGCTTTTGTGACCTCACTTATAGACGGCGGACCAGTGTCCATATCCCATTCGGGTGTGTGTTGGATGTCGGGGAGGTTCAGTGTGGCTGTAGGCAAGTTAAATTGTTCCTCATAGTGTTCTTCCAGCGTTCATATATGGAGAACAACTTGCGGCTGGTGAACGTCATTTATTATTTTGCTACAAAGAATGTCTTACTGCCTGCATTAGAGAGATGGTTTTTGAGCGTATCTGAAGCTTGATCACCTTTGAATTCCAAGTTTATGAATAAGGTTTTTATCTGTAACTGAATCTCGTTGACCAGTTTAGACTGCTTATCTTTCATGTTATTGTTGCTTAATTTTAGGTAATTTTTGTGATCTTTTATTATTCACAAAATGTCATATGGTCGACGTGGTGGTAGATGGGGTATGAATTTCATCTCTGGTTCTGGACCACAGCACAGTTTATCAACTCATTCGATATTCAACGAAGATGCATCAGATGAACAGCATGGAAAATCTAATAATTATGGAAATAAATCATCATCAAATTACTCCAGAATTGGAGGTGCCTCTGTCCCACCACCACCGTCCCTTGGTTATCGTAATAGTAAAGGTTATACTGATCCTAATGAAGTACTTATGCAACATAGTACTTTTGCTGGAACACAAAGCAGCAGTAGTATGCCAAGAGCTTTTGCTAATTTAGGTCGTAAAAGAGTAGCAGATGAAGACGAGTAAGATTTTTGTGCAGTTTCTATGCCGTACTTTGTTATTGATTAGTAATACAAGCGTACACGCACATGTGTTATATTGGTTTGAGTTTTGTTAAATTTGATGCCAAAGTTTGGTGAAAACATCTTCTCTAGAATACACTGCTGCTTTTGACGACCCTATTCCAAGAGCGCTCCACTTCTCTTCGCCTACGGAAATTGGTGTGCCTTTCCATTTCCTTTTTTTATATTTCTTCTCTCAGGACTTTACGCATTCTTCTTCCAAAGTCAGTCTTCACTAAATATGCTGATGACCTGACGATTTCTGTCCCATTAGTTTCTGAAGTTATAACAAGTGGTCTCACGTAATTGGTCTCCAACTGAATCCATCCAAATGTCATATTGTTGAGACTTGAGTGGATAGTTTCGTTCTCATGGTGCTTGTGATATATTAACGCCACTGTGATGGGGGGGGGGAGTAAATCTCGCATATCTCTCCTGTTTCGGTATCAGTTTCTCTTCAAATCTCAGTTGATTGTCTCATGTCCTGTGTAAGATCAATTCAATTCCCATCCTTGAATCAAGTCAACCTGTCCCGGATCAGCCTAGCGTTGTTTCAACCCAATTATCCATGCCTAACATGTCTATCTCCCCTTGTTTAATGAACTGTGTGTGTGTGTGTTTACATTGATCCGTTTAGTCAGACAGTTGAACTCATGACCCAATCAGAGTATTTTGTGAACTGTTATTTTTACTGACCCATGTCTTACTTTGTACTGTTCTGTCGAGTTTATCTTATTTATTGATCTTCATCTGTATCAGCCTACCTGGTTAAGTAGCCAATTAAATTCTATCTTTGTGCCTATGCTCTGTCCATCTCTTAACCGCTCTCTGTTCTATGCCCTGCCTTACTTGGGTTCATTCTTCTACTAACTGCTTACCTGAACGGTCGTGTCTGATTCCGGCTAGTTCACAATTTTGGCTTTAACGTTATTCCGCTCTGATAACGGTACCTTGCTTTCTGTTAAGCATTGTGCTTTGTACTCTTGAAACCGTTAAGGTTTGTTGTATATATATAATTATTGATTTGTTTATTAATAGTACCGTAGAAACAGTGACCGGCATCTTGTTTGTTCTGGACCGGGATAGCCTTTATCATCTACGCGTGACTTAATTTCAAGCGATATTGCTCTTACACCCTGTTAATTTATAAGAAAAAACTTTTGCCTTTGACTTATTACCTAAAAAAGTTGAGAATTTATACTGGCATAACTCATCCCCTTCTCTTACAATTTGTTAACTCTTATATGTTCTATCCATCCTTGGTCTTTATTGTTCTCCCTTATGTCTTCCCTGAACTTTTCAAACGAGACTATGTCATATTGTGTAGTACAGTGAAGGCTGCAATTGGGTTAATAGTGTGTGTGTGTCCTTTTTAACTCATCTAACTGACATTATTTTCAATAGGCAATTCAATTCTTCAAGAATTGAAAATATTTATTTCCCGATACGAATTTAAAACAAGCAACAAATGTGGTTAATAAGGCAGGATGATTTAATGATGGATTCATCAAATTTCGGTAGAACTCCTCGTCAGCTGCTCAGTACTCTACATACAACCCTGGACACTTCAAACTGCGTATATCAATTTGATTGGGTGTTTGTGAAAGCAAATACGTAGGTTGTACAGAAAGGCGATTGTCTACTCGCATAGTGGAGCATTTACCAAAATCCTCAATAACAAAACATCTTGTGGACTACAGACATGATATCGACGCGGTCAAGTCATTCACTGTTATTGTCAGCAGACAAAGAAACAAGAAGATGCTTGCAATTGCAGAGGCTTGTGCAATTCGAGTTTATAAACCAGGTGGTCTCTGTGTACAAAGGGAGATGGTCGTCACTCTGAATCTACCATGGTAATACGTTTTATTTATTATTCTACCTCTTATTACTATTATTGCGTCGGTGGTATAGCGGTTAGGACGCTCGCCGACCATGCATATGGTCCGGGGTTCGATCCCCGGCCGGCGAACTCCTTTACCTCACTGAGCCAGAAATAATGCTGGTAAAGAGGAAAGGTTGGGCATGAGGCTAGCAACCCCATCCTATAAAAATTAAACACTGCTACAGAAACTTCAAGCCACTAGCTTGGAGCCCTATGTTCCACTGGGAACGTGAAGGAAAAATTATTATTTAAAATTATTTATCACTATTATTATTATTCTTGATTCCTTTAAAACTATCCTTTATCAGTAGGATTGTCTTAACTCACTTCAACACTATTATTATTGTTATTATAACTATTATTATTGATATTAGTCTGTTTGCAATTCTTGTTATATTCTCTAATGACTAATTATTTATCTAAGTGATGTAATTGAAGCGTAATGCATTTTATCTTAATTTTGATCTCTCATACTCTCTCTCTCTCTCTCCCCTTATCTATTTGAACATGACCTGGAGAACATTCGGACCTGTCTTTCTGCAAGACATTCAATGTAGTTTATTTGTACTTATCAGTCTTATATCTCCCAATGTAATTTCAAGAGTATACATGTGTATCCGTGTGTGTAGCGTATTCAGCTGAAGAAGAGTTCTACCGAAATTTGATAAATCCATCATTAAATCATCCTACTTTACTAACCACCTTTATTGCTTGTCTTTGTCTCACACCTCTGCTCACTGTTTCTATTATGCTTTTTTTGTACTTTCTTCTCTTGCTTCGCGTGCTACACGGAGTGTGGCGACTTGAACTGCCGCACATTTGTGCAAAGTTCTATGTCGAAAACAGACAGACAGACCTTTATTGCTTGTTTTAAATTCAATTCTTGCAAGCACTCGGCTAAAGTTATCTTGTCTGATACGCAACATCCTCTGTGTTATTCGCAATTTTTTCCTTGTATCTATTTGGTTAAAACCCAGAAGAAATTTTGTAAGAATTTATGCTCCTACAGCTACTAAATATTTATAAATTGTACCGTACAGTATTTAGCAGGGGTTTTGTGTGACGACAGACAACTATCAGAAAGGAATTTATAAACTCCGGTGGATGATTTTGATGTGGTTGTGTTCTCTGAGCTGGATGGTTGATTTGCGAAGCTTTCATCACCCTACTGGGTGACATCTTCAGCGCATACTTCAATTTGAAGTGAGCTTTTAGATTTCTCCACGAGTTTATTAATCATCTCTCCTGGTGACCTTGGACGTGATTGGTTGTTTTTGTGTGTTTTCACACCTTCTAGGTTACTTGTATTGGAACTGATTGTTTCTTTGACTTGAACTTTGACCCTTTGTGTGTGAAGTTTCTTTCTTATTGGTTGATAAATTTTGTCTATCTCGATGTGTCTATTGATTGATGATTCACTGGAATGCCAAGCTTCTAAAAATTCTCTAGCATTCTTGTTGTTTCCTTTGTCTAATATTTGAACGTTGTCCCAGTCGAATTGATGTCCGTGGTTGTCTGTGTGTAGTGAAATGAGGGAGTGTATATCATGTCTTTTGACGGCTAGCTTATGTTCGTGGATACGAAGACGAAGGGGACGTCCACTTTGGCCAATGTAGTGTTTTTCAAAGTTGTTACAGTTTATTTTGTAGATGATGTTGGTTTTATCTTCTTTCGCTGTTGAGTCTTTTGGTTGACATAGAATTGAGTGAAGCGACTTTGTTGGTTTGTGTACGACGTCAATTCCTAAAGGTTTGAAGAGTCTTGTAGTGATTTCTGAGATATCCTTTATATATGGTAAGGCGATTTTCTTTGTGCTTTCCTTGGTGGCTTTTGGTTTGATAGGTTGGCTTGGGGGTATATGTCTTTTGATGAAATTCCGTGGATATCCATTCTTTTGGAAGACGTCCATGAGATACTTTTCTTCAATTTTCCTTAAGGTGGGAGTGCTGCAATGAGTCCTTGCCCTCTTGAATAGTGTTTGTATGCAATTCCTTTTGTGTGTTATTGGGTTGTTGCTGTTGTAATTCAGGATTTGGTCTGTGTGAGTTGATTTCCTATAAACTTGAGTTTCTAATTCCTCTGTGGTTGTCCAAAAATGGTATTTTGTTCTCGGATTCCTCTTCTCTTGTGAATTTGATGTCGTTGAAGACGTTGTTTATTAAGTTGTGAGTTTTATCTAATTCGTTTCTTTTGATGATTACAAATGTGTCGTCGACGTAGCGTATCCAAATCTTGGGTTTGATCTTTGGTAGAATTATGTTTTCGAGTCTTTGCATCACTGCTTCTGCAATCAAACCTGATATTGGCGATCCCATGGGTGTTCCTTTGACTTGTTCATATATTTGGCCGTTGAATTGGAAGTATGTTGTTAGGCATAGATTTATGCATTCCATCCAGCTTGTGTGTTGCATTTTTGATTGTTGTGGAAGTTGTTCGTCGTTGCTAAGTAATTGCTCCATGGTTTCTTTTGCTAGTTTTTGTCCGATTGAGGTATATAATGCTGTCACGTCGAAGGATACCATTATTTCTTGTTCATCTATTTGGATGCCTCTGATTTTCTCTAGGAATTGGATAGCAGAGTTGATGGAGTGATCACAAGATTCCGTTAGGTGTTTTAGTTTTCTGTATAATTCTTTGGATAAATTATATGTTGGAGTTCCTGGGAGTGATACAATTGGTCGTAATGGGATATTTGCCTTGTGTATTTTGGGTCTGCCGTAGAATCGAGGTAGGACTGGTCCATTGGATTTCATTCGCCATTGGTCTTGTTTTGTGATCTGTCCAGTTTTGGTGAGCTTGTTTAAGGTCCTTTGGATGCGGTTGTCCAATGTTTGTATGGGATTTGTTGGGAGTTGTTGATATACATCCTCATCTTTGAGTAGTTCTTCAGCTTTCTTGGTGTATTCTTCTCTGTCCATGACTACTGTTGTTCTTCCTTTGTCGGCTGGTAGAATGACGATGTCCTTCCTATTTTTCAGCTTTTTGAGGGCCTTTAGTTCTTGAGAGTTGAGTTGTGTGTGTTGTTTTTTCTGTTTGACCAATCACGTCCAAGGTCACCACGAGAGATGATTAATAAACTCGTGGGGAACTCTAAATGCTCACTTCAAATTGAAGTATGCGCTGAAGATGTCACCCAGTAGGGGTGATGAAAGCTTCGCAAATCAACCATCCAGCTCAGAGAACACAACCACATCAAAAGGAATTTATAAACATTTTGAATAAGTTATGTGAACTGCAAACTATAAGCAAAGATTATTATTACATGTATTATCTATTATACTATTTGTTGTTTATAATTCATTATTTGAATAGTGTCATTAGAAGACGTGCGTTGGTGTGGCACAGCGGTAGTGGTGCTCGCCAATCATGTATGTGGTCCCGGACTCGATCCCCGGCCACGGATGCAATCATTTACCTCGTTAAGCCAGTAATAAGACGACTGGTAAATAGGGAAGGTTGGTTGGGCATGAGGCGGCTGGCTGGCGATCCCATCCCGATATATATATATATCTGATTTCCCACAAACTAGGAAGATATGCAAGTGAAAAGCAACAAGTTGGCAGAAGAAGCATCAAAGATAGGACTTCAAGTGAACATAGATAAAACAAAGGTGATGAAGATTCCTGGCCAACACCAACAGCAGCAACAACAACAGATAACAGTCAGCCAGCATAAATGGAAGCAACCTGAAAGAAACAACCTCCTTCACCTGCTTACCTGGGAAGCTTCGTTTCAACTACAGACCAGCGGAACTGACGAGGATATCAAAGCCAGAATCGGAAAAGCAAGACAAGCTTTCATTACTCTCAAATCTGTGTGGAGGTCAACAGCACTCAGCATCAAAAATAACATCCGGATTTTCAACTCTAATGTGAAGTCAGTGCTAGTCACTATACGGATCAGAGACTTGGCGAGTCATAAAGAGCATCTCAAATAAACTACAGACCTTCATTAACAGTTGTCTTCGCTCAATACTGCTCAAGATTAGATAGCCGGCCAGAAAATATCAGCAACAGTGAGGGATCTCTGGCAATGAGCGAACCAACTCAGCAGGAACCGATTGTGAAACAAATAGGCAGGAAAAAATGGAGATGGATTGGCTGGCCATACTCTGAGGATACCATTAAGTGAGTGACATCACTAGACAAGATATTGCTCGAGTGTAACCCGAAAGGGAAGCGGCGAGTTGGTCGTCAGTGCGATGGTGGGTGACTTGGAGGAGGTCATGTGAGGAGGAGATGAAAGCATGTGGGCGGACTCGGAGCGGGGTGAAAAAGTTGGCAGAAAACAGAAGGCAATGGAGGTGCGCAGCTGAAGCCCTATGTTCCTCTAGGAATTAAAGGATATAGTAATAATAATAATAAAATAAACACCACTGCGGCCGAAACTTCAAGTCTCTAGCTTGAATGCGTCTTATGTTCCATTGGGAATGTTTAGGAATAAAAAAGTTATTCGAAGACGGAGATTATAATAATAATGATTTACTTTATTTCAAAAACAGTACTTGTGATACAGAATGGAATTTTCAGCATTAATCACAATATTACTCCATATAATTTCCTCAAATTATAAATAAAAGTTAATCACACAGAAAATGTTTCAACATTTTCAATAGAGGTAATGTCAAATACATGCGGCATATAAAATGGAAATAACAATAATAATGATAACAGCTGGGGTAATAATAATAATACAAGTGAAAATTACTGTGGGCTTGTTTCACACAGTATTGGCAATGTGGTATAGAAATCCTAACACGTTTAAAAATATTGAATATAATGTTCTCTTTACATGATGGTGATGGTGAGGGGGAAAACAAAGATTACAGCCGTCATGGAGATAAGTTCGTGTTTGCAACTATGAGAGTAAAACAAACAAAGAAGCAACAGGACCATAAATATAATAAAAATAAAACTTGGAAGTATATAAGGATGGATGGATGGAGGAAATTGTTTATTTACTAGATGAAAAAAGGTTAGTTAATTGTTGCCTGACACTATTTTCATCGCATAAATAAGTGGCAAAAGTGACAAAAACTGTGTGATGTATTTGCGCAATACATTTCGAACAACAATCTGATTGGCAGCAGTTAGAATTCAAGGACCGTTGGACCGGGTCCCAATGGCTTAATGGTCTACGAGCTCGCCTTGTAACCAGGAGGTACTGGGTTCGAATCCCCTGTAGTGGGTGCGTACTGCTGTAGAGTCCCAAACTAGGACGAAACAGCTGTCCAGTACTCCCAGGTTTTCCAATGGTTCTCTAACTAATGTCAGCTCATGATGAAATCCTGAAACCAATCAAATCCCTACAAATCAACACTTGAATAATAATACACTGTGTTAGTACATACAACAGTGGAGTTGGGGTTAGTTTACGAATAGCTATTGCCTCAGCGTATTAAACTTACTGTCAGTCGTTGACCATTTTGTGATGGATGCGTGTGGCATCAATCTTGTAGTTCACATATCCACTATATGTTTACCTATAAACAATATGCACTGATAAGATTGATGTCAAAAACCGCATTTAAAGTTGTTTTACAAAAAAACAAACGGTCAAGAGCACCTACTGAAATACGCTGAGGTGATAGCTATTCATATATGTGTAAAACTTGGGCACTGTGGTAGTAAGTAATTCCATATTAGTTTGTTTATTAGATGTATCATACAGTGAAACAGTATTATTTACTGGATGACACGGTTTCGAACAAAATTTATTGTTCATAATCATATCATCAATTGTAATCACACGACTTCGAAACTTGAGTTTATAGTTTTCTTTGTTCCCTCTTATTTGTCGTAGGGGTAGTAGAATTTTCCAGATATCCGGCTGGACTGGTGATGAGTCATTTCTATTACATGTATTTGCAGTTGATTCGATAAACAAAGCTTCCATTGTTATCAATCTCTCCCTCCCGCCACTGTGTGACATTAGATTTTAAAACTGTCATCCTATAGTATGGTTGTATGTGACTGCATGTAGTGCTATAGCTGAACTATTTCTAGATTTCTTATCTTATTTGGGTCAACCAATCCAGATTTTGCTGCTTGGTTTTTATGTTCAGCTAGTCTGACTGACTGCCCCTGTTCTACTAGTTTGATGTATGTATTTAACCTGACAATCACTGCTAACAGGGTATTAGATAAACTAAATTGTTTTGTTATAAAGGATCCAAAGGATTGATACTTTAACCGATAAAGCTTGTTTCTAATTGAGTTTGTGAGTGGGCTGAATGCCAGCCACTTTTATTTCTGCCCGCCTTGTTAAGAATTCTGCTTAAGGTTTCCGAGGTTCCTTGATTGTATGGAATTACTACTGATGATTTAGATTCCTTATTGTTGCTTTCGTCATTAATATCATTATTACTATTATCACTATCGCTACTATCATTATCTATTTTATTTTTCATTTACTTACATATTTCCTGACTAATTTATCCGGATAATTATTAAGTTTCAAGGCTTCTTTTATGTGTATCACTTCCTGTCTTAGATTTTCCTTGGTACTACTTAGTTTTCGTGCATTACTGCCACTTAAACATTTCACCAATCCTATCTTCACTGACATACGTTGGGATGATCTGAAGTCCAAATATCTGTTTGAATGTGTGGGTTTCCTGTAAACACACTAGTATGTGTTTAACTTCCCATCTTCTTTCCTTTTTACGTTGCAATCTAACATTGGAAGTTCCCCTTTGTGACCTTCCAATTCATAAGTGAATTGAATTGCCTCCACCTTCGAGTTGATGTGTTCGAATAATCTATCTATATCTTGTGTTCTGAGTACAGTGAATGTGTTATCCACATACCTCCACCATACTTTTGGGTTGGGGTGAACGTTTCAATCGCTATCTTTTCCCACCTATCCATGAATATATCTGCTACAACTGGGGATATTGGTGATCCCATGGCAATTCACTCAGTTTGTTTGTTTGTTTGTGTGTGTGTGTGTGTGTGTGTACAAAGACAATTTCTTATCACTCCTTTTATAATCCTGATTACCTCATCCAGATAGTCAAACGTCGTGTTAAGTATTTCTTTCTATTTCTCTTATTCTTAAATCCCTTTTTATCACTTTATTTATTTTATTAATTGGTCTTTATTTTTTTATAATTTTTTTATATGACTAACTGGTTGCAACTGAGAACATTTTACCGATGTGCAACAGTTTCACTTGCCCAATACCTCCATGTAGCATACAAAGCACGAAGAGAGATTGAAGTGGGATTCAAGAGAGAGAGAGAGATAATAAATAGAAATATGAGGCTAAGAATAGTAGTAAAATGGAAGAACAATTTTATTGGATATTATAAAATCACAAAGAGTGAATGCATCTGCGGCAGTCATTGAAAACAAGGATTTTGAGCTATGTTACCGATTGTCTTCAGCCTTCATTGGGTTTTTTTACCATCCGGAGGACCTCAAACAGGAAGCCAGTCTACACCTCCCTACGGGGTTGGCTGGCTGACTTAAGCTGTTGTGGATTTCATTGACTGATGAAGCCATATTTTCGTTTAATCACCACTAGCTTTCTCTTTTCCAGCCTGACCCTATGTCATATATATCATATGAATTGACTTGACTGATAAGTAAATGTGTGTGTGTGTGGGGGGGGGGGGGAGATAATCACATTATTGTACGAAATGTATTGCGCAAATACATCACACATTTTCCAGATAATCTCCTGGAAGACATGAAAAGATTAGCTGTCTTTGATCATAGGTACCTGCGCTCTTTTTCCCGTGTTAGGTGGTATAATAAGGTGAGGAATATTGAGGTTAGCCATTGGTTGAGTGCTAGGTAAGCGGGGGAAATCAATCGACGAGGTTGTGAAGTTACAAAGACTGAGATGGTTAGGACATATGTTACGTATGCCTAGTCATCGACTTCCTCGTTGACGAGTAATGTTAGCTGATATAAGATCAGGCTAGAGAAGAGCTAGCTAGTGGCGGTCAAACCAAGACATGGCCTCACCAGTCAATGAAATCTACAACAGTTAGTTTAAGCCAGTCACGTAGGAAGGTGTAGACTTCCGGGTTGTGGTCCTCGAGATGGTGAAAAACCAATGGTCGGAAACAATTGGTGATATGGCTCAAAATCGTTCTCGGTGATGGCTGGCGCAGATGCATCCACTCCTTGTGACTTATAATACCCAACGAAACTATATTGTTCTTCCTTATTACTATTCCTTTGTCTCACACCTTTGTTTACTGTCTCTCTCTATTATGCATTTCTACTTTCTTCTCTTGCTTTGTGTGCTACATGGAGGGAGTGTGGCGACTTGACCTGCCGCACATATGTGCAAAGTTCTATGTCGAAAGCAGACAGACAGGTAATCTCAGCCTTCTAACAACACTATCCAAATTTATACAAGGACTAATTGTTTTATAGAATGCATTATGTTCCATTACCTTCCAGCTTTTGTGGTGTTGATATTTTTTCTCAATTTTATATATGTACACACTTAGAAAAGGAGCTCAATTGTTACAATGTGTATAAAAACGCTCAAAATTCTATTCTGTATGTTGGCAGGAACACACTGGACCACCAACGATAAGACTCTAAAACGATCTGAATTTTGTAGATAATATATGTGTAGTGTCATACAAACATGAAGACTTACGGGCGAAAATAAGCAAACTAGCTGAACAGACAGGCAGCGAAGGTAGGACTTCAGATGAACATTGAGAAGACAGACGGAGGTGATAAAGATAATCAACCGATAGCAAAGACAACAACCAGCATCAATCACCATCAACGGGAGAGACCTGAAAGAGGTTACTTCCTTCAATTATCCGGCTAAGAAGCACACTTTCAACCACAGGCACACGCCAACTGGATGGAGATGTCAAAGCCAGCGAGCTAGCCAGAATCGGGAAGGCAAGAGATACTAACTTGAAACTTGTTTTAGAAATCTTCTCCACGCAGTCAGCCAGCATAAAGACCAAGATTCAGTCAGTTCGTCTATATGGGTCAGAAACTTGACATGCGCGTTTTGGAAAGGATTTCCAACAAATTACAAACTTTTATCAACAGTGTTGCCTTCTCTGGCTGCATACCGAAGATTAAATAACCGGCTGGCCACAAAGAATTTAGTAACAAGAAAATCTGGTTGGGAACAAACCAGTCAGAGCCAGTTGTGTAACAACAGAAGACAAGGGCCAGGCAACAGATCGTTTTATTACGGAAATCAACACGTATTTATATATATATTTCCTGTACATTATTATAGCTTATGCAAGTAGACAAACGCAGCCTTCTGATTGATTATTATGCTTTTTTTGTACTTTCTTCTCTTGCTTCGCGTGCTACACGGAGTGTGGCGACAAACGCAGGCTCCTGATTGGTTGTTTCGGGTAATCATCGAAAAGTGGAGCCATCTATCTGCGAATCATATTTGCCCACGTTAAGTCTGCTATGATTGGTTGTTGAATCAGCCTTATTCATATTTTCTCACGGCCAATATTAGTGACCCAGACATCGACGTAGATTAATGTCTACC
This sequence comes from Trichobilharzia regenti, assembly GCA_944472135.2. Taxonomy (NCBI): domain Eukaryota; kingdom Metazoa; phylum Platyhelminthes; class Trematoda; order Strigeidida; family Schistosomatidae; genus Trichobilharzia; species Trichobilharzia regenti. Next base: position 5,298,542 of record OX235262.1, on the reverse strand, counting down.
GATTGGCTAGCAGCCTGCTCTCACCACAATTGTAGGAGAAAATGGAGATAGATGGATTGGGCATACGTTGAGGAGGTCGTCGAATGACGTTGTGCTCAATGCAAACCATCACTCAGGTGGAATTCAAATAGGAAGCGATAAGTGCTACGCGTGTATATGGATGACATGGAGAAGATTATATGGACGAGGTGACGAGAGATGAGAGCTTATGGGTAATCGTAGACCCAGCAGAAGAGGATGGTAGAAAATAGAGCAAAGTAGTGATGTATTGTTGAAGCCTTATGTGCGGCTCGGAACCCAAGAGAGTAATTTTTATATATAATGGTTATTATTGATTAGAATAAAGTTGTTATTATTATTATTATTGCTATTACTATTCAGTTTGAGTTGAATTCCTCCTCTATTGAAATAATATCTGTAATTATATTCACTGTTATTACTTATCGATTGATTTAATAATAACTTTTTTTCATTTCTTTAAAAATATTTTTCTTTTTATAGTTACTTCTTAGAAGATGATGATCCAGGCCAACTGGAATATCAACCAGCTCCAGGTAGTCCAGCAGCGGCTAATAAAGTCAATTCAAATGAAGCTGATGCTCAATCGGATGATTCAGATGATCCTTTAGATCAATTTATGGCTAATATTAATGTAAGCATTCCTACTTGTTACCACCAACACCACCACCACCATTATTATTATTTCCTTTAATTCCCAGAGGAACATAGGGCCTCAACTGCACGTCTCCATTGCATTCGATTCTCTGCTGACATTTTCATCTGGCTCCAAGTCTGTGCATATGCTTTCATCTCCTGTTCACATGATAACCTTCTCCAAGTCACCCTTGAACTGACGACCAACTCGCCGCTTCCCTTAAGGTCAGGTTCCACTCGAGCGGTGGCTTGTCTAGTGATACCACTTGATGGTTGGTTTCCTCAGCGTATGGCCAATCCATCTCTATTACTTCCTGCCTATATGTTTCACAATCGGTTCCTGTCGCCTTGGTTCACTCCCAGAGATCCCTGTTGGTGATCTTTTCTGGCCATCTGATCTTGAGCGAAGTATTGAGCGAAGACAGCTGTTGATGAAGGTCTGTAGTTGGTTTAAGGTGGTCTTTATGACGCTCCAAGTCTCTGATCCATCCGTATAGTGAGTAGCACTGACTGACTTCACATTGCAATTGAATATCCGGATCTTATTTTCATTTTCATGCTGAGCAGTGCTGTTGACCTCCACACAGACTTGAGAGTAATGAAAGCTTGTCTTGTTTTCCCGATGAACCTCGCTCTGATGATATCCTGGTCAGTTCCGTTCAGCTGTAGTTGAAACGAGGATGTTTCGTAGGTCGGTAGGTAGCTAGGTGAAGAGGTTGTTTCTTTCAGACTCCTCCCACTTATTGTGCTGATTGATTGTTGTCTGTTGTTGTTGTTGCTGCTGTTGTACGGGAATCTTCATCACCTCAGTGTTATGTCAATAAATTTTATTTTACTTTTATGTTTTTCTTAACGAATCTAACTTGAAATTATTAGTTTTGCATGAATATATATGTATATAATATTTGGTTTATTCTTTTTGATAATAAACACAGGAGGAGGTGAAATCGCTTCAATCTGGTGACAATAAAGAATCGAACAAGCCAAAGAAGAATATCAAAGGAAGCACTAAGTAGGTGAAAAAAGAAATCACTTTTTTATAGAAATGTTAATCCATTATTATTATTATTATTGCTCCCTTGGGTTCCTAGTGGAACATAAAGCTTCAACTACACGTCTTCACTTGCCACTTCTGTCTTCCTTCTCCTGTACTTTTCACCTGCATCCATGTCAGTCCATACTCTTTCAACTCCTCTTGACACGATCTCCTCCATGTCACCCTTGGACGTCCCACACGCCGCTTCCCTTTCGGGTTCCACTCGAGCAATGGCCTGACGCGCGCGCGATGTCACCCAGCGGTCTCCTCAGCGAGTGTCCGATCCATCTCCACTTTCTCCTGCATATTTGTTGGTTGGCGATTGGTTCTTGTTTTGTTTGCTAGTGCCCATAGTTTCTTGTTGGTGATTCTTTCCGACCCGGCTATCTGATCTTCAGTATAGATCCAGCGAAGACAGTTAGTTGTTGATAAAGGTCTGAAATTATCTATTGAAAATATTCTTTGTGACCCGCCCACCCGCCAAGTTTCTGATCCGTATAGAAGAACTGACTGACTTGACGTTGTTTCTATTGAAAATCCTACCGAATTTAGTTGTTGATGCTGGCTAAGTGACGAAGATTTCCAGATTGCTTTCAGATTGATGAATATGTTTTTCGCCTGCCTTCCCGATTCTCGCTGAATTTGATATCCTCGTCGGTTCCGACTATCTGTAGTTGAGACAATGCTCCCTAGATAAGTGAATGAGCGAAATAACCTCTTTCAAATCCCTCCCGTTGATGGTGATTGACTCTGAATGTTGGTGCTGTTGTTGTTGTTGGTTGGTTGGTTATTTATTTTCATAACCTCTGTCTTGTCTATGTTCACTTGGAGTCCTGTCGTAATCCATGTTTTGGCTATTTATTATTTTGGTTTTTCTAACGAAGATAAAAGAAAGTAAGTGAATATATGAGGCTGAAAATATGTTCATCACCAACTCCTCCCCTGGTGTGTGTGTGTGTGCGATTGGGGGTGGGTGGTTGAGTGAGAGATGTCTTAGTTTCCTGTCAATTAGCCCCTTGGGTATGTGTGTATGTGCGTGTCTAGCATCATTTCTGGAGTGTAAACGTGACTAAGCGGTTATCCATCACAAATGGGGGAGTGTGTAGTTCGCAACAATTCACTCTAATCCTCTTTATGATGACTGTGAGTAAAGATATGGTAATTGAAAGTGGAAAATATGAAAAGACTGTCTGTCTTTTTCTACCTGTATCTTCCATGTTAAAAAGCTTTAGAATTGTGAATAATAATATCTGGGGTTGGGGGATGGAGTGTGTGTGTGTGTGAAACGAAATAAGGATAGAAACTATGTCGATTGAGATGGCTGGGACACATGTTATATGCGCGTCAAACCACAGCATTCCTCATGGAACAATCTTATCTGACATAGGATTTATTTGAAAAAGAGTCGGAGGTGGTTATATCAAGACACTATATCAATTGATTAATTCGTTGACTGTTGGCTTAAGTAATATAGGGAAGTGTAAACTGTCTGGCTTGGGGTCATCGAAACGCTGTAAGCCAAATGTAAGATGATGAGGTTACAGGACTGGATTATATTGGCTTCTAGCTTAGAAATAGGGAGTGCAGTGGTCTATGGAGCGTGTTAACCATTACACTTATTTGGAAAGTTGCATCAGCTAATCCCAATGGGTCGATCGCCGATGAAATCTCAGGATGGATACAGAGGGCTAGTTTCGCATATGCCAGTTTACGCCGTCTCTGGCGTAGTCGTGATGATATCCAACTGGCTATCGACCAAAGGGTGGGTTTACTGCTCATCAGTCCGCTCTATTCTCCTTTATGGCTGTGACACCTGGCCATTGAGAGTGGAAGACACGAAAAGATTAGCTGTCTTTGATCATAGGTCCCTGCGTTCCATCTCCCGTGTTTGGTGGTCGGTGTAATAGGGTGAGCAATATTGAGGTTAGGCATTGGTCGAGTGCTAGATGAGTTGGAGGGAAAATCAATCGACGAGGCTATGAAGCTACATCGACTGAGATTGTTAGGATATGTGTTACGCATGCCTAGCCATCGTCTTTCTCGACGGACAGCGTTAGCTGACATAGGGTCAGGCTGGAAAAGAGCTAGCTAGTGGTGGTCAAACCAAAACATGGCTTCATTAGTCAATGAAATCCACAACGGTTAGTTTAAGCCAGTCACGTAGGAAGGTGTAGACTTCCGGTTTGTGGTCCTCGGGACGGCAAAATCCAATGGAGGCTGGAAACAATTGGTGATATGGCTCAAAATCGTTCTCGGTGATGGCTGGTGCAGATGCATCCACTCCTTGTGACTTATGATTTGCAATGAAACTATATTGTTCTACGTTATTACTATTCTTTTTGCCTCATATCTCTGTTTACTGTCCTTATTTTCCACTTTTTTTTACTTTCTTCTCTGGCTTTCTTTGCTGAGTGAGGTGTGGCGACTCGAACTGCTGCACATCGGTGCAATCTCTGTCTCACGTTAGGTGGTTTAATAAGGTTAGGCGTAGAGTGTTGGGCAAATAGGGGAAATCAATCGACGAGGCTATAAAGTTATATAGATTGAGATGGCTAGGTCACATGATGCGCATGCCTAACCATCGCCTCCCCCGACGACGGACATTACTACCTGATATAGGTGCAGGCTGGAAAAGATTAAGTGGTGGCCAAACAAAAAACATGGCTTCATCAATCCATGGAATCCTTGACAGTTAAACTGAGTCAAGTGGGTAGGGAGATGCAGACTTCCGTGTTGGGGCCCTCGGGACTCTATGAATCAATCAATGGCTGGAGACAATAGGTGACATGGCTCAAAATCGTTGTCAATGGCCAGCGCCGATGTATTCAGTCTCTGTAATCTTTCATATTCCTCTCTACCATTACCGATTCTGTTTAACTCTTATACTTGTCAGACTGTATTGATTCTCTTCACTCATCCTCTTGTCTACCTTTGTCTGCTGTTTAGAACGTGGGAACTGGAACTGTTGCACTTGGGTGACAAGTTCTATGTTGAATCCAGACAGACATCGGTGCAAAATTCTATGTTGAAACCAGACAGATTATTATTGTTATTATTCCAAGTGGAACAGAGGCCTTCAACAACGCGTTTCTACTTTTTTTTCGAATTTTCTCTTTCCTCTTTAGATGGTCTCACGATAGCCTATAGTTTCTGATGTTCCCACACATTCCCTTCTATGTCACTCACGGACGCATGCCGCACTCTTCGTTTCCAACTGGGTTCTTTTCGAGGCTATGCCTGGCGTGCCTTATGGTTTCCTCAGCGTGGGTCTAATTCATCTTCATTTTTTCCCTACCTATTTGTTGAGCAATAGCTCCTTGATTAGTTTGTCCACTGAATTTCTTGTTATTATTAATTCTTTCTGGCCAACCGGACTGCCTGGCCATTTGATCTTTGGTATGGAGCCAGCGAAGGTAGCTATTGCCAAAAGTGTGTCACCTGTTGGAAACGCCCTTTGTGATACAAGCGCCAACTTTTTGATCCATATAGAAGAACTAACTTACGTTAATACTGGAGTTGAGAATTCGAATTTTTTTCTTTCTTTATGCTGCGGCGAAGTGTAGAAGATATCCAAGTTGATGAAGGTGTGTCTTGCCTTTCAGATTCTGGCTTTGACATATTTATCTGTTCCGTCTGTAGTTCAAACAATCCTTTCTAGATAAATGAAGGTAGTAACCTCCTTGAAATTTTGGCCCATTGATTGTGATTGGTGGTTGTTGTCGTTGTTTGGTTGGTTGGTTGTATTCATCACCTCTGTCTTCTCCATTGTTCACCTTAGAGTCGTGTCTTCACTGGCGATTTCTTTCTCCGACAGCTTTCACATGTGTAAGTTTTCGGGTTTGTTGTAAAACTAGACAGAAATCATCCGCGGAATCGTTCTCATGGTTTCCGGTAACTAAAACAGATTCATACATACCATTTAATTGTTTCGGATTCTGAAGCCCATGTATACCATTGGTTTTAGAATCAGGGTTTCGAAACACGCCTAGATCGGATAACTTGCATGTCGACCAATGTATTTGTTGTTTGGATGGAAGATTTCATGATGAGCTGACATCAGTTTACAGAACTACTGGAAAACCTGCAGGGAGTACTGGAAGGCTGTTTCGTCCTAGTTTGGGACTCTTCATCAGCATTTGTAATCGTTAGATATTCTGATTCAGCCTTTCTCATTTTTGTGTGGAACTTTCTCACCATGTGAATCGCAGTGAATCGAGCTAACCTGACAAAAAGACTATAAACACATGGTCATATGAGAGAGCATTTTGAGAGACTGAGAACAGTCTACCCACCCTTGAGCGTACCAGCTGGTTTATGGAGGGAAGAGCCCGACCGAAAGCTGCTACCTGGACGTGGTGGTCGGGCTTGAACACCGCAATGACCTAATCAAGCTATACTGGCTGAGACTTATGTCTCTTGAGGTTCTACCATGCCAGGCAGGTTGTTTGGATAGCGGTTAAACAAAAAGCAGCTACCCCATCCAATACCATGATCCAAACAAATTCACAAAATTTCATGCCGGATCGGCCGTGGCCCGGATTAACAACGACCGCGCTTCCTGCTGCCGTGTCACAGGGCGGGAGTGATAAGTATGCTACTGAGGCACACCAAACCAAAGAGAACAAACAAAAACAGGCCGCGTGTGACCGGCCTCAAGCAGTTGTCCCCTGGGCTCTGCGGTCACGCAACCAACTTCCACGGTGTGGGCAGCCGGGAAGTAACAAACGCCCTCACAATCCGAAATGCACACAAAACCTCTCTAATCCTCACTTATCTTTGTCTTCATCTTCATCTCTATTACCTTGCCTTCCTCCCACTGATGCAACTCCTCTACTTGATGGCTCCTCACTCCCTCTTCACTCTGTGTCCACTAAAAACGACGAAAGCCAAAAAACCACCACGGATAGTCTCCTAAAGCCACGCCACCAATTTCATATAGGAGCATTTAATGTTAGGACACTTTGCCAAATAGGACAACAAGCATCACTAGCTAAGACCCTGGCATCTCGAGCCATTGATGTATGTTGTGTTTCAGAAACACGCATACAAGACCCAAGTGTGGTTATTCACCTAACCCCACCTGGCCAACAGGATGAATCTTCAAAATTCACCTTGAGGGTGTCAGGAGATGCCACAGCTAGTTCACGAGGATTAGCTGGCGTAGGGATAGCTTGAGTACTAGGGCAGAAAAGACATTGCTTGACTGGATCCCAGTAGATAGCCGAATGTGTGCTGTCCGTCTGAACGGATCAGTAAGAAGGAGAAAGGACTGCACTACTCGCCGATGCCTTTTCGTAATCTCCGCCTACGCCCCCACTGACTGCAGTTCGGATGAAACGAAGGATGAGTTCTACCAAAAGCTGTCTAGTTTGGTGAGAAAGGCTAAACGCTCAGATATAGTCGTTCTAGCTGGTGACTTTAACGCTCAAGTAGGGAAATTGTGTCAATCTGAGAAGGATGTCGGTGGCACCTATGGAGTTCCGTGCCAGCGAACCGACAACGGTGACCGTCTCCTACAGTTCTGTTCAGATAATCATTTGTTTCTTGTAAGCACTAACTTTAAACACAAGGAGAGACACTGTTTAACCTGGCGACCCCCATCATCAAACCAACGCTGGACACAAATAGACCACATAGCAATAAGCTATCGTTGGCGTGGGTCGGTAGGAGATTGTCGCTCCTTCTGGAACACGTGTGTAGATACCGATCACGCACTGGTCCGGGCTCGTGTGTGCTTACGACTGAACGGACGTAGGAAACAGCTGGCGGTAAAACCATCACGTCCCCAGCTCGATCAGGAAACTAAATCCCTATTTGAGGAAGAACTAGCTAAACGCATATCTGTTTCGACAGCTGTGCTCACCCTGGAGAAGCCTGGAAGAATATTCAGTCAGCTATAGATACAGCTGTAAAAGCTGTGAATAAGAAATCCAAAGGTGAGTAAAAACCACTGGATTTCGACTGCCTCATCCGAACTGATAGATGCTAGAAGACTTATTCCGGCGAGCTCCGAATTCAATGAGGAGCGAAAGCTGCACAAAAGGAAACTTACTAAAAGTCTCCGCAAGGACCGTGAACAGTGGTGGGTGACAAAGGCAAAAGAGATGGAAAAAGCATCGGCGATAGGCAACACTAGGCAACTCTTTAGACTCATCAGAATCGGGTGGGAGAAGGCAATTCATAAGTGAGACTATTTCTGAGAAAAATGGCTCCTTAATTAGCTCTCAGGATAGACGCCTTGAACGCTGGAAAGAACACTTTGAGGAACAATTTAACTTGCCTACAGCCACACTGAACCTCCCCGCCATCCACCACACACCCGAATGGGATATAGACACTGGTCCGCCGTCTGTAGTGAGGTTACAAAAGCTATCAGTAATTTGAAACGAGGCAAAGCGGCAGGACCCGACGGAATTATTCCGGAGGTGTTTAAATATGGGGGTGACATACTAGTTTGTAGATTAACTGAGGTACTAGGCAAAGTCTGGGAATCAGAGACAGCCATCAGACTGGGGTAAGTCACTTATTATACCGATATTCAAGAAGGGAAACAAGTCCTCGTGTGATAATCATAGGGGGATCAGCCTAACGAACATAGTCTCTAAAATCCTAGGCTCAGTAATCATGCATAGACTAAGCAGAACTCGGGAGGAACAGACAAGGGAAAATCAAGCAGGCTTTAGACCAGGTAGAGGGTGCATAGATCATATCTTCACTCTTCGACAGATTCTAGAACATAGACACACTTTTCGGCGTCCAACAATTGTCATATTTCTTGACTTGAAGGCGGCCTTCGACTCCGTGGATCGAAAGGTACTATGGCAATGTCTGACTGTGAAGGGAGTGCCAAGAAAGTACATTGCACTAATCAAGGCACTCTATTCAAACTCACGTAGTCGTGTAAGGGCTTATGGGGAATTGTCATCTGAATTGGTAACAACCAGTGGTGTCCGACAGGGATGTCCACTTTCCCCATTTCTGTTTAACTTCATCATAGATATGCTAATGGAAGTATCCTTAACTGAACGTAACACTTAGGAATCGACTTGTTACCAGGGAATAATCTTATGGACTTAGAATATGCAGATGACATAGTCCTGTTAGGGGAGGATGCTGACAAAATGCAGAGTCTTCTGAACACCTTGAGCAGCAATCTTCGTATGTTTGGCATGCGATTCGCCCCTAAAATGTAAGATGCTGCTACAGGACTGGACACGTCAACCCTAACTTAGTGATAGGGAGTGAAGTGATAGAACATGTTGACCACTTCACCTATTTGGGAAGTTGTATTAGCACCAACGGACTGATTGGCGATGAAATCTCAGCACGGATCCGAAAAGCTCGAGCTGCTTTCGCTGACTTACACCATCTCTGGCGTAGGCGTGACATCCGGTTATCAACCAAGGGACGTGTGTACTGCTCATCAGTTCGCTCCGTCCTTCTCTATGGCTCTGAAACATGGCCAATACGCGTTGAAGACATGAAAAGGTTGACTGCTTTCGATCATAGATGTCTGCGATCTCTGTCTCACGTTAGGTGGTTTAATAAGGTTAGGCGTAGAGTGTTGGGCAAAGAGGGAAAATCAATCGACGAGGCTATAAAGTTACATAGACTAAGATGGCTAGGTCACGTGTGCGCATGCCTAACCACCGCCTCCCCCGACGGGCATTACTAGCTGATATAGGTTCAGGTTGGAAAAGAGCCAGTGGTGGCCAAACAAAAACATGGCCTCATCAATCCATGAAATCCTTGACAGTTAAACTGAGTCAGGTAGGGAGATGCAGACTCCGGGTTGGGGCCCTCGGGACTCTAGGAATCAATGGCTGGAGACAATAGGTGACATGGCTCAAAATCGTTGTCAATGGCAAAGTTGTATTCAGTCTCTGTAATCTTTCATATTCCTTTCTACCATTACCCATTCTGTTTCACTCTTATACTTGTCAGACTGTATTGATTCTCTTCACTCATCTTCTTGTCTACCTTTGTGTGCTATTTGGAACGTGGGAACTGGAACTTCTGCACTTTGGTGACAAGTTCTATGTTGTATCCAGACAGACAGAGGAGGGAAGAGATCGTGTATTCAATGCGTGCATTACAATTGTTGAGGTTTCCTTTAAACTATTCGTCTTCTTGGGGTTAATCATTTCATTGAGTTTCTTTAAGATTTTTCCGTCGATTGATTGGACCGAAGTGCTTGGTCTCAGGTTGACATGTCTGTCGGCTTCTTGTGCGGATGCGCGCATCCTAGATTCCACTGCTAGTCAGCATCCACCAATCTGATTCTAATTAAATGCACAGACATAGTCGAAGCATCTGAACGAGAAGCCGACAGACATGTCGACCAATCGACAGGAAAATCTAAAATTGAATTAAATAATTAATATGACCCGTTGCACAATAGGTGGCCAGCTGTCGTCGGCCAAATGGTCTAGTGGATAACGCTTTGGCGTTTGATACTATGAGCACTTGGTTTGGAGCCTCGGTGGGAACAACATCACTCACTGGGAAATTCAGGTAAACCCAGATGACGAGTCCTAAATAGGACGAAATGCATATCCTGGCTGGATTCCACTGCTAGTCACCATCCACCAGTTACATTTTAATCATTTCATGTTCCGATAATATGATCAGCCCCGATATACTTGTCTGACGCATATAGTTGATCTCACAGTCAGTACATTGTGATGGCAGAAGACAAGGGCCAGGCAAAAGGTCGTCTTATTGAGTAAATCGACAGATATTTATAGATTTTTATGTACATTATTGTCAGCGGAGAAGCAACATCTTTTGATTGGTTGTTTTCTTGCTACAGGCTATTCTGTACTCCTAATGGCCTTTTCTCAGAAAGTTAAGCCATATATCTGCGAATCGTTATTTGCACACGTTAAGTCTGCTGTGATTGGGTGGTGAGCTCCTCAAGGCCAAGCTCTGTTATTGTTTTTTCCCGATTCTGAACGTAACATTGACGTAAATTTCTGTCTACAATTTTTGGCTTGCAGCAGTATAATCGAACTGGTGAAATTGGGTCCTTAAGGTTTACAGAGCTTGTTCTTGAGTGAGCGAGTGAGTGAGTTTTGTAGGTTCGGATGCCTTCCTATTTCCTGGTTTATTTATTTCAAATCCCCCATGAAAGGTTTCAGATGTCGCTCTTCCTTATATGACAAAACTACTGTAGTCGCTTTGAATTCTATCCTGTCTCTATGTTATAATCTATTTTCTTTCATATACTTTTATTCCTTTAAGTTCCCAATGGAACCTTCGGCGCCTTCAAGCTAGAGGCTTAAAGTTTCTGTAGCAGCGTGGTGTTTATTACTTTTACGGGCCAAGTTAAACTCTAAGCACCGCTAACTCTAACTACCAATGGAGTGCAACCCCACACCAATGACCTTGAAACACTCACTAAGCAAGTTATTGAAACCTGGCAAATATTTGGTTCCCATGATAAATTTCGATAAAGAAAGGAAGACGAAATATGCAGTATAAAATGATATCGTCATTCTATTTCACAGGTTCTCATCAGCTGCAGACTACCTGAAATCACAATGGTTTTATAGATGATAATAACATACTTTAATGTTTAAGTGCTAGTAGAGAAGAGATACTATAAAATTGACGCATCTAAATGAAAGCATTACATCTTTTTTATCTTAAGTTTTCATCATCGATAAGACAGAAAACAGAAAAATTGATTAACAGAACAGTGTTAACTTGTAGGTTCACATAGCAACTCAAAAAACAAAAGCGGTTCCAATTCATGAGATCAAGATTTGTTCAGTGAGTTGAGATCACTAAATTAGATGACTAATCAAAATCAAAATTCTGTTACCAAGGGAGTGAGAGGTTAATCACACTCTTTTTCTGTATGCATAATTCTAGTTGGTGTGAATCGTTTGATTGCGATTGCTTCGGCAAATCGTAGTAAATTTGCTGTCCTTTGTCTATTTAATATTTTGAAAGAGAAATCTCTACGAGATATCCGGTATTACCAGACACATTGTTGATACCGGACATCTCGTAGAGATTCAGGTAGTCTACAGTTGATGAGAACCTGTGAAGTAGAATGACGATATCATTTTATACTGCAAATTTCGTCTTCCTTTCTTTATCGAAACCTGGCAAATAATTTTGTCATCATCAATAAAATATGCTCATTGAAGTGTTATGCTATTAATTAAATGGGATATCTGGCGGCAAGTTACAGCTTAGGTTTAGGGAAGATTAAGTTACGCTTTAAGCCAAGGACAAGTAAGGGTTAGGGTAACCTGATAAAGGCGACATCAGGGCTGGTCCGAGTTAGATGACAGTTAGTTTAAGGATGTTTTCACGTTCGGGTTGAGTTCAGGAAAGATTCGGGTTATTGTTAGGGTTAGAAGACCTAAATAATTACATGCATAGAATGTGGTTAAATTACTCTGTTGATATGAGAATAGAACTTGTGCATTGTGGAGGTAGAATATAATTCCATTGTGGGTAAAATTTATTTTGATAAATTCTCACAGCGTGTTACACAGTAATATTTAGTGATGACCAAATTTCGAGCACAATTTATTGCTCAGTAAATATTTCTGAGACTATATAAAAATAAATTCTACCCACAATGGAATTATGTGCGTCGGTGGCACAGCGGTTAGGACGCTCGCCGACCATGCACATGGTCCGGGGTTCGATCCCCGGCCACCGACGCACTCCTCACCTCGCCAAAACCAGGAATAATGCTGGTAAAGAGGAAAGGTTGGGCATGACGCTAGCGACCCCATCCTGTAAAAATAAACACTGCTACAGAAACTTCAAGTCACTAGCTTGAAGCTCTATGTTCCACTGAGGAACGTGAAGGGAAAGAAAAACAAACAATAGGATTATACTCTGTAGGTACTCCAACCTAAAACTGAGAGCTATTTTTATCACGTGTGAAAGGAACGTAACCTTTGTAACATTTTCCTACAGTTTTATGCATTATTTCATCAATATATGTATTGCATGCACAAAAATGCCCCTTTCACGTAATTCGTGCGTTCAGGGTCATTCGCTGATTGGTAGTTAATGGTGCTGAAAGTTTAACTTTGTATTTTTAGGGGATTGAGTTGTTAGCCAGCTTCATGCCTAACCAACCTTCCCTCTTTACCAGTCTTATTATACCACTAGCCCACCGAGGTTAAATGATTGCATCCGTGGTCGTGGATCGAATCTCGGACCACCTGCGTGGGGTTGGCAAGCCACCGATGCACATGTTATATAGTCTTTAGTTTTACTATTATTTATTTTTTCTATAATGCAAAACTTTCATCATCTTTCATCTTCGTTTGTTTTTACGCTGTCCAGAGGTGTACGTGATGATATTGAACAAGAAGATGAAATAGAATCTTATATGAGATTTATGGAAGAAAATCCTCATCTTGGATTAGCTGCAGATGAAGAAGAAGAGGCCTATGAATATGATGCTGATGGCAATATTATTGGTACTGAGAAAAAGGTGAGAGTAACACCCACCCACCCCCCCTCACACACACAGATATACCCGCCTACCCTCTTTCTCTCTGTCTCTCTCCTCCCTGCTACTTTACTACCGTGATGGTCGAGCTTGAATACCGCAGTGACTCAACAGCCTAAACTGGCTGGAACTCATTTCCTTGCAGGTTCTACCATGTCAGAAAGGTTGTTTGGGTAGCGGTTAGACTAAAAGCAGTTACCATGGGGTACATGGACTCCAGAATCCAATGGGATCAAATGGCGTGTGAACCCATATTGATGATCACCGTCAACCATGGGAATGCAGCTTCTGACGCTGCTCCGTTGCCTTGCAGATTAGACTCCAAGTCAAAGGCTCGGCGGGTGGTCCCTTAATAAAACCACCTGCTTCGGTCTGGGCGCCCGGGCAGTGTCTCAGCCTCCTCACACAAAGTGTGGCGCATCTTTCTTGGTGCCATATTGTACCAAGGTTTTTAAGCGTTTAAATAAATAAATAAATAAACCGTCTCTCTCCTACAGTTTACTCAGGAGTGTTGTTGTTTATCCATGAAGATATGGTTCATTACCTTTGTAACAACAGAAGACAAGGGCCAGGCAACAGATCGTTTTATTATAAAAATCAACACGTTTTTATATATATTTCACATACATTATTATAGCTTATGCAAGTAGAAAAGCGCAGTCATCTGATTGGTTGCAGACAAACGCAGGCTTCTGATTGGTTGTTTCGGGATTCCTTGACAAATAGAGTTCTCTATCTGCGAATCATATTTTGCCACCTTAACTTTGCTGTGATTGGTTGTTGAATCAGTCTTCTTCATATTTTCTCATGGCCCATATTAGTGACCTAGACATTAACGTGGATTAGTGTCAACCAATTGGCTAGCAGCCTGCTCTCACCACACCTTGACCTCTTGACTGACTCCCAGTTAATTCGTGTTCTCCTTGTTCGAATCCCATCCACTCTACCCACATTAACTTAGACAACAAACTGGGTAGTAGTATCATTTCATACAGAAACAAACATTGGAAAACATCAGAGAGAAAACCTGAGACTGACTGCACGTAAAAAGCCTCTATTTATTAAGCTACAATTTAATATTGACTTATCAAGTGAGATTTTTATTCCAGAGACTTTCCAGAAGCATACGAAGAACGTTTTACGCAGTATACTTATGTTTGTCATTCTCTAGCCGACGAATGATTGGGACGCAAACGAAGGATAGATAGCTAGATAGTTTTGCCATATTTATGTGCGGTGACAGTTATGTTGAGCGTACTATTTTATTTTGATTTTTGATTTTTTTGATTTACAGCTTGATTCCACACACTGTATTTTTGGTACAAGTATGGAATTTTCAGCATGGATATCGGTGGCCCAAATTTTGCAGCCCGACCATAGATATCAGGTGTGCGCCGGCGTGAGCTCGAACCCCGGACCATGTGCATGGTCGGCGAGAGTCCTAACCACTGTGCCACCGACGCACTACTAGACAGCTTAGCCAGCCAACGTGTTAGTGAACATCTCCCATCGTGGTGGTTTGGTAAAGGACAGACAAAAACAATCCGTAGCTCAATTCTGTCACATTTAATTGATAGTGGTCATGTAGTGGAGGACACAAGAGAGCTTTCAAAGTAGTTCATCGTATCCCACCGAATCTATCCAATAGACTTCGTATCCGTCTACTGCACGCACACAGCTGAGGCGATAGGGATTCGAACTATTAAACCTGAACTATGCATTTATTCAAAAGAAGTTGGTACAGCCATTATCCCTCTCGCGTCGGTATATCAAGACATAACCAACTAATGACTTCTACACCACCCCCTTACTTATATTTTCAACCCCTTTCTTATCATCCCTTAATCTTATCACATCTTCATTAAAAACGTGTTTCACTTACATCCCTTACAATCAGTCTAGCATTAGTTAGTCGGTTCATTTGTTTTTACCAGCCTTTATCGACTACTATGTCTACCTAAACGTTTGTTTGTTTAACCACGCTGTTTCTAGTTATTCGTGTTATCACAGATTGCCTCACTTTTTCATCCTTATTATTGACAAAACCATTATTGTATATTACTTTGAAGGATTTTTTGAAAGGCGCTGAATATCCTGAATTAACCAGGTGTTCTGTCACTGAACTGTATACACGCTTTTGGTCTCTTTTTACTAACCGGGCTGGGTGGTGTTATTAGTATTTAGTTATTAGTATTCCTTTGTCTCACACCTCTACTTACTGTCCCTATTATGCATTTCTTCTACTTTCTTCTCTTGCTTTGTGTGCTACATGGAGGGAGTGTGGCGACTTGAACTGGTGCACATCGGTGTAAAATTCTATGTCGAAAACAGACAGACAATGAATCATGAGATAACTCCTATTTTTAAGCTGATTCCTATCAAGAAGGATAAGAAAAATTCCTATGACTAATAGCTTTGTAAATAAATGAGTGGGTGAATGTGATGGCGGTGGTGTTGAGGAATTTCCATTTACTGAGAGTTTTATCTCTTCTAATTTATGCTGATCGTTTTATAGCATTCTTTCTCTCTCTCTCTCTTCATCTTCTTTGTATGCTCTAGATGATTGATCCTTTGCCTCCAGTTGATCATTCTATCATAAACTATGCACCATTTGCCAAAAATTTCTATATTGAACATGAAGAAATTAGTCGGCTAGATCAAGCTGGTGTTGATGCATTACGCGAAAAGCTTGGTTTACGTGTCAGTGGACCAAGCCCTCTTCGACCAGTTTGTTCATTTGCTCATTTAGGTCTTGATGAACCATTGATGGAGGCTATTCGTAAAGCTGGTTATACTCAACCGACACCAATTCAAGCACAAGCCGTCCCAATAGCTATGTCTGGACGTGATGTTATCGGGATTGGAAAGACTGGAAGTGGGAAAACTGCCGCCTTCCTTTGGCCACTTATTATACATGTTATGGATCAGGTAAGCCCGCGAATGTTTTACAATTATATTTCAGTAGATTATTTTATTATTATTATTATTTCCTTAAATTCTCCTAGAGGAACATAGGGCTTCAGCCGCGCGTCTCCATTGCGATCGGTTCTCTGACAACGTATTTCACCTGGCTCCAAGTCTGCCCACATGCTTTCATCTCCTCTTCACATGACCTCCTCCTGCATGTCACCCTCGCACTGACAACCAACTCGCTGCTTCCCTTTCGGGTTCCACTAGAGTGATGGCTTGTCTAGTGATGTCACTTGATGGGTTTTTCCTCAGAGTATGGCCAATCCACCTCCATTTTTTCCTGCCTATTTGTTGCATAATCGGTTCCTGCTAGGATGGTTCGCTCATTGCCAGAGATCCCTCACTGTTGCTGATCTCTTCTGGCCGGCCATCTGATCTTGAGCAGTAGTGAGCGAAGACAACTGTTAATGAAGGTCTTAGGTTTGTTTGAGATGCTCTTTATGACGCGCCAAGTCTCTGATCCGCATAGTGCGTATCACTGACTTCACATTGCAATTGAATATCCGGATCTTATTTTCATTTTCATGCTGAGCAGTGCTGTTGACCTCCACACAGACTTAAGAGTAATGAAAGCTTGCATTGCTTTCCCGATCCTCGCTCTGATGACATCCTCTTCGGTTCCGTCTAGTTGTAGTTGAATCGAGGATGTTTCCTAGGTAGGTAGCTAGGTGAAGAAGGTTGCTTCTTTCAGACTCCTCCTACTTATTTTGTTGATTGATTGTTGTGTGTTGTTGTTGTCGCTGTTGCTGTTGGCCAGGAATCTTCATCACCTCTGTTTTATCTATGTTCACCTGAAGTCACATCTTCCCTGGATGCTTCTTCTGTCAACTTGTTGCTTTTCACTTTCATATCTTCCAGTCTGTGGGAAATCAGACATATATCATCGGCGAAGTCCAGATCCTCCAAGTTTTTTGTGTAGGTCCATTTTATGTCTGTTTCGTCATTGCCCGTTGTCTGTCGGATCATCCAATCTACTGCAATCAGGAAGATCACTGGCGGTAATAGGCAGCCAGCCTTTTCTCACTCCCGTCCTCACTTCGAAGGTTTCCGTAAGTTTTCCGTTGTGGATTACTTGAAGGCATGCAGCATTGTCGTACAACTGTTGGATGAGATGTATAATTGTGTCACCTTTGAACACCAAACTCATAAACAGCGTCTTCTTTGGCACTGTGATTTAAGTGATCATGTTTTTTTTACTCTTCATGACTGAGACAACTTGTTTATTATTCAAAATACATGTGGTATATAATTAACAAAACCTCAGGAATTCAAGCCACAAATAAACAAACAAATCTGATTGCTTGCGTGATCCTCAGACAGTGAAGCCATAAATAAACCAATCAACAATATAAAAAAAAACTGTCCAATCAGATTATCATATCGGCACATGCATAAATCATGTGCTCACAGATAGATAACAAAGAATGATTATAATGTGTGTCTTTTGTTGATGTTTGTTTTCCTTATCCGCTTACATAGCCACCATTGAAACTTGGTGATGGTCCAATCGGTGTAATATGTGCACCAACAAGAGAATTAGCTTTACAAATATATAGTGAAGCAAAAAAGCTAGCCAAAGTGTATAATTTAACAGTTGTCTGTGCCTATGGTGGTGGCAGTTTATGGGAACAACAAAAAGCCTGTGAAGCTGGTTGTGAAATTCTCGTTTGTACACCTGTAAGTTATTATTACTATTAATATTATTGTTATTATTATTGTTTTGTATTTGTACGTTTGAATATATATGCCACTTTCGTATCCTTTTTACCTTCCTTGAGGTTTTGGATGGTGCTGCTGAAAATATAGTTGTAAACTGTAATCTTCAGCGTTTAGTTTGTTCGAGGGCTAAGGAACTGTCTGGATACTCAGGTCGAAGCAGATGGTTGTATTATTTAAGCGACCACATCCCTGAACTCTTTGACTTTGAGTCTAGTCCCATGTTTTCCGGTGACCAAGATAGGTTTAAATACGCCGCCATCTTATCATTCCGGGTTGTAAAGTCCCATGTACACAACAGGCTTTCGTAATCAGTATGTTGCAGCTATCCATAGGTAGACGTGGATATTCACCAGTCACGTTTTTAGCGCCTTTCACTTTTGTGAATAACAAACCTGTTTCTTGAAGGCAGAGAATTGAACATACCTACCTGGTTTGTGGCCTATGTACTTGTGATTAATGGAGAGAGAGAGAGAGGGGAAGACCTAAGTCTACCGATCCCTTAACTTTACTAAGTCATTTATAGGGGCATGTCTCTATTATTGCGCATATTATACCAACTTGGTGTTCTAAAGGTGTCTACTCTGAACGGTTCTCTTATTTTTTACGGAGTTACAAATCACATTTATTAATGTAAGAGTTTCGATAAAGTTTTGTCTTTATTGTTTGCTTGAGAGACTGTCACAATTCTCTATAATCCCGTATCTTACTTTTTCCCCTTATAGAATTGTCTAGATATTTGCGTGATCGGTGACCGAATGTTTGCACTAATAGTCAGTAATTTTAACTCACTGGGGATGTTGTAGTTCAGTAACTTAAGCAATTGGCTTTTTTTATCAAGTATTGGTTTTGTAGGGATTTTGTTTGATTGTATGGACGATTTCACCATAAGCTGACATCAGTTAGAGAACCACTGGAAAACCTGGGAGTACTGGACAGTTGTTTCGTCCTAGTGTGGGACTCTTCATCAGTACGCACCAGTAGGGTACAGCAGGTCGAAGATGAGGCAGTAACTCATCGAAGAAGACATTACGAAGTGATTGCGCTATGTCGTGAACTGGCAGAAGTTAGAATTCATGGGCTGGCCATTGGATTGGATCCCAGTGGGTCAATGGTCTACGAGCTCGCTTTGTAACCAGAAGATCTTGGGTTCGAACCCGGTGGGTGTGTACTGCTGAAGAGTCCCAAACTAGGACAAAACAGCTGTCCATTACTCCCAGGTTTTCCAATGGTTCTCTAACTGATGTCAGCTCATGGTGAAATCTTCCATACAATTTGCTTTTATTGATTGGAGGATTTCATCATGAGCTGACATCAGTTAGAGGATCATTGGAAAACCTGCAGGGAGTACTGGACAGCTGTTTAATCCCTATCGGTTTACAGTGGTGGATAAAAGTCTGCAGTAACGTGTTTGAAATGCTTCGCATAACGCGCGTATCAAGCTCCTGACTCATATTGGAGAACCCATGACTCTATCTATTTTTCGTTTTGTTTATTCAATTTGCATACCCCCTTCTTTTATTACATCAATTGTTACTATCACTGTTATTATTAAATAAAGTATAATTATATTTCAATAGTTTACACACATTGATAAGTTTTGTTATTGGTAATGTTTCGAGCAAAATGACCGAAAACAAAACTTATCATTGTGTGTAAACCATTGTAACATAATTGCACTTAATTTGATCTAATCGACAATGCTCAAACTTTTTACTGATATTAACTATTATTATTCTCATATTTGAATTGTCCCCGGTATTATTTTACTTGTCATTCTGAATTAATTTAGTTCTAGGTTGGTTGAAGGATCTCATCATGAGCTGACATCAGATAATACATTCCACTGATTAAGGCACTCACTCTATTTAAACTCATGCAACCAGGTGAGGGCTTACGGCGAGTTGTCACCTGAGGTAGTGACGACTAGCGGTGTCCGTCAAGGATGCCCATTATCCCCTTTTCTATTCAACTTCATCATAGATGTACTAATGGACTTAACCCTAAGTGACTTCAGAGACTCAGGGATTGACTTGCTATCACCAGGGAATAATCTCGTTGACTTGGAATATGCAGTCGATATAGTCCTACTAAGCGAGGACACTGACAAAATACAACAGAGTCTTCTGAACACCTTGAGCTGTGATCTACGAGTGTTTGGCATGCGACTCGCTCCCGCCAAATGTAAGATGATGTTACAGGACTGGACTACATCGACGCCTAGTTTAAAAATAGGGAGTGAAGTGGTAGAGCACGTTGACCGCTTCACTTATTTGGGAAGTACCATGAGCCAGTGCCAACGGGTTGATCTCTGAAGAAATCTCAGCATGGATACAGAGGGCTAGTTTCGCATATGCCAGTTTACACCGTCTCTGGCCTAGTAGACGTGATATCCGACTATCGACCAAAGGGCGGATGTACTGCTCATCAGTCCGCTCCGTCCTCCTTTATGGCCAGCTGTGAGACCTGGCCACTGAGAGTGGAGGACACGATAAAGCTAGTTCTCTTTGATCATAAGTGCCTGTGTTCTATCTCCCGTGTGAAGTGTTATAATAAGGTGAGCAATATTGAGGTTAGGAATCGGTCGAGTGCTAGGTAAGCACGGGAAATCAATCGACGAAGTTGTGGAGTTACAAAGACTGAGATGGTTAGGACATGTGTTAGGCATACATGTCTAGTCATCGCCTTCCTCGACGAGCAATGTTAACAGATATAAGGTCAGGCTGGAAAAAAGCTAGCGGCGGTCAAACAAAAACATGACCTCACCAGTCAATGAAATCTACAACAGTTAGTCTAAGCCAATCACGTAAGAAGGTGTAGACTTCCTGACCGGTTGGGGTCCTCGGGACGGTAAAAACCAATGGTTGGAAGCAATTGCTGACATGGCTCAAAATTGTTCTCAATGGCTGGCGGAGATGCATCCACTCCTTGTGACTTATGAATTCCAATGACACTACATTGTTCTTCGTTTTTACTATTCCTTTGTCTCACACCTCTGTTTACTGTCTGTATTTTGTATCTCTTCTACGTTCTCCTCTTGCTTTGTGTGCTACATGGAGTGTGGCGAATTGAACTGTCTCCCATCAGTGCAAAATTCTATGTCGAAAATAGACAGACAGACATATATCAGTTAGATAACCATTGGAAAACCTTACAAGAAGTACTGAAGAGTAGGTTGAATGTGAGACAGTAACTCGTTGAAGCAGACATTGCGAGGTGGTCGCACTCTGTCATGAATTAGCAGAAGCTGAAATTCATGAGCTGACCATTGGCTTGGGTCCCAGTGGCTGCTAATTGATCTACGACCTCACTGGTCTTGTAATCGGAAAGTTCTGGGTGCGAACCCCCCCTGTGATGGGTGTGTACTGCTGAGGAGTTCCAAACTAGGCTTACGGAGCAGCAGCTGCCCAATACTCTCTGCAGGGTGTTTTCCAAGTTTTCTCTAACTAATGTCAGCTCATGATAAAATTATCCAACTAATCAAATTAATAAAAAAAATCCCCTACAGAACCAATGTCTTAAAATAAATTCTAGGCTATTTATCTACCTGTCTAGCTAACTACAATAGTTTATATAAGAAATCTCCTATTCATCTTTCTGTCTTTTATGTACACACATATGCACAGGGTCGATTAATTGATATCGTGAAAAAGAAGTCAACAAA
The DNA here is from genome assembly GCA_944472135.2 of Trichobilharzia regenti. NCBI lineage: Eukaryota > Metazoa > Platyhelminthes > Trematoda > Strigeidida > Schistosomatidae > Trichobilharzia > Trichobilharzia regenti. The sequence goes on along the minus strand of OX235262.1, from coordinate 5,277,014 downwards.
TTTGCGCAGAGTTACATATTTAGTTTTTGATGAAGCAGATAAAATGTTCAATCTTGGGTTTGGTAAGTCTTTATATTCCTACTACTACTACGGCTACTAATAATACTTATTATTTACTTTCTTCAATTGTGTGTGTATGTGTGTGTTTAAGCTCTGATTCAAGGTATCTCTCCGACTCCAAGCAGACAGTCGTCACTCACCAACCAATGCTAATCTAACACAAATATCCTTCATCCCACAACTCTGGGTCACATAAGGCTGGCTGACCATCTCTCTGCTTTTTCTATCCCGTCCCAGAGCTGCCTAGCGAGCAGAGTCTTCCGGTACGAAAGCCTCTGGGATGATATCCGCAGCACATATCCAAGCCGGTGTTTCCACCATATGACGACACTGAATGAATAGTGACCTCCACTGTGTTCAAACATACACACACACACACACACTGACGGACCTCGAAACTACTCACTCGAACACAAGCAATTCTACGGAGATAGTGATGATTAAAAATATGCAGAATCGTCGCATATTCTCACACCGGAGAGGTCCAGGTGTGTAGAACAAGACAGCGCACACCGAGGCTGAAGTCGAGACGGCGCTAAAGGTGGCTCAAATTGGATTTTTAATGCAGAAGTTTAAACGAAGGTGCAGCAAACAGTTTAAGTTGTCACAATTCATAATGGTGTAGAGAAAGAGGAATGCAAAAAAACTAACATAAGGTAGAAATGTGCGGGAGATATACTCAGAATTATGACGATTCAGTGAAAAGGGAGAGAGACAGCCTTGTCAGCATTGCGATAACCTCTTAGCCGGGTAGTCTATATCTTCCTATTATGAGTTAAAGCAACAAAAGATGACTCCACAGATCTCTGTGTGATGTTTTCGTTTGACCTAATTATAAAACTATAATAATTATTATTATAAAACTTTAATAATTGTTTTTTAATTTTTTTTCTTTCACGTTCCCAGTGGAACATAGGGCTTCAAGCTAGTGGCTTGTAGTTTCTGTAGCAGTGTGTATTTTACAGGATGGGGTTGCTAGCCTCATGCCCAACCTTTACTCTTTACCAGCATTATTCCTGGCTTAGCGAGGTAAAGGAGTGCGTCGGTGACCGGGGATCGAACCCCGGACCATGTGTATGGTCGGCAAGCATCCTAACCGCTATACCACTGACGCATCGGTTTGTAGTTTAGTCCATAGAAATCTGTAACAACTAAGTAACTTCTATTAAAATGTTAAAAAAACGGGCTTTAAATTGGCTGAAATAGCAACAAAGTGATGCAGTTTAATTTGTACGCTTTTACGTTCTTTATCTTATAAAAATTTCAGGTGAATGTAGTGACCGAATTTAATTCTCTCAACAAATATAAAAGGGATATATATAACCTACCTACCTACCTACCTACCTACCTACCTACCTACCTACCTACCTACCTACCTACCTACCTACCTACCTACCTACCTACCTACCTACCTACCTACCTACCTACCTACCTACCTACCTACCTACCTACCTACCTACCTACCTACCTACCTACCTACCTACCTACCTACCTACCTACATACCTACCTACCTACCTACCTACCTACCTACCTACCTACCTACCTACCTACCTACCTACCTACCTACCTACCTACCTACCTACCTACCTACCTACCTAATTTCTATTATATATGCATTAATTTGACCGTCATTCATTCATCCCGTTTTAAAATAAGTGGTATGATGTCTGGTCTGGCTTGATAGTGCAACTGTTCGAAGCTTTCAGTATCACTTTGTATAACGCTTTGTAATTCTCCATGAATAATAGAAAATAACTGTCCTTCTCTCTCCAATCGATTTCTCTGATTGATTGTTTGTGTTTCAACATGGTAATTTGCACAGATATGCAGCAATCCTAGTTGCCACACTCCATTTAACCACAAGTATCCAATCATTGGCTCTGTGCATCCTAAGGACGCAATACCCAGATAGTGTATACCTTCCTTTACAGGTTTCACTTTGATCACTGCCAAACTCTTTTCCAACCTAATTTTATATCTGGTAATATTATTCGAAAAGAAAAAGCGTTGACTAAGCATATGTCGCCAAGCACATGTCCTTACCGGTTTCAATCAATTTGTCACTTTACAACCACATCGATTAACCTCTTTCTTACCTATGTGTAAATTAAAATTTGACTCTAATCTGGTAATAGATTTTCTTTATTTTATACTCATAGATTATAAAGTGAAAAAGCATTTATTGACATATATTTGTTACTCCTCTGTTATTTTTGGTTTTCATTTTCAAACTTTAGAACCTCAGGTTCGTTCAATTGCGAATCATGTGAGACCTGATCGACAAAGTAAGTTCAATGTTTATTATGATTATTATTTTTATTATTATTATTATTATTGTCTCCTTTAGTTCCTAGAGGAACATAGGCCTTCAGCCACACATCTTCGTTGCGTTAGGTTGTCCGCCAACGTTTTCTCATCTGACTACACGTTTGCCCACATGCTTTCATGTCTTCTTCACATGATGACCTCCTCCTGCATGTCACCCTCGCACTGACGGCCAACTCACCACTTCCCAATCTGGTTCCGCTCGAGCGATGGCCTGCCTTGCGTGTGATGTCACTTGATGATGGTTTGTTTTCTCAGAGGATGGCTAGCCAATTCAATCCACCTGAGTCAACCTGAGGTCAATCACTTTGATCCAATTAATCAACGGGAAAGTATAAATTGAATGGAATTGAAGCAAATTTTTAGCGTTTACAAAAATCCTTCAACTGCTGATGGATTCTAATCAAAGTTAGTCAGATTAAGTTTAATGCGCGCCAACTAACTAACTGTCTACTGAGCATAGTGTGGACTTTTTCTGTTCTTCAGTAATTGACCTGATGGATAGCAGCTGATACATGATGGTCAGGATTGCCTATTACAATGACTGTAACTAATGTTCCTACAGATGCGCTACCATAATTAAAAAAAGTCTTTTCTGATATCTGTTAAACTACTAGCATAGTGTAGATCCCTTTTACACTACGTCTTGGGATCTGTAGGCTAAGTTGTACTGCTGACGGTGAATACGGACGATGAATAAGCCAGTTATACTGCTTGTCTGCTCCAGGTAGCGTGGGAGTAGGGGGTTAGAAAGGGACAACTCTAAAAATTGTACATTCTCACCTATCTTGCGGTAATCGTAGCCGGTACACAACACCAAAACGATTAAAAAACAAGCTGTTTGTGTGTGTATAACCGCCTTCACGTATCACAGAGAGAAGAGAAGTTGACCTCCACAGTATAATAACCGCTTACTACACAGTTTTCACAATAAGAAATGATTTGCTCTGTGACTGTCGCACGTGTAAGACACAGACAGTAATCAACTCAATGCTTTTTAATATTTATTTAAACTCTAAAATTGTAGTGAGATCTGTCTTCAAGCCAATAAATTGTAGACAACGATTCACCTCAATGTTTACGTCCCGAATCAGGGTTATTTGGAAAAAAAGCAATAACAAACCTTAACCCTGAGGAACTCACCAACCAATCACAGCAGACTTGACGTGTACAAATACAATTCGCAGATGTATGGCTTAACTTTCTGAGAAACAGTCACAAGTAGTACAGAATAGCCTTCAGCAAGAAAACAACCAATCAGAAGACGTTTCTTCTCTGCTGACAATAGTGTAAATAAAAATCTATAAATATCTGTCGATTTTCTCAATAAAAAGGATCTCTTACCTGGGCTTTATCTTCTGTCATTACAAAGGCACCTTTGTAATTTTTAAATTCCTGGTTATATATATATATATATATATATATATTTGTTTTTCTTATGTATATATAAGTAAATAAATACAAATTCAACATTTCTAGCACTTCTCTTCAGTGCCACATTCAAACGACGATTGGAACGATTGGCTAGAGATATATTGATTGATCCTATACGTATTATCCAAGGAGAATTGGGTGAGGTAAGTGGAATTGGTGGAACGCTCTTTTTTTCTCTCTCTTGTCTTTGTAACAGTTTGTTCTTTGTTTGTGTGTTTTTTCCATGGAGGTGATTCACCTTTCCACAGTGGTTATCATCAAATATTATGCAGTATTAACAAACTGGATGATAAGATTTCCAAAGCGTAAACGATGACTTATTTGGTTCAATTTAAGATTTTCCCATCGATTGATTGGATCGAAGTGCTCGGTCTCAGGTTGACATGTCTGTTGGCTTCTTGTGCAGATGCTTTGACCATGCTACTAATTACTTATCTGCACATTGTCGAAGCATCTGCACAAGAAGCCAACAGACATGTCAATCCACTATCATTAACGGCACAGAGCTTGAAAATACATCCAATGTCAACTACCTTGGGCTGAGTTTTTCCACCGATCTTTCCTGGTACTCCCACATCTTGATAGTTACTAAAAAGATGTTTCGCTTAACGTTCTATGTTAGGAAATTTAGCCACTCTGGCATAAAGCAGTCTTTGCTTTCTCAGTTTGTAAATTCTTGTATGCTACCCATCCCCCTTTACTGCTCCCCATTAGTCTTTCCTGGACTACTTAAGAAAGACTTTGCTTTGCTGAGAAGGGCACTAAAAGCCGTTGGTAGGGCAAGTGGGATATCGTTAACCCGACTGGTTGACACTATTGTGGATAGACATATAATGTCATGTAAGAAACTAGCGAATACAATATTGTCAGACCCCGAGAATCCTCTCTATACGCATCTATCTCCTTGCATTTCATCTGGTAGAACTAGAAGCAGCTATAGTAGGCTATATGCTAGGACTACCAAGTACAAAAACTTCACAATACCATATCTGGCACAGCTGTTATGTGATGAAAAATCCGTTAGGTATGACACGATAAACTTACTGCGGCACTCTAACAAATAGTCCCATTACTTTTTGTTTTCCCTTCCTCGTTACTATTACACTGTTGTTCTCATCTTCTATCGCACATCAACTTTATATTTCATATCCTGTGGTTTCAAATGTAAACGCTACGCTGTTTCGTTTTAAATGTTTTTATTTATCTTTTATTTTTTGGCGTTGTTTTTTTTATTTTAAAATCTTATAAAATTTATGAGGTAATTAGATGCAATATATATTGTAATGCACGCTGAAAATTCTATACCCGTATCACAAATACTGTTTGGAATAAAGCTGTTAATATTATTATTATTAAAAGACCGAGCACTTCAGTCCAATCAATCGATGGGGAAATCTAAAATTGAATTAACAAATTTAATACAACCCCTGTTGCACATAAAGTGGCTCTTATGGCCCAAGTTGTCTAGTGGATAACACTTTGGCGTTTGAAACTATGGGCACTTGGTTCGGGCCTCGGTGGGGATATTTGAGACCCTCCCTCCTGAGTGGGATTCTCAATAAAGCAGGAATTACAGTGACATTCAAACCTACACACTCACTCAGGTAGAACATGCTCTGTAGGTTAAAGAACTTTGTCGGTTGACTTAATTAGACAAGATAATATAATTTTCAAAATATTTTGCAATGACTGTGAGTGAATGTGGTCGACTATATAGGTCAGTCAAACTGCTAGTAGATCGAGCGGGTTAGTCAGATTGTCGGAACATAAGAATTTAGCTTATATGAGAATGGTTCACCCTACCTGCGAAGATAAGTAATTTAGAAAAAAAATCTCTGCAACTGCACTGCATGCATTCGTAGAGCACAACTACACAATAAAGTTGGGAGAGGGTTAAAATCAAGAGGAGAACGTAGAAAAGATACAAAATAAAGACAGTAAACAGAGGTGTGAGACAAAGGAATAGTAAAAACGAAGTACAATGTAGTGTCATTGGAATTCAAAAGTCACAAGGAGTGGATGCATCTTCGATGTCATTGAGAACGATTTTGAGCCATGTCAGCAATTGTTTCCAACCATAGATTTTTACCGTCCCGAGGACCCCAACCGGTCAGGAAGTCTACACCTTCTTACGTGATTGACTTAGACTAACTGTTGTAGATTTCATTGACTGGTGAGGTCATGTTTTTGTTTGACCGCCGCTAGCTTTTTTCCAGCCTGACCTTATATCTGTTAACATTGCTCGTCGAGGAAGGCGATGACTAGACATGTATGCCTAACACATGTCCTAACCATCTCAGTCTTTGTAACTTCACAACTTCGTCGATTGATTTCCCGTGCTTACCTAGCACTCGACCGATTCCTAACCTCAATATTTCTCACCTTATTATAACACTTCACACGGGAGATAGAACACAGGCACTTATGATCAAAGAGAACTAGCTTTATCGTGTCCTCCACTCTCAGTGGCCAGGTCTCACAGCTGGCCATAAAGGAGGACGGAGCGGACTGATGAGCAGTACATCCGCCCTTTGGTCGATAGTCGGATATCACGTCTACTAGGCCAGAGACGGTGTAAACTGACATATGCGAAACAAGCCCTCTGTATCCGTTCTGAGATTTTTTCAGAGATCAACCCGTTGGCACTGGCTCATGGTACTTCCCAAATAAGTGAAGCGGTCAACGTGCTCTACCACTTCACTCCCTATTTTTAAACTAGGCGTCGATGTAGTCCAGTCCTGTAACATCATCTTACATTTGGCGGGAGCGAGTCGCATGCCAAACATTCGTAGATTGCAGCTCAAGGTGTTTAGAAGACTCTGTTGTATTTTGTCAGCGTCCTCGCTTAGTAGGACTATATCGTCTGCATATTCCAAGTCAACGAGATTATTCCCTGGTGATAGCAAGCCAATCCCTGAGTCGCTGAAGTCACTTAGGGTTAAGTCCATTAGTACATCTATGATGAAGTTGAATAGAAAAGGGGATAATGGGCATCCTTGACGGACACCGTTAGTCGTCACCAGTTCAGATGACAGCTCGCCGTAAGCCCTCACCTGGCAGCATGAGTTCGAGTAGAGTGAGTGGTTTGATCAGTGCAATGTATTTTCTCGTCATTCCCTTTACAGCCAAGCATCTCCAGAGTACCTCTCGGTCGACAGAGTCGAATGCTGCCTTCAGGTATGTCAAGTAATATAACGACTGTTGTACACCAGTAAGAATGCCTGTGTTGCAGAATCTCTCGGAGGGTGAAGATATGGCCAATACACTGTCTTCACGGTCTAAGGCCTACCTGGTTCTCTCGTGTTTGTGCCTCCCGAGCACCACTTAGTCTACACAATATTATTGATCCTAGGACTTTAGATACTATATTAGTCAAGCTAATTCGTCTGTGATTATCACAGGAAGACTTGTCTCCCTTCTTGTATATGGGGATAATCAGTGATTTACACCAACCCGATGGGACTTCTTCTGATTCTCAGACGCTGCCTAGTACCTCAGTTAATGCAGACAGTAAACTGTCTCCACCGTAGTTAAATACCTCTGGAGTTATTCCATCAGGTTAGGGAAGGGAGACCTGTGTCTGTATCCCATTCAGGGAGGTGTTGGATGTTCGACAGGTTGAGCAGTAATAAATTGTGCTTGAAACATAGTCATCAGTAAATACTGCTTACTGTATAACTCCGTGAGACCTTATTTCCTGATGAACTTTTCTGGATAGCTATTTTCAATTCAGGTGTCACATATACAATCAACCCTAAGTGTTTTATCTTCAATTACTTCATTATTAATAAGGATGCATATATAACTGTAAAACCTAATGAAGAACAGGTTATCGAAAAGAATATTCTTTATTTAGTTAGTAATCACTCTGTAACAACAGGAGACAAGGGCCAGGCAACAGATCGTTTTATTATGAAAATCAACACGTATTTATACATATTTCACATACATTATTATAGCTTATGCAAGTAGACAAGCGCAGTCATCTGATTGGTTGTTTCGGGATTCCTCGACAAATAGAGTTCTCTATCTGCGGATCATATCTTGCCACGTTAACTTTGCTGTGATTGGTTGTTGAATCAGCCTTGCTCATATTTTCTCACGGCCTGCTCTCACCACAACTCTTTTCTGATGTACATTTATTCAAGATGTAGTTAGTTTGTAAGGATTCTATTTGTTTCATCATATTAGACCCATGGACTGGGATATCAATTAGAGAGGTGGTTGCGCTGTGTCGTGAATTGACAGAAATTAGAATTCATGAACTGGCCGTTGAATCCCGGGTCCCAGTGGCTGCTGTGAATGGTCTACGAACTCGCTAGCCTTGTAACCAGAAGGCTCGGGGTTCGGATCCCACTGACAGTGGTTGCCTACTGCTGAAGAGTCCCAAACTAAGATGATGAAAATTACTGTCCCGTTCTCCTTGCAGGTTTTCCAATGGTTCTATAACTCAGCGTCAGCTCATGATGAAATCCTGTCACCAGTTAGAGAATTATTGGAAAACAACCGATGAGTACTGGACAGCTATTTCGTCAGCCTAGTTTGAAGACACATTGGAAGGTGCCTGCGCTCTATTTCCCGTGTAAAGTGGCATAATAAGATGAGCAACATTGAAGTTAGGCATCGGTCGAGTGCTAGGTAAACAGGGGAAATCAGTCGACGAAGTCGTGAAGCTACAAAGACTGAGATGGTTAGGACATGTGTTACCCATCAATGCCTAGTCATCGCCTCCCTCGACGAGCAATGTTAGCGGATATAGGGTCAGGCTGGAAAAAAGCTAGCGGAGGTCAAACAAAAACATGACCTCACCAGTCAATGAAATCTACAACAGTTAGTTTAAGCCAGTCACGTAGGAAGGTGTAGAGTGGCTTCCTGATTGGGGTCCTCGGGATGGTAAAAACCAATGGTTGGAAACAATTGGTGACATGGCTCAAAATCGTTCTCAGTGGCTGGGGCAGATGCATCCACTCCCTGTGACTTATGATCTCCAATGAAACTGTTTTGTTCTTCGTTATTACTCTTCCTTTGTCTCACACGTCTGGTCACTGTTTCGGTTATGCTTTTCTTGTACTTTCTTCTGTTGCTTCGTGTGCTACAAGGAGGGAGTGGGGCGACTTGAACTTCCGCACATTTGTGCAAATGAGTTCTATGTCGAAAACAGACAGACAGAGACAGAAGACTCATCAACAGTACACTAAAACCCATTGAGTGTGCATTGTTCGCAAACTGATATAAATCTATCTCCTAACCTGAGATATATTTATACATGTCTCATATATATATATATATATATATATATATTGATTTTACCTTTTTCACTGAAGGCCAACGCAGATATTACGCAACATGTGGAAATTTTCAATAAAATCGATGAAAAATGGGATTGGTTAACACGAAATTTAGTCAGATTTACTACTGGTAAGTTGAAAAACGTTTGTGTATTACATCTCACTTATTTTGTTGTTGTTGTTGTATAGCATGCGACTACTCAATTGGCAGAACAGATAAAAGAGAGTAACACTTTTTTTGACATTTGAAACCATTGGTCCTTAAGTTTATTAAAATTAGAACAGAATATTGTTGGTTTGAAGTATTGATGTAAGCGCAATATCGCTGGAAATTAAGTCATGCCTAGATGATAAAGGCTATCCCGGTCTAGAACAAACAAGATGCCGGTCACTGTTTCTACGGTACTATTAATAAACAAACCTTAACGGTTTCAAGAGTACAAAGCACAACGCTTAACAGAAAGCAAGGTACCGCTATCAGAGCGGAATAACGTTAAAGCCAAAATTGTGAACTAGCCGGAATCAGACACGACCGTTCAGGTAAACAGTCAGTAGAAGAATGAACCCAACTAAGGCATGGCATAGAACAGGGAGCGAATTAAGAGATAGACAGAGCATAGGCACAAAGATAGAATCTAATTGGCTACTTAACCAGGTAGGCTGATACAGATGAAAATCAATAAATAAGATAAACTCGACAGAATAGTACAAAGTAAGACATGGGTCAGCAAAAATAACAGTTCACAAAACACTCTGATTGGGTCATGAGTTCAACTGTCTGACTAAACGGATCGAGGTAAAAAAAAACATACACACAGTTCATTAAACAAGGGGAGATAGACACGTTAGGCATGGATAATTGGGTTGCAACAACGCAAGGCTGATCTGGGACAGGTTGACTTGATTCAAGGATGGGAATTGAATTGAACTTACAGTTGGTTTTGTAGGGATTTTTATTTGATTGGTTGAAGAATTTCCCACAACTCATCCTTACAAAGAAACCAATACTTGAAAGTTAATCTGATGCTCACTAGTGACTGGCCCTATTCATCAGGTAGTCAACCTCGGGGTTCTAGTGGGAAGCTGTGACCTGTATGGTACAACAGGTTGAAGGTGAGGTAGTAACAACTTATCGAAGATGATCTTGCGAAGTGGTCGCGCAATGTCATTAATTGGCATTGAACTGGGTCCCAGTGGTTTAATTGTCTACACGAGCTCGATAGCCTTGTAACCCCCTTACATATCTTATCCTGATATTAAATTTACTATAATAAAACACAAGAAACTTAGTATATATATATACAACGTAAAGTAGTCTCATTGTTATTCAAGTGTCGGTTTGTAGGGATTTGAGTGGTTACAGGATTTCATCATGAGTCGTGACCAGTAGGGTGCAGCAGGTGAGGACAAATACTCGCCGAAGGCATTGGCCAGTGGTCGCGCTGTGTCGTGAAGAGGCAGAAGTTACAATTCACGGGCCATTGGATCGAGTCCCAGTGGCCTAATGGTCTACGAGCTCGCCTTGTAACCAGAAGTTCCTGGGTTTGAACCTCAATGAGCGTGTACTGATGAAGAGTCCCAAAGTAGTGGGACAAAAAAGCTGTTCAGTTCTCCCAGGTTTTCAAATAGTCCTCTAATCCACTGTCAACTCATGATGGAATCCTGTAGTCTCATTGTTCACTGAATGACCGAGAGCTATTGGTACCCCCCTCTTCTCTTCTCTTCTCTTCTGACTAGCCAAGTTGAACAAGGTTCCAGAATATGTTTTCCGACTTGGTGATGCCTGTGTACAACCGACATACTTTACATCACAGGAACAAGTACGCTGATGTGAGAATACACACCACACAGGTAGCTTAAAGCGGTATCTTATCTTTAACGGTTACGAGTGGATTAACAACTGTCTGTTGGAGATGATGTCTGCTTCTAACGTCTTCTCCAAACATTTGGAATAGTCATTATTATTATTACTATTATTATTATTATTACACTCCTTATTGGTTGCATCGTAACCTTGTTTTCTCCTTTTATCTTGTCTTTCTCTCCCCTTCCCTCGCTTATTTGTCTATGAAAAAATTATTAGAGGGCAGTGTGCTTATATTTGTAACACGAAAAGTGCATAGTGAAGAAGTTGCACAAAAATTGAAATCACGTGATCTTAAAGTTCTTCTTATTCATGGTGATATGCATCAGTCAGATCGTAATTCCGTCATACAAGCATTTAAACGTCAAGAAGCGCCTATATTAGTTGCTACAGATGTTGCATGTAAGTTTTTTTAAACAGTATAATATTATTATTATTGTTTTTTTATTATTATGATTATTATTTTAACTTCAGGGCTTTTCTTTACCCATCTAATTCTCGAAGACACACACACACACACACTCAACGCCGTCATCTTTGACAACTCCCCTCCCCAACCGCCTCTTATCGACAGACATAATATAGGTGGTCCAGCACACATTCCTGTCTCCCTGCTCCCAACTCATAGTCTCACAGATAATCCAGTCCACCACAATTAAGAATATCATCTTTGATAATAAATAGGCGGCCAGTGGTGTCTTACACCTGTATATTCACTCACTTCGAATGCCTCTCCGAGTTCCCAGTTGTGGATCACCTGACACGTGACATTGTCGTCCTACAACCAGCAGTTGAATGAGGTTGATAAAAACTTGAGGTATGCTATAGTGTTGAAATAGTTTACAAATTACTTCTCGGTCAACAACATGAACCGAGTGAATATACTTACGCTAAAATATACTTTGAATCGGGCACTAACTAGTTTCATGTGTGTTGTGTCCAGCCCTCCTTTGTTTTGCTGTACAGACTAAAATTCTATCAATAATTGGTCAGTTACGCTTGTGTAATGTAACCACCACACTTCACGAGGTGGCTCGCTATCATGGTGCACTCAAAATCGGTCATAAAAAGCTCTGTCTGATCTAGGGTTACGTGCTTGTTGGTACTCACAGCTAGGCGTGTATCTGCTATCTTGAAGGGACGTAGGTTATTGGGGGGTTCGAACCTCGGTCACTGACGCCACTCCTTAACCTCACTAAACCGGTAGGTAGTGATAATAATAATAATTTTTCCTTCACGTTCCCAGTGGAACATAAGGCTTCAAGCTAGTGACTTGAAGTTTCTGTGGCAGTGTTTATTTTTACAGGATGGGGTTGCTAACCTCATGCCCAACCTTTCCTCTTTACCAACATTATTTCTGGCTTAGCAAGGTAAAGGAGTGCATCCAGTGACCGGAGATCAAACCCCGCACTATATGCATGGTCGACGGGCGTCCTAACCGCTGTGCCACCGACGCGCCGGTAGGTAGTAATTCTAGTAAAAAAAAAACTGCGGATCCTGAACTCAATCATAGGACAAAGCTGCCCATTGAACAAATTATTTTACGGATTCAGTTATGCCTCACATCTACTATCTCTAAATTCCAAGGTAAAATATATAGACAGACAAACAGAAGGTGTAGCAATGAGATGCATCACCAATATCGCCTATCGTAGCAGGCATATTTATGGACAGCTGGGAAAGTAGTGCTCTTAATACTTTTAATCCTACTCCAAAAATAATATGGTGGAGATATGTGGATGACACTTTCACGGTGTTAAAAACAGAACATATATATAGCTTCTTGACACACATAAACTCACAAGTAGAGGGAGTAAAATTCACATTTGAATCAGAAAATGAACAAGGAGAATTAGCCGTGATGTTAGATTGTAAAATAAAACGAATAGAAGAAGGTAAACTGCACACTAGTGTGTACAGAAAACCAACTCATTCTAATAGATACTTAGACTTTAATTCATCTCATCCGTTAACTGTTTAGGCAGGCTTAGTTAAGTGTGTCTCACAAACCGAGCAGTAGCACTAAGTAGCACAAGAAAAGACCTAAATGATCAACTGAAACAGATAGAAGAGGCTTTGGTGTTAAATAACTAACTATCCTTTAAAATTCATTAGGAAGATCGAAAAAGGTCAAACGAAAAATAAAAATAATTGTGAAACCCTCAATGATAACATGAATAAGAGAGAATATAAGTCATCTACAGTCATTCCATATAAAGAGGGGACATCTGAAACCCTTCGTAGGATTCTAAATAAAGCAGGAATTAGGGTGGCATTTAAACTTACAAACTCACTCAGAAACAAGCTCTGTAGGTTAAAAGACCCGCTCGACCCAGTTAGACAAAATAATATAATTTACAAAATACCCTGCAATGGCTGTGAGGTCAACTACATAGGTCAAACTAGTAGGTCAGTGGTAGTCAGATTGTCAGAACATAAGAATTTAGCTAAGGTAAGAATGGTTGTTCCCGAGAAGGCAGATGAGTAATTTAGAAAAAAACTCAGCTATTGCACTTCGCGCATTAACAAACAACCACACAATATGGTGGGTGGGAGATGGTTAAAATTCTAAAAAGTAATCTAGATAGGTGGAGGGAGATAGAGGTTGATTACTGAATCCTTGTTCATCGGGTCTACACCAAACACATGCAATAGGAATGAATCATCACTCATAACTGAAATATGGAAAATACTACTGCCAATCAAATCAAGTGAAAAATGATGGAACTATATTAATGAAGTTAGGAAATCGTGTTAGCAATGCCTTCATATGATTATGAGTGGCAATAAATTGTGCTCGAAACGGGGTCATCAGTAAACATTACTGTATAACACTGTGAGACTTTTTCAAAACAAAAATTTACCCGTAATGGAAAAGTGGAAGGTTGGGCGTGAATCTAGCAAACCCTTCCCCCCTGCTACTGAAATTTCAAAGCTTCTGCCTTGACGCGCCCCACCTGTTCCACTCACAACATAAAAGAATAAAATATGTTTGATTGGATGGAGGATTTCATCATGAGCTTGGCAGCAGTTAAGAGAACAACTGGAAAACCAGCCACAGGGAGTACTGGACAACCAGCAGTTTCGTCAGCTTAGTTCGGGTCTCTTCATCAGTACGCACCCATCGGGGGTTTTATAAAACTGGTAAGCAATATGTGTATTTGTCAACAGAATTCTAATCAGATACTGGTAAACTTTGTCCTTGAAAAATGAATTATGTAATGTAAGGTGTCTGACTCCATTATTGCAAAAGGTCTGGAAGGAGGGGAAGGTGCCTACTGACTGGAGGAAAGGTTACCTCGTGAGACTACCAAAGAAGGGCGACTTAGGACTCTGAAAGAACTGCCGAGGAATCATGCTCCTGTAGACGACAAGTAAAATCCTGAGTCGCATCATCCTGAAGAGATTAAAGGACGCACTGGATACAGAACTCCGACCAGAACAAGCTAGATTCATGAAAGGGAGGCAAATCATGTACTTATCAAATTGCAACTCTACGCATCATCATCGAACAAAGCGTGGAATGGCGATCAAACCTCTACCTCAACTTTATAGACTCTGAGAAGGCCTTCGACAGAGTTGACCGTGAAGTAATTTGGAAATTACTCGAGTACTATGGCGTACCCCAAATATTCATCAACCTTATTCAACAGCTAGCTGTACGACAACGGAACATGTCAAGTGATCCACAACAGGAAACTCAGCGAGGCGTTTGGAGTAAACACAGGAGTCAGATAAGGGTGCTTATTATCTATCACCAATGATATTCCTAATTGTGGTGGACTGGATTATGCCTCAGACTGTGGGAAACGAGAAGACAGTGATATCCTGGACCGACCGACGTGATGAACCTAGAAGACCTGGATTTCGTGAGTGAATGATTTATGTTTGATGTCACACAAAATCGAAGACTTACAAGCGAAAAGCGACAAACTGGTCGAAGAAGCAGCTAGCGAGGACAGGACTCCATGTGAACATAGACAAGACGGAGGTTATAAAAATAACCAACCAACCAACAACAACAGCACCAACATCCAGCGTCAATCACCATCAACGGGAGGGATTTGAAAGAGGTTATTTCGCTCATTCACTTATCTAGGGAACATTGTCTCAAATACAGGTAGTTGGAACGAACGAGGATGTCAAATCGAGCGAGAATCGGGAAGGCAGGCGAGAAACACATTATTCATCAACCTGAAATCAATCTGGAAATCTTCGTCACTCAGCCAGCATCAACAACAAAATTCCGTCGGGTTTTCAATACAAACGTCAAGTCAGTCAGTTTTTCTATACGGATGAGAAACTTGGTGGGCGGGCGGGCGTGTCACAAAAAATATTTCCAACAGGCTATTGCAGACGTTACTTTTATCAACAACTAACTGTCTTCGCTGGATCTATACTGAAGATCAGATGGCCGCGCCCGAAAGAATTACCAACAAGGAACTATGGGAACAAACAAAGCAAGAACCAATTGCCCAAGCAATATGCAGGAGAAAGTGGAGATGGACCGGACACTCTCTGAGGAGATCACTGGGTGACATCGCGCGCGTGTCTGACCGTTGCTCGAGTGGAACCCGAAAGGGAAGCGGCGTGTGGGACGTCCAAGGGTGACATGGAGGAGATCGTGTGAAGAGGAGTTGAAAGAGCATGGATTAACATGGATGCAGGTGAAAAGTACAGCATAAGGAAGACAGAAGTGGCAAGTGGAGACGTGTAGTTGAAGCCCTATGTTCCACTAGGAACCCAAGGGAGCAATAATAATAATGTAAGGTGTAGTCTAGGAGGGATGACTAATTGTAAGTTAGAAAAGAAACAGAAGTTGGCATGACGCAATAAGTGTGAGATAGTGACTAAATCAATAAGCTCGTGTAGAATGGAGAGAAACTAGTGGAAAGGCGATAGAGTGTTTTTATATAAAATCTGTATGAAAATGCAATGTTATTCACAAACAGTAATAGAGTGGTAATACAATGTGGATGATGGGAATAGTAATAATAATAAACTAATAATAGTAATAACAGTAATAGTAGTAGACTTACATAATAAAAAAGGAAAGAAGCAAAATTATAGTAAGAACTTCACTCTAGCCACGGTAGGTGAGTGATTGTATGCAGTGCTTTTGAATGCAAAAGTCCGGTTTCAGATCTCGAATAGCTAATGCCTTCAGCTGTGTACACGATATTGAGAGACTCTGTGTAGCACTGTAAAGCATTCATGCAAGTGGGGTTACTCGATGTCCAGAGATGACAGAGTGTTCGAGGATGGAGCTGTCGCTATTCTTCTTTTCTCGTTGATGGTTGGCTAATCTGAACAATATTCCAAAATACGTTTGTGGACTTGGCGTTGCTTACGGCCGATATACTTTGCTCCACACATGCAAGTAAATTGATAAATACACATTTAAGTGGCCAAAAGCCGCATCTTATCTTTAACGTTAGACTGGATTAACTGTTTGCTGAAGAGAATGTGATACATAAAGTGGCTGTTGGAAATGTGTCTTCTTCAGACATTCAGAAAGGCGGTTTCTAAGAATTTCTGCTGCTATGTCACCACTGAATGGTGATACTATGTCTCTCTCCCCCCTTCCTAAGAAAATAACCATTCCAAAGCTTCAGCTTTGTTTCTAGTTTCTTATATCTGTTAACTGGCCGTTGGTTTAAAACGATGCGATACTGCTAAGCATCACCTAGTCCACCACCCCCCGCCCGCACCAGGTTGATAGGAAGGAGGCCTGGAAATGATAGCTGGTGGTGTCCAATGTGTTCCATTCAGGACACAAAGGAATGAAAACAATAAAACTGCATAGTAAGAAAGACGTATCTCCTAAATATTCATCCTTCGTTAGAAATAGAGAATATAGAAATAAAAAGTTCAGTGAAGAGTCTCTTTTCAACGGCGCATTTATACACTTAGCTGTACTGTCGTAATTACATATATATTCCATTATTTATATATGTGACTGTACATTAGGTTTATCAGACAAGAGAGTATGAATTAGTTAGGGTTATTGTTCACGCCTAATCGTTCTATTCTAACAATCTCTCTGACATGGTAGGATCTACAAGAACAGTAGTGTCCCAGCCAGTGTAGCTTGTCCAGTTATGCCAACCTGACCACCAAGTAAGTCAGCATAGTAGTCTGTCGACTGAGTCTTCCAATTGGTACATCAGTTTGTAATCTGCCTGTTTGTCTGGATTCAACATAGACCTTGCCACCGAAGTGCAACACTTCGAGTTGCCACGTTCCAAATAGCACACAGAGGTAGACAAGAAGATGAGTGAAGAGAATCAATAAAGTTTGACAAGAACAAGAGTCAAACAGAATGGGTAATGGTAGAAAGGAATATGAAAGATTACAGAGACTGAATACATCTGCGCTGGCCAGTGACAACGATTTTGAGCCATGTCACCTATTGTCTCCAGCCATTGATTGATTCCTAGAGGCCCGAGGGCCCCAACCCGGAAGTCTGCATCTCCCTACCCACTTGACTCAATTTAACTGTCAAGGATTTCATGGATTGATGAGGCCATGTTTTTGTTTGGCCACCACTTACTCTTTTTTAACCTGCACCTTTATCAATCAGCTAGTAATCTATGTAACTTTATAGCCTCGTCGATTGATTTTCCCTGTTTGCCCAACACTCTATGCCTAACGTCAACATTACTTACCTTATTAAACCACCTAACGTGAAAAAGAGATCGCAGACATCTATGATCGAAAGCAGTCAACCTTTTCATGTCTTCAACTCGTATTGGCCATGTTTCAGAGCCATAGAGAAGGACGGAGCGAACTGATGAGCAGTACACACGTCCCTTTGTTGATGGCCGGATGTCACGCCTATGCCAGAGATGGTGTAAGTCAGCGAAAGCAGCTTGAGCTAAAACGTTGTTATAGCAGCTACATAGCAAAATACCATATGCAATACGGAGAAAAATATGCATAAAGTAAAAAATTGTAGCAATAATAGTAATAACAACTGAAATAAAATAGCAAAGTTATAATTAAACGATAGAAAGTGTGACATCATATAATACAGAAAGAAGAACAATGAAAGAGTCGATTCACTGTGCTAATTACATAGTAACTTATAAGTTTCACGTCTAACAGAGACTTCGTCACATAAAGTACGGGCTAAACACGGTTTATTGTAGAATTTCTTGACTTAGTGGTACGAGCATATAACTTCTTATATTGACTTCTCGTCCTACCTGATGAGATACAAGGGGATAGGTGTGAATAAAGGGGGTGCAGGGGGTCTGACAGTATAGCCTTTGCCCATTTTGTGCAGGAATTTATATGCCTCTCGACTATAGTATTAGCGAGCTCATGCAGTGGCAGACCACAAGCTCTACTCACAGCATTTAATACTCTTCGTAATATGATATAGTCTTTTTTTGAGAAGCCCAAGAGAGATTAATGGAGAATAATACAGTACAATCGGTAAAATACAGGAGTTTAAAAATTGCAAAACTAAAGGTTGGTTGATACCTGATTGTCTTAACTTTTTAATGTAGAAGGTAAGACGAAACATTTTCTTAGAGATAGATAAGATATGGATGACCATGAAAGGTCAGAGGAAAGAACTAATCCAAGGTATTTAATGCTTGATTTGGTTTCAATTTCCGTGCCACCTATGCTACAGGGATCATGCGAGCTAACTAGTTCATGTAAGTCACGTCGATGCTTGAAAGTAAAGTCAAGTGCCTGACATTTGGAAGGATTTAATATAAGACCATTTGACTTGGACCACTTGTTGATGTCCAACAGAAAGCTATTAAGTTTAGAGCTGTCAGACTCGGAATTGATAGGCAGTGATACAGTCAGATCATCTGCATATTTGACAAAGATAGTTTTGTTTGAATGAGGCAGGTCATGTAGGAAGAAAGAAGAAAGAAAAGGAGAGAGGACAGCACCTTATGGAACACCGGATTTTGTAAGCGAGGTAGAAGACGATTTGCCGTTATATACAAGGATTTCATTGATTGGCGCCATGTTTTTGTTTGGCCACCACTTACTCTTTTCCAACCTGCACCTTTATCAATCAGCTAGTAATCTATGTAACTAGTGGTGGTCAAACGAAAACATGACCTTATCAGTCAATGAAATCCACAACAGTTCGTTTAAGCCAGCCAGTCACGTTGGAAGATGTAGGCTTCCTTACTGGTTGAGGTTCTTGGGACGGTAAACACCAATGACGGCTGAAGACACTTGGTGATAATGGCTCAAAATCCTCGTTTTCAATGACTGGCGTGGATACATACATACATCCACTCCTTGTGACTAATAATATTCCATATTCGTTACTACTATTCCTTTTGTCTCATACTTTTTTTTAATTCCACACTGGTCAGTAACTAGTGTAATGTGCAATGTGGCCACCATGTTAGGTGGTTCGCCATCACGGTGCACATTGATTTGATGATATTAGATGGTTGGAGGCAGTCGGCCACAGAAAGCCTTGCTTGACCTGACCTAGGTTTCGTGCTAGTTGCCACTCACTAGTCAGCAAGGCGTATCTGCAATCACCTTGAAGGAACTCATGTCCCTCCTTCTGAGATTCGAACCCGCATCACCCAGTGCCAACTGCAGTCAGAGACGTTACCACTGAGCTAGCTAGCTATTCAGGCTCGCGATTGACCTCCTGTAAGACTGTATTGGATATTTTTGATTGCACATTAGTCAGTAACTAGTGTAATGTGTGTGTGTGTGTCTAGTCCTATCTTCGGTGCAGACTGAATTCTATCAGTCAAGCTTGCAATGTGGCCACCATGCTGCTAAGCTGGCTCGTCATTCATTACGGAACGAAACCTAGGTCAAGCAAGGCTTCCTGTGGCGGCCGATTGCCTCCAACTATCTAATACCGACATTTTATCTCATACCCCTGCCTAGTGTCTCTACTATATGCATATATCTTCTCTTGCTTTGTTTGCTACAAAGAAGAAGGGGTGTGTAGGGCGACTTGAACTGCTGCACATCGGTGCAAAGTAGTTCCATGTTGAAAACAGTCACTCGTTTTGTAATATGCAATAAATACAACCAGTTATCTTGTGTATTTAATTTTAATCTGATAGCTTATATATCACTGGATAGTGTTTGCTTTTGTTTTCTTACTATTCGACTGTTACTATCTGACACGGTGAAATATTCTTACATCGATATAAGTATAAAACTTGGACCCTGTGGTGGTAGAGTATCACAGTATTATGGATAAGATTTTATTTTGATAAATCACACACAGTGTTGTACACCAATATTATCTGATGACCGCCTTTCGAGCACAAACTATTGCTCATAATCATATCAAGTCACTCACTCACACAACTTTTTCCCTTCATTTATATACATGAGTGGAATGGATCAGATATTAGATTAAAAATCAATGTGAGATAATGTCCATTCAGAAATAATAATAGTACGAGTGTTATTGACCCATTACAATTATATGGGAAATACGAGTGTGTTTTTTTATAGTCATAAGTTACTTGTTAGAATATTGTGATGTTTTTGAATTCAAATAGAATTTTAGGATTATTTATTATCCTTTTCTGATTTGACCTGTGGTAATAATATTTTCCATATCTCTGGTATTTGCATTGAGTCATTTCTGTTGCATGTGTTGGGTGTAGACTCGATGAATAAGGATTCAGTAATCAACCTCTCTCTCCGTCCACCTAAATAGATTACATTTTAGAATTTTAACCCTCTCCCATCCTGTTGTGTGGTTGTGTGTTAATGCATGCAGTGATTTTGTATTGGTCATGATGTTGGATTGGGTAGCTGCTTTTTGTCTAACCGCTATCCAAACAACCTGCCTGGCATGGTAGGACCTCGAGAGACATAAGTCTCAGCCAGTATAGTTTGAGTAGATCATTGCGGTGTTCAAGCCCGACCACCAGCTTTCGGTCGGTGAGACCTGGTCACTGAGAGTGAAAGACATGAAAAGACTAGCTGGCTGTGTTTGATCATAGGTGCCTGCGTTCTATTTCCCGTGTAAAGTGGCATAATAAGGTGAGCAACATTGAGGTTAGGCGTAGACTTCTAGGTAAACAGGGGAAATCAATCGACGAAGTCGTAAAGTTACAAAGACTGAGATGGTTAGGACATGTGTTACGTATGCCAAGCCATCGCCTCCCTCGACGAGCAATGTTAGCGGATATAGGGTCAGGCTGGAAAAAAGCTAGCGGTGGTCAAACAAAAACGCGGCCTCACCAGTCAATGAAATCCACAACAGTTGGTCTAAGCCACGTAGGAAGGTGTAGAGTGGCTTCCAGGCTGGGGTCCTCGGGACGGTAAAAATCTATGGTTGGAAACAATTGGTGACATGGCTCAAAATCGTTCTCAATGACATCGAAGAAGCATCCACTCCTTGTGACTTATGATCTCCAATGAAACTGTTTTGTTTTTCTTTATTACTCGTTTGTCTCACACCCCTCCTCACTGTTTCTATTATGCTTTTCTTGTACTTCCTTCTCTTGCTTCGCGTGCTACACGGGGTGTGGCGACTTGAACTGCCGCACATTTGTGCAAATTAGTTCTATGTCGAAAACAGACAGAATGCATGCAGTGCGATTACTAAGCTTTTTTCTAAATTACTCACCTGCCTTCTCGGGGTCAACCATTCTTACCTTAGCTAAATTCTTATGTTCTGTTAATCTGACTATCCCTGACCTACTAGTTTGACCTATGTAGTTGACCTCACAGTTATTGCAGGGTATTTTGTAAATTATATTATTTTGTTTAATTGGATCTACCGGATCTTTTAGCCTACAGAGCTTGTCTCTGAGTGAGTTTGCAGGCTTGAATGCCACCCTAATTCCTGCTTTATTAAGAATCCTACGTAGGGCCTCAGATGTCCCTTCCTTATATGGTATAACATTGGATGACTTATATGCTTTCTTATTTATGTTATTATTACTAGTTTCACAATTATTTTTATTTTGTTTTTGGCCTTTAATGATCTTTCTAATGAATTTTAAAGGATAGTTAGTTATTTAACACCAAAGCCTCTTCTATCTGTTTTAGTTCATCATTTAGGTCTTTTCTTGTGCTATGGCTCGGTTTGTTGGACACTTAACTAAGCCTACCTTAACAGTTAACGGATGAGATGAATTAAATACGTCTAAGTATCTATTAGAATGAGTTGGTTTTCTGTACACACTAGTGTGCAGTTTACCTTCTTCTATTCGTTTTATTTTACAATCTAACATCACGGCTAATTCTCCTTGTTCATTTTCTGATTCAAATGTGAATTTTACTCCCTCTACTTGTGAGTTTATGGGTGTCAAGAAGCTATATATATGTTCTGTATTTAACACCGTGAAAGTGTCATCCACATATCTCCACCATATTATCTTTGGAGTAGGATTAAACGTATTAAGAGCCATATTTTCCCAGCTGTCCATAAATATGCCTGCTACGATAGGCGATATTGGTGATGCATCTCATTGCTACACCTTCTGTTTGTCTATATATTTTGCCTTGGAATTTAGAGATAGTAGATGTGAGGCATAACTGAATCCGTAAAATAATTTGTTCAATGTGCAGCTTTGTCCTATGATTGAGTTCAGGATCCGCAGTTAGTTCTTTTTTAACTGTTTCTAAGGCCATGTTGATTGGTAAGTTAGTATAAAGACTAGTTATATCAAAACTAACCATTGTTTCATCATTCGCTAGTTAAATGTCATTTAGTTTATTTTTCATCTCATATGAATTAGTCAGTCAGCCTAGAGTTTGAACGATTTCTAATGGGGCATAATATTAGAGCTAAGTGTCTTGATAATTCATAAGGAGGGGTATTTCTATAATCTACTATTGGTCGTATGGGGTAACCTGGCTTATGTATTTTAACAGTACCATACATTCTACTAGCATTATTAGTTTTAGGCATTAAATTAAACCATTTTGACTCACCCAGTGACGACGGCTTCATTCTGCGTATTAGTTCTGTAGATTTCTTAACCTTATTCATTATTGTATCTACATCATCCTACATTCTAACATCACATTTTGTTTTATTCTCTATATCCTTTGATTAAAACAGCACGTGGTTTGGATATTCCAAGTATACACAATGTTATAAACTACGAGGTTGCCAGAGACATTGATACACATATTCATCGAGTCGGTAGAACTGGACGTGCAGGTGCTAAAGGCACCGCTTACACACTATTTGTTGCTGGAAAAGATCCCGTCGACTTTGCAGCTTGTTTAGTTCAACACTTAGAGTCTGCATCACAGACAGTACCACAAAGACTATTGGATATAGCATTAAAGTGTAATTGGTTCTCAAATAATCGATCATCGCTAGACTATAAAAATGGAGCAGGTGGTAGTGCTGGTGCAAAACCAGCTATTGGATTTGAACCAAGACCTGCACGAGCCAGACCTGGATTAGGCTTATCATCGTCTGATAACAGTAGTGAGGCATATAATCCACGTAGCAGTAATACTGGTCCAGCCTCAGCAGCTGCAGCCGGAGAAGGGGATGAACTAATTCGACCAGGTGGTAAGTCTGTGTGTGTGGTGTGTATTCTTGTCCTTTTTTTTCCTATTTTGCTTATATAACTTGGTCTGTGTGTTGAAGTTTATATCCTATAGTCGAATATCAATAATAACCTCGTTGATTTAGAATATGCAGATGATATAGTCCTTCCTCCTAGGTGAAGACGCTGATAAAACGCAGAGTCTTCTGAACATCTTGAGCTGAAATCTTGGAATTTTGGCATTCAATTCACTCTTTCTGTTAGTTGTAAGATGATGATACTACACGACTAGACTACACCAACTCACTCCTAACTTAAAGATAGGCAAGAGTGAAGTGGTGACTGAGCATGTTGACCACTTTACTTATTTTGGAATTTGTATAAGCCCCGCCCCCCCCCAACACGCTGACTGATCGCTGATGAAATCTCAGCACGCATACAGAAGGCCTAATTTGGCATTTCCCAATTTACGCCATCTTTGGCTTAGTAGACATGATATCCTGCTGACTATCGAGCAAAGGACGTGTGTATTGTACAGCAGAAGTTCGCTCCCCCCTCTTTTATAGCTGTCATTAAGACATGTTCATTGAAAGTAGAAGACACGAAAAGTCTGGCTAGCTAACTGTCTTCGATCATAGGTGTCATAGGTGTTCTATCTCTTGTGTTAGGCGGTAGATATAATAAGATGAGTAATATTGAGGTTTGGCTCCATTCAAGTGTTAGTAGATAAGGAGGCGAAATCAATCGATGATGCTGTGAAGTTACACCAATTGAGATGTTAAGGACATGTGTTACGTATGCATGCTAGCCTAGCCATCTATCGCCTTCCTCGATGGACAATGTTTGCTAACTGACATAAGGTCAGGTTGGAAGAGACCCAATGGTGGTGGTCAAACTAAACACGAGGAACTAATTTATGAAGTCTTTGACATTTGGTTTGAGCCAGTGATATCAGGAGGTGTAGACTGTCAGTTTCATTGGTTGGGGTCTTCAGGAAGGTAGGAACCAATAGCGTCTAGGGGCAGTCAGTGATATATGGCTCAAAGTCGTCGTTCTCAACAGTCAACGCAGATGCATTTACTCTTGCTTTGTGTGGTGCATAGAGGTAGTGTGACAACTCGAACTGCTGCACATATGTGCAAAGTAGTTCTACGTTGAAACCAGTCAGTTAGAATATCAGTTGCCAGTTAACTACTGAATGGGACTGCAGTGGGAAGTTGTAACAAGGGAGATCGATCCACCATATCAAAATGAAGTGAATTCTCTCATTGAAGGTATTGATGAAGGGAGCAGAGCTATATCACGAGGAGTTATTCAACTCCAGCCATTTTGGCATCGTCAACTTGCTTGATCTCATAACCTGAAGGTTCCGGGTTAGATACTCACTGGATGATGTAATAAGTGTGCACTGAATGAAGAGTTGTAAAACAAGACAAAACATCTGTCCAGCACTCCCTGCTGTTTTTTCCAATGATCTCTCTCATTGATGTTGGTTCATGAAGCAAAAATCTAAACAGCTGTAATTGGTGTAGTTGTATTCTATGGTGTATTTGAAAAGCTCTCATTTCCTTTCCAGGCAAAGTTTAACTTGAAGCACCACTAACTAACTACCAATCAGCGAACAACCTTCAACGGACCAATCACATGACAGAGGGATTTTTGATAAAGGAAAAATGTATATTTATGGGGAAAAAAGCACAAAAACTGCATAAAACTGTTACACAGGGTATCTTTCTCTAACATGTGACAGAAACATTTCCCGGTTTAGCACAGCAGTGTCAATAGAAAGAGAAGACGTTCAGCGAAGAGACTCTTTTCGGCGAATTCATTCACATAGCTGTACAATCGCATTTATATATAATTATTTGAGTGTGTGTGTGTACATGAGGTTTGTCAAAATTAGATAATTGATCAGGTAATAAAAGAATGATCTAATATAGAAACAAAGTTAATTGGACAGCAACTAAATTAAGATTGAGTTAGTAAGTTAGATGACGTAATACAATTGACTAAAATGTTTTAACTTAGGTCAGGTTAGCAACAGAGGTAATTACAGGTAGAGACTAAGTAGAAGTGGGGTAGATAATAATGCCATTTAGATTAGAAATGAAATTGAGCAATTAAGTTGGATGACGTAACATAAATGACTATAAATTGAGCGTTGGTCAGGTCAATTAAAGTGGTAGTGAGGTGTAGAAATTAAATCGGGTAGGGGTAGAGACAAGAAAGTTGAAAATGCAAAATATTACAATTGAGAAGACAGAATAATACCAATGAAGAGACAGAAAAAAAAAATTAGGTAGAATTTACCTTTCAGGTAATAATGTAGGTTAAGTCCATTGTAAGTTTAGTGATTGAACGAACCTCTTCTGTATGCAGAGTTCAGGGCTTAGCAAGTGAATCGCCATTGCTTCTGCAGTTTGAAGAAGTCTGATTCGTACACCTTTTGGAAGACTACTTCTTACTCTGTAGACGACTTTGAAGTTTGTTTGGGGTGCAGCTTGGTGTCCGGATTCTATCAGGTGTTCTAAGATGGAGCTGCGGGGACATCGCTTTTCTCCTTTGTAAAACCATGCTGGTAAGTGTTCGGTGATACGCTTGGAAAGCGAACGCTGGGTACGGCCGACATACCTGGCTCCACACGAGCAGGTGAATTGGTAGATACACATTGATGAGGCCAACAGTGGTAGCTTATCCTTCACGTTCACATGAATCATAGGTTTTGTGGAGAAAGTTAGTCGTAGTTCAGCTGCGAAGAAAGTCTTCTTGAGTGAGCGCGACAGTCGATTTTTTAGTATTTCCGCAGATATATCTCCATTGAATTGAAGGTTTATGTAGAGCGGTTTCTTCGGGACGCTATGCGTGGGCGGCTTTTGTGGCCTAGGATTCATAGATTTTGCAATAAATCGTTCTGGGTAACAATTCTCGACGAGGATTCTCTTGAGATTGTCCAGTTCATCTTCTACGGTGTCCGGGGTACAAATTCTGCGAACTCTGTTGCTAAGTGAACGGATCAGGTT
Organism: Trichobilharzia regenti; assembly: GCA_944472135.2. Lineage (NCBI taxonomy): Eukaryota > Metazoa > Platyhelminthes > Trematoda > Strigeidida > Schistosomatidae > Trichobilharzia > Trichobilharzia regenti. The sequence goes on along the minus strand of OX235262.1, from coordinate 5,250,540 downwards.
CCGTTTGGTGTATAGGGGTACCCAACTGTGGAAGTTAATCAGCTGTCCGTTCCATGTTGACTTTCTGTAGATAGATCTTTTCAGTGTTCCATCGTGTTCTCGTCTTGTTAGTTGGATGTCAAGAAAGGATATTTTAGAGTTGGACTCTTTCTCCAGCGTGAACTGAATTGCGGGGTGGCACTTGTTAAACGACTTCAGGATGTCGTCTAGATTCTCTTCATTGTTGACGATAATGAAAGTGTCGTCGACGTATCTCTTGTAGATTCCGAAGGTATCGATCATTTTCTTCATGCATGTGTTTTCGAGTTTTGCCATGAAGAAATCTGCAAGTAATGGGCCTAGTGGTGAGCCCATAGCTATACCATCCTTTTGGCGATATATTTCGTTGTTGAAAGAGAATTGAACATTCAGGGTACACCTCAGAAGGAGTTCTTTAAGACGCTCGGTGGGTATACCGATGTTTATTCCTTTGGAATCAATAAGTTCGCATACATAGCATATTGTTTCAGTCAGTGGAACATTTGTGAATAGTGATGTGACATCTAATGAGATCATGGTCCTGTTGGATACGTTGATGTTTTCAATTGAGTCGATAAAGTCGAATGAATCTCGAACTGTGTGGCAGGAAACTTGTCTTCTGATTGGTTCTAGTAGATCTGCTAGCCATTGGGCTGTGCGGTGATAAGGCGAATTGGTCATGTCAAGGATCGGTCGTACCCCGGACACCGTAGAAGATGAACTGGACAATCTCAAGAGAATCCTCGTCGAGAATTGTTACCCAGAACGATTTATTGCAAAATCTATGAATCCTAGGCCACAAAAGCCGCCCACGCATAGCGTCCCGAAGAAACCGCTCTACATAAACCTCCAATTCAATGGAGATATATCTGCGGAAATACTAAAAAATCGACTGTCGCGCTCACTCAAGAAGACTTTCTTCGCAGCTGAACTACGACTAACTTTCTCCACAAAACCTATGATTCATGTGAACGTGAAGGATAAGCTACCACTGTTGGCCTCATCAATGTGTATCTACCAATTCACCTGCTCGTGTGGAGCCAGGTATGTCGGCCGTACCCAGCGTTCGCTTTCCAAGCGTATCACCGAACACTTACCAGCATGGTTTTACAAAGGAGAAAAGCGATGTCCCCGCAGCTCCATCTTAGAACACCTGATAGAATCCGGACACCAAGCTGCACCCCAAACAAACTTCAAAGTCGTCTACAGAGTAAGAAGTAGTCTTCCAAAAGGTGTACGAATCAGACTTCTTCAAACTGCAGAAGCAATGGCGATTCACTTGCTAAGCCCTGAACTCTGCATACAGAAGAGGTTCGTTCAATCACTAAACTTACAATGGACTTAACCTACATTATTACCTGAAAGGTAAATTCTACCTAATTTTTTTTTCTGTCTCTTCATTGGTATTATTCTGTCTTCTCAATTGTAATATTTTGCATTTTCAACTTTCTTGTCTCTACCCCTACCCGATTTAATTTCTACACCTCACTACCACTTTAATTGACCTGACCAACGCTCAATTTATAGTCATTTATGTTACGTCATCCAACTTAATTGCTCAATTTCATTTCTAATCTAAATGGCATTATTATCTACCCCACTTCTACTTAGTCTCTACCTGTAATTACCTCTGTTGCTAACCTGACCTAAGTTAAAACATTTTAGTCAATTGTATTACGTCATCTAACTTACTAACTCAATCTTAATTTAGTTGCTGTCCAATTAACTTTGTTTCTATATTAGATCATTCTTTTATTACCTGATCAATTATCTAATTTTGACAAACCTCATGTACACACACACACTCAAATAATTATATATAAATGCGATTGTACAGCTATGTGAATGAATTCGCCGAAAAGAGTCTCTTCGCTGAACGTCTTCTCTGTTTCATATGACTAAATGGGGATTTTCAAGATACTCAAACGTCAATAGAAAGGTCACACCACATCTCCTGTACATATATTCGTCCAAATGACTATAAATGGAGATCCTTTTGAGATCCATTTATAGCCCTAATCCTGTTTTTCAATCTTCCCCAAAATCCTTCTGTAGAATTTGTGTGTCCTCGTTATGAGATCCACAAAATCACTGGAATGGTTCACCCTTTGATGAATATATTCAAGAGATGATAGCGAGTTATAACCTTTCCATTCTTCAGTATGTACTATAGATCCCTATTTTACAAGTCTAGTAATAATAGGTATTAAAGTAGTTGATTTTCTGTCTGGTATACTCTCCACGATTCCTATTCATAGGGAGGTGTCATACAAACGAATCACCCAAATACTGTTGGCTCGCTCACGACCACGGTTGTATTTTTTCTTCAGTAATACAGTTCCGTCCACGTGCACGACGATGCCTTCTTTGCCCAATAACGAAGTAATTCTCTCCATTTTCCATGATGCAATGTCTCTACAGTGCTGGTACTACTAAACTGTTGACACGAGGCTATTCTCAGTTTCAGCGGCTGCGCCTATCACAGACTTGTTTTAAAACCGAGAAGTTACAAATATGCAAAATCTAGGTTAGGGAGAGATGCGACCTGGCGAAAATAAGTTCCTACAAAATGTTAAAATTATCAGCTTACCTTCCTTTATACTAACTCGTCTCAAACAAATTACACAACGATGAACACATGCATCAATCGACCGGCTAAAGCTTTTTAAACTCATGACACCACAACATGAACAAATCATTCGTCATCTTCCTAAACAACCCCAAATCCAGACAATAGTGCAAAACCTTATCCTCCTTGAAATGCAAGCGTAAGTTCGTTACAGCGCGCATTTGAAACGAATCAAGCGTTATATAACCTTGAATTCACGTGCATGAATCTCATTGGACAATTCAACGTCGTTCACTGATTGGTAGTTAGTGGTGCTTAACTAAGTTTAACTTGGCCCCATTTCTAGAGAACACCTTCACCGCAAGCTATAAGCCATAAATCACAGTCACCTCAGTTACTTATATATATACTTTCATGGGACACTATTTACTAACTAGTGTGGTGTATCTAGTCCTCTGTTTGGTGCAAACTGAATTCACTACCAGTCAGTCAAGTTTTTGTAATGTTACCGCCATGTTAAGATAGTTAAAGGTATCTGGTATGATGATCACATTGCATAAACTTGACTGACTGATAGTGAATCCAATCTACGCCAACACCAAGAACTAGACGGCTGCTACCCTGTGTCTAATCATAGTGGTCCATTACAGTCCTACAGGAAGTCATTGGTGAGCTCAAATAGCCCAGAGTGGTAAAATCTCTGACTTTAGCACTGACTGACTGGTTTTAGCGTGAAACTTTGCATCGATGTGCAGCAGTTCAAGGTGCCACACTCTCTCCCTCTTTGTAGCACACAAAGCAAGAGAAGAAAACAAAAAGAAATGCAAAATAAAGACAGTAGACAGAGATATAAGGCAAAAGGAATAGTGATGTGGAGGAACAATTAAATTTTATTGGATATTATAAATCACAAGGAGTGGATGCATCGGCACCAGCCATTGAGTACAAGGAATTTAGAGCCACATCACCAATTATCTCCAGTCGTCATTGGTATTTACAGTAACGAGGATCCCAATCGGGAAACCAGTCCACACCTCCCTACGTGGAATTTATTGACTGAATAAGCCATGCTTTGGTTTGACCATCACTAGCTAGCTCTTTTCCAACCTTATCCTATATCAGTCAGCTGACACTGACCGTCAAGGAAGGCGATCGATGACTAGACATACATACGCAACACTTTTACTAACCATCTCTCAGTCGATGTAGCACTAAGTGACACCAGTTCGAAACTCAAAAGGAGGGATATGAATTTCTTCAAAATGTCTGAAACACGCTTTCCTGACTGGTTGTGATAGTGAGTACCAACAGGCATGAAATGTAGCTCAGATAAGCCTTCCTGCTGATTACCTCAAGCCACATCTGCAATAGATACATGCATGTATAATACTACTACAGTAGGAATTTTATTTTACTAACTTTTTTTATATTTTATACAGGTTTACAAGCAGATCGTTTCTCAGCAATGAAAGCTGCATTTACAGCTCAATACAGTCGAAGATTTGTTTCTGCTGGTGTTGAAGCCAGTCGATATACACATCCAGAAATGTTAAAATCATGTGTCAATGATAATTTCATCAATTCATCTAGTCAACAACAACAACAACAACAACAGCACCAACAATACCAACAGCAGCAGCAATCAGAAGTGAATCCTGCCACGAAGCAGAAACGTTCACGATGGGATTAATAATAAATTGGAAAACCTTTAACAAAACAAAAGCCAAAAACAACAAAATTTGTCTGTATTTATATTGTGTTTATATTAACAACAGTAACAACAATGAAAAAATGAATTATATGCAGTTTGTTTGTGTTCATTGCTTCCGAAAGAAATTCACGACGATAATCATCGAACGATTATTAAAACCCACCACATGTGTAGACTGACGCGTAAAAAAATCCGAAAACACAGGATTTGTCTAAAATACGATACTAAATAAAATATTAAAAATATTATTATTATATCCTTTAATTCCTAGAGGAACACAGGGCTTCTTCAGCTGCGCGTCTCCATCGCGTTCGGTTCTCTGCTAGAGTTTCCACCTGACTCCAACCAAGTCTGCCCACATGCTTTCATCTCATCTTCACATGATGACCTTCTCCAAGTCACCCCACCATCGCACTAACGACCAACTTGCTGCTTTCCACTCGGGTTCCACTCGAGCAATGGTTTGTCTAATGATGTCACTTGATGGGTTTTTTTCTCAGAGTATGGCCAGCCAATCCACCTCTATTTCTTCCTGCTTATTTGTTGCACAATTGGTTCCTGTTGGGTTGGTTTGCTCCAAGAGATCCCTCACTGTTGGTGATCTTTTCTGGCCGGCCATCTGATCTTGAGCGAAGGCAGCTGTTGATGAAGGTGTGTAGTTTGTTTGAGGTGCTCTGTATCACGCGCTGGCCAAGTCTCTGATCCATCCGTATAGTAGCACCGACTTCACATTGGAGTTGAAAATCCGGATCTTATTTTTGATCCTGAGTAGTGCTGTTGATCTCCACACAGACTTAAGAATAATGAAGGGTTGTCTTGCCTTCTCGATCCTTGCTTTGATATCCCGTCAGTTCCGTCCGTCTGTAGTTGAAGCGATGCTTCCCAGGTAGGTAGGTAGGTGAAGGAGGTTGTTTCTTTCAGGTTCCTCCCATTTATGCTGGCTGATTGTTGTATGTTGTTTTTGGCGCGCGGTCTTACTCTCTTCGCCTGTGAAACTTGACTTCTCCTCCAAGGCAAGAATATGAGGTGACTCAATATAATAGGTTCGATCACTGCTGCCCCTGTAGTATTGCTTGGATCCAGTGGCGTATCATCATGAAATTAATCCTCAGATACGGAAATGTGTGTTTAGACACAATGGATGTCATCTTGGGACACCGGCTTCGGTAGCTTTGGGGACCAAGTGATATATCGCGCAAAAACTCGTAGTTTGTGCAACAAGGGTTGAGATATTTTTTATATACTGTCTAAACGTCCAGGAGTTTTAGTCACTCTTCGATATTTTGACTTAAAGCTTATTCAACAATGAAGTGTCACGAGCTACCTCCCCATAATCGTTAATGACGAAAACAGCTTTACACGCTATTTGGATTCTCCAGTCTGTGTAATCCTATAAATAATCATGGTTTTCCAGCTTCCCTAGGTGTAGTCCCGGACGTGTCGACCAGTTGGGTTGTAAGTGCCAAATGTTTCCATTAGTGCTTTTATTTTGGTCAGGGACATATACCTATCGTGCGAAGGCAGTGATGAATAGGGCTCACCATCTGGCAGAGGTTATGATAAATGCATGGCCATATAAGAAAGGTAGGCCAGGGCATTTTTCAAATAAATAGATTAAACTCCTGCGTTTTTATAGGTTGACATCAGTGTTCTCCTAGTTTCGGACGAGGTTTGTATGAATCATGTCTACATGCATGAAGAAGTTTTTGGTTCAGTTTTACTATTTGTTGAGAGACTATCACAATTCTCTACAGCTTGCCGCCTTTTTCCCTTGTAGAGTTTGTGTGATAAATGACAAATGTTTGCCCTGATAGTTTCTAGTCATTTTAACTCACTCCAGATATGGCCCATTGACTTGACCATTTGACTTCTAACCAATCGGATCTTGGGTTCAAACTCAACGTGTTTGAGCTTTAGTGCAAGTGGATAGAACAGCGTTTGCTTCCCACCCACGCATCAAGTATGCCGTCCCATAGGCGCCATCTGATACAATTTCCTTAAAATTAATCTTTACACACCGAAACCATTCACTAATGAATTGAAAACATTTATTTCCCGATACGAATTTAAAACAAGCAATAAAGGTGGTTAATAAAGTAGGATGATTTAATAATGGATTCATCAAATTTCGGTAGAACTCCTCGTCAGCTGCTCAGTACTCTACATACACGGATACACATGTATACTCTTGAAATTACATTGGGAGATATAAGACTGACAAGTAAATAAACTACATTGACAGGTTCGAATGTTTTCCAGGTCATGTTAAATAGGTAAGGGGGGAGAGAGAGTATGAGAGATCAAAATTAAGATAAATTGCATTACGCTTCAATTACATCACTTAGATAAACATTTAGTCATTAGGAATATAACGAGAATTGTAAACAGACTAATATCAATAGTAATAGTTATAATAACAATAGTAATAGTGTTGAAGTGAGTTAAGACAATCCTACTGATAAAGGATAGTTTTAAATGAATCAAGAATAATAATAGTAATAAGAAGTAGAATAATAAGTAAAACATATTGCCATGGTAGATTCAGAGTGACGACCATCTCCTTTTGTACACAGAGACCTGGTTTATAAACTCGAATTGCACAAGCCTCTGCAATTGCAAGCATCTTCTTGTTTCTTTGTCTGCTTTCTGACAATAGTGAATGACTTGACAGCGTCGATACCATGCTCATAGTCCACAAGATGTTTTGTTATTGAGGATCTTGGCACTTTGCACTCAGCTGTTTTCAACCATTTTGGCAAATACTCCATGATGCGATGAGTAACAATCGCCTTTCCGTGCACTCACTAATGACTGATTGTAGGATCGAGTTCTAGTGAGAAGACAGTCATGACAAGTAGGGTCCGTACACCAAAGACAAACAAATTCGCCAATGACATTGGTCAAAGAGATATATGTGTATATCACGAATTGGCAGAAGTTAGAATTCACGGATCCCATCTCGTTGTAACCTAAATTTTATGCGGACGACGACACAACTATCCAGTACTTCCTGGTTCCCTAAGTGATATGTCGACTCCAACGGTGATCTACTCAATGATGTCCTTAGCAGGGGAATTTCCACTTCTTTAAGAAGCACTTTCTTTGCGGTAACGTTGAGAGTAGTGTTCTCCAGTCTCCCGCTGATCTGTAGAAGTATAAACGACAAGATTCTGCACCTGACCACTTTTAAAAGCGTCAAAGAAGAACACTATCCAACTTGGATGCAGAAAGGAAGTAGTGGCCGTATAAGGAGTGCAGTTATTTAAAATCTCGTCATCAGTGGTCATTCCATCTCAACAAACGCACACTCCTTCAAAGTAATCTACAAAGTGAAGAACCATCTGCTAAAGGCAATACGTTTCCGTCTTCTTTGCATTGGGCAAGCACTAGCCATTCAGTCGGAAGGACCAGAACTATGCATACAAAAGACAATTAATTATTCAGCCACTTCTACTATCATGGTAACAATTCTGCTGATTCGACTTAACTTTTGTTAGTTTTTTCTCACTACTTAAAACTCTTTTATTTCTATAAAAATCTCAAGTAATTCCGTATTTTATTTTGGTTTCCATGTTCACCCTGAGCACAACGCTATCATTAAACTCTTCATGTGATTACGTAATTCTTCTTTAACAATCGTTCGTGACAAATCATCACTTTTGTGACTACACTCTTCTATCAACATCCACTTCCTCTAAGCGCCTTTTGTATTACGTAACTCCACCAAAAAAAACTTACTAATTTTATTTACGTTTGACAAATTTAATGTACACACACACACATACAAAACAACCATTTTTATAGTTGGATGCTAATCTCCAAGATAAGGAACCTAATTCATTCACTCTGCTTTAGGATAAGAAACATTTTGCGTTAACTCAGAAGTTGACTTCCTAAAAGCAGCCACGCTGTCAGAAAACGGTTACCCTAACCGATTTATTGACAGCAACATGAAAGATAAGCAGTCTAAACTGTCACCGAGATTCAATTCCAAAGAAAACCTTATTCATGAACTTGGAATTCAAAGGTGATCCAGTTTCAGATATGCTCAAAAATCGTCTCTCTAAATCAGTTAGTAAGACGTTCCCTGCAGCTAGATTACATATGACGTTCACAAGCCGCAAATTGTTCTCCACCTCTGTGAAAGATACACTCCCCCGTCTCGCTGCCTCCATGTGCTCCTATGAAGCAAGTTACCTTGGCCGCAGCCAGAAGATGCTTCCCATACGGATACGAGAGCATATTCAAGCAGCATAGTTTTACAAGGGAGAAAGGAAGTGTATGCGAAGCTCTATTCTAGAACACCTGATCGACTCCTGTCACTTTTATCAACCCTGACCATGATTTTAAAATCATCTACCGAATCTATGCTAACTTGCTGGCGGCGTTTTCTTCGTTATAGACTTCTAAAGACAGCGGAGGCCTTGGTGATTCATGACTTTAATCCAGACCTCTGTGTACAAAAGAAGTATATACAATCCCTACTTCTGCCTTGGCCGTGTGATTCTACAGCTGAGTGATAAATGAATTCACCGCTGGAAAGAGACTCTTCACTGAACTATGCTGAACTTCAGTTGGTGGATGGTGACTAGCAGTGGAATCCAGAATGCTTATTTCGCGCTATTTAATAATAATTGATATGACCCGTTGTACAAGAGGTGGTCAGCTCTCATCGCCCAAGTGGTCTAGTGGATAACGACGCTTTGGCATTCGAAACTATGGGCACTGGGTTAGAGCCTCGGTGGTGGGAACATCATCACTCACTCACCCAATGGAGAATGCAGGTACATCCAGCGTACACGAGTCCCAAATAGAACGTAATGCGCATCCTGACTGGATTCCACTGTGCTAGTCACCATCCATCAATTAATTAACTTCTAATTACATGCCCAGACATCGTTGTTGAAGCATCTGCACAAGAAGCTGACAGACATGTCAAAACCTGAAACTGAGCACTTCGGTGCAATCAATCGACAGGGAAATGTAAAACTGAATTCACTACTTGATATGTATCCACATATATATATTTATGTGTGTGTGTGTGTATGTTGGTCTCTCTTTCTGTTTGCTCTCTTAGTCTGTGACCATTTCACTTGTATGAACTTGTCTCCTTTAACAATGTATATTCCCCTTATATAATAATATAATATGAGTGTTTGTTGACAGTCCGTTGCTTGGTGACACATATCCATATATGGTTGTTGACATGTCTGCTATATTCGCTATGTATATATGGATCGATACTCCATTATAATTAGCCATTCAGGTTAAGACTGTCTAATGATTTTTCCCACGCTTTGTCTGAATTATTTATATATATTCGCATTCACAATTTGTGTGAACTACTTTACAACTACTTTACTTACTTATCACTTTGGTGTGAGACCATTTATTTTCGTCTCCTTGTGTTTGGACAATAGAAGTATCATCGCAAACCTAGTGGTCTTCTGATTTCCGCCTTCTTGCGTCAGGACTATTAAATTCTCGACCAGTCCATAACAATAATTTAGCGACGAGTACATAACAATTTGGCGACGGGGAAACTAGTACATAACACTACTGAACTTCTCTCTATTATTAATATATGTCAGTTAGTTTATGATCCAACTTTGAAACGATGATTATCAGGAGAGAAAATAGTCGATATGAAAGACAATCGTGTTTATTCATTTCCACTTTTATGCTATTCCATTTTTCTTATACACACTGACAAAGAAAGGATAAAAAAATTTAACAAACACCTAAGTGATCAGTGTTAAACACTTTCCCCATAAAGAAATAATAAAGAAAACCGAGTGAACATACACATGTGCGCGCGCACACACACACAATCGATGTCATCAGCTGTTATTCTTAGCACTGGACCAATTTCGAATAAACAGCGTCATTTATGTTTTGGAAAGTGTATGTGTTGCTTCGGATGTTTTTGTAGATGGATGGTGTGTCTGAACTTTCTGAGTTAGTATTGTTCACACGCAAAGTTTAACGTCATCCTCCACGTGAACAGAATCTTGAAGTTGGCCGATAAGTTGTCCCTGAATCTCCAGCTAACGGATTATAATCTGTAGGAAAGAAATCAATAATATTAATAAAAATATTGTTTTATTTATTGATCAATTTTTGCTTTCCCAATTGACAGTAAGTGCTTCAGTGGTAGAATGAATGCTCGTCCTTGTCCAAGATTCGATCCTCAACTAACGTACTACCTACCATCTAGACCTCGCCTAGCCGGTAAGAGAACCCAGTAGAGAGAGAGGCAGGGTTGGCTACATGTGAGGCTAGCGAATCCTTCCTAGCAAAAGATAAATACCCTGTAAGCGCAATATCGCTTGAAATTAAGTCACGCGTAGATGATAAAGGCTATCCCGGTCCAGAACAAACAAGATGCCGGTCACTGTTTCTACGGTACTATTAATAAACAAATCAATAATTATATATATACAACAAACCTTAACGGTTTCAAGAGTACAAAGCACAACGCTTAACAGAAAGCAAGGTACCGCTATCAGAGCGGAATAACGTTAAAGCCAAAATTGTGAACTAGCCGGAATCAGACACGACCGTTCAGGTAAGCAGTCAGTAGAAGAATGAACCCAACTAAGGCAGGGCATAGAACAGAGAGCGAATTAAGAGATAGACCGAGCATAGGCACAAAGATAGAACTTAATTGGCTACTTAACCAGGTAGGCTGATACAGATGAAGATCAATAAATAAGATAAACTCGACAGAACAGTACAAAGTAAGACATGGGTCAGCAAAAATAACAGTTCACAAAATACTCTGATTGGATCATGAGTTCAACTGTCTGACTAAACGGATCGATGTAAAAACACACACACACAGTTCATTAAACAAGGGGAGATAGACATGTTAGGCATGGATAATTGGGTTGAAACAACGTTAGGCTGATCCGGGACAGGTTGACTTGATTCAAGGATGGGAATTGAATTGATCTTACATACCCCCTGGTACTGAAATCTCATCAAAGCTTAAGGCTGGCTTCAAGCCGTATACTCCCCTCGGAACGGAAAGGAATAAAATAAAGAAGGAAAAGAATTACAAACTGGATGGATGGGTATGCTTCATCTCTGTGTTGACATGTTGGCGGCGCCCAGTATGGACCACTTTGACAATGTCTCTGAGGCTTATAACGTGTATGTATGATGTCATTTTTGTCTAATACTCACTGCCAGTGGAAAGCAGAATTTGCCTCTTTGGGACTTATCAGCTAGCAGGAATTGGTGCAGCGTTTAATTCTCTCAATAGAAAATATTATCTGTCACTCATACTACGAATGAGGGTATTCAACTTCATCATAGATGTACTAATGGACTTAACCCTAAGTGACTTCAGCGACTCAGGGATCGACTTGCTACCTGGGAATAATCTCGTTGACTTGGAATATGCAGACAATAAAGTCCTTCTAGGCGAAGACGCTGACAAAATACGGCAGAGTCTTCTAAACACCTTGAGCAGCAATCTACGAATGTTTGGCATGTGACTCACTCCCACCAAATGCAAGATGATGTTACAGGACTGGACTACATCGACGCCTAGTTTAAAAATAGGAAGTGAAGTGGTAGAGCACGTTGACCACTTCACTTATTTGGGAAGTTGCATCAGCCAGTCCCAACGGGTTGATCTCTGACGAAATCTCAGCACGAATACAGGGGGCTAGTTTTGCATTTGCCAGTTTACGCCGTCTCTGGCCTAGTAGACGTGATATCCGACTATCGACCAATGGGCGGGTGTACTGCTCATCAGTCCGCTCCGTCCTCCTTTATGGCCAGCTGTGAGACCTGGTCATTGAGAGTGGAAGACATGAAAAGACTAGCTGTCTTTGATCATAGGTCCCTGCGCTCTATTTCCCGTGTAAAGTGGCATAATAAGGCGAGCAATATTGAGGTTAGGCATCGGTCGAGTTCTAGGTAAACAGGGGAAATCAATCGACGAAGTTGGGAAGTTACAAAGACTGAGATGGTTAGGACATGTGTTAGGCATACATGTCTAGTCATCGCCTTCCTCGACGAGCAATGTTAGCGGATATAGGGTCAGGCTGGTAAAAAGCTAGCGGAGGTCAAACAAAATCACGGCCTCACCAGTCAATGAAATCTACAACAGTTAGTTTAAGCCACGTAGGAAGGTGTAGACTGGCTTCCTGGTTGGGGTCCTCGGGACGGTAAAAACCAATGGTTGAAAACAATTGGTGACATGGCTCAAAATCGTTCTGTGGCGCAGATACATCCACTCCTTGTGACTTATGATCTCCAATGAAACTGTTTTGTTCTTCGTTATTACTCCTCCTTTGTCTCACACCTCTGCTTACTGTCCCTATTATGCATTTCTTGTACTTTCTTCTGTTGCTTTGTGTGCTACATGGAGGGAGTGTGGCGACTTGAACTGGCGCACATATGTGCAAAGTTCTATGTCGAAAACAGACAGACATCATCAAGTTGACGAATCTCAAACAGGACGAAATGTGCCTGCCTCTTGGACTCCACTACACATAACTATTGTCAACCGAAATAATACTCTTTGTAGAGGAATATCACTCCTCCTCCTTCTGCTGTTTTTTATTTTTGGTAACAGCTTGATTCCACACTGTATTTTTGGTACAAGTATGGAATTTTCAGCATGGATATCGGTAGCCCAAATTTCGCAGGCCGACCACAGATATCTGGTGTGCGCCGGTGTGGGCTGGAACCCCGGACCATGTGCATGGTCGTTGAGAGTCCTAACCATTGCGCCACCGACGCTGTTACCAAAAGTGATGAGAATTTGTACAAAATGATAAAATTATTGTCACATACAAGTGATTTTATCGACCATTAAAAGAAAGAGTCTCATTTGAAAAAAGAACGTTGAATTCCACATCCATAAAATATGACCGATACAGTTGATTACCATTCACAAGGAATTCCAAAAAACAACCCCACTTCAGTAATAGAAAGTAGTGAGCACTAAACATGTTGTCTAGGTAGACAGATAATTAAACCACCTGGCGCAGAAAATACAAAATAATTGATCCTTCTAAATAAATTTGGATATGGTTTATTTGGGGGACATGGCGTATGTTGCTCAATACATCCTATTGATCAAGGTAATCTACTTAAACTCATGTAGTCAGATAAGGGAATACGAAAAGTTGTCATGTGAAGTGGTGACAACCAGAGGTGTGCGTCATGGATGACAACTAAATGTCTCTGAATTTCTCCTTAATTTCATCATACGCTTAAACATAACTGACTTCAGCGATTGAGAGATTGACTTGTTACCACCACGAAATAGTCTGGTTGATTTAGAATACGCAGATATTATAATCCTCCCTCTGAAAATGGAGCAGTCTTCTGAACACCTTGAGCAGAAACCTTCGAATGTATGACATTCGATTCACTCCTTCTGTCTATTGTAAGATGATAATGCTATAGGACTGAACTACGTCGACTCACGCGTAACTTAAAGATGGACAGAAGTGAAATGGTGACTGAGCATGTTGACCACTTTACTCATTTGGGAAGTTGCAGCAGCTCGAATGCCAGCGGGGTGATCACTGACGAAATCCCAGCACGGATATGGAAGGCTTGTTTGGCAATTCCCAATTTACGCCATCTTTGGATTAGTAGACATGATATCCCGCTGACTATCGAGCAGAGGATGTGTGTACTGCACAGTGAAAGTTCGCTCCTCTCTCTCTTTTATGGCTGTGAGTGAGACATGTTCGTTGAAAGTAGAAGACACGAAAAGTCTGGCTACCTGTCTTTGATCATAAGTGCCTGTGTTCTATCTCTTGTGTTAGATGGTATAATAATAGGGCGAGTAATATTGAGGCTAGGCTTCGATCAAGTGCTAGGTAAGGAGGGGAAATCAACAAACGAGGCTGTGAAACAGCTTCATCGATTGAGGTGGTTAGGACATGTGTTACGTATGCATGTCTAGGCACCGATCGCCTTCCTCAACAGGCAATGTTAGCTGACATAGGATTTGATCAGGTTGGAAAAGAGCTAGCTAGTGATGGTCAGATGAAAACATGGCCTCACCAGTCAATGAAGAAATCCACAACAGTTCTTTTAAGCCAGCCAGTCACGTAGGAAGGTGTAGACTGGCTTCCTCACTAGTTGGGGTCTACATTGAAACCATTCAGGACGATAATCTCAGCTACACTTACTGTATGGTTACAGATACTACCACTGACAGTCTAAACTTCATTAAGTGTCGCGGGGTTAAAACCTGTAACTCACTATCGTTCAGAAGTCGAACAACTTCATGCGTCTGACTTCCGTGGGCGAAGTCGTACTGCCGGTAAGTTCTTAATACGGGCACAACTCCACAAACCAATTCAAACAAGCCGTGCATGATCGGCGTCAAGCAATTGTCCATTGACCACCGCAGTCACATAACACTAATGCCGCTTCTGTCTCAAGTACTCCTTAAGAAATGCTTAGTTAAGTCGAGCGCCTCGACAAATGAACCCTAGCTCCACGCTACCCCATTGACCAGTGTGCGTGCGTGCGTAGGTGTGTACCCATCGTCTTATTCCTCTTGGTTACAGGATTTCATCATGAGCCATTGAAAGACCTGGGAGTAGTGAACAACTGTTCTGTCAACCTAGTTTTGGACTCCTCATCAACAGGGTTCGGAACCAGTGCCTTCCTGTTACAAGACAATTGAGATCCGATCTAATGACTAGCCAGCCCATGAATTCCAACTTCTGCCAATTCACGCACGACACAACACGATCACCAGTCAGTGTCATCGGTGAGGTGAGTACTTGTCCTTACAGCCGACCTGCTGCACCCACCCATCCCCCAGCGGTCACGACTTCCCACTAGAACCCTGAATACAGCTAGTCGCTGGTAAGCATCAAGATAGATATATTCAAGTGTTGGTAGTTTGCAGGGATTCGATTTCATTGGGCTGGAGGACAGGGTGGAACACTAAGCAGGAGTGTGTGAGGCTGAGCTGGAATTTTTAGCCACCAGCTTATATACTACTAATATTACTATTACTACTACTATCTTTCAAGATCTGATGAAATGAAAATTCTGATTTTCATGAGAAATCAATTAGCCAACTTACCATTCGGTCGTAATCGTTTCTTCTTATCATCGTCACTCTGTTAAACAAAAAAGAGAGGGATAAAAATATATACAGATATAAAACAAGTAAAACATGATTATATTATTATTATTGCTCCCTTGGGTACCTAGTGTAACATAGGGCCTCAACTGCACATCTCCCTCCACTTGCCACCTTTGTCTTCCTTCTGCTGTACTTTTCACCTCCATTCATGTTAGTCCATACTCTTTCAACTCCTCTCTCTTCACACGATCTCCTCCATGTCACCCACCCTGGCACTGACGTCCCACTCGCCGCTTCCCTTTCGGCCTGGTTCCAATCGAGCGATGGCCTGACGCGCGCGAGATCTCACCCAGCGGCCCCCTCAGCGAGCGAGTGTCCAATCCATCTCCACTTTCTCCAGCATATTTGTTGGTTGGCGATTAGTTCCTGTTTTGTTTGTTCCCAGCCATGTCTGTCTGTCTGTTTTCGACATAGAATTTTGCACAAATGTGCACCAGTTCAAGTCGCCACACTCCCTGTAGCACACAAAGCAACAGAAGAAAGTACAAGAAATGCATAATAGAGAAAGTAAGCAGAGGTGTGAGACAAAGGAGAGTAATAACGAAGAACAAAACAGTTTCATTGGAGATCATAAGTCACAAGGAGTGGATGCATCTGCGCCACTGAGAACGATTTTGAGCCATGTCACCAATTGTTTCCAACCATAGATTTTTACCGTCCCGAGGACCCCAACCTGGAAGTCTACACCTTCCTACGTGGCTTAGACCAACTGTTGTGGATTTCATTGACTGGTGCCAAGTTTTTGTTTGACCGCCGCTAGCTTTTTTCCAGCCTGACCCTATATCCGCTAACATTGCTCGTCGAGGGAGGCGATGACTTGGCATACGTAACACATGTCCTAACCATCTCAGTCTTTGTAGCTTCACGACTTCGTCGATTGATTTCCCCTGTTTACCTAGAACTCGACGCCTAACCTCAATGTTGCTCACCTTATTATGCCACTTTACACGGGAAATAGAACGCAGGCACCTATGATCAAAGACAGCTAGTCTTTTCATGTCTTCCACTCTCAGTGGCCAGGTCTCACAACCATAAAGGAGGACGGAGCGGACTGATGAGCAGTACACCCGCCCTTTGGTCGATAGTCGAACATCTCGTCTACGCCAGAGTCGGCGTAAACTAACAAATGCGAAACGAGCCCCTTGTATTCGTGCTGAGATTTCGTCAGAGATCAACCCGTTGGGGCTGATGGTACTTCCCAAATAAGTGAAGCGGTCAACGTGCTCTACCACTTCACTTCCTATTTTTAAACTAGGCGTCGATGTAGTCCAGTCCTGTAACATCATCTTGCATTTGGCGGGAGCGAATCGCATGCCAAACATTCGTAGATTGCGGCTCAAGGTGTTTAGAAGACTCTGCATTTCGTCAGCGTCTTCGCCTAGAAGGACTATATCGTCTGCATATTCCAAGTCAACGAGATTATTCCCTGGTAGCAAGTCAATCCCTGAGTCGCTGAAGTCACCTAGGGTTAAGTCCATTAACACATCTATGATGAAGTTGAATAGAAAAGGGGATAATGGGCATCCTTGACGGACACCACTGGTCGTCATCAGTTCAGATGACAGCTCGCCGTAAGCCCTCACCTGGCTGTATGAGTACGAGTAGAGTGCCTTAATCAGTGCAATATATTTTCTCGGAATTCCCTTTACAGCCAAGCATCTCCAGAGAACTTCCCGATCGACAGAGTCGAATGCTGCCTTTAGGTCAAGAAATATAATGACTGTTGGACGCCGGTAGGAATGCCTATGTTCTAGAATCTGTCGGAGGGTGAAGATATGATCAATACACCCTCTTCCTGGTCTAAAGCCTGCCTGGCTCTCTCGTGTTTGTGCTTCCCGAGCACCACTCAGTCTACGCATGATTATTGAGCCTAAGACTTTAGATACTATATTAGTCAAGCTAATCCCTCTGTGATTATCACAGGAAGACTTGTCTCCCTTCTTGTATATGGGGATAATCAGTGACTTACACCAACCCGATGGGACTTCTTCTGATTCCCAGACGCTGCCTAGTACCTCAGTTAATCCAGACAGTAAGCTGTCTCCACCGTACTTAAATACCTCTGGAGTCATTCCATCAGGTCCCGCTGCTTTGCCTAGTTTCAGATTGGTGACAGCTTTAGTAACCTCAGTTAGGGACGGAGGACCTGTGTCTATATCCCATTCAGGGAGGTGTTGGATGCTCGGAAGGTTGAGCGTGGCTGTGGGCAAATTAAACTGCTCCTCATAATGCTCTTTCCAACGATCCAGTCGTCTATCCTGGGAGCTAATTATAGTGCCATTTTTTTCCGAGATTGTCTCACTAATGATTTGTCTTCTCCCACCCGTTTCCCTGATGAGTCTAAAGAGTTGCCTGGTGTTGCCTATCCTCGAAGCTTTCTCCATCTCTTTGGCTTTTGTCACCCACCACTGTTCACGGTCCTTGCGGAGACTTTTCGTAAGTTTCCTCTTGTGCAGCTTTCGCTCCTCATTGAATTCGGAGCTCGCCGGAATAAGTCTTCTAGCATCTATCAGTTCGGATGAGGCGGTGGAGATCCAGTGGTTTTTACTCACCTTTGGGTTTACCTTATTCACAGCTTTTACAGCTGTATCTATGGCTGCCTGGATATTTTTCCAAGCTTCTTCAGGGTGAGCACAGCTGTCGAACACAGATATGTGTTTAGCTAGTTCTTCCTCAAATACGGATTTAGTTTCCTGATCGAGCTGGGGACGTGATGGTTTTACCGCCAGCTGTTTCCTACGTCCGTTCAGTCGTAAGCACACCCGAGCGCGGACCAGTGCATGGTCGGTATCTACACACGTGTTCCAGAAGGAGCGACAATCTCCTACCGACCCACGCCAACGATAGCTTATTGCTATGTGGTCTATTTGTGTCCAGCGTTGGTTTGATGAAGGGGGTCTCCAAGTCAAACAGTGTCTCTCCTTGTGTTTGAAGTTAGTGCTTACAAGAAACAAATGATTATCAGAGCAGAACTGTAGGAGACGGTCACCGTTGTCGGTTCGCTGGCACGGAACTCCATAGGTGCCACCGACATCCTTCTCAGATTGACACAATTTCCCTACTTGAGCGTTAAAGTCACCAGCTAGAACGACTATGTCTGAGCGTTTAGCCTTTCCACCAAACTAGACAGCTTTTGGTAGAACTCATCCTTCGTTTCATCTGAACTGCAGTCAGTGGGGGCGTAGGCGGAGATTACGAAAAGGCATCGGCGAGTAGTGCAGTCCTTCCTCCTTCTTACTGATCCGTTCAGGCGGACAGCACACATTCGGCTATCTACCGGGATCCAGTCAAGCAATGTCTTTTCTGCCCTAGTACTCAAAGCTATCCCTACGCCAGCTAATCCTCGTGAACTAGCTGTGGCATCTCCTGACACCCTCAAGGTGAATTTTGCAGATTCAACCTGTTGGCCAGGTGGGGTTAGGTGAATAACCACACTTGGGTCTTGTATGCGTGTTTCTGAAACACAGCATACATCAATGGCTCGTGATGCCAGGGTCTTGGCTAGTGATGCTTGTTGTCCTATTTGGCAAAGTGTCCTAACATTAAGAGCTCCTATATGAAATTGGTGGCGCGGCTTTAAGAGGCTGTCGGTGGTGGTTTTTTGGCTTCCATCGTTTTTAGTGGACGCAGAGTGGAGAGGAAGTGGAGAGCTATCAAGTCGAGGAGTTGCATCAGTGGAAGGAAGGCAAGATGATAGAGATGAAGATGAAGACAAAGATGAGTGAGTAATAGAGAGGTTTCGGTGCATTTCGGATTGTGAGGGCGATTGTTACTTCCCGGCTGCCCACACCGTGGAAGTTGGTTGCGTGACCGCAGAGCCCAGGGGACAACTGCTTGAGGCCGGTCACACGCGGCCTGTTTTTGTTTTGTGTGTCTCAGTAGCATATTTATCACTCCTGCCCTGTGACACGGCAGCAGGAAGCGCGGTCGTTGTTAATCCGGGCCACGGCCGATCCGGCATGAAATTTTGTGATTTTGTATTGGACATGATGTTGGATTGGGTAGCTGCTTTTTGTTTAACCGCTATCCAAACAACCTGCCTGGCATGGTAGACCTCAAGAGACATAAGTCTCAGCCAGTATAGCTTGAATAGATCATTGCGGTGTTCAAGCCCGACCACCACGTCAAGGTAGCAGCTTTCCGAGCCATAGTTCCTTGTTGGTGATTCTTCCCGGCCCGGCCATCTGATCTTCAGCATAGATCCAGCGAAGACAGTTAGTTGTTGATAAAGGTTATATCTGCAATAGCCTGTTGGAAATATTCTTTGTAACCCGCCCGCCCGCCAAGTTTCTGATCCGTATAGAAAAACTGACTAACTTGACGTTTGTATTGAAAATCCGACCGAATTTTGTTGTTGATGTTGGCTGAGTGACGAAGATTTCCAGATTGATTTCAGGTTGATGAATGTGTTTCTCGCCTGCCTTCCCGATTCTCGCTCGATTTGACATCCTCGTCTGTTCCAACTACCTGTAGTTGAGACAACGCTCCCTAGATAAGTGAATGAAGTAACCTCTTTCAAAGCCCTCCCGTTGATGATGATTGACGCTGGATGTTGGTGCTGTTGTTGTTGTTGTTGTAGGTTGGTTATTTTCATCACCTCCGTCTTGTCTATGTTCACTTGGAGTCCTGTCTTCGCCGGCTTCTTCTTCGACCAGTTTGTCGGTTTTCACTTGTAAGTCCTCGATTGTGTGACATAAAACACAAAACATGATGGTATATATATATATATTACTGACGCGTTGATATTAGTAGGCAACCAGTATAGTCAACCGATACCAACACCTGATAGCCAGATCAAAATGTTTCTTTTCGGCGATTTCATTTTCAAAAGCAGCTGTACAACCACACCTAATATACAATTTTCAATACTTCGTTTGTAAGGAGTAGTTTTGTGTTTTTTACAAGTTGATCACGGATTAAGATATCATTTAGAGAACCATTGAAAACCAGCCACACGGAGTACTGGACAGCTATTTCATCTCACTAGTTTGGGAATCATCGGCAGCATGCACCCACCATAGGGAGTTCAAACCCATGACCTTCCGGTTACAAGGCGAGCTCACATATATCACTCAGTCACTGGGACAAGATTCAATGGCCAGTACATGAATTGTGACTGGTATGTAGTCACATGATGTGTGTTTTGTTTTTGACAATCTATTATATTTTGCTATGTGTATATGGATCGATATTCCATTATAACTGACAATATGCTTTTGTCTGTCCATTAACTAAATAAACAATGTATGACCTTGTTGTCACATGACATTACAACCAATCATGTTAAGACTGTCTCTATTATTGGTTCATGTGTATTAGTCATTTTCATATATACTTTTGTACTGTATTCTGGGACACACACTTTTTCGTACGCTTCATACCATTTCACTCACACACTTGTGTGACATTTATTTTCCTTGTCTGGAAAATACAAGTATCATTGTAGACCTGGTGGTCTTCTGATTTCCTTATTTCTGCGTCAGGACTATGAACTACTCGACGAGTACACAACAGTGACTCCGATAAATTCATGATTTAGAGTGACCACCAACCCTTACAGCACCCGAACGATAGTGTCATATCCCACTGTGTTTACCAGTTTAAATGTATGTATGAAAACACGTACATAGGGAGGACCCATCGGTCTCTGCAGATTAGGGCTACACAGCATATTCCAAATTGTCTGCAACAGCAAATAAAACCACCGAATTAAACATGATCCCAGGAATAGATGTCCAACATCATCTATAGCGAAGCACATTCAGTGAGGTCAAGTGTGAGGATTGAGCTCCCACCGATGAAGTTGGTTGGTGCCAGTCACCCTAAATTACGAATTGGTAGAAGTTAGGATTCATAAGCCAGTCACTCGATCAGGTCACAGTGGCTGAATGGTATACGAGCTTGCCTTGTAGCCGGAAGGTCCCAGGTTCGAACTCCCTGTGGTGGATGCGTACTGTCGATGATTCCCAAAACTAGTGGGATGAAACAGCTGCCCAACACTTTCTTCTGGTTTTCAATGGTTCTCTAACACATAGATACAATTATTATCTATTTAATTCCACATAGTAACGAAGGGAGATTAAAGGTTATAATAATTTTTAAATTGACATTAGAGTTTGAAGGTGTGAATATATATAAATTACAAGGGGCTTAGAGACAAGATTGCATAGGATTAAAAAACAGTCACAATGTATGTAAAACTAATATTTTCATAAGTGGAGGAATAATTTTAAATTGATATGAAAGTTTGAAGGTGTGTGAATATAGATTACAAAGGGCTTACAGACCAAAAATTATGCAAGATCAGAAAATAGTTGTTTTCTCTAACGACTAAAGGTGTGAATGGAATGAGCATGGGTGGGACCAAGTTGAAAGAATAATAATTTTAACACTTAAAAAAAGGGGATGAAAAAACTGAACCAAAGCAGACAAATTGAGCTAGGTCCATGGTAAATGTAGGGGTTGAACCAGTTTCTTCTGAAAACAAAGCTACGAATTTTTGATGGATATGGTGAGGGCTTCGGCAGTACAAAAAAGTCAGAAACACACTGTCAGTTGAGCTGCTGTGATAAGGTGTTTTATTATGCCGCTCTTGATCGAACCAGTGCCTTCTCTTTGCAGCCATGATGAGTAATGTTCTCCGACACATCTTGATAGGACCCGCATAGAACAACCTATGTACCTAGATATGCACGAGCAGGTGAACTGATATATGCACATTGAAGTGGTCATATTATGAAGTAAATTGAGCCTTGGTTCCAAATTAGATTACTAAGGCAGATTTAAGCTGATAGCAAAACATCTCTGGACACATAACACAAGTTCAAGTCAGGTTAGGTTCAATGCTTCAAAGAATTTAAGTATGTGACCCAACCTTGTTTTACTGAAACCAACCCGTCTCTAAGGTGTGCTTCACGATGTCAGATATCTATTTTAAAGATCATTTGTTTCAGGAATATGCTCTGTAGCCCCAACCTGCAGAGACCGATGGGTCCTCCCTATGTACGTGTGTCCACCCATACATGTAAATTGGTAAACACTATCGTTCGGATACTGTGAGGGTTTACAGGACAACATAAATCTTGCTTCCTCTATAAGTATTAAGTTTAGCTGGATGGTAAGTTCTAATAATTGCCACGCTGCGTCTTTGTTTAGTGACCAGACTTGGTTGATTACCCTTGAACGACAATGATATATAACCATCCTATTTGGGAGCTGATTGGATCGGTAAAACTCTTTGCCGTTCAGAGGTGATCAACAAGGTCTGGTCACTAAACAAAGACTCAGCTTGTCAATTAATAGAACTTACTATCCAGCTAAACTTATATATATATATATATATATATATATATATATATATATATATATATATATATATAGAGAGAGAGAGAGAGAGAGAGAGAGAAAGCAGGATTTATGCTGTCCTGTAAACCATCACAGTATCCGAACGATAGTGTCACATTCCAATGTGTTTAGCAGTTTAAATGTATGTATGAAAACACGTACATAGGGAGGACCCATCAGTCTCTGCAGATTAGGGCTACACAGCGTATTCCAGAGTGACTGCAACAGCAAATAAAACCACCGAATACACGTGATCCCGGAAACAGATATCCAACATCATCTATAGCGAAGCACATTATAGAAACGGGTCATAAGGTTGATTTCAACAATGCCTTTAAGCGCATATATAAAACAAGGTTGGATCACATACTTAAATTCATTGAAACCTAAGCCATAAAAAGACTTAAACTTGTCTTATATGTCCAAAAGTTATTTGTTATCACCTTAAACCTGCCTTGGTAATCCAATTTAGAACCAAGGACCAATTTTACTTCATAATATTTTCAACCCCTTCTTTGTATCACGCCTTTAGGTCATCTCCCTACCCCTTATTTGTGATTTTGACCTGTGCACAATCCAACCTGTATTGTAATGATACATGCCTTCTTGCCTTCCGTATAATTGTGCATGACAAATACTTGTGAGAGTGATTAGAATGTTGTCCGAAATGTGTTGCACAAATGGTACATTTACAACACACGTTTCATTCAGATAAATGACGTCTTCTTCTTGTTAATTCGTGGATGGTGACTAGCAGTGGAGTCCATCAGGATGAAAACAAAACACGTAGATCACCGAAGAGTCTCTTTTCGGTTTCCGTTTCTTGATGTGGAACTGACAAGAAGAGCTGATGGGAGCCTAAGAAGATCAATCCATAGAAAACCTACGTGGAATGGTCAAGTAACAAGCTTCTATAGCTGGGTACCCATTCAATAAAAGCGAAATTTAATTAAATCACTTGCCACCCGCATCCGACGCATCTGTAGTCCCGACGTTCTGGAAACAGAATTAGATATTCTAAGAGAAATATTCACCCAAAATGGATATCCAAAAAGATTTATCGACAAAAGTATGAAACCAATAATTCGGAAAAACGAAACTTTAGCTGCGCCTTAGAAGAAACTCTGCATGAACTTGGATTTCAAGGGAGATTTAGCAAGCGATATTCTTAAGAGAAGGATCACATCATCTCTGCAGTGGGAACCAACCCTCTTCGTGTATATCAAAAGGAAGGAAAGCAGGTTACAATTATCCAATGCTACGAACAACGCGGAACAAGAGAAGAAGGAAGAGATTTACAAACAACTGTCTGTCTGGATTCAACATAGAACTTGTCACCGAAGTGCACCAGCTCGAGTGTAGCCACGTTCCAAATAGCACACAGAGGTAGACAAGAAGATGAGTGAAGAGAATCAATACAATCTGACAAGTATAAGAGTGAAACAGAATGGGTAGTGGTAACAAAAGGAATATGAAAGATTACAGAGACTGAATACATGTGCGCTGGCCATTGACAACGATTTTGAGCCATGTCACCTATTGTCTCCAGCCATTGATTGATTCCTAGAGTCCCGAGGGCCCCAACACGGAAGTCTGCATCTCCCTACCCACCTGACTCAGTTTAACTGTCAAGGATTTCATGGATTGATGAAGCCATGTTTTTGTTTCGCCACTACTTACTCTTTTCCAACCTGCACCTATATCAGCTAGTAATGCCCGTCGAGGGAGGCGATGGTTAGGCATGCGCATCACGTGACCTAGCCATCTTAATCTATGTAACTTTATAGTCTCGTCGATTGATTTTCCCTCTTTGCCCAACACTCTACACCTGACGTCAACATTACTTACCTTATCATACCATCACCTAACGTGAGAAAGAGATCGCAGACATCTATGATCGAAAGCAGTCAACCTTTTCATGTCTTCAACGCGTATTGGCCATGTTTCAGAGCCATAGAGAAGGACGAAGCGAACTGATGAGCAGTACACACGTCTGTTGGTTGATAACCGGATGTCACGCCTACGCCAGAGATGGTGTAAGTCAGCGAAAGAAGCTCGAGCTTTTTGGATCCGTGCAGCAATTACAAACAACTACAAACAGTAATGGACAACATCGCCAATGGTAACATCAAAATCCTCATGGGCGATATGAATACCAGTCGAACTGGAAGCAGACAATAGCAGAAGAGAATTCATCATGAGTCGAGAAGCTTTCACAACCCAAGGGAACAATAATAAGATATATTAGTAAGTAGGTATATAGGGCTCAACTTACAGACTTTTGTGAACTTCCATTATTCGTCATGTATTTCGCTAATTTTTCTGCTTTTTCTCTTGCTTTCATTTCATCTTCTTCTTGTTTGTTCGATTTGTATTGAGCAATTTGAGCATTAAGCTCTTCTTGAAGTTTAGCTCTTGCCTTTTCCATAGCTTTACGATGTGCATCATTCTGTGCTGATGACTGATGTAACGTAGAATGGGTACTTTGAGAACGGAAAAATTTCCATAGGAAATAGGATATCACAAAGACAAGAAGAGCTATCAAAGCATAATTGAAATTGGCCTTTGAGGTGACTAAATTTTAGCAAAGAGTGTTTTGGCGTTGTCTACTTACTTTGTGGGACACCACCACCAATACCACCACCAGCAGCAGTGGCAGTAAACTCCTCTTCCAATTCAACCTCTGCATCCATCCCAGCTAACTGTGTGATTATCCCCCAAACAATTTGTAATAATTTGATAGGGAAAAAAAGTAATCAGTAGTAATGCGTACTGGTGAATATATACACCTAAAAAAAATTAATTAAGAGAAGGTTACAGTGTAGCTTTCGAATATGTTATGATGAATAAAATAAGAGAAGAAATTATTATTATTATTACTATTTCCTTTAATTCCTAGACGAAGAAAGCGCTTCAGTCGCGCGTCTCCATTGTGTTCGATTCTCTGACAACGTTTTCACCTGACTTCACACGTCTGCCCACATAATTTCATCTCCTCTTCACATGACCTCCTCCTGCATGTCACCCTCGCACTGATGACCAACTCGCTGCTTCCCACTCGGGTTCCACTCGAGCAATGGCTTGTCTAATAATGTCACTTGATGGGATTTTTTCTCAGAGTATGGCCAGCCAATCCACCTCCATTTCTTCCTGCTTATTTGTTGCACAATTGGTTCTGTTGGGTTGGTTTGCTCCAAGAGATCCCTGTTTGTGATCTTTTCTGGCCGGCCATCTGATCTTGAGCGAAGTATTGAGCGAAGGTAGCTGTTGATGAAGGTCTGTAGTTTGTTTGAGATGCTCTTTATGATGCGCAGTGCAAGTCTCAGATCCGCATAGTGAGTACCACTGACTTCACATTAGAGTTGAAAATCCTGATCTTATTTTTAATGCTGAGCAGTGCTGTTGACCTCCACACAGACTTGAGAGTAATCAAATCTTGTCTTGCCTTCCTGTTCCTTGCTTTGATGTCCTCGTCAGTTCCGTTTGCCTGTAGTTGAAACGATGCTTCCCAGTTGTGTTGGTAAAGGAGGTTGCTTCTTTCAGGTTCCCCCCATTTTATGCTGGCTGATTGTTGTGTTGTTGTTGCCCAGGAATCTTCATCACCTCTGTTTTATCTATGTTCACTTGAAGTCCTACCTTTAATGCTTCTTCTGCCAGCTTGTTGCTTTTCACTTGCATATCTTCCAGTTTGTGGGAAATCAGACATATATATGTTATCGGTGAAGTCCAGATCCTCCAAGTTTTTTTTTGTTTGAGTCCATTTTATGCCTGTTTCCTCGCTGGCCGCTGTCTGTCTATCTGTCGCATTATCCAATCTAATGTTATTAGGAAAATTATTGGCGATAGTAGGCAGCCAGCTTGTCTTACTCCCGTCTTTACTTCAGATGATTCCGTAAGATTCGCGTTGTGGATTACTTGGCAAAGAGAAGAAATAATACGCATTTATATCGCATATTTTAATATGAATGTTAGGCGTAGGTGCGTGCGTTGGTGACACACAGTGCTAGTGATGCTCACCTCATATGTCGTCCGGGGTTTAATCCCCGGCAACAGACGCACTCCAGAGAACCTCGCTAAGTCAGTAATAAGACAACTTGTAAAGAGGAAGAGTTGGTTAGGCATGAGGCTGGCTAGCAACCTCATCCCGAAAAAGTAATAAACACCACCTGATACCGAAAATTCCATACTTGTACCGAAAATACAGTGTGGAATCAAGCTGTAATCAAAATAAATAAAAAAAATTAAAAAAAAATAGTAGCCTGTTTAAAAATTGAGCCACTGAAAACCTCCATCAATATGTATTGCATATAACTTAACAATAATAATAACAATAATAATTTGATAGCGTTATTAGAAGACGGAGACTATCTGAAAAATGTGATGTATTAGCGCTATACATTTCGAACAATCTGATCACACATTTGCTTGTCAAGTCAATATATATAGAAAGGTTAAATTAAACAAAGTGAGAGAAAACGGAATTAAGAATAATTAACACAAACGTTTGGTAAGCCAATCATCAAATAAGGATTACCAAGGTAGGTTAAGAGTAATGACAAACTGTTTTTGAATACACAAGGGGGGGGCTTAAGTCTATGAATAGCTATAGCCTCAGAGTAAATGTGTGATCAGATTGTTCGAAATGTATAGCGCCAATACATCACATTTTTCAGATAGTCTCCGTCTTCTAATAACGCTATCAAAATTTATAAAAGGGACTAACTGTTTTAAATAATAATTTGCTTTATTCCAGAAACAGTACTAGTGATATAGCGTGGAATTTTCAGCACTTTATTTACAATATTGCATCTAATTTTATCAAACATTTAAAAAGGAGTATTTCATAAAAATAAATATAAAAAACAACAACGACAAAAAACACAAAATAGCAAAAAAAACGCGAAAAAAATATCAAGAAGTAGAAAGGAAAATAAGCAATATAATAAATAATACCTCAGTATTGGGTAATGGAAGCTATGATTATGTGTATTCGTGGTGAACGGTAACAGCTATAATCATACAAGAAGTTATGAAATGTTCTTAAGAATGTTTATAGCCGAGATGATCAGTTAATTTGATTGAAACTACACTAAACAATCATAAAATAAACATTTCAGGTTGTGTTTTTTTATTGTCAGCACTAATGCAGTGCTTGTTGTAATAGTGTGAGTAATCCTGTATAATACAAAATTTTAAGATGGTGATAGTGGCGTTCACAAACAAGATTGTCAGCTGAATAGTGCCGAACAAAAGAAAACAATCACAAAACTAATATTACATGATGGTTAATGACAGGACAATTTAGTAATACTCATAGTAATAATATAGTCGGACCCAGTAGTTACACAAAAGAAGGAATAGAATAAAGAATAAAAAAGTAAGCTAATGATAATAATTTTAAGTAGCTAAGTATGTTTAAGAAGGTGGTTCACTATAGAGTACAAATAAGAGAGTATAAGGGGAAATAACTGGGGCCAAAATTATGTTATTAACAACAAAGCAAGTCATAGGTTTCGCGCTTAACATTGTCTCTGTCACATAGGACAAGAGTCGAATATGGTATCGTTGAGTTCCTATCCTACTTGGTTGTACGAGCATACATTATTTTGTACTGATTTCAGGTTCTACCTGATGAGATAAAAGGAGAGATTTGGGAAAAGAGGCGGTGTTGGGGGTCGGAGAGTATGGTTTTATACCATTTTTCGCATGTAATCCATTGGTTTAAATCTAATAAAATAGGACTTATTTACTCTGGCGAATATTAAAAACATTTACAACTAGCTAATTCGTAAGTTTCTACTAAATATGAGGTGGGAAGGGATTATCCTAGACGGCAGCTTATCCCACGCAATACATGAGATGACCGTTCCCCTGAGTTGTGTGTCTTTGGTTCACAAAATGTACTCCTGAGATTTCTACAATGGGCATGTCACCGAATGTTGTATGCCTTTGTTCGAAGGAGACAAACAGGAACTCCAACATATAATTTATCCAAAGAACTATGCAGAAAACTGAAACACCTAACGGAATCTTGTGATCACTCCATCAACTCTGCTATTCAATTCCTAGAGAAAATCAGAGGCATCCAAATAGATGAACAAGAAATAATGGTATCCTTCAAAGTGATAGCATTATATACCTCTATCGGACAAAAACTACCAAAAGAAACCATGGAGCAATTACTTAGCAACGACGAACAACTTCCACAACAATCAAAAATGCAACACACAAGCTGAATGGAATGCATAAATCTATGCCTAACAACATACTTCCAATTCAACGGTAAAATATATGAACAAGTTAGAGGAACACCCAGGGGATCGCCCAAATCAGGTTTGATTGCAGAAGCAGTGATACAAAGACTCAAAAACATAATTCTACCAAATATCAAACACAAAATTTGGATACGTTAGGTAGATAACACACTCATAATAATCAAAAGAAACGAGTTAGATAAAACTCACAACTTAATAAACAACGTCTTCAACGACATCAAATTCACAAGAGAAGAGGAATCCGAGAGCAAAACACCATTTTTGGACAACCACAGAGGAATTAGAAACTCAAGTTTGTAGAAAATTAGCTCACACAGGCCAAATCCTGAATTACAACATCAACAATCCAATAACAAACAAAAGGAATTGCATACAAACACTATTCAAGAGGGCAAGGACTCATTGCAGCACTCCCACCTTAAGGAAAATTAAAGAAAAATACCCCATGGACGTCTTCCAAAAGAATGAATATCCACGGAATTTCATCAAAAGATATATACCCCCAAGCCAATCTATCAAACCAAAAGTCCCCAAGGAAAGCACAAAGAAAATCGCCTTACCATACATAAAGGATATCTCAGAAATCACTACAAGACTCTTCAAACCTTTAGGAATTGACGTACACAAACCAACAAAGTCGCTTCACTCCATTCTAGGTCAACCAAAAGACTCAACAGCGAACGAAGATAAAACCAACATCATCTACAAAATAAATTGTAACAACTTCGAAAAACACTACATTGGCCAAAGTGGACGTCCCCTTCGTCTTTGTATCCATGATCATAAGCTAGCTGTCAAAAGACATGACATTCACTCCCTCACATCACTACATGCAAAAACAAACGGAAATCAATTCGACTGGGACAATGTTCAATCATTAGACAGAGGAATCAACAAGAATGCTAGAGAATTTTTAGAAGCCCGCCTGGTATTCCAGTGAATCGTCAATTAATAGGCACATTGAAGTAGAACAAATTTATCAACTGATAAGAAAGAAATCTCACACACACAAAGGGTCAATGTTCAAGTCAAAGAAACAATCAGTCCCAATACACGTAGCCTAAAGCGTGTGAATCAATCACGTCCAAGGGCACTCGTCATGAGAGATGATTAATAAACTCATGGAGAAATAAATCTAAAAGCTCACTTGAATTCAAATTGAAGTATGCGCTAAAGATGTTGCCTAGTGGTGAGGGGTGATGAAAGCTTTGCAAATTAACTATCCAGCCCAGAGACCACAACCACATCAAGAAAATACAAACAGGAGTTATCATAATGGATAAGATTATATTTTGATAAATCACACACAGTGTTGTACAGTTATATTAACTGATGACCACAGTTCGAGCACAAACTATTGCTCATAATCATATCAAGTTACTCACACAACTTTGTTCTTTCATTTATATACATGTGTAGAATCGATTAGATACTGGATTAGAAATCAATGTGAGATAATGTCCATTCAGAAATAATAATAGTACGAGTGTTATTGACCCATTACAATTATATGGGAAATACGAGTGTTTTTTTTTATAGTCATAAGTTACTTGTTAGAATGCTGTGTTTGAATTGAAATAGAATTTTAAGATTATTTATTATCCTCTTCTGATTTGAGCTGCGGTAATAATATCTTCCATATCTCTGGTATTTGCATTGAGTCATTTCTGTTGCATGTGTTGGGTGTAGACTCGATGAATAAGGATGTGAATGACACTTTCACGGTGTTAAAAACAGAACATATCTCTAGCTTCCTGACACACATAAACTCACAAGTAGAGGGAATTAAATTCACATTTGAATCAGAAAATGAACTAGGAGAATTAGCTATGTTAGATTGTAAAATAAAACGAATAGAAGAAGGTAAACTACACACTAGTGTGTACAGAAAACCAACTCATTCTAATAGATATTTAGACTTTGATTCGTTTCATCCGTTAACTGTTTAGGCAGGCTTAGTTAAGTGTGTCTCACAAACCGATCAGTAGCACTAAGCAGCACAAGAAAAGACCTAAATGATCAACTGAAACAGATAGAAGAGGCTTTGGTGTTAAATAACTAACTATCCTTTAAAATTCATTAGGAAGATCAGTAAAGGCCAAAAACAAAATAAAAATAATCGTGGAACTATTAATGATAACATAAATAAGAGAGAATATAAGTCATCTACAGTTATACCATATAAAGAGGGGACATCTGAAACCCTACGTAGGATTCTTAATAAAGCAGGAATTAGGGTGGCATTTAGACCTACAAACTCACTCAGAGACAAGCTCTGTAGGTTAAAAAACCCGCTCGACCCAATTAGACAAAATAATATAATTTACCAAATACCCTGCAATGACTGTGAGTGAGGTCAACTACATAGGTCAAACTAGTAGGTCAGGGATAGTCAGATTATCAGAACATAAGAATTTAGCTAAGGTAAGAATGGTTGTTCCCGAGAAGGCAGATGAGTAATTTAGAAAAAAGCTCAGCTATTGCACTTCACGCAATAACAAACAACCACACAATAGGGTGGGATAGGGTTAAAATTCTAAAAAGTAATATAGGTAGGTGGAGAGAGAGAGAGAGAGAGTTTGATTACTGAATCCTTATTCATCGAGTCTACACCCAACACATGCAACAGACATGACTCAATGCAAACACCAGAGATATGGAAAATATTATTACCACAGGTCAAATCAGAAGAGGATAATAAATAATCCTAAAATTCTATTTGAATTCAAACACATCACAATATTCTAACAAGTAACTTATGACTATAAAAAAAAACACTCGTATTTCCCATATAATTGTAATGGGTCAATAACACTCGTACTATTATTATTTCTGAATGGACATTATCTCATATTGATTTTTAATCTAATATCTAATCGATTCTACACATGTATATAAATGAAAGAAAAAAGTTGTGTGAGTGAGTGACTTGACATGATTATGAGCAATAGTTTGTGCTCGAACTGTGGTCATCAGTTAATATAACTGTACAACACTGTGTGTGATTTATCAAAATAAAATCTTATCCATAATGGAGTTATACTCTACCACAATGCCCAAGTTTTATACTTATATCAACAGGAGATATCATAATGGTGAGTTGGTTTACGCTTCAGGTCAGACAAAAGGAACTGTGTCTCACACGATCTACTGTCAATACTTCGAGACTTGAGTCTTACAATTTTCTTTGTTCTCTCCTATTTGTCGTCGTTGGGATAGTAGAATCTCCCAGATATCTGGCTGAACTGGTGTTGAATCATTCCTATTACACGTATTTTCCATTCAGTTGATTCGATAAACAAAACTTCCGTTGTTATCAATCTTTCCCTCTCTTCACCGTGTTGTTATATGAGATTTTAAAACTGTCATCTTATCCCATCCACCCTACTGTATGGTGTGTGTAGTTGCATGTAGTGATTGCTATCTATGGCTGAACTATTCTCCAGATTTCTTATCCTATTAGGGTCAACTAATCTAGATTTTGATGCCAGGTTTTTATGCTCCACTAGTCTGACTGACTGACTGACCCCGTTCTACTACTTTGACCTATGTATTTGACTTAGCAATCATTGCAGGCAGAGCATTAGATAAACTAAACTGTTTTGTTTAATGGGCCGTTCCACAGGATCTTTTAACTGACAAAGCTTGTTTTTAAGTGAGTTTCCGGGTGGTTTGAATGCGGGCCATTTTTATTCCTGCCTGCATTGTTAAGAATTCTCCATAGGATTTACGAGATTCCTTCTTTGTATGGAAGTACTACTGATGATTTAACATTCCCTATTGTTGGTGTTGTCATTATCCTGTGCATGTTTGTCATATATGTCGTCATTATTATCACTACTATTACTTAAACATTCCATCAATCCTATCTTTACTGACATAGGGTGGAATGATCCGAAATCTAAATATCGGTTCGAATGTGGGAGTTTCCTGTAAACACACTAGTATATGTTTAACTTCCCACCCACTTTCCTTTTTATGCTACAATCTAACATTGGAAGTTCACCTTCTTAACTTTCTCATTCATAAGTCGATTGAATTGCCTGTACTATCGAGTTGATGTGATCGGAAAATTTATTTACTGTCTGGTGTTTTACGTACAGTGAATGAATGTGTCATCTATACATACCTCCACCATAATTTTGGAGTGGGACTGAATGCCTCAGTTGTTACGTTTCACCACCTATCCAGGAATATATCTGCGACAATCAGGGATATTAATGATCCCATAGCAACTTCCTCTGTTTGTTTGGGTTCTCTTGGAATTTCAATACTGTGGAAGTCACGCACAGCTGCACACTACTGGCATTATATCATCTAGTGGCACTTTTGTTCTTTATGTCCAAGTTCTTTGTCAGTTAGAAACCCCTACGACTAATAGAATGGCATACAAAAGAGATATAGAAAAAGGAATATTGAAGAAGGAGGAGAAATAGTACCACAGAATAACATGAGGGTCTAATGGACATGGTATATCTCACACAAACGGTGAATGCATCTGCACCAACCATTGAAAACGATTTCGAGTCATATCACCAGTTTTCTCCAGCCTGTCATTGATTCTTCCCATCGTGAGGACCAAGAACCAGCTAGCTAAGCGGTCTTCACCTCCCTAAGTCACTGGGTCAAACCAAATATCAAAAACTCCATAGACTGATTCCTTGTTCTGGATTGACCATCACTAGCCAACTCTTCTCCAACCTGATCAATCTTAAGCAAGTCAGCAAACACTGTCTATCGAGAAAGGCGACTGCTAGACATGAGTAACACATGTCCTAACCTACTCTAGAGATTCACTTTCACAACATCACCGATTGATTTCCCCTCCTTACCTAACACTCGACCAAAACCAAACCTCCGCACTACTCACACTATTACATCCACCGCCTAACACAAGAGATAGAACACAAGCACCTATGATCAAAGACAGCTAGTCAGACCTTCCATATCTTCTACTTCGAATGAACATGTCTCACTCACAGCCGTAAAAGAGAGAGGAACGAACTTCTCCTGTGCAATACACACATGCTTTAATCGATAGTCAAACGGATATCGCGTATAAGCTAGAGATGACATAAGTTGACAAATCCCATACGAGATTTCTCTATCGCACTGATATCTCGTCAGCAATCAGCCAGTGTGTTGGAGCTAATGCAGCTTCCCAGATAATTAACAAGCTCTAACATTTCACTTGACATGCCATTCGCTCCCACCAAACGCAAGATGATGTTACAGGACTGGACTACACTGACTCCTAGTTTAGAAATAGGGAGTGAAGTGGTAGAGCGCGTTGACCGCTTCACCTATTTGGAAAGTATCATCAGTCCCAACAGGTTGATCTCTGAAGAAATCTCAGCACGAAACACAGCGCGAGTTTGGTATATGACAGTTTACGCCGTCTCTGGTGTAGACGTGATACCCGACTATCGACCAAACGGCGGGTGTACTGCTTAGCAGTCAGCTCCGTCCTCCTTTATGGCTGTCAGTGAGACCTTGTCATTGAGAGTGGAAGACATGATCATAGGTGCCTGTGTTCTATCTCCCGTGTGAAGTGGTATAATAAGGTCAGCAATATTGAGGTTAGGTATCGGTCGAGTTCTAGGTAAGGAGGGGAAATCAATCGACGAGGCTGCGAAATTACATTGACTGAGATGGTTAGGACATGTGTTACGTATGCGTAGTCATCGCTTTCCTCGACGGGTAATGTTAGCAGATATAGGGTCAGACTGGAAAAATGCTAGCGGGGGTCAATGAAATCTACAACAGTTAGTCTAAGCCACGTAGGAAGGTGTAGACTTCCTGGTTGGGGTCCCCAGGACGGTAAAAACCAATGGTTGGAAACTATTGGTGACATGGCTCAAAATCGTTCTCAATGACTGGTGCAGATGCATCCACTCTTTGTGACTTATGATTTCCGATGAAACTGTTTTGTTCTTCGTTATTACTATTCCTTTGTCTCACACCTCTGTTTACTGTCTCCCTCTATTATGCATTTCTTCTACTTTCTTCTGTTGCTTTGGGTTACAAGGTGGAGTGTGGCGACTTGAACTTCCGCACATATGTGCAAAGTTCTATGTCGAAAACAAACAAAAAAGACTCCCTATCTTTAAGCTAGAATTCGATGTAGTTCGAACTTGTAACAATTGACTGCAGCAAATCGCATGCCAAAATTCGAAGACTGCTGCTCAATGTGTTCAGAAGACTCTACTCCAATTTTATCAGTGTCTTCACCCTAAGTCGAGTAATTCAGTTAAGCTCAATTCCATTAGGACATCTACGATTAAATTAAACAGAAATGGTGAAAATGTATAACGACAGCGAAGACGAATATAAGATATTAACGCATCGGAGACAAATCACATAGGGTCGTTATAGCCATACGATCCTGTGGTTATGTAAACTTCAGTCAAGTAGATGGAAACTGATTTGATTCACTTCTTCACCCCCCCCCAACCTGACCCTTACAACTAACCACTCGTGAGGAAATTAGTTAAAAATTAGAGAACTATGGTTGACTAACCGAATGAATTTTCGGCGTAAAAATTTGCAAGAAATCACTACACACTTCATAAATACACGCAACCGAATAAATGCAAAGAAATCATAATAAAAGGAAATTTATGAGAAAAAGAATGGATCTATACCAATGAGAACCACGTTGAGCCACATCACCAACAATCCCTAAAGTCTTGAGGACGCTGAACAGTTCGCACTTCTATAAGCAGCTCTAGTCGACAGCCAACAACACCGTGAATTAATGACATATTTTTGGATTTGACCAAGCACAACTCTTTTCCAATAGAACACATTGTCAGCTAACATGGTTCTACGAGGAAGGCGATGGTTGACCTACATAAAACACGTTATATCTATCCTAATTCATGCAGCCTCATAACTTCAACGATTGACTTTATGATTAGCCTCATTGTAATTATCCGTATTATATGCCACCTAACACGAGATGAAACGCAGCCACCGGCAAGGGGTACAAACGCACGAGTGTCCTTCAACCGATCAATCATGAAAATAAGTGACTTTTGCACAAAACATAATGTACTTTTACAAGAAAAGGCATCAACACACATTAAACAGGGCATCTTTCTCTGACATAACTTGAAAATACGTCCCAGTTATAATGAGCAGTAGCAGTTGCTAAGTTAGACTTGTTTCTGTACATGTATTTACCGAGTTAACTGAAGACGAGCTGTTTTGGGGAATCGCTTATCTCTCTTATCCTGCTGTTCAGTCGTCCCCAAAGCCCTCAACTGAATTATTATGGTTTCCAGTGAGAATATCGACAGCTATTGACCAGGAAAATGTGGATAATAGAACAAATTCAAATAAATGACATCAACTCTAAATCCATCTCTAATCGCAGCCACAACCATAATCGTTACCCTAACCCTAATCCTAACCCCAATTACAACCCTAATCCTGACCGTAAATCTAACCCTAATCCTAATTATGACCCTCATCCTAACCCTAACGCCAATACTTACCTTAATCTAATCTAAACGTGATCTGGGTGAAATTTCCTGCTTAGTTGGTGAATACCTCTGATATTTCAACTTAGATAATGACAGACACTGTTAGCCAACGATTAGCATGCGTTCAATCAAGGTCATTGGAGAGTTTGCACTCCTGCGACGCTATTGCTGAACTTCGCCTAGCCACCAATAGTCAAAGACTATCTAAAAACTAGTAGGTGGACCAAGTTTCGATTCCATAACCCAGTGGTTGGATGACAAGCACCTAATTCAGTAACTCACGGTTCCATAGAAGCTACAGTTAAACCAACTTTATCTAGGAGTCTGTCCATTGGTGGAACTGTCTACCGAGGCACGCCTTTTCTGCTTTTTCTTTGGTTTTCATATAGGGAACGTTGAAATTTTCTTACATTGCACGAATTATTACATAAGTTCACCATATGTTTCGTGAAAACTGAAGCTGAAATTAGTAAGCTTCTGGATAAAAACAGGTGTATTGCAATATATATCCGTCCGGATATAGTTTAATCATAAGTGAAATTATACAAGGGCTCTTTATAAAGAGCCGTCTACTATAGCAGACATTAAACGTCATCGGTAAAACATTATGGATGAACAGATAGATCTAAACCATATCAAAATGATCAGCTTGTAGGCATACTTATTCCACACACGCAAAAATTCTCCTACCATAAAAGGATAAATATTTTTCAGTTGAATTATAGAGTAGGAAAGTGACCAGAGGTGTTATATGCATTGGCAAGAAATACCCAACTTCTAGAGAAATTTACACATTGATCCTCAAAAATCTAGAATGGTGAAGACTGAATAAAAGCCAACGCCATTACTATTATTTGGCGCCCTTAGGAACATAAAAGTAATTACACAAAATGCAATTCAATCCGTACGGATTCAACGATGAATATCACATAAACATTTTGGAGCAGAATAAAATGCAGGACTGACTTTATGTTGGCGAATTCCTTTATTCAAGCCATTACAATAATCAGTTAAGTCAGTTTTACTTCAGTAGCAACGAAAAATCGAAAGTGAAAAGCATGACCTCGGTGAAGAGCAATAAACAGGATCTTTCAGACTAATTGTTGAAATCCTACGGCGTACTGTGCCATCCATTTAACTTCAATTCGAATGTGGAAACAACCTCAAGACGACAGTGTTCAAACTGAAGTTAATGAGAAGTCATGTAGATTCAGATTACATATCAATATATATACTTTTTCGTGTAAAAACTATTGCCACGGATTTACTGTTGGGTATATAATATCTAGTGATGCTGAAAATATTCGTTACCTCAGATGTATTGCCTTTAATTGCCCAACAGTGATGAAGCCAACAAAACTAACCTTGAAACAAGTCGCTTAAATCATTTACCCTCTCAATATTTGATCAAATTTCAATAAATTTCGCCAAACCCAGGTTCCAAATTCTCAGAGGTAGTTAGCTTTGAGAATATTTGGTAAGGTTGAAACTGCTATTGAGTGAGAATAAAGGTGGTATTTGAGTGTCAATTTAACAAGTGTGGAGAGGGTGTGAAAATGTACAAAAGGAACACATGAGAGTGATAATAGTGAATTAATTGTTAGGGCAAAAGCAAACGAAAAGTAAAATTTAGAAAATCACTATTCGTCCCTTTTAAAAAAATTTTGATACTTTGCTTTTTAATTTTACTTTTCGTTTCCTTTTGCTTTGACAATTAATTCACTGTTATCATTCTCATATGTTCCTTTTGTACATTCTCACACCCTCTTCACACTTGTTAAATTGACACTCAGACACCTTTATTCTCACTCAACAGTAGTTTTAACCCTATCAAATTTCAATCTTTTCGCTGTTGAGTACCGCGTAATTTACGACTTTTAAGAATGTTTTTATAATGTGTACGTATATGGACTGGATATAACTCCACCTTCCACTTTGTCTTTGTTTAGTCAACATGCATATTCCAGTCAGAATCTAGGAACAAAAATTAGCTGTAGAAAGACATGATACACATTCTTTCATATCAGTGCATGTAGATAACTATGGACACCAATTTGATTGGGATAATATCAAAGCGCGATAATTAAACATGAGTCTAGATCCTCAACAAAATAGAAAAATAAGGATTGTACAGAACTAAAGTATACAACAATCAACGCTTTTGCTCCTACCATACATAACCCTGATCGGCTTCGTATCATGATGCTACCCAATGGGCCCTACAGAAATTCGTGCGACATCCTACAGGTCAGTGTGTCCAACGAGTTCTAATATTCCAGATCTTTGAATTCGACTCTCACTGAAACTTCACTCATCTGCCTCATGATAATCTTTTTATTTACGCACTATTATACTCTTTTTCATCCTAACTATCTAGCCATTCAATAAAGCTGAAACTTACTCTTTGTTCATATTCCCCGCTTTCCTAAACTCTGATCGCTTTGATTAAAAACACAACAGCACCAATGCTTGGGAAAAGCTATATTTTCATCGAAAGCATCATATTCTCCATGGTAAGAACAACATGGTTAGCATTAGACATTGCAAATGTATACTATCATTCCAAGGACTCTCTAGCTCCTCGTATGTGCTTTGTAAATGTACTTTCAATGGTGTACTATCCATAATTTTACTTTATACCATATCACAATTTCCCAGCACGTTCTTCTCTTCCTGAAATAGCCTTTACTCATGTTGGGGTATAGCGTTAACCCGGATGTACTGGTTGACCATAACTACAAGCAGGAAATGAAATGAAGTCTGTATTTTACCTAGACCTCAGTGGTGACCTTAGTGATGTGTTTACAGTTCACAATTCATACGAACCTGTTCTGATTGCTTGTGCTACAATTCAACAATCTAAACTTTCGATAAAACTCTAATTCATGACATTTCACCATTGTTATCTATAACATATTTGATCGTACCCGTAGAACTGACATTCAGATTTCAGATTTCAGATTTATTGGTTGAGGATAGAAGGCTTGCAGCCTATGTTAATCCTTTTCTAGTAGATTTCTGTGGTTGTCCAAACCCTTCTTGAACGAATCAATTGAGGTTGCAGACACCACTTCTTCTGGGAGTCGGTTCCAAGAGTTTATGACTCGATGTGAGAACCAGTACTCAACAGCAATATGATTTCTCCTTGGCTTTTGAACTCTCCTGCTATGTCCTCTAAGGTGTTCCGACCTGGTGGGAAGGAAAAGAGAGAATAGGTCAGGTCCGTAGTCATTATTTAAAATTTTAAACATTGTGATTAAATCTCCTCTCTGCCTACGGTATGACAGTGAGAAGAGATTTAAACTATCTAGTCTTTCCTCATATGATAAGTTAGCTATGCCGTGAACCATACGTGTTGCCTTCCTTTGAACACTTTCTAGAATGTGTGAATCCCCTTTTAGACACGGACTGGCGGCCTGGATGCAGTTTTCCAGTCTTGACCTAACCAGAGATGTGTAT
Source organism: Trichobilharzia regenti (assembly GCA_944472135.2). Classification (NCBI taxonomy): domain Eukaryota; kingdom Metazoa; phylum Platyhelminthes; class Trematoda; order Strigeidida; family Schistosomatidae; genus Trichobilharzia; species Trichobilharzia regenti. The sequence continues at coordinate 5,210,537 of OX235262.1, read as the reverse complement.
AAGGAGGTGAACATATCTCTGGTAATTCTTGTAAAGGCTCTGCGAATCGCCCATAAGGACCTGAAACTACGTGCAGCCACCGCGCGACAGTGTGCTGTAGTTTTTAAGTCGTGGCTAACTATGACACCTAAGTCCAAGTGAGTCTGAACTGATGGAAGTGTTATTCCCTCTAGTTCGTAGGAGCTCGTGCTTGCTTGTCCAATGCGCATGGTTGCACATTTTGCCACGTTGATCGGGAGCATCCATTCAACAGACCACTCCGACAGTTTGTTGAGGTCGTCTTGCAAGGTGGACGTATCACTGTTGCCCTTCAGCTCCCTCCAAATTTTTAAGTCATCTGCGTATAGGACCATAGGGGAGTCGGTGAGCAGAGGTAACTCATTGATATACAGAATAAAAAGGAGAGGACCGAGAACCGTGCCTTGTGGCACTCCGCTACTTACTGCTGTCCAGGAGGAGAGTTTTGAGTTGATCCTAACCCTCTGCCTCCTATCTATGAGGAATTCCCTGAGCCAGTCTAGTAGTCTGCCTTTGATACCAAGACTTTCCAATTTCATGAGTAGTCTTTTGTGAGGTACTTTATCAAAGGCTTTACTGAAGTCTATGAAGACGACGTCAACGGGTCTTCTGTTATCCTTTGATTTGACCCAGCTTTCTCTTGCAGTCAGGAGATTTGACAGGCATGAGAGGTTCCTCCGGAAGCCATGCTGTGCTCCAGATAACAAGCTGCTATTTTCCAGATAAGCCATGATGCTTTTCTTGATAATTCTTTCCAGTGTCTTGATTAAAGTGCTGGTGAGACTGATAGGCCTGTAATTTGAAGGGCTTTGTCTTGATCCTCCTTTGTGTATGGGGGTTACTATGGCGTCTTTCCAATCACGTGGCAACACTCCATTTTGGAGAGATAGCTTGAAGATCGTGGTCAAGGGGCCGGCTATGTGGGCTGATAGCTCCTTGAGAAGCCTTGGATGAAGACTGTCAGGACCCATTGATTTTCCTGCATCTAGTTTCATTAAGAAGTTGAGCACGATGCCTTGGTCGATGTCAACGGAATCTATCCCATGTTCTTCTGATGCAGCCAGAGCTGATCCTATAGGCAGTGATGACTCCTGAGTGAAGACTTGGGAGAAGTAGTTTGCCATTGCTTCTGCTTTTTCTTGATCTTCTTCGATTGTATCTTTGTCAATAATCAGGTTTGGGACACCATTGGGTGTTTTATTCCTGAAATTCAAGTACGAGAAAATTTTCTTAGGTTGTGCCTTTGCATTTTGGGCCAGGTGTGTCTCGAACTTCATCCTTGATTGGCGGATTTCTGCGATAGCTTTATTTCTAGCAGTAGTATATAATTCCCTGGTCTCAGAAGTCTCAAGTGTTGCAAACAGGTTCCAACATTTGCGTTTACGTCTGAGTAACTTACGAATCTCCCGGTTTATCCAAGGGGGGAATGTTTCCGACCCTTTGGAACAGACCAAGGGATGAAGGGTACAGTTACTTGGGCGTAAAGTTGCTTAAATTGGTTCCATGCGGCTTCTACTTGGGACTCTGGATTGATGTACCAGTTTACTGAGTTGGCTGCTGAGACGATCGCATTTATGTCAGCTTTCCAAACGTTTGGTCGAGCTGGGGTTTTGGCCCTTGCTGCCGTTGCTGTGAACTTGAAAGTGAGCACAGCATGGTCACTTCTTCCTAACGGAGGAAGATGTTGTATGAGATCCACATCCTCACCGTGTGAGAACACTAGGTCCAGAGTTGATGAGGAGTGCTGTGAGTCATAGCGCGTGGGCTTAATGATATGTTGGACTAGGGCTAGCGATATACTAGATTCTAGCAGTTTATGGTCAAAGGAGTTGACTGAAGATGGAGTTGTTAGGCTCGACCAGTCAACTGTTGGGGCGTTGAAGTCACCGACTACGAGACTTCGACATTTTGAAGTCCAGGAGCCTAGCTTCTCTATTAGGAAGTCGTCTGCACTGCAGTCAGGACTGCGGTACACAGCAATGAGGTCAATGTCTTGGCCTATGCATTTAAGTCTGCAGCGTAGAAGTTCGCACGACTCACTTTCGTGGGCGAGTGCTTCGATACTACGCACGGTTAAGCCTTTCTTGAGGTAGATGACTACGCCCCCTCCTTTGCGGTTTAGTCGGTCTACCCTGTGCACTTCGAAGTTTGGCAGGTTAACTTCGTTGTCAGTGACATCGGGTGTGAGCCATGTCTCTGTGATAATAATTACATCCGGGTTTCCGGTTTCTATCATGTTTGCCAGCTCAGTCCTTTTATTTAACAGGCTGCGGGCGTTTGTGTAGCAGACTGTTAATTCAGATTGGTGCTTCCCCGGCCCACCCACAGAGGTTTCGGGATCATTAAACTGCGAACTCGGACAACCCGAAAACCCTTAATCTTAAGGTTCTTCTCACCGTTCCGGCGTCGCTCACTTAATTCTAGTGCCGCAGCCTGTCTTTTGACACGGTCTGCCAGGCTTAAGTCAGCGCGGACATATATCCCTGATCCTTTGAGAATATGAGAGTTGCTTAGAATAGCGTCCCTCTCCGCTTTAGAGTTTAGTACGACTTTGAGGAGACGTACAGGTTCACTTACTGTAGGGTCAGGCTTTTGACCTATTCTGTATACGCTGTGTATAGTAATGCCTGATACTGTTTGTGGCAGTAGCTTGTCTAAAAGGGGCTTGACCAAGTTAAGGTCATGCTCGAATCTGGTCTTAGGGTCGAGAGCCAGTGACTCCTCCACTTTGTGGAGAATGAGAGACCTATCAGAGAGATCGGGTTTGCTTTCCGTTACTTTCTTGCCCTGAGGCGTAAGTGTGTTTCTATCCTTCTTGGGCGGTGTGGCCGAAGTGTTATCCTTATCTCGCTTTTTGCGAGAGACTACGGTGCGCCATTCATTGGCGTCCTCCTCGCTAATCTTAGTGGGGTTCGTCTGTCTGCTGCTCACCGGTGTGGATGAGGCTTGTTCCGCCAGTCCCTGGGCGACTGGAGCTGCAGGTTTTCGACCCCTAGTACGCCTCTTCTTCACGGCAGTCTTTCCATTACTGTCACTGGAGGGCTCATCCAGTATCGTGGGGGCGACCTGGGTGTCTGTAATATGGTGGGTGTTCTTCTGTGCTGTAGAGCACTCACTTATTGGCAAGGTCGCATCTGGGACATGTGCTGTTTTGTCAATGACGCTAGTCACGTCATCGCTATCTGAGCAATAGTCGGTATTCTTCTGTGGTGGAGGACGCTTGCAGTCCATGAGCTTTAAAGCCCCACTAAGAGTAGCTATGGCTTCTGTAATACGGAGTTTAGTTGTACTACAGCAGTCGTTGCATAACCAGTTCGCTAGAGGTTTGCAGCAGCGTTTGTATGCTGCTGGAGTAAGGTTCGTGCACATACTGTGAAACCATCTCTTGCAGTTATCACACTGCATTCCCTCATCCACTGGAAACTGGCACATAGCCCTTCCGCAGCGGTTTCTTTTAATAGGCATTTTATTTAAAACGAACCAGGAAAAGTTAAATACAACTTCAAATATATATATATAACCTTTGTAAATCAGTGATAAAAGCTAATGAGTGCACAAAGATAGATATATGTGGCTATTATGTTATAAGAACACTTATTATAATTAATAGACTCAGATCTGAAACGTAAACTAACTTCGACCAGAATAAACTGATTTAAAGTTAAATCTGTGGACTTTTGAAGCGTATAACACAACAAAATCCAATTATAAACAAGAGCGTGAAAATTAACTCCCTTTTCAAAGTTCGCGCGGTAATGGTTAGTAATAATAATTATAATATTAATAAGTATTAATAGGTTCACTCACCTATGGCTAGAAGACGTAATTGTGTTGCTCCAGGCAGATGTTTAGGTTTGACTAAAGTCTTTTTAAGTCAACAGCAATATTAGTTGATAATGTTCGTGCGGAATCACACCTACGTGTAACAACAAGTTCATATCCTAAAGGGTACCGGTGTAGCATGCCGTACTCCCACCGCAAGCAAGAATGAAAAGTTTTATTTCATTGCAACCCAGACATGTTTATTTACATGTGCAGGCTGAGCACGGTCGAAGATAAAAGTCTTCGTTTGGAAAGTGTCTTCCATTATTTGACGCAGACTGTCCAGTATCCAAATTTCGTCACATCTAAATTCTTCCGCAATTCAAGCAAGCAGAACTCAACGCGCACATCCAAAGTTTTCTGGTGTGACGAGCAGGAAGATAGAATATCTCTATGGTTACACGCGAATAAGTTAACTTCCATAACCTTTTTGTATGTGGAATCAGTTTCTACAGCTGATTACGCAAGATCTATCTGGTGATAAGTCGTAAAACTCTCGTTGGTGGACTTCTGGTGTCTTCCTCCCAGTGTGACTACATCAACCTCCGAATGGACTTAACTAACTGGTAGACTTCACTACTACTCGCCATTCCTAAAATTCATACACATTTGTCACCATCGCCAAGCACTAATAATAATTCATTGACATAAACTAAGCATTTACATGATTAACACTAATTATAATATATGACACAAGCATTCAAGGAATTTAGTTTTCATAATTTACACTTCCTCAAAAGAGTGAAACACATTAGTGGTACGAAGAACATCGTGAAAATTACGCATATATAATATAATCAAGTGACAGTGAAACGACAGAAGATAAGGGTCTGGTGAAACCTTGTTTATTGAGAAAATCATGAGATACTCATGGATATTTTTGTGCACATTGTTTCGGTTAATGTTTACTGGGACACCTTTGCGAGCTCCTCAGTTTCCAGTGGCTGAACGGCGTTAATCAGATGTGACCGTCGGGATGCGTTCCGAAGCACCCCCGGTAAACTGAAATGCCAACATCTGTGCCTCTGAATCTTCGGCCAGTGTTAGCAGCGCGCGGCTCAGTAGGTTTGTCAGGGTCAGCGCCAATACAAAAGAGTCACATCAACTCCCAGTTTCGTGGTACGAAACTGCTGTATTTCCCACTCTGTGTCCATCTGCCTGTCAAACTCCTTTTTCAAGTGTTCAACTACTGACTTCCAAGTTACTTGCCCTTCTATATACCTCACACTATCATATGCAGCCCTCTCCCGACCGCTCAGCAGAGTTCCAAGTACAGGAATCTTTTCTGACGGCTCTTGAACGCCATACAACTCCGCAAAGACCTCGAATTCCTTCAAGGGGATCCATATGTCTCCCTCTTCAAAAACTACACGCCCTGGGTCTTTCATTTCTCGACAGTTGGTGACACCAAATGTGCCGACAGAAGACAAGGGTCAGGCGATAGCTTCTTTATTGAGAAAATCAAGAGATACTTAATGATTTTTGTGCACACTATAGTCAGAGGAGAAGCAATGTCTTCTGATTGGTTGTTGTAGTGTGTACAAAATGTCTACACTATTAGCAATCTATGAGTTTCTCATTGTGTTTTGGTCCCACAATGTATTCTCATCTTCCTTCCGGCGGTGAAAAATTCTTCTCAGCACTGTGTCACAAAAACACTCAATTACATCTGTGCTGCTTTCGCTTGCACAGGTTACCTGTGATGACCTTATGAACAAGGCCTTATTAACTGGTACCCATTATTGTCACGACTTGTCACAGTTAATTCGCAAGAAAAACAGAATATCAGATTATGTGGCTGAGAAATATCGGAGTACATGTTACTGTATGTACAACCACAACTCCAGAAGTGTATTGTGACCCAGGAGATCATAGCCACTGATAACCACCAAAACGGTTAACCAGTCTCAAGAAACTGTACAACGATAAAACCCCTGTGCCTGTACTCAAAACAGTAGAACAACATTAAAATATTCAAATGTTATATTTTTATATTCATCACAGCTGTCTGCAAACCATGCACAACAAAATCACACAAAACCGTACACGATAGCACCTATCTACGGGAAACAAAACATCCAGTTGACCACCACCATTCTACCCAGTGAAGGACGAGGAAACTAGAAACGGGGTAAATTCCAAATGCAATAGCATTTATCTCAACCTTATATCCTGGCCCGTAGTCAATTAGAATTCGAATATGAGATAGGTAGGCAGAAAATGGACTGTTCTGAATGTCAAGAGATATTCCGAAGGCTCAAAAAGGAGAAGAAGAGTTGACCGATGAGATTACTTCATGATCAGATTGTAAACTGGATCCAGATTTGAGGAGTGAACACTCCTGCATCTGCTTCTACGTCTCTTGATATCAATATCGACCACTCCCTATCCACCTGGATATATACACTACTGAAAACTATTGTCAGTAGCATACGTGGGAATATCAATCCTTGATAAAACTCGAAAATAGTCACAATCCTACAACAACATCTCAAATCAACCGTCTTCGATGTCTACAGAGGGTGCAAACCGTTACGTGTATTGATAACATCCACACCCAACAGACAGCGAATTCCTGGTATAAGGTCATAGGGGATTAAATCACGATATACACTAAAGGGAATCAGTCGATCAGCATTAATCGAGGCGACTGCTGGGACAATAAAATAAACCGATCACTTCCCACTAATTCACACTTAGATTCAACGACGGAATGCATGGCTTGTAATGTCATCCAGAATGCTCGACTAAGACGCACTTGGAGTCACCAGAATGTATGATATTGCAACGTGTGTAGATACTAGCTTCTGGTTCTCTTCGATCAACTCACCACCAAACGATTCTCACAACCAACATATTCCAGCTTCTCTTGTTTTCTTATCAGATCGCCGTTCCACATGCATTTGTCATCAGTCCGCGATTCTCTCCGAAGCAACATAACTGCTGTCTCCGTAACAAATGTTGACGAGACATGAGGTTTGATGATCTATAATCCCACCCCGCTCCCAGTACTCCAAACTCCATATGACAAAATTGAGAATCCCACACTAATGTCTGTTCTCTAAGAGTGCCAACTTATTTCCATTTCCTCCACTAGAATATGTCCAGGAATGATGAGGTTCTTCCTTCATGCAACATGAAATGCATAGACATAACTCCTGTTTCAGCTATCGTGCAGTTTCCACCATCCACGAAGAAGTGTGCTTATTCTCAGTGTGGGATCCTTTAGGTACGGCTGCCAATAAGCGAAATGCCAAGGGATCACTAACCATCTACACTGTATCCTAGAATTCGTATTTGTAGTATTTGTGGAACCATGACTAGCACAATCAACAACTCAATATGTTATTCATGGGTGAAAAGCGATGACATGATCGATGGTATCTTGATGAAGTATAAAGTACCATCTCCTCAGAAGTAATCGACGGTTTCAGATTTATCCAATAATTGTTGGTAGATTTCCAGGCCAGAAATTTTCACAGGAGAATATGACTGATGGATGTGTGGTGGAAGCTGCCTTTTGTGAAACACCATTCGACGTTCGTGCACATAAAAGTGTTGTCTTGTCTTTGGTGAACACAACTACAGTAGCAAAACTATCAAACTGAGCTAACCAAATATCAGATTGTTTCAAGAACTGTCAGTTTTTCGCCTCGAAGCTACAATGACGATTTCTCACCTCGTGAGGGAAAGAGGGAAGTGGCAATAATGGTGTCTAATACACCAGACAGAATCATCATTAAAACCGGTCGTCAAAATCCAGTGGTGAGAGCAACGGTCTCTGGGAAGACTAGCACTATAATGATCTCTAAGAACAGATTACTGGGACATTGGAGATGACACTTCGACTTGTAGCTATTCTATTGACCTATGGACACAATCAATTTTCTCAGCACACAACGCCTACCTGAGTGAAATGTAGACATTGGTATTCGAAATTCAATTCAGGTTTGAAAAATGTCATCATTATTTCAAAGGAAAATCAACCACCGGGAGCTGCTGCAATTTATCTAGATATAGTCGGTTTCAGTGGCGTCAAATTACTGACTGAGCTACCTGAGAAATGAGTAACTATGTGTCAATCTGAGATAAACTCTCATAACTGGTGTGAGTCAGTGATTACTGTGATTGATAAGTCATCCGGTGACCACCACAGAGGAATTAGTTTGACTGAATATCCATCTGAAATTCTAGGTTGAATAGAGATGCATTAACTGTACAGTGATGAGGAGGAACAGAACCTAAGAAACTATTATGGTTTTAAGGTAAAGACCGAATGTAATGATCACACATAGATGCTTTGAAAGATTCGCCAACAAAGTAATATCAACTGGAGACAAATACGTATAAAACGTAGATATAGTTGTGTTGTCTGAGCTGGCTGATTTCATTGAGAAGCTTTCGTTGGGGTCATTCTAGACAACATTTTCATCTCACTTTTCAGACTGAAAAGAACTTGTTTACGGCCACAGAAAACATTACGGTAAACCTCCACCTGCTGCGTGTCAGAATGTTGAGTAGCTGCGTGAAATCTAACCAGGAAATCCAGTCATTCAAATAACATTATGACTCCCGGAATTTCAACCAATGTGCATGTATTGTTTTCGGAAAGATTCTCAGTGTGTGTGTGTGTGTGTGTGTGTGTGTGATGAAATCTAAACTGCTAAGAATCAGTGTGTTGAGGTAATATCTGTGCAACTAACGGATCACACATATGATCGGTTGTGTAAAGGAAGTGGATTCGGTGAATGAAGTGACGAATTATGGATTCATGGGGTTACCTACCTACCTACCTACAGCTGAAGGCATGTGATAGAGTCTGAGTCGTGGATGGTAATGCATTCGACTCATCTCTAATGACACCCAAGATTTCTCAATTGTTCAGTACGCCTTCGTGTGTGATGAAAAGTCATTTTCAATGGGATAACTATGTGCACAATGAAAAGTCCGAATTTGTGCATGTCTGACCATTGTGTATCTAGACCATTCAAATTCTGATGGAACGAACCTGAGAGATTACAGGCGTCTTTCTGTCTGTTTGTTCCCCAGCTGACAGGAGTCAATAAGTCCACATGTCACACAACTTGATGAATTCGACAACTTCGATAGATATGTCATTTCAACGCGTTCACTTAATGCATCACAATCTCAGGTCTCACACCTCAGCTCATCCATCCGATTTACACGAGTCAGTGTATCGCCTGTATGAAGTGTAGACAGTCAATATGGTATGAGAAATCAACACACACACACACACACTAGGCTTTATATGTACAGATAAACTAGTCATCATCTGTGAGTAAAGTGTGTGTCACGTGGCGAGTATACATCACCACCAGTGGTCTCTATTCATCCAGTGATTGTCTGGTCACCGATGGAGTAGCGTGTTGGTTCACGTGAATTCAAATGGTAGGCAGGATGTCTTGGTAATTTGATGACTTGAATGACAGTGATTCAGTTACCATCAGAGTAGAATTATAATAAGGTAGCCTAAAATGAAGTCACTCAGTCCATCCTCACTCTGATAGATGTCTGAAACACCGCCTTCATAACTCTGCCAATTCCACCTCTGCGTCATTGTGATGACTGGGAAGAAATTGACGAGAATAGATACAGGCGATAGTCAGACAAATCTCCTATCCATCGACGATGTTGCCTGTTCACAAACCGTCAGCCTCCACCTTGACAGAAAACTGTTCACTCTTGTATGCTTACTTCCTCTTCTTCATCTCCATTGCTCTCATTTCATCTCTCCCCGACAAATTGACAATCACTCTGTTGTAACATGGTGAAGGAAATTCAAAGCTGTCGACAAAGTGTGTGTGCTTGTGTGGACTTCCACTATGTAAACGCTCTAATATTGTTTCGAGAAAGGCACTTCAATTCATTCCAGAAAACGAGAGAATTTCCCCTTGTCACAATCACAGCTCCCTCTGCATTCACACATCTCCCATCACATCGAATCAGATGGGACTCCAACCAACTGGAATAGACTCGAAATTGACGAAGAATTATATGGCTGGAAATTCATGTGAGAGACGAGACTAGAATCAAAATCGTTCTCAGTGGCGCAGATGCATCCACTCCCTGTGACTTATGATCTTCAATGAAATTGTTTTGTATTTCTTTATTACTCCTTTGTCTCACACCTCTGCTCACTGTTTCTATTATGCTTTTCTTGTACTTTCTTCTCTTGCTTCGCGTGCTACACGGAATGTGGCGACTTGAACTTCCGCACATTTACCTGGCGCCGGGTTCAGGGTGATCAAGAATGCTCTGACCCGGGTGGAGGCTCACCATTGCACCTCGGTGGGTTGAAACTCGCGACGGACCTAATCGGGTGCGCTCGGGCGTGTAGTTTTTGTCAGACAGACAGACAGACAGAAGAGAGGAGACGAGACGTGTTAGACGTCAAGCTGCTGATTTCTTGTGAATAACTACAACAAATAAACGCCACCTTACATTCTTTCCATCAGAAATATATTCCTGTCAATCTCTGTGTGTGTGTGTGTGTGTGTGTGTTAATTTTCGATTTACTTTCACACTGGTGATCATATCTACGTCGTGGTATTTATATTTACTTTTTATCAGTAATGTAACGAGGAAATGGAATGGAGCATTTTAGAAGATGCTGTCCACTCCATATTATTTGGAATAAATCGGTTACCATCATTGTCATTATCATCATTATTATTAATACTGTTGTAAGTAAGTTAGTTGGGACTGTGGAGAAAAGTATGAAATGGAGATGTGCTCTTGAATATTGATGATGCCCCCACCCCATCAGGAAACAGATATCAGTGATAAAGACTATAATCATATTTTTATTAATACCACTGAGATTCCTACGACACGTGTTGATGACGCCGCGCTGCACCGCGCCGTGCCACATCATTGCTATCTTAGTCAGTAGGAGATTAGTTTGGAAACGCGTCCATCACTCTTCTGCTCGGCGTCTACCACCGAAACACAACACCCATGTTATGTGTGTGTGTGTGTGTCTGTGTGATCTGATGTACATACTGGAGAGTGGAAACTGGAATTCTCGTCCGACTGATCAAAATACTTCACTTTTGTGGAGTAGTGGTAGAATGAATGGTAGGCGTGTGTGTGTGTGTGTTTGAACACAAACCAGTATGATGGCTGAATATTGATTATAGAAGATTGAGAAGGCGCATACTTGTTGACGGAATGAAGAAATGCTTGTGTGTTGTTGAACACACTCACCAATAATTATAATACAGAATACTTATGACCAGTGTACGAGTTGAAGTCTGTGCTGATGAGGTGATGAATTTGACAACGCGTAATTCTCTACAGAATAAAGAAACACTCGTGTTATTTGAGGTCAACATCACGCCATATGTGTCTCATAGATAATAATATTCAACATTCCTTCTCATATATAATTTCACTTCAGAAATAAATTAATTATAATAATGAAGAAAATAATAGCTCCATTACAAACAGTAATTTCGGTAGAAATATCCAACTTTCAGTCTGATCAACTAACTGCCAGATCTGAAATGCGATAACATTTCACACAGAATGTGTGGAGTCGGTAAGAACTGAACATAATGAAGAAGATTTCTACTTCAGGTGAATGATTTCCACGTAGTTGTGTTCTTTGATCTGGTTGGTTTATACTTGTGAAGGTTTCATTACCCCTCACTCTCACTAGGCTACATCACCACCGAATACTACAATTTGAATTGAAGTGAGCTTTAAGATTTCTCCACGAGTTCACTATAAGTCCTCCTCTATTCTGATGGGTGACTTTGAACGTGATTGGTTGTCTTAGCGTGTTTTCACACCCACCAGACTGCTTCTATCGGTATTGGGATTGACTGTTTCCTCGACCTGAAGTTTGACCCTGCGTGTGTGCTTGTGTGTGTGAGAGATTTCCTCCTTATCGATTGAGTGATTTCGTCTACGTCAATGTGTCTACTTATTGGCGATTCAGCGGAATACCGGGCTGGGTTCTAAAAATCCTCTAGCATTCTCGGTGTTTCCTTTGTCTAATATTTGAACGTTGGTTGTCCCAGTCGAATTGATGTCCGTGGTTGTCTGTATGCAGTAAGGCGATATGAGGGAGTGGATATCATCACGTCTTTTCATGGTTAGCGAATATTCATGGATACGAAGACAAGGAGACGTCCACTTTGGCCAATGTAGTGTTTTTTGCAGTCGTTGCAACTTATTTTGTAGATGTTGATGATGTTGGTTTTATCTTCTTTCGTTGTTGAGTCTTCCGATTGACACGGAATCAGCTGAGTAAAGTGATTCTGTTGGTTTGCCTGTGAGATCAATTCCTTACTGTTTGAAGAGTAATGCAGTGATTTCTGACACGTCCTTTATATCTGATAGGGCGATTTTCTTTGTGTTTCTCTTGGCTGACTATGATTCGGTTGGCTAGCTGGCTGGCTTCGGGGTAGATGTCTTTTGATGATGTTTCATAGATATTCATTCTTTTAGAAGACGTCCATAAGATATCCTTCTTCAAATTTCCTTAGGATGGAAGTGCTGTAATTAGTTCTAGCCCTCTCGGATACTGTTTGCACACAACCAGTTTTGTGTATCATAAGGTTGTTGCTGTTGTAATTCAGTATTTGGTCTGTGTGAGTCAATTTTCTACAAACTTGAGTTTCTAATGCTCCTATTGTTGTTTGCTTGACTAAGATGTCCAAAAATGAGATTGGGTAGTAGTGGTTGGGGCTGGCTTGTGGGTCATCGAAAAATAGCACTCAAACAGTTTGAACTCAGGAGAACAGCTCACACTGTGCACAGATGCGAGTAACTACAGCATAGGCAAAGAACTTAGACAAGGTGAAGGAGTTGTCAAATACGCCAGTCGTATTTTAACAAATACAGAACAGAAGTATTCAACAATAGAAAAGGAATGTTTGGCAATAATATGGTCGGTAGCAAAATGGAGACCGTATTTACTCAGCCAACGGTTTCACATCGAAACTGATCAGAAGCCGCTAGATTGTCTGAGTACGGCAAAAGTCCCACGTGGGAAACAGTCACTGTGGATGTTGCGCCTACAAGAGTACGACATCACAATCTTACACGTCCCTGGGAAAGAAACCATTTCGGAAGACTTTTTATCTAGACTGAAGGATGAAATGCAGTTACCGGAGATTGTTTACGGAAGCCACACATTGGATCAACACCAGTTTAGACTTTCCGGTGGTCAGAAATCAGACGCTACTCTGAATACAGTCAAACATGTGACCACTAATGGAATAGAAGTGAATCAACCCACTACAAGTAAGGATCTCAAAACGATGATTAAACAGAAATATAGATTACTAGTGGACACCTACGGAACTCTGACTTGGCGAGAGAACTATGGAGATTGGTTAGTGGCAATACTTCAATCTCTACGCCATGTGATGATACTTGAATTTCCCAGCTAGTGCATACATAAGTAGTCAGAACAACCGACCTCTTAAGACAAAGCATGCACTGGCCAGGTATGAGAGAAGATGTGGCAAAATATGTACTTGGATGTCCACAGTGCCAGTTGATGAAAGGAGATCGGTGCATACTACCGCCTCTGCAGTTAATCCCATTTACGCACTGTTATACTCGATTTTATTCTAACTATCTAGCCATTCAATAAAGCTGAAACTTACTCTTTGTTCATATTCCCCGCTTTCCTAAACTCTGGCTGCTTTGATTACAAACACAACAGCACCAATGCTTGGGAAAAGCTATATTTTCATAGAAAGCATCATATTCTCCATGGTAAGAACAACATGGTTAGCATTAGACATTGCAAATGTATACTGTCATTCCAAGGACTCCGTAGCCCCTCAGTGGTGACCTTAGTGATGTGTTTACAGTTCAAAGTTCATACGAACCTGTTCTGATTGCTTGTGCTACAATTCAACAATCTAAACTTTCGATAAAGTTCTAAATGATGACATTTCACGATTGATATCTATAACATATTTGATCGAACCCATAAAACTGACATGCATTTCATACAAACCTACCAGTTTTTAGGTAATATAAATTTTGAAAAAAGTTAATGCGTAAAAGTGTTTATTATTATCATTATTGCTCCCTTGGGTTCCTAGTGGAACATAGGGCTTCAACTGCACGTCTCCCTTTGCATCTGTCTTCCTTCTGCTGTACTTTTCACTTGCATTCCTGTTAGTTAGTCCATACTCTTTCAACTCCTCTTCACACGATCTCCTCCATGTCACCCACCCTTGCACTGACGTCCCACTCGCCGCTTCCCTTTCGGCTTCCACTCGAGGGCTTGACGCGCGATGTCACCCAGTGGTCTCCTCAGCGAGTTTCCGACCCATCTCCACTTTCTCCTGCATATTTTTTAGCTGGCGATTGCTTCTTGTTTTGTTTTGTTTGTTCCCATAGTTCTTTGATGGTAATTCTTTCCAGCCATCTGATCTTCAATATAGAACGAAGACAGTTGTTAATACAGGTCTGCAACCTTTTGGAAATGTTCTTTGTGACCCTCCAAGTTTCTGATCCGTATAGAAGAACTGACTGACTTTACATTTGTATTGAAAATCCGACTGAATTTTGTTGTTAATGCTGAGTGACGAAGATTTCCAGATTGGTTGTTTCAGGTTGATGGATGTGTTTCTCTCTCGCCAAGTCAGACGAGAGAACTATAGAGATTGGTTAGTGGAAATACCTCAATCTCCAAAGAGAAGACTAGACACATCACACTAGTGCATCGGTGGCACAGAGGTTGGGACTCTCGCCAACCATCCACGTGGTCCAAGGTTCGACCCCTGCTGACGAACACCTGATATCTATGGTTGACATGCAAAAGTTGGGCTACCGATATCCATACTGAAAATTCCATACTTGTACCGAAAAATACAGTGTGGAATCAAGCTGTAATCAAAAAAATTAAAGTAATAAAAATAGTTACTAGTGTCAAATCAAAATATCCACTACAGTCCTACAGGAGGTGAATCACGAGCCCGAATAGCTCAGTGGTAACGTCTCTGACTGCAGCACTGGGTGACGCGTATTCGAATATCAGAAGGGACATGGGTTGCTTCAAGGATGCAGATACGCCTTGCTGACGCTGGTGAGTGCCAACTAGCACGAAACCTAGGTCCAAGTCTTCCTGCCGATTACCTTCAACCATCTAATATTCATCAGTGCATACATAATTAGTCAGAACAACCGACCTCTTAAGACAAAGCATGCACTGGCCAGGTATGAGAGAAGATGTGGCAAAATATGTACTTGGATGTCCACAGTGCCAGTTGATGAAAGGAGATCGGTGCATACTACCGCCTCTGCAGTTAATTCCATTTACTGCACCAGGTGTCTTGTTGTCCGTAGATGTGATGGGCCCACCTATGCAGACATCCAGTTGCAATCAATACCTCCTGGTGGCAACGGAACACACTACACGTTGGGTAGACGCCGTCGTGATCTCTGATCAACGTGCAAAGACCATGACTGACTCAGTAGTTCGACACATCACTGCAGACCATGGTGTACCAAAACGGATATTGACAGATCAGGACAGTTGTTTTCAAAGCGAAGAATTTACCTACCGTTTGTAACAGCTAGATATCAAGATAATCAGAACAACACCCATATCATCCCCAAATGAATATTCCAACCATACACTGAAGGAGGTGCTGGCCTCGAAGGAAGTTAACTAGGTTGATGGAGCTTCCATCCTGGAAACAACAAAGAAGTCATCATTTCCGCTGATTTATGAGAGGAAACCACAACTACCAATACACTGCAAAACTTGGCCACTCCATCAAGAGTGGAATAATGACGGGACTGTGAACGGAACACAAAGACGCCTTCAGGAATGTGAGGCGTAAACATAGGATGCCATTGAATGAGAACAGGAGGGAGAAAAGATATGAGCTTAGCAAAAGATATGAGCCCAGTGTTACTCTCACTCAAAGGGATGGTGGAGATTCAGTTTATTGTTGACAGTGAGGCTTTCAGACAAGTAGATAGTGATATTGATGGAATCTCTCCACTCAGTCTGAAATCTGAAAATTATCCAGTGAGAAAATGGTAGTTCTACAAATTTTGTAGAGAAGAGTATACGCGAAAGGAACGCGAAAATCAGAATGAGTTCGAAATCACCACATTCATCTACTGTGTTTACCAGTGAATAACATACCGTCGTCTCATATATATACACCCCTTCCTACTCTTCCTCACCTGACAAACTTCACAGCATTCGTCACCGTCTGTTGATTATCACTATAACTATTTTGAACATTTGATGAGCTATTCCATATTAAAAACACAGTTTTTCTTCAGCGAAGAAATTTCTTTTCAACGACTTCATTTTCAAGCTGTACAGTCGTATTTATATTACAGAAAAAGTTTATTAGGCGGCACTAAATAATTGCTCAGTCAATGTACGTATATATGTGATAAAAGTTATAAGGGGTAGAGTTGAAGTGGATAAATTACAAAAAAATTAAAGATTGTTCTATAACAAAAATGTCAAGTGTTATCTAAAAATTTTAAAAAATTAGGAGTACGATTACGATAAGAATGAAGATGTGAAGTGAAGTGGAAAGAATTCAAGTGGTAAAATAAAATAAAAACTAGAAAATTAAAACAATTAGTCCCTTTGATAAATTTGAACAAGGCATTAAGAAGACAAATTTCGCGAGATGATATCATTTCGTAGTTTCTTTACAACCGCTTTACAACTAACATGGTTAACAATGATAAAATAAAGTTCATGAAAATTACTCAGTTAAATAAAAACAAAAGTACATACTAATGACCAATCATATTAAGATAGGTCATGCAGTCCAGGGTAGGCGAAGATTGAAGTCTATTGATTTTTGTACACACAGTTTAGGCTGTATGTGATTAATCCAAAGTGCTTCCATCACCTTCAATAACCTTGAATTAGAGTTATGTGAAATAATTGTGAAACAGTCATTAATATTTATTTTGTGACCAGACATTAATAAGTGTTTTGCAATGGATGATGCTGGATTTCTATTAAGATTAATCGCGTTAGGATTTTCGATATGATTTACTAGCCATTTTGGAATATGTTCTTTTCGACGACATTGGAACATTCTGTTAGTTCTACCTATATAGGTGTCACCGCAGCTGCAGGTGAACTTGTAGATACAGTTTGAAGTAGAGTCCACAGAATTTCGTCCTTTAATCGTAGGAACAGGGATCGAAAATGTTCGGCAAGTGAGAAAAAGAGATGCGGCGTAGAATGTGCGTTTGATGGCTGATCGAAGTCTTTGAGTTGTCAACTGCATAATCTGGTCGCCCTTGAATGGTAGATTAATAAAGATGGCTTTCTTTGGTACAGAAGCTGTCTTTTCGAGATGTGGTTTTTCTTTGCTGTGACAAGTGATAAAGCTCTCCGGATAACCATTAGCTAATAAAACTGAATGTACATGTCGAAGCTCATCCATCAGTGTGTCACTCGTGCATATTTTTCGGGCCCTTGAGAACAAACATTTCACTAGGGAACGTTTATACTGGATAGGAACAAAACTGGTAAAATGAAGATATTGTCCAGTCCATGTTTGTTTACGAAAAATAGAGCGCTGAATCGTTCCATCATTTCTCCTAATCATAGTAATATCCAGGAAACCGAGTTTGTTATTCGATTCTAGTTCGGAAGTCACTCGAATATTTGGATGAATATGATTAAATAGAGTAATGAAGTTTTCAATAGATTCACTATTATTACCAATAATAAGAGTATCATCAACATAACGTTTATACAGCATAAATCCTCCAAGCATACCTTGCATTTGTTTCTCTAATTTCGACATAAATATATCTGCTAACAGGGGCCCCAGAGGGCTCCCCATCGCAACACCATCGATTTGTTTATATGCCTTTTCTTGGAATGTGAATCTAATATTTTCTGTACACATTAAGATTATGTCTTTGATGTAAGTGACGGGAATGGGTAAGTTTATGCCGTTGCTTGTGATGTAATCGCAAATAAAATTGTAAAGCGGTTGTAAGAAACTACGAAATGATATCATCTCGCGAAATTTGTCTTCTTAATGCCTTGTTCAAAAACTAGAAAGAAAATTATTATGACCAAGGTAAAGAAAGGGGTTTGACAAAACGCTTTTGAACACATAATTTAGGTTTCTGTTCATGTATAGCTAAAGCTTCGGCTAGCTATGCATAAGTGAAGAAAACGTAAACTTTTGGATCGATTCGATTTTGCCGTGTATATAACTTTGAAAGATGAATCCCGTGGGGCTAAATGACTAGACTCTAACATATTAGTTTGTTTATTAGATGTATCACACAGTGAAACAGTATTATAACATATTGGATGACGTTTCAGTGAAAATAGGATTGGTGAAATATTTAAATGACAGAGCACAAAAACTAAGTAGTACCAAGGAAAATCTAAGACAGGAAGTGATACACATAAAAGAAGCCTTGAAACTTAATAATTATCCGGATAAATTAATCAGGAAATATGTAGGGAAATTTAAAAATAAAATAAATAATGATAGTAGCGATAGTGATAATAATAATAATAATAATAATAATAATAATAATAATGACGACAACAACAATAAGGAATCTAAATCATCAGTAGTAGTTCCAAACGAGGAAGGAACCTCGGAAACCACCTTACGCAGAATTCTTAACAAGGCAGGCAGGAATAAAAGTGGCTGGCATTCAAACCAACCACAAACTCAATTAGAAACAAGCTTGTCGTTAAAGGATCAATCCTGTGGAGACTTTAAAACAAAACAATTTAGTTTATCTAATATCCTGCTTGAAATGGTTGTCAGGTCAAATAGATAGGTGAAACTAGTTGAACAGGGGCAGTCAGACTAGCCGAGCATAAAAACCTAAAAGCAAAATCTAGATAAGAAATCTAGAGAGTAGTTCAGCCGTAGATAGCAGTCACTATATGCAATTACACACAACCATACAACAGGATGGGATAGGATTACAGTTTTAAAATCTTATGTAACAGGATGTAGGGAGAGATTGACGGAAGCTTTGTTTATCGGATCAACTGAATAAAAATACATGTAATAGGAATGATTCAACACCTGCCCACTCGGATATCTGGAAAATTCTACTACCTCAACGATGACAAACAGGAGAGGACAAAGAAAACAATTATAAAACTCAAGTTTCAAAGTCGTGTGATTATAATTTGATGGCATGATTATGAACAATAATGAATTGTGTTCGATACCTTGTCATCCAGTGAAACAATAATACTTGTCGTCATATAATCCCTACATTTCGTTATCACCTTCGTGAGTTGAACTTATATTCGATTTACTCCATTTGTTTTCCTATATTTTTGTAGTAATCACATCGCTGAATACTACTCACCCATGAAATGTACCTATCTGTGGATAAGAAATGCACAGTCGGATCAGTTTATTTCTTCTTTTTTTTCAATCTCACTGTATCTCATATTCTAAAGGAGTGCATATTTCAACTGCACTAGAATGACAATTCGATTAAGTGACAGTCTGTTTTGTACTTCTGGCTCACCCAACACAATATCTGTTTGAATTCCAGCTTGTCTGAACTAACGTTTATGTTCTCACATTCATGAGATCTTCCTGTGGATTCTGATGAAAAAATTTATCGATAAGAGTGAAATTAACATAAATGATTCCTTTTCTATATTTTGGTTTGTAAGGGTTAGTTATGCTTTCACGAGTTGCTCGCTAGTCACTTGCTATAAGATGGAGTTTCCTGGAGTAAGTTCTAGTGATAAGTCGTGACCAGTGAGGTCCATCCAGATATCACGTGTGTGGATGGATGTTCCACCAACGACAATGGTTGGGGTCTCGCTAAATCGCGAATTGGTAGAAGTTCGAATCCATGAGCCATTGAATCGGGTCAGATACCAGTGGCTGAATGGTATACTAGCTCGTTAGCCTTGTAACCGGAAGGTCCTGGGTTCGAACCCCCCTGTGTTGTGTGTGCGTACTGGAGATGATTTGCAAACTAGGATGAGCTAGCTGTCCAGTACTCCTTAATGGTTTTCACTGGTTCTCTAACTGATATCAATACGTGATCAACTCATATAAACGATTCCTGCCAAGATTATGTCCGAATGTGTGTTGATTGAGCAGCATTGAACTGCAAGGGATACAATATTCAGCTTCAGTTTTAAGATGAGTAAGGCTAATTCAAATCTTTGTAAAGCTGGATGACTGACTTTTCAACTCTGTGGTGTCTTCCATGGTGTATCACACACACACACACACACACACACACACACACACACACACAAGTGTGCTTGTGGATACCATGTGGACGTCATCCCATAAATTATTCTTACTATTTGGATTAAAAAGTTTTTGCATATGGACGGATTTTAGACCACCTATCAGATTCCACCGATTTATGATATCCGTCGCCTGACATCATGAGGCATTGTTTCACTCACCAATCACAACACTTACACTATTCCACAAATAAAAACGTTGAAATTATGATTATTGTAATCAACCAATGATCAGATGACAAAAATTAATTGTGACTGCTTGTTGTGGTATAAATATAAGCGGATGGAAAGTCATTTACCATAAAAGAAGAAGATGGTCTACTTTGCATACAACCACCAGGTGGCTTTCGTTGCTCTCTTGGCATTTGCAGCCATAAATTCAGGTAAGCATTTTATTTTTCTTAAAAAAGATGGTTGGTATATTTGTGGCTTAATTCTTATGAAATGTTCGCCTTATTCACTAACACTGTAGAATATTTCGCTAGTTACTATCATAGGTCTCATTCTTGTTAGTTGAGCTTTTACTCCGGAATAGTCACTTGCTGTAAATGATTTCGCCTCATCATCATTCTCATCTTGGTTAACAGATAGATGTTGACCAACAGTGCAGAGTTGTACTCGTCAAGGCGTCTCTCCTTTTAATTCTGATTCACAAATTGTGTGTCTATTCACAGTGTTGCACAATGACATGTTCTCTCATTCACATAATGTTTTTTGGGGCTAAAACATTTCTAAAATTTTGAGATGATGTGTTTCTGCATTGTATTGCATTGTATTGGCAATACATAAAACGCTCTAGAAGAGTTTGACACATTTCAAGTAGAGAAATTGTTCTAATAATCTTTACATTTCATTTCAAGGCGAATCAACAAATGTCACTGAAATTGGAAAGAGGCTAAAAGAAACTGAAAGTAAGAATGACTGTGATATGTATCCACATATATATATTTATGTGTGTGTGCATGTTGGTCTCTCTTTCTGTTTGCTCGGTTAGTCTGTGACCACTTCACTTGTATGGACTTGTCTCCTTTAATAATGTGTATTCTCCTTATATTATATTATATATAATATGAGTGTTTGTTGACAGTCCGTTGCTTGGTGACATATATCCATATATGTTTGTTGGCATGTCTGCTATATTCGCTATGTATAATTGGATCGACACTCCATTATAATTAGCCATTCATGTTAAGACTGTCTAATGATTTTTCCCACGCTTTGTCTGAATTATTTATATATATTCGCATTCTCAATTTGTGTGGACTACTTTACTTTACAACTACTTTACTTACTTACCACTTTGATGTGAGACCATTTATTTTCGTCTCCTTGTGTTTGGACAATAGAAGTATCATCGCAAACCTAGTGGTCTTCTGATTTCCGCCTTCTCGCGTCAGGACTATTAGTTTCTCGACCAGACCATAACAATAATTTAGCGACGAGTACATAACAATTTGGCGACGGGGAAAACTAGTACATAACAGACTGACATGCGTATTATTTAACTATATATTAATCGACTTAAGAATTTATCATGAAAATAATTTAAGAATGACGAAAGTTTTACAATGATTGTTGTAGGCATTGTCTTCTTCGACCACCCCGGTAAATTGATACAATATCATTCAAGACAGTGTGGAGAATGATCAGCATAAAAGCAGTGCAGTAGTGATTCTATTATCAAAGTGTACTGAATGGCTTAAGTGAATGCGACATTCTTTCACACATTTTTAATGAAACTATTTTCATACCAATTCATACCAAAATATTCTCATTTCCTTACAGATAAAATATTCGAACTAAGTAATGTACTGAAAAATGGAGAACCGGGTGTAGAACTCTTAATGGGTAAGTAAAACATAATGCCTTATTTTTGACAATGTCTTTAGAATTGACGAAAATATGCCTTGAAGCATATACTTTCAAAATTATCACTATGATGACATCAATGCACATCCAATGTGTGTTATCCGACTCTTTTTTTCCCTTCACATTTCTCAGTGGAACATAGGGAGGGCTTCACTGAAGCTAGTGGCTTGAAGACTGTGTAGCAGTGTTTGCTTTCCAGGATCGGGAGTTGCTAGCCAGCCTCATACCCAACCTTTCCTTTTTACCAGCATTATTTCTAGTTTAGCGAGGTAAAGGAGTGCGTCCAGTGGCCGCAGGATTGAACCCCGGACCATGCGCATAGCATAGCATATCTAATAGGTAAACAGAGAATAACAGGCTTAAAATACACGTCTCTACTCTATAAGTTGTAAACTTTTAACCCTTTTCACTTTTCTTTACTTTGGTTTTTCCCAGACGAGATTCTAAATAGGAATGCCAGCTTATACGAAGAAATTGAAAAGCGTAAGCAAGTTGAATTTATTGCAGTGATGAACGATCTATTTTTAGATATGAATTGCCTGAAAACTGCATACGTATACGAGTACGGAGAGACAGCATTTAACGGTGAGTTCTATCAGAAATACTCATCAGCTGCAAACTACCTGAAATTACAATGGTTATAAATAATAACATTTCGTACTTCACTGTTTGAAAGGCAATAGAGAAAACATTATAAGGTGAACGCATCTGGAATTAGATACCATGTGTGTGGATGGATGTCCCACAAACGACAATGGTTGAGGTCGCGCCAAATCACAAATTAGTAGAAGTTAGAATTCATGGATTGGCCATTGAATCGGGTCAAGTGCCAGTCGCTGAATGGTCTACGAGCTCGCCAGCCTTGTAACCGGAAAGTCGCGGGTTCGAATCCTGTTGGTGGGTGCGTACTGCCGATGATTCCCAAACTACGATGAAACATCCGCTGTCCAGTACTCACTGGTTTTCTATGGTTCTCTAACTGATATCAATCCGTGATCAACTCGTAAAAACATAACTAATCCTTATAAAACCAAACTACAGAATATATTTGGTTCCCTTGATAAATTTCAATGGAGAAAGAAAGACAAAATATACAGTATAATTTAATGATATCATCAGTCTATTTCACAGGTCCTCATCAGCTGCACACCACTACCTGAAATTACAATGGTTATAAATAATAACATTTCATACTTCATTGTTTCAAAGATAATAGAGAAAACATTACAAGGTGAAAGCATCTGGAATATAAGTATTACAATCTAGGTCACCATCAATTTATATACTGTCAAACTATGAAAAAAGAAAAAAAGGGGGGCGTAAGAGAAGACAGAAAACAGGAAAATCTAATAAACAGTGTCAACATGGCAACCCAAGAAGGTCAAAGTTCATCAAAAGTTGAAAACTTGCTTAGTGAGTTGAGCTCACTAGTGTGTATGACTAATCAGTGTAATGAAAGTGATGTGGTTACCAAGGGAGTGAGAGATTGACCACACTGTCTCTTTCTGTATGCATAAGTTTGGTCTGTGACGTTTGATTGCAATTGCTTCAGCAGTAAATCGTAGTAGATTCGCTGTCCTTTTAGTCTGCAGCTGATGAGAACCTGTGAAACAGAATGATGATATCATTAAATTATACTGCAAATCTGGTCTTTCTTTCTCTATCAAAATATAATTTTATTCACCAAAATTTGTTCACCACATTGAGTCATCATCTAATAAATCTTCTGAATTCATTCTCGTTGTGATACACTTACAGTTGATGATATGCTCTCTGTGTGTGTGTGTGTGTCTCTCTCCCTTCTTGATCATTTCAATAATTAACGCGCGTATTCAACTTTGGCTTGATGAATGTTTGATCATAGCAACTGTTAAATATACCCAGTCTCTTGATGTTTTTCATAGAGATTTTAATTCGTCTGAAAAGTGGTAAGCTAAATATTTTGAATCATTTCTATACTTATCTACCATCATTAATTATTTCTTGTCAATATTCCTGGCTAACAAATAATCTTCTCGCCTGGCTTACATATATTCACGCGTTACCATCTCAAGTGTGATTATTTCATTCCTGACTTTTATTTGCTAATGTCGAATACAGATGGAGAATTTCTTTGTGCACCGATGAAGATGAGGAAGGAAGTGATTGACAACAGATATTTTACTTGCTGTGGTGTTTGATCATTTCGTATATTCATTGACAAATCAGTGATTGTGTTTGCAGTTTACATGTATACGTGTGTAAACGTATTAGATAGAAAACAATTGGGAATGGTTTGATCTGTGTGAAACTCATTTATTTACAGAAGGTGGCGAGAATTTAAACCATACAATACATTGTTGCCAACATGAAGCCTCAGTATATCGGAGTAAGTAGAATTTTATTAGGCTAATCAGTCTGGATTACTTCGTCTGTGTGTGTGTGTGTGAAGTAACGATTTTCGAAATGTCAGTCTCCGCAAATCTATTGCAAATTTGCGTGAATAATAATCAAACTGTTTCTCTACTCTTACTTACCGATAAATAGAAAAGAAGGAGGCGTTCCCTGCGGACATATGTCATCAACATATATCTCCAGAAAATAAAAAAAGTATTCTTCGTTTGTTCCTTTTTACTATTATTATTATTTTATGATGAAATGAATAGAAACATTTTCATATACACCCAAAATGAAGGTTATATTTTCACATGTGATAATACTTTCATAATGATTTGAATTCATGAACATCTACTTCGTATTGTACGATAGTCTATGATGAGGATTCTCCAAGAGTCAAAAATTAATGTATGAAGGAGGATGAACGATGAGTTTAGGATCTGTTTAGGATGCTGTCAGTCATCTACAAATGAAAATGTTCAGGTGGTGTGAATGGAAGACAATCTTATGAACATGCAACTGAATGGTGACATGATGATTGCAGTTTGAACATTGTACAATGTTAAAATTATTATACAAATGGATTAAACGAGTTTGTACAATGAGTGGTCAACTGCTCGAATCTGTGCGTGTAACAGATTACTTTGCATCATTTTATGTCACATAATTTTGTGTTCAAATCTTATAATTTTTTATTCTAAGAATTCCACTTTATAAGATATTCATTCCTTCATGAACTGTTTCAGATTCGGATCTACTGGTTGATCAAACAAGCCTCATGTTCCTTGTTAAACAATGGCTTGCTGTTAATTTTTGTGAGTTCATTTTCTCCCGTATGATTAGATTTCACAGTTGGAGGGTGTAAAGACAGTGATGTGATTGTGCAAACAGTCAGTGCTTATCTAATGCTAATTATCAGACAAACTCACTGGTCGTCAACAATCCCTTCTCTCTGATCAATTCAAATATTTTCTAATCTCTTCTTTCATTTCTAGTTTTCAAGAACCTGTACACAACACAGTTGATGATGTTGACAGGTGAGATATAATATTTCGCATCATCAACTTCCACTTTCAATCCTACGAAATTGACACTACGAGGATAATGTCTGTTAGTGGAGTTCTGGTCAAAATCTTCAAGATACGAAATGTGAGACAGTCTGGACTGAGGATGATGAGTAGGCAAATTACAACACAGGATTAAGATATACACTGCAACAGTTAGATGATATTTTTTTTTCACCGTCGACTATTCTCTCACCATACAGCACAAATATAGGTGAATGACTGTGTGTGTGGATTCAATGCGAATCTCGAATACGCTTGTTTAATCGAATGGTGAAAGCATTATCAGTGACGGTGTAAGTTTCCGTGCGGAAATCTCCCAATGAATAGTATCATGGCACTTCTAAATAGATGGTATCATGAATGTATGAGAATACAAGTGCCCATTGCATAGGCGTCACTGAGGCTGAGCAAGCCAGCCAGTGAAATCCATACTACCCGTAGTGAATTATTGAAATGTAGCAACTCATGTAACCGGTCAAATGATGAAAACTTAAGTTATCACTCATTGAAAATATTCAGAATTCTCGAATTCTATGAATAAGCACACATTGTAGGAACAATCACCCTCCTCTCTGGCTTACGTATTTCTTGATTATTTCACCACTTACATATTTCATCCAATAATATCACCAACTGATTTTATTCTCATACAGGAAATTGAAGAGAAGTAACAGTATGAATGTCAGAGTCAGCGTACTACTGAGTACATATGGATTGTTGAAGCTTTCGTAAATATTAATTTTATTTTTAATTATAATTAAATAAATCAATTTTCTGTTTTACCACTCTGTCTTCATGAATTGAAACTTTATTCATCTGCTGCCTATGGTCAAGTGTATCGTTAATATTTGAATCCGCGATAGAATATTATGTAGTGGGCTGTTGTCGTCATCGACATGGATGTGTTGATGTAAGATTGGTCATCAGGTGGCTGTTATTAGAATGGGTCTCTTCTTCAGTAAAGTGTGCTTGAGATAACTTCTAAGAGGAAACGGGTGTTTTTATATGGCATAAATTGTCCAATGTATGTCATAAACGCACATGAGTTATATGGTAGATACAATCGGATCTACTATTTTATTGGTAAACAGAAGTTGAAATATCTATACAGAGTATAAGTGAATTCAATTCGAATATAGTTCAAGCCATTCCTCAGGTGGACGAGGAGGAGGTGATCACGGATAACACGAACTAAATGCACGAAAAGGAAACGCCATTCATTTCATAAGGAATAAGTGGCTAGATGTTAGGCATCAATACCAGTAACTAATATAGTTAAAACAGAATTGAATACAGACACATGGAATGTCATGGAGATGTGCTGATATGTCTACAGAATAAGCATTCAGAAACAGATATTGTAAAGACCGAAGCTAAATCATTACGGTATGAACGAAGAGAACCGTCCATTTTCTCTGTACGGAACTTCCTAGAAAGACAGAAAGTAGAAAACCGCTCGAAAGAAAGGCCAAAAGAGGCAATATGGTCGAAGAATATACCTGGTCCCATTCAGTAAAAATAAGACTCATATAAAAAAAAGAGATCAACAGGAAGCAATATATGTAGATGCCGAAAAATTCATGAAAAAATAAATAATAACGATGAAAATTCAATAAATTCAAAAAAATGTCGATAGATAGACATATAGAAAGACAGACAATTAGACACATAGACAAACAGAGAGACAGACAGAGAGAGAGAGATAGACAGACAGACAGAGAGACAGACAGACAGACAGACAGACAGATAGACAGACAGACAGACAGACAGACAGACAGACAGACAGACAGACAGACAGACAGACAGACAGACAGACAGACAGACAGACAGACAGACAGATAGATAGATAGATAGATAGATAGATAGATAGATAGATAGATAGATAGATAGATAGATAGATAGATAGATAGATAGATAGATAGATAGATAGATAGATAGATAGATAGATAGATAGATAGATAGATAGATAGATAGATAGATAGATAGATAGATAGATAGATAGATAGATAGATAGATAGATAGATAGATAGATAGATAGATAGATAGATAGATAGATAGATAGATAGATAGATAGATAGATAGATAGATAGATAGATAGATAGATAGATAGATAGATAGATAGATAGATAGATAGATAGATAGATAGATAGATAGATAGATAGATAGATAGATAGATAGATAGATAGATAGATAGATAGATAGATAGATAGATAGATAGATAGATAGATAGATAGATAGATAGATAGATAGATAGATAGATAGATAGATAGATAGATAGATAGATAGATAGATAGATAGATAGATAGATAGATAGATAGATAGATAGATAGATAGATAGATAGATAGATAGATAGATAGATAGATAGATAGATAGATAGATAGATAGATAGATAGATAGATAGATAGATAGATAGATAGATAGATAGATAGATAGATAGATAGATAGATAGATAGATAGATAGATAGATAGATAGATAGATAGATAGATAGATAGATAGATAGATAGATAGATAGATAGATAGATAGATAGATAGATAGATAGATAGATAGATAGATAGATAGATAGATAGATAGATAGATAGATAGATAGATAGATAGATAGATAGATAGATAGATAGATAGATAGATAGATAGATAGATAGATAGATAGATAGATAGATAGATAGATAGATAGATAGATAGATAGATAGATAGATAGATAGATAGATAGATAGATAGATAGATAGATAGATAGATAGATAGATAGATAGATAGATAGATAGATAGATAGATAGATAGATAGATAGATAGATAGATAGATAGATAGATAGATAGATAGATAGATAGATAGATAGATAGATAGATAGATAGATAGATAGATTGTTAAATAGATCTACGACATATAAATATCTATTAAAAATGATTCTAACGGACTCCCCATGGCATCACCATCAACTTGGCGGGTACAGTTGCCTTCAAATGTAAACCTGACATTGTTAGTACACAGAAGCAAGAAATCCCTCAATAGTAAGATATAGGGAACGGGGTGAAAAATTGTTTGTGGAAATGTAATCACACAAAATATTAACTGTTTTGGTCAAAGGCACATTTGTACATAGCGAGTTTACATCAAAAGAATACATGTTCTTGCTCATAATATTAATATTACTATCGTCAAGCTCATCAATCAATTCAAATGTATCTTTTAACACATACTTACAGAATTGTGTTTTGACTGAATTCAATAATTCTACTAACCAGCATTTAGCAAGTTTTTGCGTTGGGGATTTGCACAAGTGCATTACACGATTTAGACAAATTACGTCTTCTTATTGCTTCGTCTAAATTCATAAAGGGAACTAAATATTTTAGATTTTTAAAGAGAAGGCTCCTTCCACACACTATCAAAAGTTTAGATGAATTTGTTAACCTTAGGTGGAGAATTATCATCGAACTTAACACGTTCGAATTTTATGAATTATGTATTAAAAATCATTCCTTCCCTAGGCAAGTTTATAAAACTTTGAAATTCAGTAAATTACAACCAAATATTGAATTGAATTTTTGATTTTCCCGTCGATTGACTGAACCGAAGTGTTCAGTCTCAGGTTGATATGTCGGCTTGTTGTGCAGATGCTTCGACGATGTCTGCGTCGGTGGCACAGTGGTTAGAACTCTCGCCGACCATTCACATAGTCCGGGGTTCGAGCCCGCACCGACGCACATCTGATATCTATGGTCGGCCTGCAAAACTTGGGCTACCGATATCCATGCTGAAAATTCCATACTTGTTCCAAAAATACAGTGTGGAATCAAGCTGTAAATCAAAAAAAAAAATAAAAAAAATAAAAAAATAAAAATGTCTGGGCATTTAATTAGTAAACAATTGGTGGATGGAGGCTAGCAGTGGAATACAGGATGAGCATTTCGTCCTAAGTGGTCTAGTGGATAACGCTTTGGCGTTTGAAACTATGGGCACTGGGTTCGAGCCTCGGTGGGAACATCATCACTCACTGAGAAATGCAGATACATCCAGCTGACGAGTCCCAAAGAGGACGAAATGCGCATTCTGGATTTCACTGCTAGCCACCATTCACCAATTGTATACAACCAAATATCTCTAATCTTGTTCGTCTGAAAAAGTCACATATCGAAAATGTTAAACAAACGTTACAAGGACTACTTGTTCTTCATACCGATGCGTCACTTATTTTATCTGAATTATCAATAATATGCCACATGAAATTTCTTCAGTTTTGCAAAGGTGTTATTCAGGAAACAAAGACAAATACACAAAATAAGTTGAAGAGTTCAATTGATGATCGAAACCGCATAGATCTTTTTCAGGTGAATCCTGATAAGTATGTTACAAATCTTTCTGATATTACTCTATCTACTCATCAGAAAGGAGCTTTATCCCTTGAAATTAAATTTTGTGTTCCTCGCAGCTCAATTTACGGATTTAGCCATCCATGCTAAGTTTGAAAACTTAAATGACCAACTCAAACCTCTTTCCGCAACATCCGATGAAGATCGGGGTTGGTTTAAGGCCAAAATGGTGGATATAGCTCACCAGTTTTTAAACAACAACCCAAAGGAGAAAAGTATTTTAAATTCCCAGCATTTCAAAGCCTTGAAAGAGCTACGGGAAAATTCTAATATAATTATTACGAAACCTGATAAAGGTTTTAGAGTCGTCATTATGAATAAAAGTGACTACAAATTTAAAATGATGTCTATTCTTGATGATAAGAGCAAATTTAGCCATGATCCCTCCTCAGAAGATATTCAGTTGTTACAGGGCACAGTGACAGCTAATCTAATGAAGCTTCATGGCCTAAATGCTATAAGTAAAGATAAATTTGACTCATTAAAACCATCAGATTGTAAATTCCCACATATGTGTGGGTTACCAAAAATACATAAACCCAATAATCCTCTACGTCCTATATTGTCATTGTGCAAATCCCCAACGCATAAACTTGCTAAATGCTGGTTAGTAGAATTATTGAATTCAGTCAAAACACAGTTCTGTAAGTATGTGTTAAAAGATACATTTGAATTGATTGATGTTCTTGACGATAGTAATATTAATATTATGAGCAAGAACATGTATTATTTTGATGTAAACTCGCTATGTACAAATGTGCCTTTGACCAAAACAGTTGATATTTTGTGTGATTACATTTCCACAAACAAATTTTCACCCCGTTCCCTATATCTTACTATTGAGGGATTTCTTACTTCTGTGTACTAACAATGTCAGGTTTACATTTGAAGGCAATTTATTTTATTTTTATTTTTGATTACAGCTTGATTCCACACTGTATTTTTGGTACAAGCATGGAATTTTCAGCATGGATATCGGTAGCCCAAATTTTGCAGGCCGACCATAGATATCAGGTATGCGTCGGCATGAGGCTAGCAACCTCTTCCTGTAAAATAAACACTGCTACAGAAACTTCAAGCCACTAGCTTGAAGCCGTATGTTCCACAGGGGAACGTGAAGGAAAAATTATTATTTTATTATTATGCGTCGGCAGGGGATCGAACCTTGGACCATGTGCATGGTCGGCGAGAGTCCTAACCGCTGTGCCACCGACGCATTGTGTCGGTCAAGTTGATGGTGTTGCTATGAGCAGTCCGTTAGGGCCATTTTTAGCAGATATTTATATATCGTAGATTGGAAATTTATCGGAGGATTTAATCGGAATTGTGCCACTTTATAGAAGGTATGTGGTTGATATTGTAATCACCAGTGATAAGTCTTGTTCAGGTCAAGGAAGCAATCAATACGAATAGCGATACAAGTTGCCTGGAGAGTGTGAAAACACACAAAGACAACCAATCACGTTCAAAGTCACCCATCAGAACAGAGGAGGACTTATAGTGAACTCGTGGAGAAATCTTAAAGCTCACTTCAATTCAAATTGTAGTATTCGGTGGTGATGTAGCCTAGTGAGAGTGAGGGGTAGTGAAACCTTCACAAGTATAAACCATCCAGATCAAAGAACACAACTACGTGGAAATCATTCACCTGAAGTAGAAATCTTCTTCATTATGTTCAGTTCTTACCGACTCCACACATTCTGTGTGAAATGTTATCGCATTTCAGATCTGGCAGTTAGTTGATCAGACTGAAAGTTGGATATTTCTACCGAAATTAATGTTTGTAATGGAGCTATTATTTTCATCATTATTATAATTAAATTATTTCTGAAGTGAAATTATATATGAGAAAGAATGTCGAATATTATTTATGAGACACATATGGCGTGATGCTGACCTCAAATAACACGAGTGTTTCTTCATTCTGTAGAGAATTACGCGTTGTCAAATTCATCACCTCATCAGCACAGACTTCAACTCGTACACTGGTCATAAGTATTCTGTATTATAATTATTGGTGAGTGTGTTCACAACACACAAGCATTTCTTCATTCCGTCAACAAGTATGCGCCTTCTTAATCTTCTATAATCAATATTCAGCCATCATACTGGTTTGTGTTCAAACACACACACACACACACGTCTACCATTCATTCTACCACTACTCCACAAAAGTGAAGTATTGTGATTAGTCGGACGAGAATTCCAGTTTCCACTCTCCAGTATGTACATCAGATCACACAGACACACACACACATAACATGGGTGTTGTGTTTCGGTGGTAGACGCCGAGCAGAAGAGTGATGGACGCGTTTCCAAACTAATCTCCTACTGACTAAGATAGCAATGATGTGGCACGGCACGGCGCAGCGCGGCGTCATCAACACGTGTCGTAGGAATCTCAGTGGTAATAATAAAAGTATGATTATAGTCTTTATCACTGATATCTGTTTCCTGATGGGGTGGGGGCATCATCAATATTCAAGAGCACATCTCCATTTCATACTTTTCTCCACAGTCCCAGCTAACTTACTTACAACAGTATTAATAATAATGATGATAATGACAATGATGGTAACCGATTTATTCCAAATAATATGGAGTGGACAGCATGTTCTAAAATGCTCCATTCCATTTCCTCGTTACATTACTGATAAAAAGTAAATATAAATACCACGACGTAGATATGATCACCAGTGTGAAAGTAAATCGAAAATTAACACACACACACACACACACACAGAGATTGACAGGAATATATTTCTGATGGAAAGAATGTAAGGTGGCGTTTATTTGTTGTAGTTATTCACAAGAAATCAGCAACTTGACGTCTAACACGTCTCATCTCCTCTCGTCTAGTCTCGTCTCCCACATGAATTTCCAGCCATATAATTCTTCGTCAATTTCGAGTCTATTCCAGTTGGTTGGAGTCCCATCTGATTCGATGTGATGGGAGATGTGTGAATGCAGAGGGAGCTGTGATTGTGACAAGGGGAAATTCTCTCGTTTTCTGGAATGAATTGAAGTGCCTTTCTCGAAACAATATTAGAGCGTTTACATAGTGGAAGTCCACACAAGCACACACACTTTGTCGACAGCTTTGAATTTCCTTCACCATGTTACAACAGAGTGATTGTCAACTTGTCGGGGAGAGATGAAATGAGAACAATGGAGATGAAGAAGAGGAAGTAAGCATACAAGAGTGAACAGTTTTCTGTCAAGGTGGAGGCTGACGGTTTGTGAACAGGCAACATCGTTGATGGATAGGTGATTTGTCTGACTATCGCCTGTATCTATTCTCGTCAATTTCTTCCCAGTCATCACAATGACGCAGAGGTGGAATTGGCAGAGTTATGAAGGCGGTGTTTCAGACATCTATCAGAGTGAGGATGCACTGAGTGACTTCATTGTAGGCTACCTTATTATAATTCTACTCTGATGGTAACTGAATCACTGTCATTCAAGTCATCAAATTACCAAGACATCCTGCCTACCATTTGAGTTCACATGAACCAACACGCTACTCCATCGGTGACCAGACAATCACTGGATGAATAGAGACCACTGGTGGTGATATATACTCGCCACGTGACACACACTTTACTCACAGATGATGACTAGTTTATCTGTACATATAAAGCCTAGTGTGTGTGTGTGTTGATTTCTCATACCATATTGACTGTCTACACTTCATGCAGGCGATACACTGACTCGTATAAATCGGATGGAGGAGCTGAGGTGTGAGACCTGAGATTGTGATGCATTAAGTGAATGCATTAAAATGACATATCTATCGAAGTTGTCGAATTCATCAAGTTGTGTGACATGTGGACTTATTGACTCCTGTCAGCTGGGGAACAAACAGACAGAAAGACGCCTGTAATCTCTCAGGTTCGTTCCATCAGAATTTGAATGGTCTAGATACACAATGGTCAGACATGCACAAATTCGGACTTTTCATTGTGCGCATAGTTATCCCATTGAAAATGACTTTTCATCACACACGAAGGCGTACTGAACAATTGAGAAATCTTGGGTGTCATTAAAGATGAGTCCAATGCATTATCATCCACGACTCAGACTCTATCACATGCCTTCAGCTGTAGGTAGGTAGGTAGGTAACCCCATGAATCCATAATTCGTCACTTCATTCACCGAATCCACTTCCCTTACACAACCGATCATATGTGTGATCCGTTAGTTGCACAGATATTACCTCAACACACTGATTCTTAGCAGTTTAGATTTCATCACACACACACACACACACTGAGAATCTTTCCGAAAACAATACATGCACATTGGTTGAAATTCCGGGAGTCATAATGTTATTTGGCGTGTGTCCAATATATCTCCATTTTCTTCCGCACATTTTTTGAGCAAAAGGCTTTTTATTGTTTCCCTCGCAGAGTTTCCCGTTTCCATATCTCTCTCTCTTGCTAACCTGCTTCCTGACAGTTCGATCTTCAGTATGTAGTCAGCCAGTGAAGGCGGCAGCTGTTGATGAAAGTCTGCAACTTGTTGTTGTAAATGCTTTGGTGTTTAAATATAAACAGGTCTGATAACGGGTTGACATTAGTTAGAGAACCATTGGAAAATGAGCACTTGAATACTGGACAGTGTGTTTCGTTCTAGTGCTCTGACCTCTTCAGCATTACACACTCGCTCAGGTTCAAACACCGCGAACTTCTCGTTACAAGGCAAACAGCTCGTATACCATTCAGCCACTGAGACCTAATTCAATGTCTGATGAATTCTGACTGCTGAAGAGTCTTAAACTAGGTTGACGAAACAGCTATCCACTATTACAATGCTCGTTTTCCAATGGTTCTCTAAATGATGCCAGCTCAGTGACCAATCAAGAAGCAGCAAAGACAGGACTCCAAGTAAATATAGACAAGACGGAGGTGATGAAAATAACCAACCAATCAACCAACAACAGCACCAACATCCAGCGCCAATCACCATCAACGAGAGGGATTTGAAAGAGGTTACTTCATTCATTCACTTATCTAGGGAGAGAGTATTGTCTCAACTACAGGTAGTTGGAACGAACGAGGATGTCAAATCGAGCGAGAATCGGGAAGGCAGGCGAGAAACACATTCATCAACCTGAAATCAATCTGGAAATCTTCGTCACTCAGCCACCATCAACAACAAAACTCCGTCGGATTTTCAATACAAACAACGTCAAGTCAGTCAGTTTTTCTATACTGAACGGATCAGAAACTTGGCGGGCAGGTGAGTCACACAGAATATTTCCAACAGGCTATTGCAGACGTTACCTTTATCAACAACTAACTGTCTTCGCTGGATCTATACTGAAGATCACATGGCCGGGCAGGAAAGAATCACCAACAAGAAACTATGGGAACAAACAAACAAAACAAGAACCAATCAATCGCCCAACAAATAGACAGGAGAAAGTGGAGATGGATTGGACACTCGCTCACTGAGGGGGCCGCTGGGTGACATTGCGCGCGCGTCAGGCCATTTCTCGAGTGGAACCAGACCGAAAGGGAAGCAAGCCGCGAGTGGGAAGTCAGTGCAGGGGTGGGTGACATGAAGGAGATAGTGTGAAGAGGAGTTGAAACAGTATAGACTAACATGGATGCAGGTGAAAAGTACAACAGAAGGAAGACAGAAGTGGCAAGTGGAGACGTGCAGTTGAAGGCCTATGTTCCACTAGGAACCCAAGGGAACAATAATAATAATAATCAAATCTCTACAAACCGATGCTCGATAACTAAACTTAAACGTCACTACGAAATCAATATGAACAATAAGCAACGCCTCCAAAAACTGATATGATGAAAACGATAGGAATACTGAAGACAAAATGATACCAAAATTTTGATATATGATCAGTAATGAATCGACAAATTCGCTATGAGTTAATAAAGATAATCTGGTAACGACGCCAACGTGTTATATAATAGACTGTATTATTACCATTACTAGTTAGATAATCTCATATGTCTGTCAACTAATTGATATAAAATGATTAGGGATGATGCTGTGTTGGAATTCGACGATTATTATTACTAAATCCTTTAATCCCTAGAGGAACATAGGGATTCAGCTGCGCGTCTCCATTGCCTTTGGTTTTCTGCCAACTTTTCACTACGCTCCAAGTCTGCCCACACGCTTTCATCTCCTCTTCACATGACCTCATCCAAGTCACCCTTGCACTGACGACCAACTCGCCGCTTCCCATCCGAGTTCCACTCGAGTAATGGCTTGTCTAGTGGTGTCACTTGATGGTTTGTTTCCTCAGCGTATGGCCAATCCACCTCCATTTCTTCCTGCCTATTTGTTTCACAATCGGTTCCTGGTTGGTTCGCTCCCAGAGATCTTTGTTGCTGAACTTTTCTGACCGGCCATCTGATCTTGAGTGGCATTGAGCGAAGACAACTGTTAATGAAGGTTTGAAGTTTGTTTGAGATGCTCTTTATGACGCGCCAAGTCTCTGATCGATATAGTGAGTAGCACTGACTTCACATTGGATTTGAAAACCCGGATCTTATTTTTTATGGTGTGTGCTGTTGACCTCCACACAGACATAAGAGTAATGAAAGCTTGTCTTACTTTTCCGATTCTTGATTTGATATCCCCATCAGTTCCGTTCGCCAGTAGTTGAAACGATGCTTCCCAGGTAGATGGGTAGGTAAAGGAGGTTGTTTCTTTCAGACTCCATCCCCACTTATGCTGACTGATTGTTGTCTGTTGTTGTTGTTGCTGTTGGTGTCGCTGTTGGCCAGGAATCTTCATCACCTCTGTTTTATCTCTGTTCACTTGAAGTCCTATCTTCCCTGGATGCTTCTTCTGCCAGCTTGTTGCTTTTCACTTTCATATCTTCCAGTTTGTGGGAAATCAGACATGTATCATCGGCGAAGTTCAGGTCCCCCAAGTTTTTTGTGTGAGTCGATTTTATGCCTGTTTCCTCATTGCCCGGCTCGTTGTCTGTCGCATAATCCAATCTACTGCAATCAGGGAGATCATTGGCGATAGTAGACAGCCTTGTCTCACTTCCGTCCTCACTTCGAAGGCTTCCGTAAGTTTCCCGTTGTGGATTACTCGGAGGCATGCAGCATTGTCGTATAACTGTTGGATGAGATGTATAATTGTCGGCGGCACCCCTTGGTAGTAGCAAAGTAGTTCCCAAATCAACTGTCGATCGACGCTGTCGAAGGCCTTTTCAAAGTCGATGAAGTTGAGTGAAGTAGAGAGGTAACTGCCATTACAAGCTTTTTTCAGTGATGATCCATTATCAATCCTGTGACATTATTTTTAATTTTTTTGTTTTTTCTGTCGCCAAGTAAATTAGATGCGCTGTTGTACCAAATGCTGAGAATCCCGCACCGCATCATAAATACTGTTTTGAAATAAATCAAATTATTCGCCAACGATGACATTTGCAAGTGGTCGTCCGATTTCTAAACATCATCCTGCACAGTGATGAAGTAAAGGACAAACAAAATCTATTCACATGGCGCTATTCTATTTTATCTTGTGGATGCAGAACACGAGATTGGGCCACCTTAAACTTTAAGCACCACTAACTGGGAATGGAGTGCAACAGCACCAATGAACATGAAACGCCCACTGATCATGTTAGTGAAACCCGGAAAATAATGTTGTCATCATCAATAAAATATCCTCATCGAAGTGTTATGCTATTAACTGGGAAGTTTCAGCTTAGGTTTGTGGAAGATTAAGTTACGCCTTAAGCCAAGGACAAGTTCAGGTTAGTTTAACCTAATAAAGACGACATTAGGGTTGGTTCGAGTTAGATTACAGTTAGTTTAGGGATATTTCCACGTTAGGGTTAGGTTCAGGGAAGATTAGGGTTAGAAGACCTAGATAAATACGTACATAGAATGTGGTTAAATGAAGGAAAAAAGTTGTGTGAGTAACTTGATATGATTATGAGTGGCAATAGTTTGTGCTCGAAACGTCATCAGTTTATTTTACTATATAACACTGTGTAATTTATCAAAATAAAACCTTATCCATAATGGAGTTAAATTACTCTGTTGATATAAGAATAGAACTTGTGCACTGTGATGGTAGAGTGTAATTCCATTATGGGTAAAATTTGTTTTGATAAAGTCTCACAGTGTTATACACTTATATTTCCTGATGACTTTTCGAGCACAACTTATTTTTTTTATTACAGCTTGATTTCATACCGTATTTTTCGGTACAGATATGGAATTTTTAGCATGTGATATCGGTAGCCTAAATTTTGCAGGCCGACCATAGATATCAGGTGTGCTTCGTCGGCAGAGGATCGAACTCCGGACCATGTGCATGATCGGCGAGCGTCCTAACCGCTGTGCCACCGACGCAGGAAATATTACTGTATTACACTATAAGAATACATTAAAATTAATTTTACCCACAATGGAATTATACTCTGTGTTGATACTCCAACCTAAAACTGAGAGCCATTTTTATCACATGTGAGAGGAAGGTATCCCCTGTAACACTTTTCCACAGTTTTTGTTCATTATTTCAATACACAAAAAGGCCTGCTTCATGTGATTGGTGCGTTCGAGGTCATTCTCTGATTGGTAGTTAGTGGTGCTTAATGTTTAACTTCACCCAAGATTGATGTCAACGAGGCAACGCATACTAACAAATCTTAACTTCACCTTAAGTATTCGTCTATTACACATATTGCTGAGGCTGGCTGTTGGGATCCACATTAAGAAGCCTAATTTATGTGTTCGATAGAAGCTGGTTCAGACATTATCCTTACCTTGGTCATCTAGGTTTGAATGATCCTCAATTTTGGTAGAATTTTCCTAATTTTAGTTGATATTCTATTTGCTATTATATCTTTATTATTGTTATCATTATTATAATTTAAGCATCTTTAATGAACTGTAATTCCACTGATCTTGCTTAACAAATCGATATTATTTAAAAAGCACACTAATATCGTTATTGACTACTATTCTAGAATATTCTATGTATGTAAAGATATATATATAATTGTAGAGCAAGAAGTGGAAATTATCGAAAAGGATATTCTTTGCTCAATTATTTAGTTTTTTTCTAGACGTCTGAATGAATATTTTGGATATATCGTGAATTGGTAGAAGTTGGATTTCATAGACCATTCGACCAGTTCCCAGTGGCTTAATGATTGACGAGCCAGCCTTGTAGCTGGAAGGTTGTAGGTACAAACTCTAGTGGTGGGCGCATACCACTGAAGAATCCCAAACTAGCCTGACTAAAAAGCTGTCCACTACACCCTGAAGGTTTTCCAATTTGTCCTCTAACAAATATCAGTACACGATGAAATTCTGAAACCAATCAAATCCCTACAAACCAGCCCATGAATATTATTATCATTATCATGGTTATCCCACTCCGTTAAAGATTAGGATCAATCTACTACTGGTCTTTATGGCTAAACGGTGCACACAGTAAATGATGGAGGAGGAATGCAATGTCATGGTAGAGGTAAGACATGATGCAGTGATGTCACTCTACTCAGCTTAACAGCCTCATCCACTGGTTTCGTGTCACTAAATCACATCTGCAAAGAACATCAGAGAGAATCTCTGCGCACTAGGCATGTTCTTCGATAGGCAACTAGAAGTGATGTCTTCACGAGAGATGACGTGGAGTGGCAAACATCTCATCGGACTTTCTCCTCCCGTACTACTATTTCGTCAGCTCTCAGTCAATTTGAGCATATGGAAATTTGAAAAAACGATTTAAGGATTATAGTAGGCCGAACCCATTTATACTCCCTCCCCAATCATCCTCTACTACTTGAGTTACTGGGAACATAAAAGTAGGTCACATCTTTTAGTTCGTGTTTGATGGACAATCACATCATCCATGTATATGTTGTTTTCGCCACTAAATGACCCCTATCAAAGAAGTGTGACTAGGTCGAGCTACGGATTGTTTTTGTCTGTCCTTTGTCAATCCACAGAAGGAGCTGAATCTGCAATAAATTCCCACTTGATGACACACCCATAAAGTGCAACCTAAAAAATAGAGATATTTGGCGTTGAGTAAGAGTACTCTCAGAATCTGAAGCTTCCATTTTCCACTCTTTATTCCTCTGTTCACGCTAAACTTACTTCATATTACAGAATAATGTAAATTTCTAGTTATGGGCATGACAATTAGTTGGAGTTGTTTTCATTGTTATCATTATTATTATTACTATTATAATTATTATAAATATTATTACTCTTCTAATTTTATTTTTCTCGTATGATTTATCAACTGTCACTGCGATCCCTCTCAAGGTCACAGGTGCTCATTATCTTCACATTCCGATGTGCAAATTACAACGACGAGAGAAGATAAGTTTTATTATACTAATACTATTTCTACACAGAAATAGTGGAAACTACTACTTATAATTGTTTGATGTCAGTTTTGATAGTAGTATCGTGATTTCCAGTGTTTATCAATCTGCTCACATCACTCAGTTCAAGTGGGAGAGATACACTGGAATGATTTCGCCTGGCTATATTTCTCACCAACGATGGCCGATTTCATGTACCGTTATGATGAAACAGTGTTGTGACGATATTTGAAATACGTTTTGGTTATGTGAGAAGGATCTATCTGATTCAGTGTGTGTAAGTACACTTTGTCCACTCACACTTATCATAATACTGCCGTAATCACATTACAAGAAACGTGGTTACATGAACTGTATGATGACAATCTCATCTCACTGAAGGACTTTATTTTATTTCAACAAGACCATCAATGTTTTATTAAGAAAAATGGTGATGGCGTTGCAACTTTTATTCACTCCAAATGGTCTTTTTCAAATAACGTCTGCTTCTCATTCTCTAATGACTTCATTGACTGTATTACTGTCAAATGTCGTCCCAAACATCTCCCAATATATAAATATATCTTTTTCAATCATGTACATTTCTCGTAGTTGCTAACCATCTGATCAATCTAATTTTGCTGACGAATTCACTATGTTTGCTGCTGCCAACTTCAACAACTCTCTATCCGTTATTACTGGAGAGTTCCACTCCTCAGATTGCTCCTTCCTCGAAGCTCTTGGTCACACAAACATGGTCGAATTTCCCACTCGACTTGACGAAACACTCGATCTGGTTTTTTTCTAATGACGAAGGAGTATATGAAACACG
This sequence comes from Trichobilharzia regenti, assembly GCA_944472135.2. Lineage (NCBI taxonomy): Eukaryota > Metazoa > Platyhelminthes > Trematoda > Strigeidida > Schistosomatidae > Trichobilharzia > Trichobilharzia regenti. The sequence goes on along the minus strand of OX235262.1, from coordinate 5,169,612 downwards.
TAGACGTTCACCGATACATAACTCAGATCACTGCATTGTCCGTGTTTTGCCAAAAATATACAGCAAAAAACACATTAAAATCTTCTCACACCTGTCTACGAAAGCACAACAAAGATGCTACACATCTGACAACCTACTCAATCTAAGATGCATGTTAAAAGATACTAACTGGGATCTATTCTATGAAAGTACATTAGATGACTCAATCACCAATATAATGGATTATCTTAAGTTCTGCCTCGACATATGCTGTCCCAAACAAACACTGTTCAAACGTCTCGACCGCTTCTCGTCTCCCCATCTCAAACAACTTCGCAAGCAAAAAGAAATGTTATACAAATGCAAAGACAAGTTAGGACTTAAAAAGATTAATGCTCAAATCAAATCTGAAACCAAAAATCTTAATGCTATCTGTAACCTTACACTTTCATCATGCAAATTTCCTCTCAGTACGTGGAAACGTTTCAATGAAATTACTGGCAACAATAAGCGACGTGATGTTTCTCCCTCTTATGATGTTAATGCTCTTAATCAGTCTTTTATACGCTCTCCTTCTACTAGAACTACTTCTAACGTCACTAATCATGTAGCTGATAATTTCATGACTTTAATACTCTCGATGTTCTAAAATGTCTTAAAACGCTTAAGCCCTCACGTAGCCTTGGCCCTGATGGTATACCTGAATATGTTCTAAAACAATGTACAGATGCTTTATGTTCTCCACTAACTAACATCCTAAATGCTTCTTTCTCCAAAACTGTCGTACCTGTTCTATGAAAAGACATCGAAATAGTCCCTGTCCCTAAACCTGGAAATAGCAAGAACGTAAAGTTCAGACCCATTGTCATCACTTCCCCGTTTCTAAAGCTTATGGAAAAACTAGTACTTCTTAAACTTGAACCCTCCCTTAAAAGTTTTGAAGACCCCAAACAACTTGCCTACAGACAGGGTAGGAGCACTTTAGACGCTGCAGCCGTCTTACACAACAGTATCGTCACATCGTTAGATAAAGAAGCCAAATATGTCCGCTACACGTTTCTTGACTTCACTTCTGCTTTCGACTCTGTACCTAGATGTCTCTTGCTAAATAAGCTCTCCATGACACAAACCGAGTCCTGGGTCACTAACTGGTTGCATTCCTACTTTTCAAACAGAATGCAGTATACCGTATACAAAGGCCAATCCTCCTCTGCTGTGCTCACTGAAGCTGGTGTCCACCAAGGTGCTGTACTCGTCCCGCTTCTCTTTTCTTTCTTTCTACATGACCTACCATCTTCAAATGACATTAATTTTGTCAAATATGCTGATGACCTGACTGTATCTTCGCCTGCCAAATGTCAAAGTGACTGACTGCTCTAAACTAAATGGCTTTTTATCAGAAGTCAGCCAATGGTCCAAGGAAAACGGTCTCACCTTAAACCCCTCCAAATGCCAAACAGTTAATTTCACCTTTAGACATAAATCTGACCTAAACAAACTGGTTAGAACTGACGATCTGTGCAACATAGATGGCACTGAAATAGAAACCAAGTCGGAAATTAAATACCTAGGCGTCACTCTATCTGCTGATCTTTCCTGGTCGTCTCATATCTTGATGATTTCTAAGAAAATATTCCGTCTTACCTTCTACATCAAGAAGTTAAGATATTCTGGTATAACCCAACCCTTACTCCTACAATTCGTTAACTCTCGCATTCTGCCTATTATTATTCTATATTTTACCCCTTAGTTTTTCCTGGGCTACTGAAGAAAGACTATGCCTTATTACGTAGGATGTTAAAAGTTGTCAGCAGGGTAAGCTACGTACCACTTAACCAGCTTGTTAATATTCTGGTCGACAGGCAATGGGCTAAATCCATTCTGTCTATCTAACTCACATTTCCCTCTTCATTCACAACTCTCCCCATGTATCTCTTCAGGCAGGACCAGAAGCCTATATAGGAAACTATATGCCCGCACTAGTAAGCACAAAAACTCAACCATACCCGTCCTACTTGTCTCGTGTTCTGTGAGATAAAGGAAGCATTAGGCGTGATACCTATAAATGATTACATAGTCAGTAGAACAACTGGATCTCGTCTTTCCAACTCATATCATTTATACGTACAACGTTTTTCTTTCTTTCTTTTCCTTTTCTCTCTCTCTCTTTTTCTGTTATGTGCCGTTTTGTTTCTCTCTTGCTTACAAACCCTACCTAAAACATTCTTCTTCGTTCTCTCATACTCTGTATATCTCGAACTTTTGTGTTACCGCTTACGCCAGTAAATATGCCAGTAGTATCTACTTTTCTAACACCTTCAAACACTCTGTTCAATTTTTGGCTTTGCTACCGACATGCCAATATGTTGTTGTCAAAACTAACTGAGATTACCCTTAATCTATGTAGAATTTTATTTATTGAATAATGTACTAACTGGATGCAATAGTGTAGTAAAATGCTGAGAATTCCATTCTATATCACAAGTGCTGTTTTGGAATAATCCAAATTATTATTATTATGACAATAGGTGCTCAGTTTTACAAAATCAACTTTGTTCAGATGCCTTATGAATAGACCAAGAAGGAACTATACAGAGGAATCCCTAGAAAATGAATTAGGATAGATATCCAAAATACGCTAGTCCAAATGGGTTATCCTAGTAGGTTTCTAAGGAGACACATCAACAGGTGGCTAGTGAAGTCCTACATCTAAGCTTATCTTCACTTAAAAACGCACTTAGACCACGACCACCACCCTTTGTTTGTCATTTTTCCAGCTGCCTACCAATTATGGTTGTTCAAGAGAAAGACAAGCAGCCCAGCTGTTCCGCTTCTATGTGTATCTACAAATATAGCTGATCCTGTGGAGAAAGCTGGCTATATAGGGCGAACAACTAAACAGCTCAACGAACGTATTAATGGGCATGTTCCTTCAGGGTTCGGAAAAGGTCAAGTAAAATCTATAAGAAGTTCTATTTTAACTCATTTAATTGATGATATCGGTCACCAAGTGAACAGTAGACAAAGAAGTGCCTTCTAGGTTGTCTATCGCATTCCATCGAGACTTTCGAATGGAATTCGAACCCACCTGTTAAACACATAGGTCAAGTAGCCATGGGAGTTAGTTCGAGAGTACAATCCTAGTTCCTTTGCATACAACAAGAGAAGTTTGTTGTACCTTCGTCTCTTCTGTGCTTGTGTAGGTGAATTTTTAATTCAAAGAAACCCTCCCACCCTTTCTTATGTTCCACTTCCCTTGTAATTTTATAGTATTTATTATTTAAACGCCAATTATCTGTCTGTTCATTTCACATGCCTTTAGTATTACGTAACCTTTAAGATTTGACCTGATTTAGTTATTTATTTTCCAGTATTGGCTTTGTAAGGATTTTGTGTTTGATTACATGGAGGATTTCATCATGGCCTGACATCAGCTAGAGAACAATTGGAAAACCACCAGGCAGTACTGGACGTCTGTTTCGTTCTAGTTTGGGACTCTTGAGTAGTACGCACCCGCCGGGGTTCAAAACCAGGACTCTGTAGTTACAGGGCGAGCTGAAGAGTCCCAAACTTGACGAAATAGGTGTCCAATAACGCCAGGTTTTCCATTGGTTCTCTAACTGATGTCGGCTCATGATTAAATCCTCCATGCAATCAAACAAAATCTCTACGAAATCAATACTTGAAAACTAATCTGATGCTCACAAGTGGCTGGCCCTATTCACGCAGTTAACCTGGGTTGGTTCTAGTGGGAAGCCGTGACCAGTAGGGTACAGCAGGTCGAAGATGAAGCAGTAACTCATCGAAGAAGACATTGTGAAGTGGTCCCGCTATGTCGTGAACTGGCAGAAGTGAGAATTCAAGAACCATTGGATTGGATCCCAGTGGCTCAATGATCTTCGAGCTCGAGTTGTAACCAGAAGGTCCTGGGTTCGAATCCCGGTGGGTGCGTACTACTGAGGAGTCCCAAACTAGGACGAAACGGCTGTCCAGTACTCCCAGGTTTTCCAGTGGTTCTCTAACTGATGTCAGCTCATGATTAAATCCTCCATGCAATCAAACAAAATCCCTACAAAACCAATACTTGAAAGTTTTAAATGAATCAAGAATAATAATAATTATAAGAGGTAGAATAATAAGTAAAACGTATTACCATGGTAGATTCAGAGTGACGACCATCTCCTTTTGTATACAGAGACCTGGTTTATAAACTCGAATTGCACAAGCCTCTGCAATTGCAAGCATCTTCTTGTTTCTTTGTCTGCTGACAATAGTGAACGACTTGACCTCGTCAATGTCATGTCCGTAATCCACAAGATGTTTTGTTAATGAGGATTTTGGCACTTTGCACTCAGTTATTTTCAACAATTTTGGCAAATACTCCATGATGCGATGAGTAGACAATCGCTTTTCTATACGACCTATGCGTATTTGCTTCCACAAACACACTAATCAAATTGATATACGCATTTTGAAGTGTCGAGGATTGACGAGTTCTACCAAAATTTGATAAATTCATTGAATCCTTGACAATTGACAATACTTACATTTTAATCGTCTTTGTTCAAATAGCTATAAACGAGCAGTAGTCAAAACTCTGTTCTATAGAGCGAGGAGAATATGCTCTGCAGAGAAACTAGAGGAAGAATTTACGAATCTTGAAAAGGTGCTGAAAAACAACGGCTATCTATCCTCAAAGATTCATTAACAAATATGGAAGATGTGAAGGCCAAATACCAAACAAATCACAGTCGAAAAAAAGCCTGTCTTCATTCAACTAGACTTTAAAGGTGAAGACACTGCAGAAATGGTCAACAGAAGTCTGAGGACGTCACTAGCCAGAGCCTATCCTGCAGCTAAGTTGGTTCCCGTCCACCGAACAACATGCTCTTTGGTGCAGTCAAAAGTCGATAGATACCCTTCTCATGTTAACTCCAACTGTGTATACAAATTTACGTGTATCTGCGGGAGCAGTTACATTGGGAGAACAGAAAGAAGGGCACACCTCCGATTTTCTGAACATGTGCCGAAAAGCCTACGGCTCAAATGAACAAACTCTTATAGTAGCGCTATTACCAGACATCTCCTCGACACGGGTCATCAGGTGGAAATCGAGAAATCCTTCAAAATTATCAATAGACAAAGGAGCTCCATTCTCCTCAAGTTTTCCGAAACAATTGCTATCAAACACTTGAAACCAAACTTATGTGTTCAGAAAAAAGTAGTTATTAGTCTTTCCTTGCCTTGGTAACTGGATGTCTTTATTCTCTCATCTGATTATGTAATCTTTGTCTTTAACCTCACCCTCCTTTTATAATCTGTAATTTTTCTTGTCTCTTGTTTCTATGATTTGAGTTCAACTCAGTACATTGTTACCTAACTTACTAGTCACTATGTGTCTAACGCACATCTCATCTTTGTTATGTAACTCCTTTACCATTTTCTGCATACATTTATTTTGTTTTAACTTGAACTGCCTGTGTAAAAACTAAATAAGCGCAATTTTCTAAGCACTGTTTACTAATAGTGGAACTTTCTGTCAATTGACAACATGTAAAATTTGCATGTATGTTAAAATGTTTCTCATTTAATTCATCAACCTGAAACCAATCTGGAAATCTTCGTCACTCAGCCACCATCAACAACAAAACTCCGTCGGATTTTCAATACAAACATAAAGTCAGTCAGTTCTTCTATACGGATCAGAAACTAGGCGGGCAGGCGAGTCACAAAGAATATTTCCAACGGACTGGCTATTGCAGACGTTACCTTTATCAACAACTAACTGTCTTCGCTGGATCTATACTGAAGATCAGATGGCCGGGTGGGAAAGAATCACCAACAAGAAACTATGGGAACAAACAAACAAAACAAGAACCAATCAATCGCCCAACAAATAGACAGGAGAAAGTGGAGATGGATTGGACACTCGCTCACTGAGGGGGCCGCTGGGTGACATTGCGCGCGCGTCAGGCCATTTCTCGAGTGGAACCAGGCCGAAAGGGAAGCAAGTGGCGAGTGGGACGTCAGTGCAGGGTGGGTGACATGGAGGAGATCGTGTGAAGAGAAAGGAGTTGAAAGAGTATGGAGTAACTAACATGGATGTAGGTGAAAAGCACAGCAGAAGGAAGACAGAAGTGGCAAGTGGCGACGTGCAGTTTCACTAGGAAATCAAGGGAACAATAATAATGGAGCGAAAGCATCTGTTGATGAAAGTCTGCAACAGGTTATTAAAAATCCTTTTTCTTGACACACTCCCCAAGTTTCTGATGAGTATAAAAGGCCTGACTGACAAAATTCGTATTTTCAACACCAAGTAGAAGATAGCAGAACGTTTTCCAAATTGGTTTCAGGTTGATGAAGGCGTATCTTGTTTGCCTTGCCTTTCCAATCCTGGCTAGCTGTCTGCCTCTCTGACATCTTCATTCGTTTGACGTATACCTGTAGTTGAAACGATGCCTCCTAGCGGGATAAGTGAAGGAAGTAATCAAATTGTGTAATTGACTATCTAAATTTATAGTTTTTGACAATCAAACTGGCTAGTGTTCATGAGTATGTCTAGACAAATGTCCTGCTGATATGACCTATATTACTTAACTCTGCCACAGAAGCATATGAATTTACAATAAATAACCTTTGACCTTTGTTGTCAATCCACATTGTGCTTTATATAAACGCCGTTGATAATTAATTGTACAGCTATGAAGTAAAGATACGATGACTCATGTGTTTTCACTTCCACCATATCGATTTGTTTATTTGATGGATATCATATACACATACACGCACACACACAAACACACAGTGTAATAACATTAATATATGTGTAAAACTTCTTGATTACAGTAGATTGGATAATGAGACAGACAACGGGCCGGGCAATGAGGAAACAGGCATAAAATCGACTCACACAGAAAACTTCGAGGATCTGAACTTCGCCGATGATATATTTCTAATTTCCCACAAACTGGAAGATATACAAATGAAAAGCAACAAGTTGGTAGAAGAAGCATCCAGAAAATATGTGATTTCAGGTGAACATAGATAAAACAGAGGTGATGAAGATTCCTGGCCAACAGCGACACCAACAGCAACAACAACAACAGACAACAATCAGTCAGCATAAGTGGGGGTAGAGTCTGAAAGAAACAACCACCTTTAGCTACCCATCTACCTGGGAAGCATCGTTTCAACTACAGGCCAGGGGAACTGACGAGGATATCAAAGCCAGAATAGGAAAAGCAAGACAAGCCTTCATTACTCTCAAGTCTGTGTGGAGGTCAACAGCAGTCAGCATCAAAAATAAGATCCGGACTGTCAACTCCAATGTGAAGTCAGTCAGTGCTACTCTCTATATGGATCAGAGACTTGCACTGCGCGTCATAAAGAGCATCTCAAACAAACTACAGAACTTCACTAACAGTTGTCTTCGCTCACTACTGCTCGAGATCAGATGGCCGGCCAGAAAAGATCATCAACAGTGAGGGATCTCTGGCAATGAGCGAACCAACTCAGCAGGAACCGATTATGCAACAAATAAGCAGGAAGAAATTGAGGTGGATTGGCCATACGCTGAGGAAACCATCAAGTGATATCACTAGACAACCCATTGCCCGAGTGGAACCCGGAAGGAAAGCGGCGAGTTGGTCGTCCAAGGGTGACTTGGAGGAGGCCATATGAAGAGGAGATGAAAACGTGTGGGTAGACTTGGAGCGGCGTGAATAGGTTGGCAGAAAACCGAATGCAATGGAGATGCGCAGCTGAAGCCCTATGTTCCTCTAGGAACTAAAGGATATAATAATAATAATGGTAAAACTTGGGCACTGTGGTAGTAAGTAATTCCATATTAGTTTGTTTATTAGATGAATCACACAGTGAAACAGTATTCTTATTTAGTGGATGACAAGGTTTCGAACACATTTATTGCTGTTCATAATCATATCAATTGTAATCACACGACTTTGAAACCTGAGTTTTATAGTTTTCTTTGTCCTCTCCTATCATAAATCAGGATACCATATTAGGCCTATAGTTGATTTTAGAAATTCACCTACTTATGAATTATCTAAATATTTAGCCATGGTATTAAATCCTCTAAAAAGCTACTCGGAATCTAGACTAACTAATTCTTATGAACTAAAACACAGATCAGACAATTTAAAATTAGATAATGAAGAAAAAATGGTTAGTTTTGACATTGTCAGTTTATATACACGGATACCAATAAATATGGCTATAGAGGCAGTCAGAAACGAACTCATTTCTGACCAAGAACTGGAACTTAGGACAAAAGTACCACTTGAAGATAGAATGCTGGGAGTGCAGCTTTGCCCGACTTCTACAGTATTTAAATTCCAAGGGAAAATATACAAACAAACTGAGTGAATTGCCATGGGATCGCCAATATCCCCAGTTGTAGCAGATATATTCATGGATAGGTGGGAAAAAATAGCGATTGAAACGTTCACCCCCATTCCAAAAGTATGGTGGAGGTATGTAGATGACACATTCACTGTACGTAGAACACAAAATATAGATAGATTATTCGAACACATCAACTCGAAGGTAGAGGCAATTCAATTCACTTATGAACTTGAAATTCAGGAAGAGGAACTTCCAATGTTAGATTGCAACGTAAAAAGGAAAGAAGATGGGAGGTTAAACACTAGTGTTTACAGAAAACCCACACATTCAAACAGATATTTGGACTTCCGATCATCCCATCCTATGTCAGTAAAAATAGGATTGGTAAAATGTTTAAGTGACACAGCACAAAAACAAAGTAGTACCAAGAAAAATATAAGACAGGAAGTGATACACATAGAAGAAGCCTTGAGACTTAATAATTATCCGGATAAATTAGTCAGGAAATATGTAAGTAAATGTAAAAATAAAATAAATAATGATAATAGTGATAGTAATGATAATAATAATAATAATAACAATAATAATAATAGTGATCATAATAATAATATTAATGACGACACAAACAATAAGGAATCTAAATCATCAATAGTAATTCCATACAAGCAAAGAACCTCGGAAACCTAACGCAGAATTCTTAACAAGGCAAGAATAAACCACTCACAAACTGAATTAGAAACAAGCTTTCTCGGTTAAAGGATCAATCCTGTGGAGCCTCTAAAACAAAACAATTCAATTTATCTCATACCCTGTCCGCAATGACTGTCAGGTGAAACAGATAGGTCAGACTAGTAGAACGGTCAGTCAGTCAGACTAGCTGAACATAAAAACTTAGCGAAATCTGGATTAATTGACCCGAATATGATAAGAAATCTAGAGAATGGTTCAGCCTCAGACAGCACTCACTTCATGCAATTACACACAACCATACAATAGGATGTGATGGGATAGAATGACAGTTTTATAATCTAATGTCACAGGGTATAGGGAGAGATTGATAACAGAAGTTTTGTTTATCAAATCAACTGAATGGAAAATACGTGTAATAGGAATGATCCAACATCTGTTCAGCCATATATCTGGAAAATTCTACTACCCTAAAAACGACAAATAGGAGAGAACAAAGAAAACTATAAAACTCAAGTTTCAAAGTCGTGTGATTACAATTGATATGATTATGAACAATAAATTTTGTTAGAAACGTCATCCAGTAAATACTAATACTGTTTCACTGTGTGATATATCTAATAAACAAACTAATATGGAATGACAGTGTAATAACATATTTAAAAACTCAACGACAAAGATTCGAACTCACAATTCATATCAAATCATATCATCAGATGAAACTACACAACTTCGAAATTTCTATTTTATAGTCTTCTTTTATTATTTCCTAATTCTTGTAGGCAAGTGGCAATAGAATTTTCAGGATGTCTGAGTGAATAGGTACTGAATCATTCCTATCACACGTATTTTCCTTCATTAATATAAGAATAAAACTTGTGCACTGTGGTAGAGTGTAATTCCACTAAAGGTAAATTTTGTTTTGATAAAGTTTCACATTTGAAGCGGAAAACGGTCAAGGAGAATTAGCGATGATGTTAGATTGTAAAATAAAACGAATAGAAGAAGGTAAACTGCACACCACTGTGTACAGAAAACCAACTCATTCTAATAGATACTTAGACGTATTTAATTCATCTCATCCGTTAACTGTTAAGGCAGGCTTAGTTAAGTGTGTCTCACAAACCGAGCAGTAGCACTAAGTAGTACAAGAAAAGACCTAAATGATGAACTTAAACAGATAGAAGAGGCGTTGCTGTTGAATAACTAACTATCCTTTACAATTCATTAGGAAGATCAGTAAAGGCCAAAAACAAAATAAAAATAATTGTGAAACCCTCAATGATAACATGAATAAGAGAGAATATAAGTCATCCACTGTTATACCATATAAGGAAGGGATATCTGAGGCCCTACGAAGGATTCTTAATAAAGCAGGAATTAGGCTGGTGGCATTTAAACCTACAAACTCACTCAGAGACAAGCTCTGTAGACTAAAAGAACCGTTGGATCCAATTAAACAAAATAATATAATTTACAAAATGCCCTGCAATGACTGTGAGATCAACTACATAGGTCAAACTAGTAGGTCAGGGATAGTCAGATTATCAGAACATAAGAATTTAGCTAAGGTAAGAATGGTTGACCCTGAAAAGATAAGTAATTTAGAAAAAAGCTCAGCTATTGCACTTCACGCATTAACACACAACAACACAATAGAGTGGGATAGGGTTAAAATTCTAAAAAGTAATATAGGTAGGTGGAGAGAGAGGTTGATCACGGAATCCTTATTTATCGAGTCTACATCCAACATATGCAATAGGAATGACTCATCCCTCATACCGGAAGTATGGGAAATACTACTACCAATCAAATCATGTTGGTGGCACAGTGGTTAGGACGCTCACTGCCTATGAACATGGTCCGGGGTTCGATTCCCGGCCATAGACGAAGTCCTTTACCTCGCTAAGCCAGAAATAATGCTGGTAAAGAGGAAAGGTTGGGTATGAGACTAGCAACCCCATCCTGTCAATTAAACACTGCTAAAGGAACTTCAAGCCACAAGCTTGAGGCCTTATATTCCACTGGGGAACGCGAAGGAGAAAAATCAAATCAAGCGAAAGTCAAGTGAAAAACAATGGAACTGTACAAAATGAAGTTAGGAATTCGTGTGAGTACCTTGGTATGATTATGAGTGGTAATAAATTGTGCTCGAAACGAGGTCATCAGTAAACATTACTGTATAACACTGTGAGTCTTTATCAAAACAAAATTTACCCATAATGGTATTTTTCTTCAGTTGATTCGACAAATAGAGCTTCAAATAAACCTTCCGTTATCAATCTCTCCCCCATCCTGTGACATTAGATTTTAGAACTGTCATCTTATCCCACCCACGCTACTGTATGGATGGGTAACTGCATATAGTAAGTGCTATAGCTGAAATATTCTCCAAATTTCTTATCTTATTCGGGTCAACTAATTTACATTTTGCTAGGTTTTTGTGCTCCGCTAGTCTGACTCACTGACCCCGTTCTACTACTGCTTTGACCTATGTATTTGACCTGACAATTTGTTGCAGAGAGAGCATTAGATGAACTAAATTATTTTTGTTAAATTGGCTGTTCCACAGGATCTCTTGACTGACAAAGCTTGTTTCTAAGTGAGTTTACGGGTGGTTTGAATGCCAACCCCATTTATTCCTGCCTGAATTATTAAGAATTTTCCGGCATAATGTCTCCGAGATCCCTTCTTTGTATGCAAGTACTACTGATGATCAAAAATTCCTTAGTGTTTGTTGGTGTTGTCATTATCCTGAGCATGTTTGACGAGCATGTCGTCAGTGATATTATAATTATTATTATCACTACTATCACTATTTATTTCATTTTTATATTTCCCTACATACTTTCTGACTAATTAACCAAGGTATTTAGAAAGTTTCAAAGCTTCTCTTATATGCCTCACTTCCTGTCTTAGACTACCTTTGGTACTACTTAGTTTGTGCCTGTTATGTATTCATCGCCAAATTATTGTTATGTACTGGTCGAGAATTTAATAGTCCTGATGCAAGAAAGACGGAAATCAGAAAATCACTAGGTTTGTGATGATACTTCTATTTTCCAAACACAAGGAGAATCAATGTATATCGCAAAAGAGTGTGAGAGCGAAAATAAATATGAATGTCCGAACAAGTGTGTGAACAAATCAATAGACAGTCTTAACATGATTGGCTAATTATAATGGAGTATCGATCCATATATGCATAGCAAAATATAGCAGACATGTCAACAAACACACATATTATATGGATATATATATCACCAAGGACTGTCAACAAACACACATGACTTCAAATTGAAGTATGCTCTGAAGATGTCACCCAGTAAGGTGATGAAAGCTTCGCAAACTGACCATCCAGCTCAGAGAACAAAACCACATCAAAAACACATTATATATAATATACGGGGAATATACATTGTTAAAGGAGACAGGTTCATCAAAGTGAAATGGTCACAGACTAAGAGAGTAACAGAAAGAGAGACCACCATTCATATATATATATATATATATATATATATATATATATATATATATATACATATCAGTGCCTCACTGTCATTTAAACATTTCACCAATCCTATTTTTACTGACACAGGATGGGGTGATCTGAAATCCAAATATTGGTTTGAGTGTGTAGATTTACTGTAGACAGGTTAGTGTTAAAATTTCCCATTCACTTTCCTTTTTATTCTACAATTTAACATTGGTATCTCTCTTTCCTGACTTTACAATTCATAAGTGAATTGAATTGCCTCCACCTTCAACTTGATTTGTACTGTCTGGCGTTATAAGCACGGTGAATGGATGTGTCATCTACATAGCTCCAATATACTTTGGGGAACTTAGGCTCAACGTTTCAATAGCGTAATATCAGAGATGTTTGTCACCCCATGGCAAATCCATCACTTTTCTTTTTCGGTATATTTTCGGCAAATGGAGACGAAAACGACTGTTGACTTTTATAACCTCGTTAATAAAAGTCAAATCAATATTCTATTACATAAAAAGGCATTCATATCACATTCTTATATAAGAAACAAATAGCGTATTTGAATGAATTCAAGTCTCAAATAGGACGAAATGTGCATCTTGGCTGGATTCCATTGCTAGTCACCATCCACAAATTGATTGACTTCTAATTACATGCTCAGACATCGTCGAAGCATCTGTACAAGAAGCCGACAGACATGTCAACCTGACACCGAGCACTTCGGTTCAATCAATCGACGGGAAAATCAAAAATTCAATTAAATAATTAGTCTGACCCGTTTCACAAGAGGTGGCCAGTTCCCGTTTCACAAGGGTGGCCAGTTCCCGTTGCCCAAGTGGTCTAGTAGATAACGCGCTTTGGCGTTCGAAACTACGGGAACTGTATTCGAGCCTCAGTGGTGGGAACATCATCACTCACCCACTCACTGGAGAATGTATGTACATCCAGATGACGCGAGTCCCAAATAGGACGAAATGTGCACCTTGGATTCCACTGCTAATCACCATCCATCAACTAAATAGAGTATTTCATTGTCTCTAATCTATACAAAGTGCGTCGATTGTACAGCGATAGAATGCCCACCAGACAGGCCGCATGTTGTTCGGGTTTCGATTCCCGGTCATGGAAGCACTCCTCCTTTACCTCAATAAACCACTAGTAGCACTGATAAACAGGGAGGGTTAACTGGACATGAGGCTGAATAGTGACTGGCCCTATTCACGCAGTTAACGTGGTTTAGTTCTAGTGGGAAGCTGTGACCAGTAGGGTACAGCAAGTTGCAAAAGAAGGCAGTAACTCATCGAAGAAGACATTTCGAAGTGGTCGCGCTATGTCGTGAATTGGCAGAAGTTAGAATTTATTTATTTATTAAATTGTCTACATATACACATATCACTCACTACTCTCGTTATTCTTATCACCCCATCTGCATAGTCCTTATTATCATTATTTTGTTATCCTTACAGTCATCGTTATTACTGACATTCAAAACATTTAACCAAAAATTTGGTGGTTTGAACCGATCCAGCACTCTGAGCTGAGTAATGTCAGCCACATGAACGATACACCGTGCGTCAAACGAGTGAAACGCCAGTTTGCTAGTTTAATCACTTCGATTTGGCCAGCTGTCTAACAAGCACATCTACTTCATGTTAGCTGTATTTAACTACTCATTTAAATTAATCAGTAGTATGCTTAGAAAACTGCAAATAAGCATTCTGTTATCAACTAATTTTTATGAATGTCACACAAACTAAAAGACTTGCAGGAGTAAACCAACAGACTACCTGAGGAAGCAAGCAGAGAAAACAGGACTCCATGTGAAAATAGAGAAGACGAAGATGATGAAGGTAACCAAACAACCAACTAACCAACCAACCAACAGCAACAACCAGCAGGGATTACCGTGAACGGGAGTGATTTGACTGAGGTCGCCTCATTCAGTCATTCAGCTAGGAAGAACGCTTTCTATCATAGACACACACACACACACACGAAATGCATGAAGATATCAAAGACAGTCAGCCAAGTTTACGGCCAGAATTGGAAAGGCAAAACGAGATACGATCTCATCAAATTGAAACCAGTTTGGAAATATTCAGCACTGCACTCCACCTAAGCCAGCAGCATAAACAACAATATTCGGATTTTCAACACAAATGTAAAGTCAGCGAGTCAGTCAGTGGGTTCTTCTATACGGGTGAGACAAATTGGTTAGGCCTGTCACGAAGAGGATTTCCAACAGGCTACTAAAGACTTTTATCAACAGTTGGCCCCTTCACTGGCTGGCTCCATACTGAATATCAAATGTCTGTCTGTTTTCGAAATAGAACTAATTTGCACCAATGTGTAGCAGTTCAAGTCGCCGCACACACACCCTTGTTGCACACAAATCAAGAGATGAAAGTAGAAGAAATGCAAAAGTAGAGACAGTAAACATCGACATAAGACAAAAGGGGAATAGTAATAACGAAGAACAATATAGTCTCATTGGAAATCATAAATCACAAGGAGTGGATGCATATGAGTCACCCATTGAAAACGATGATTTTGAGCCATTTCCCCAAAAATTGTCTCCAGCCGTCATTGGTGTTCACCGTCGCGAGGATTCCAACCAGTAAGTCAGGAAGTCTACATCTTCCTACGTGATTAGCTTAAACTAACTGTTGTGGATTTCATTGACTGATAAAGAAATGTTTTGGTTTGACCGCCACTGGCTCTTTTCCAACCTGACTCTATGTCAGCTAACATTGCCCGTCGAGGAAGGCGATCGATGGCTAGGCTAGCATGCGTAACACATGTCCTAACCGTCTCAGTCGATGTAACTTCACAGCCTCGTCGATTGATTTCCCCTGTTTAACTAGCACTCGACGCCTAACCTTAATATTGCTCACCTTATTATGCCACTTCACACGGGAGATAGAATGCAGGCACCTATGATCAAGGACAGCTAGTCTTTTCATGTCCTCCACTGTCAATGACCAGGTCTCAACAACAGCCATAAAGGAGGATGAAGCGGACTTCTGAGCAGTACACTCGCTCATTGGTCGATAGTCGGATATCACGTCTACTAAGCCATAGACTGCATAAACTGGCATAGGTGAAACTAGCCCTCTGTATCCGTACTGAGATTTCGTCAAAGATCAACCCGTTGGGACTGGCTGATGCAACTTCCCAAATAAGTGAAGCGGTCAACGTCCTCTACCACTCCACTTCCTATTTCTAAACTAGGAGTCAGTGTAGTCCATTCTTGTAACATCATCTTATATATATATATATATATATATATATATATATATATATATAACTACTACTTGATATAAAAAATGGCCTGTTGAAAAGAATTAGCAAGTAGAAACTGTGGTTGACTGGGTACAAACCAACCAACCAACCCATGAAGATCCGAGTGCTCAACAAGTGGATATGTAGGCGAAAATGGAAATGGATGGATGCGACACTCTTTGAAGAAACCATTGAATGACATCGTGCTCAATGCTGGTCATCACTCAAGTGGACTCAAAATGCGAAGCGATGAATGGGTCATCGGTGAAAGGGTGACATGGACGAGATGGTGTGGCAAAGAGAAGACGGGGGGGATGAGAGATTATGGTCAATCGTGTGACAGATGAAGAGAGAACAGCAGAAAGTAGAACAAATTGGTGTGGTGTGATGTTGTGTGGTGCGGTGCGGTGTTGTTGAAGGTGTATGTCCCACTCGGAACCAACCACTCTTGTATTATGCCATCACATATGGATATAAAACAAGCAATAAAGGTGGTTAATAATGTAGGATGATTTAATAATGGATTCATCAAATTTCGGTAGAACTCCTCTTCAGCTGAATACTCTACATACACGGATATATATGTATACTTCTGAAATTACATTGAGAGGTATAAGACTGATAAGTACAAATAAACTACATTGAGTTAGTCATGCAGAAAGACAGGTGGGAATGTTCTCCAGGTCATGTTCAAATAGATAAGGGGAGAGAGAGAGTATGAGAGATCAAAATTAAGATAAATTGCACTACGCTTCAATTACATCACTTAGATAAACAATTAGACATTAGAGAATATAACAAGAATTGCAAACAGACTAATATCAATAGTAATAGTTATAATAACAATAATAATAATAGTGTTGAAGTGAGTTAAGATAATCCTACTGATAAAGGATAGTTTTAAATGAATCAAGAATAATAATAATAATAAGAGGTAGAATAATAAGTAAAACATATTGCCATGGTAGATTCAGAGTGACGACCATCTCCTTTTGTACACAGAGACCTGGTTTATAAACTCGAATTGTACAAGCCTCTGCAATTGCAAGCATCTTCTTGTTTCTTTGTCTGCTGACAATAATTATTGACTTGACCGCGTCAATATCATGTCCGTAATCCACAAGATGTTTTCTTATTGAGGATTTTGGCACTTTGCACTCAGTTATTTTCAACAATTTTGGCAAATACTCCATGATGCGATGAGTAGACAATCGCTTTTCTATACGACCTATGCGTATTTGCTTCCACAAACACACTAATCAAATTGATATACGCATTTTGAAGTGTCGAGGATTGACGAGTTCTACCAAAATTTGATAAATTCATTGAATCCTTGACAATTGACAATACTTACATTTTAATCGCCTTTGTTCAAATAGCTATAAACGAGCACTAGTCAAAACTCTGTACTATAGAGCGAGGAGAATATGCTCTGCAGAGAAACTAGGGGAAGAATTTATGAATCTCGAAAAAGTGCTGAAAAACAACGGCTATCTATCCTCAAAGATTCATTAACAAATATGGAAGATGTGATGGCTCAAATACCAAACAAAAAAAGCCTGTCTTCATTCAACTAGATTTTAAAGGTGAAGACATTGCAGAAATGGTCAACAGAAGACTGAGAACGTCACTAGCCACAGCCTATCCTGGACCTAAGTTGGTTCCCATCCATCGAACGACATGCTCTTTGGTGCATTCAAAAGTCGATAGATACCCTTCTCGTGTTAACTCCAACTGTGTATACAAATTTACGTGTATCCGCGGGAGCAGTTACATTGGGAGAACAGAAAGAAGGGCACACCTCCGATTTTCTGAACATGTGCCGAAAAGCCTACGGCTCAAGGGAACAAACTCTTATAGTAGCGCTATTACCAGACATCTCCTCGACACGGGTCATGAGGTAGAAATCAAGAAATCCTTCAAAATTATCAATAGACAAAGGAGCTCCATTCTCCTCAAGTTTTCCGAAACAATTGTTATCAAACACTTGAAACCAGATTTATGTGTTCAGAAAGAAGCAGTTATTAGTCTTTCCTTGCCAACCTGGTAACTGGATGTCTTTTTTCTCTCATCTGATTACGTAATCCTTGTCTTTAACCTCACCCTCCTTTTATAATCTGTAATTTTTCTTGTCTCTTGTTTCTATGATTTGAGTTCAACTCAGTACATTGTTACCTAAGTTATTAGTCACTCTGCATCTAACGCACATCTCATCTTTATTATGTAACTCCTTTACCATTACATGCATACATTTATTTTGTTTTAACTTGAACTGCCTGTGTAAAAACTAAATAAGCGCAATTTTCTCAGCACTGTTTACTAACTGTGGAACTTTCTGTCAATTGACAACATGTAAAATTTGCAAGTATGTTAAAATGTTTCTGATTTCATTCATCAACCTGAAATCAATCTGGAAATCCTCGTCACTCAGCCACCATCAACAACAAAATTCCGTCGGATTTTCAATACAAACATAAAGCCAGTAAGTTCTTCCATACGGATCAGAAACTTGGCGGGCGGGCGATTGACAAAGAATATTTCCAACAGGCTATTGCAGACCTTTATTAACAACTGTCTTCGCTCTATACTGAAGATCAGATGGCCGGGCCGGAAAGAATCACCAACAGCAAGAAACTATGGGCACTAACAAACAAAACAAGAACAAATCGCCAACCAACAAATATGCAGGAGAGAGTGGAGATGGATTGGACACTGGCTGAAAAGGCATCGCGCTGGGTGACATCACGCGCGCGTCAGGCCATTTCTCGAGTGGAACCAGGCCGAAAGGGAAGCGGCGACTGGGAAGTCAGTGCAAGGGTGGGTGACATGAAGGAGATCGTGTGAAGAGAGAGGAGTTGAAAGAGTATGGACTAACTAACATGGATGTAGGTGAAAAGTACAGCAGAAGGAAGACAGAAGTGGCAAATGGAGACGTGCAGTTGAAGCCCTATGTTCCACTAGGAACCCAAGGGAACAATAATAATAAATAAAACGTTTCTGTACTTAAACCGCATAATTTATTTAGGCTGTAAGCAGGCAGCTGATGAGAAGCCAACGAAATAAACAATGATGGTACCATGTTCTTATTCTGCACAAACCGCCACTGTTGTTTTTGCTTCATTCGAATCCTGCCTTATTAACCACATTTGTTGCTTGTTTTAAATTCGTATCGGGAAATAAATGTTTTCAATTCTTTTTAATTCTTGAACAGACGGATATATCCATTAGAGGAAATCACTTCTAACTTTATATTAATTCAAGGCATGAATAATTTTCAAGTATTGGTTTTTATAGGGATTTTGTTTGATTGCATGGAGGAATTCATCATGAGCTGACATCAGTTAGAGAACAATTGGAAAACCAGTACTGGAAGTACTGGACAGCTGTTACATCAGCCTAGTTTGGGACTCTTCGGCAGTACACATCAACCAACAGGTTGTTCGAACCCAGGACCTTCTGGTTACAAGGCGAGCTCGAAGACCATTGAGCCACTGGGACCCAATCCAATGGTTCTTGAATTCTCACTTCTGCCAGTTCACGACATAGCGCTGATGTCAGCTCATGATTAAATCCTCCATGCAATCAAACACAAAATCCCTACAAAACCAATACTTGAAAACTAATCTGATGCTCACTAGTGGCTGGCCCTATTCACGCAGTTAACCTGGTTTAGTTCTAGTGGGAAGCTGTGACCAGTAGGGTACAGCAAGTTGAAGATGAGGCAGTAACTCATCGAAGAAGACATTGTGAAGTGGTCGCGCTATGTCATGAATTGGCAGATGTTAGAATTCATGAGCCATTGAATCGGGTACCATTGGCTCAGTGGTCTACGAGCTCGAGTTGTAACCAGAAGTTCCTAGGTTCGAATCCCGGGGGGTGCGTACTGTGGAAGAGTCCCAAACTAGGATGAAACAGCTGTCCAGTACTCCCAGTACTGGTTTTCCAATGGTACTCTAACTGATGTCAGCTCATGATTAAATCCTCCATGCATGAATAATGCTCATATTTTTTTTAATTATTAACTAAGATCACATGAGTCATCAATAAGATCATTCTCTCTCTCTCTCTCTCAATCTATCTATCTATCTATTCTTTTTCATGACTTCGTTATTTAGGGGTCATTATGTATATGCATTGTGGATTGATAACAAAGGTCAAAGGTTATTTTCATTTAGTAGGTAAGATAATGAAGCAAAGTGTGTGTGTGTGTGTGGATGACTAATAACATTGTAATGTTTTCAAAGTTAAGAATAATCATCCTATCTAATCAAAAGAGGGTTGACAACTAATCAGTTAAGTGAGATGAATAATCCTTTAGAAATGGTTGGTTGATAATAGAGAAAAGAGATTTGGAAATATTGAGAATGAACTGTGGAAATAAGAGGAAAAATAATATAAAGGTTATGTAGTAATTAAGATACTGTCCTGTCCAATTAGGTTTTATACGAATGTTTGGCATGCGATTCGCTCCCACCAAATGCAAAACGATGTTACAGGACTGGACAACACCGACACCTAGTTTATTTTTTATTTTATTATTTTTATTTTTGGTTACAGCTTGATTCCACACTGTATTTTTGGTACAAGTGTGGAATTTTCAGCGTGGATATCGGTAGCCCAAAATTCGCAGGCCGACCATAGATATCAGGTGTGCGTCGGCGTGGGCTCGAACCCCGGACCATGTGCATGGTCGGCGAGAGTCCTAACCACTGTGCCACCGACGCACCAAGTAGGAAACCACCGAATTTTCTATTTTGTTATTTTTGAGCCACCATGAACATAATTGCATGGCGGCTTGCAAAAATTAGAACGGTGTTTCCCAGTATTGCGAAGTGAAGTGGTAGAGCACGTTGACCACTTCACTTATCAGCCAGTAGTGCCAACGGGTTGATCTCTGACGAAATCTCAGCTGAGTATGGATACAGAGGGCTAGTTTCGCATTTGCCAGTTTACGCCGCCTCCAGCTTAGTAGATGTGATATCCGGCTGGCTATCACCTAAAGTGCGGGTGTACTGCTCATCAGTTCGCTCCGTCCTCCTTTATGACTGTTGGTGAGACCTGACCATTCAGAGTGGGAGACATGAAAAGGCTGGCTAGCTGTCTTTTGTCATAGGTGCCTGTGGTTTATCTCCCGTGTGAAGTGGCATAATAAGGTGAGAAATATCGAGGTTAGGCGTGGGTCGAGTGTTAGGTAAGGAGGGGAAATCAATCGACGAGGCTGTGAAGTTACATCGACTGAGATGGTTAGGACATGTGGTACGTATACCTAGTCATCGCTTTCCTCGACGAGCAATGTTAGCAGATATAAGGTCAGGCTGGAAAAAAGCTAGCGGCGGTCAAACAAAAACTTGGCCTCACCAGTCAATGAAATCCATAACAGTTAGTCTAAGCCATGTCGGAAGGTGTAGACTTTCAGGCTGGGGTCCTCGGGACGGTAAAAATCTATGGTTGGAAACAATCGGTGACATGGCTCAAAATCGTTCTCATGGCTGGTTGGCGCAGATGCATCCACTCCTTGTGACTTATGATCTCCAATGAAACTGTTTTCTTCTTCGTTATTATTCCTCCTTTGTCTCACACCTCTGCTCACTGTCTCTATTATGCATTTCTTCTACTTTCTTCTCTTGCTTTGTGTGGTACATGGAGTGTGGCAACTTGAACTGGTGCACATATGTGCAAAGTTCTATGTCGAAAACAGACAGACAGACTATAAATAGATCTCTTTATTGACCCATCAAGCCGTCGACTAAGCAATATGTCTAGGAAAGATAAACAATTATCTTCCTCTTCTACAGATGTAAGCGATATGCTATTCATTTGTTGTGGCCGATTACCTCCAATTGTCTAACATTAAAGTATGTGATTGTCATTTCTATAACCATTGTAATTTCAGTTGATGAAGACCTGCTAAGTAGAACTGTAACAACAGAAGACAAGGGCCTCGCAACAGATCCTTTATTAAGGAAAGCAACACATATTTACAGATTTTCAAGTACATTATTGTTAGTAGACAAACACAGTCTTCTGACTGGTTGTTTCTCACTGAAAGTTAATCTTTCATCTCGTTGTGGCTGCTGTTTCTTGAATGTCAGATCATCTATATGCTAACTGTATCTGCCTACACAAAGTCTGCTGTAGTTGATTTTCGAATAAGTCTTTGTCCTAATTTTTCTCACGACCAATATTGGGGACGTTAAAATTGACATAAATTACTGTCTACCAATTCGGTTAACAGCCAATTCTCACCACAAAATGAAGATATCATTTTATACTGCAAATCTGATCTTTGTTTCTCTATCGAAATTTATCCAGGGAACCAAATGTATGAAATGGAATCTCTTTTGATGTCTCATGATTATTATTATTACTCCCTTGAGTACCTTCACATCTTGACATTCTACTATTATCTGCAGTCCGCATCAGCTTGGACCGCGGTTGCCTACAATCTCTCATCTCCTCTTTACACAATCTCCTCCATGTCACCTTCCTACCGATGACCCACTCGTCGTTTCACAATGACATTCCACTCTAGCAATGGCCTGGATTCCATGCGATATCATTCGATAGTCTCCCCAGTATGTGCTCGAACCATCTATCTCCATTATCTCCTGCATAATTAACTGAGCGATCGGTTCTTGATTGGTTTAATCCACTGCAGAGGTTCTTGTTACTTATTCTTTCTGGTCGGCTATTTTTACTTAAGTATGGAGCGAAGAACCTCGCCTAGATTACTAGCTTGCTAGTTTTCTAACCGGTCGCAAGCCTAGATAAAGAGGGAGGGTTGGGGCGTAGTGCTAGCAACTCCACTCTCAAAACGTAACCAAATTGCTACAGAAACTTCAACGCACAAATATATCAAAAATTCTAAAAATATAAACAATAACCTTATTCTTCACTGGAATCGGGGAAGTGAAATGACGCAGACTGGTGAAAGCCTTTGGGAAGCCAGTCAGCCGATGTGCCTTTTTCGATGAAAGCAAAAATAAGGATGGGAACGTGGAATGTTCGTACAATGTACGAAATTGGAAAGTCTGCCCAGGTAGCCGCAGAAATCAGGAATATTCTGGACCAACGTGACGAACCTAGAAGACCTGGATTTCGCGAGTGGATGATTTATGTTTGTTGTCACACAAAATCGAAGACTTAAAAGCAAAAACCGACCGACAAACTGGTCGAAGAAGCAGTCGGCGAAGACAGGACTCCAGGTGAACATAGACAAGACGGAGGTTATGAAAATAAACAACCAACCAACAACAACAGCAGTAAAATCCCGCGTCAACCACCATCAACGGGAGGGATCTGAAAGAGGTTAGTTCAGTCATCCACTTATCTAGGGAGCATTGTCTCAACTACACGCAGTCGGAACGGACAAGGATGTCAAATCGAGCGAGAGTCGGGAAGGCGAGAAACACATTATCATCAACCTGAAACCAATCTGGAAATCTTCGTCACTCAGCCACCATCAACAACAAAATTCCGTCGGATTTTCAATACAAACATGAAGTCAGTCAGTTCTTCTATACTGAACGGATCAAAAACTTGGCGAGCGGGTGGGTCACAAAGAATATTTCCAACAGACTGGCTATTGCAGACGTTACATTTATCAACAACTAACTGTCTTTGCTGGATCTCTACTAAAGATCAGATGGCCGGGAGGGAAAGAATCACCAACAAGAAACTATGGGAACGAACAAAACAATAACCACTCGCCCAAAACATATGCAGGAGTGAGTGGAGATGGATTGGACACTGACGGCTGAGGAGGCCACCGCTGAGTGACATCGCGCGCGCGTCAGGCCATTTCTCGAGTGGAACCAGGCCGAAAGGGAAGCGGCGAGTGAGACGTCAGTGCAAGGGTGGGTGACATGGAGGAGATCGTGTAAAGAGAGAGTAGTTGAAACAGTATGGACTAACTAGCATGGATGTAGGTGAAAAGTACAGCAGAAGGAAGACAGAAGTAGCAAGTGGAGGGAGACGTGCAGTTTCACTAGGAAATCAAGGAAACAATACTAATGGAGCGAAAGCATCTGTTGATGAAAGTCTGCAACAGGTTATTAAAAATCCTTTTTCTTGACACACTCCCCAAGTTTCTGATGAGTATAAAAGGCCCGACTGACAAAATTCGTATTTTCAACACCAAGTAGAAGATAGCAGAACGTTTTCCAAATTGGTTTCAGATTGATGAAGGCGTATCTTGTTTGCCTTGCCTTTCCAATCCTGGCTAGCTGTCTGCCTCTGACATCTTCATTCGTTTGACGTATACCTGTAGTTGAAACGATGCCTCCTAGCGCGATAAGTAAAGGAAGTAATCAAATTGTGTAATTGACTATCTAAATTTATAGTTTTTGACAATCATGCTGGCTAATGTTCATGAGTATGTCTAGACAACGTCCTGCTGATATGACCTATATTACTTAACTCTGCCACAGAAGCATGTGAATTTACAATAAATAACCTTTGACCTCTGTTGTCAATCCACATTGTGCTTTATATAAACGCCGTTGATAACTAATTGTACAGCTATGAAGTAAAGATACGATGACTCATGTGTTTTCACTTCCACCATATCGATTTGTTTATTTGATGGATATCATACTCACAGACACGCACACACACACAAACACACAGTGTAATAACATTAATATATGTGTAAAACTTCCTGATTACAGTAGATTGGATAATGAGACAGACAACGGGCCGGGCAATGAGGAAACAGGCATAAAATGAACTCACACAAAAAACTTGGAGGATCTGAACTTCGCCGATGATATATTTCTGATTTCCCACAAACTGGAAGATATACAAGTGAAAAGCAACAAGTTGGCAGAAGTAGCATCCAGAGAAGATGTGACTTCAGGTGAACATAGATAAAACAGAGGTGATGAAGATTCCTGGCCAACAGCGACACCAACAGCAACAACAACAACAACAGACAACAATCAGTCAGCATAAGTGGGGGTGGAGTCTGAAAGAAACAACCACCTTTAGCTACCTGGGAAGCATCGTTTCAACTACAGGCCAGGGGAACTGACGAGGATATCAAAGCCAGAATCGGAAAAGCAAGACAAGCTTTCATTACTCTTAAGTCTGTGTGGAGGTCAACAGCACTCAAAATGAAAAATAAGATCCGGATTTTCAACTCCAATGTGAAGTCAGTGCTACTCTCTATACGGATCAGAGACTTGGCCAGCGCGTCATAAAGAGCATCTCAAACAAACTACAGAACTTCACTAACAGTGGTCTTCGCTCACTACTGCTCGAGATCAGATGGCCGGACATAAAGATCATCAACAGTGAGGGATCTCTGGCAATGAGCGAACCAACTCAGCAGGAACCGATTGTGAAACAAATACGCAGGAAGAAATTGAGGTGGATTGGCCATACTCTGAGGAAACCATCAAGTGATATCACTAGACAACCCATTGCTCGAGTGGAACCCGGAAGGGAAGCAACGAGTTGGTCGTCAGCGTGAGGGTGACTTGGAGGAGGTCATATGAAGAGGAGATGAAAACGTGTGGGCAGACTTGGAGCGGCGTGAATAGGTTGGCAGAAAACCGAAGGCAATAGAGATGCGCAGCTGAAGCCCTATTGTAACAACAGAAGACAAGGGCCAGGCAACAGATCGTTTTATTATGAAAATCAACACGTATTTATACATATTTCACATACATTATTATAGCTTATGCAAGTAGACAAGCGCAGTCATCTGATTGGTTGTTTATCAGAAGTTAGGCAGGCAAACGCAGGCTTCTGATTGGTTGTTTCGGGATTCCTCGACAAATAGAGTTCTCTATCTGCGAATCATATTTTGCCACGTTGACTTTGCTGTGATTGGTTGTTGAATCAGTCTTGCTCATATTTTCTCACGGCCTGCTCTCACGACACTATGTTCCTCTAGGAACTAAAGAATATAATAATAATAATGATAAAACTTGGGCACTGTGGTAGTAAGTAATTCCATGTTAGTTTGTTTATTAGATGAATCACACAGTGAAACAGTAGTGTTATTTAGTGGATGACAAGGTTTCGAACACAATTTATTGCTGTTCATAATCATATCAATTGTAATCACACGACTTTGAAACTTGAGTTCTATAGTTTTCTTTGTCCTCTCCTATCATAAATCAGGATACCCTATTAGGCCTATAGTTGATTTTAGAAATTCACCTACTTATGAATTATCTAAATATTTAGCCATAGTATTAAATCTCCTAAAAAGCCATTCGAAATCTAGACTAACTAATTCTTATGAACTAAAACACAGATCAGATAATTTAAAATTAGATAATGAAGAAAAAATGGTTAGTTTTGACATTGTCAGTTTATATACACGTATACCAATAAATATAGCTATAGAGGCAGTCAGCAACGAACTCATTTCTGACGAAGAACTCGAACTTAGGACAAAAGTACCACTGGGAGTGCAGCTATGCCTGACTTCCACAGAATTCAAATTCCAAGGGAAAATATACAAACAAACTGAGGGAGTTGCCATGGGATCACCAATATCCCCGGTTGTAGCAGATATATTCATGGATAGGTGGGAAAAAATAGCGATTGAAACGTTCACCCCCATTCCAAAAGTATGGTGGAGGTATGTAGATGACACATTCACTGTACGTAGAACACAAAATATAGATAGATTATTCGAACACATCAACTCGAAGGTAGAGGCAATTCAATTCACTTATGAACTTGAAATTCAGGAAGAGGAACTTCCAATGTTAGATTGCAACGTAAAAAGGAAAGAAGATGGGAGGTTAAACACTAGTGTTTACAGAAAACCCACACATTCAAACAGATATTTGGACTTCCGATCATCCCATCCTATGTCAGTAAAAATAGGATTGGTAAAATGTTTAAGTGACACAGCACAAAAACAAAGTAGTACCAAGAAAAATATAAGACAGGAAGTGATACACATAGAAGAAGCCTTGAGACTTAATAATTATCCGGATAAATTAGTCAGGAAATATGTAAGTAAATGTAAAAATAAAATAAATAATGATAATAGTGATAGTAATGATAATAATAATAATAATAACAATAATAATAATAGTGATCATAATAATAATATTAATGACGACACAAACAATAAGGAATCTAAATCATCAATAGTAATTCCATACAAGCAAAGAACCTCGGAAACCTAACGCAGAATTCTTAACAAGGCAAGAATAAACCACTCACAAACTGAATTAGAAACAAGCTTTCTCGGTTAAAGGATCAATCCTGTGGAGCCTCTAAAACAAAACAATTCAATTTATCTCATACCCTGTCCGCAATGACTGTCAGGTGAAACAGATAGGTCAGACTAGTAGAACGGTCAGTCAGTCAGACTAGCTGAACATAAAAACTTAGCGAAATCTGGATTAATTGACCCGAATATGATAAGAAATCTAGAGAATGGTTCAGCCTCAGACAGCACTCACTTCATGCAATTACACACAACCATACAATAGGATGTGATGGGATAGAATGACAGTTTTATAATCTAATGTCACAGGGTATAGGGAGAGATTGATAACAGAAGTTTTGTTTATCAAATCAACTGAATGGAAAATACGTGTAATAGGAATGATCCAACACCTGTCCACCCTGATATTCTGGAAAATTCTACTACCCTAAAAACGACAAATAGGAGAGAACAAAGAAAACTATAAAACTCAAGTTTCAAAGTCGTGTGATTACAATTGATATGATTATGAACAATAAATTTTGTTAGAAACGTCATCCAGTAAATACTAATACTGTTTCACTGTGTGATATATCTAATAAACAAACTAATATGGAATGACAGTGTAATAACATATTTAAAAACTCAACGACAAAGATTCGAACTCACAATTCATATCAATCATATCATCAGATGAAACTACACAACTTCGAAATTTCTATTTTATAGTCTTCTTTTATTATTTCCTAATTCTTGTAGGCAAGTGGCAATAGAATTTTCAGGATGTCTGAGTGAATAGGTACTGAATCATTCCTATCACACGTATTTTCCTTCATTAATATAAGAATAAAACTTGTGCACTGTGGTAGAGTGTAATTCCACTAAAGGTAAATTTTGTTTTGATAAAGTTTCACATTTGAAGCGGAAAACGGTCAAGGAGAATTAGCGATGATGTTAGATTGTAAAATAAAACGAATAGAAGAAGGTAAACTGCACACCACTGTGTACAGAAAACCAACTCATTCTAATAGATACTTAGACGTATTTAATTCATCTCATCCGTTAACTGTTAAGGCAGGCTTAGTTAAGTGTGTCTCACAAACCGAGCAGTAGCACTAAGTAGTACAAGAAAAGACCTAAATGATGAACTTAAACAGATAGAAGAGGCGTTGCTGTTGAATAACTAACTATCCTTTACAATTCATTAGGAAGATCAGTAAAGGCCAAAAACAAAATAAAAATAATTGTGAAACCCTCAATGATAACATGAATAAGAGAGAATATAAGTCATCCACTGTTATACCATATAAGGAAGGGATATCTGAGGCCCTACGAAGGATTCTTAATAAAGCAGGAATTAGGCTGGTGGCATTTAAACCTACAAACTCACTCAGAGACAAGCTCTGTAGACTAAAAGAACCGTTGGATCCAATTAAACAAAATAATATAATTTACAAAATGCCCTGCAATGACTGTGAGGTCAACTACATAGGTCAAACTAGTAGGTCAGGGATAGTCAGATTATCAGAACATAAGAATTTAGCTAAGGTAAGAATGGTTGACCCTGAAAAGATAAGTAATTTAGAAAAAAGCTCAGCTATTGCACTTCACGCATTAACACACAACAACACAATAGAGTGGGATAGGGTTAAAATTCTAAAAAGTAATATAGGTAGGTGGAGAGAGAGGTTGATCACGGAATCCTTATTTATCGAGTCTACATCCAACATATGCAATAGGAATGACTCATCACTCATACCGGAAGTATGGGAAATACTACTACCAATCAAATCATGTTGGTGGCACAGTGGTTAGGACGCTCACTGCCTATGAACATGGTCCGGGGTTCGATTCCCGGCCATAGACGAAGTCCTTTACCTCGCTAAGCCAGAAATAATGCTGGTAAAGAGGAAAGGTTGGGCATGAGACTAGCAACCCCATCCTGTCAAATTAAACACTGCTAAAGGAACTTCAAGCCACAAGCTTGAGGCCTTATATTCCACTGGGGAACGCGAAGGAGAAAAATCAAATCAAGCGAAAGTCAAGTGAAAAACAATGGAACTGTATAAATGAAGTTAGGAATTCGTGTGAGTACCTTGGTATGATTATGAGTGGTAATAAATTGTGCTCGAAACGAGGTCATCAGTAAACATTACTGTATAACACTGTGAGTCTTTATCAAAACAAAATTTACCCATAATGGTATTTTTCTTCAGTTGATTCGACAAATAGAGCTTCAAATAAACCTTCCGTTATCAATCTCTCCCCCATCCTGTGACATTAGATTTTAGAACTGTCATCTTATCCCACCCACGCTACTGTATGGATGGGTAACTGCATATAGTAAGTGCTATAGCTGAAATATTCTCCAAATTTCTTATCTTATTCGGGTCAACTAATTTACATTTTGCTAGGTTTTTGTGCTCCGCTAGTCTGACTCACTGACCCCGTTCTACTACTGCTTTGACCTATGTATTTGACCTGACAATTTGTTGCAGAGAGAGCATTAGATGAACTAAATTATTTTTGTTAAATTGGCTGTTCCACAGGATCTCTTGACTGACAAAGCTTGTTTCTAAGTGAGTTTACGGGTGGTTTGAATGCCAACCCCATTTATTCCTGCCTGAATTATTAAGAATTTTCCGGCATAATGTCTCCGAGATCCCTTCTTTGTATGCAAGTACTACTGATGATCAAAAATTCCTTAGTGTTTGTTGGTGTTGTCATTATCCTGAGCATGTTTGACGAGCATGTCGTCAGTGATATTATAATTATTATTATCACTACTATCACTATTTATTTCATTTTTATATTTCCCTACATACTTTCTGACTAATTAACCAAGGTATTTAGAAAGTTTCAAAGCTTCTCTTATATGCCTCACTTCCTGTCTTAGACTACCTTTGGTACTACTTAGTTTGTGCCTGTTATGTATTCATCGCCAAATTATTGTTATGTACTGGTCGAGAATTTAATAGTCCTGACGCAAGAAAGACGGAAATCAGAAGACCACTAGGTTTGTGATGATACTTCTATTTTCCAAACACAAGGAGAATCAATGTATATCGCAAAAGAGTGTGAGAGCGAAAATAAATATGAATGTCCGAACAAGTGTGTGAACAAATCAATAGACAGTCTTAACATGATTGGCTAATTATAATGGAGTATCGATCCATATATGCATAGCAAAATATAGCAGACATGTCAACAAACACACATATTATATGGATATATATATCACCAAGGACTGTCAACAAACACACATGACTTCAAATTGAAGTATGCTCTGAAGATGTCACCCAGTAAGGTGATGAAAGCTTCGCAAACTGACCATCCAGCTCAGAGAACAAAACCACATCAAAAACACATTATATATAATATACGGGGAATATACATTGTTAAAGGAGACAGGTTCATCAAAGTGAAATGGTCACAGACTAAGAGAGTAACAGAAAGAGAGACCACGATATATATATATATATATATATATATATATATATATATATATATATATATATATATATATATATATATATATATATATATAAATCAATATTCTATTACATAAAAAGGCATTCATATCACATTCTTATATAACAAATAGCGTATATGAATGAATTCAAGTCCCAAATAGGACGAAATGCGCACCCTGGATTCCACTGCTAATCACCATCCATCAACTAAATAGAGTATTTCATCGTCTCTAATCTATACAAAGTGCGTCGATTGTACAGCGATAGAATGCCCACCAGCCAGGCCGCATATTGTTCGGGTTTCGATTCCCGACCATGGAAGCACTCCTCCTTTACCTCAATAAACCACTAGTAGCACTGATAAACAGGGAGGGTTAACTGGACATGAGGCTGAATAGCAGCCCCATCCTGTAAATAAAATAAATATCACTG
Organism: Trichobilharzia regenti; assembly: GCA_944472135.2. Taxonomy (NCBI): domain Eukaryota; kingdom Metazoa; phylum Platyhelminthes; class Trematoda; order Strigeidida; family Schistosomatidae; genus Trichobilharzia; species Trichobilharzia regenti. Next base: position 5,138,726 of record OX235262.1, on the reverse strand, counting down.
TTACCGGAAGTTCAAGTCTCTAGCTTGAAGGCACCCTATGTTCCTCTAGAAACGTAAAGGAACAAATAGAACAAATAGAAAATAATAATGTCTGTCCGCCTATCTACCATCGACATAGAACTTTACATGGATTTTTAGTCGCCACACTCCATACAGCACACAAATCAAGAGAAGAAAGTAGAAGAAATGCAAAATAGATACAGTAAACAGGGACACAAGAAAAAAGGAATAGTAATAACAAAACACAACATAGTCTCATTGGAAATCACAAGTCACAAGGAGTGGATGCATATGAGTCACCCATTGAAAACGATGATTTTGAGCCATTTCCCCAAAAATTGTCTCCAGCCGTCATTAGTGTTCACCGTCGCGAGGACCCCAACCAGTAATTCAGGAAGTCTACATCTTCCTAGGTGACTAGCTTAAACTAACTGTTGTGGATTTCATTGACTGATGAAGGCATGTTTTGTTTTGACCGCCATTAGGTCATATAACACACTGTGTGATTCATCAAAATAAAATCTTATCTATAATGGAGTTATACTCTACCACAGTGCCCAAGTATTATAAATATAGTTAACAGAATACAAGTGAGAGAATTGCGATAACCACAAAATACATACAAACACACATTAACAAAGGAGGCACTGGATGTGAGGGCTGATCGATAATGTCTAATGATAAAATACAGAGGCTAAATTGTAAATTGTAATAAAATGCTACAGAATTAGTAGGTTTAGTATAAAATCATAAAGGTTGACAAAATAAGGGTAACAATGAGGTGAAATAAACTGGGTGGAGAAATGGATAATAAAGACATGATATCACAAAATAATAATAATAATAATACGAAAAATTATGATCCTGGTGACCTTATAGTGGGCCAGGGTAGACAAAGAGAGTGAATAAGTTTTTTCTGTACAAATAGGTCAGGTCTCGCTTTATTAATCTATGAAGCCTCAGCTATGGCTAGGAGGCGTAATCGTGTGCCTTTGGGGAGATTGTTCAGTACTCGATATACAACTGTAAATGACTCATCTACTTTGATGCTGTGTTTGCTATCCACCAGATGAGACAGAATTGCACTATTTAATGATTTGGTTACTCTTTTCCCAAGCCAAACAGGAATATGTACACGAGTGCGTTAAGATAAATTCCTCTGGGTATGACCTATATAACTAGCTCCATAGGAGCAGTTGAATTTATAAACACACACTGATGTAGCCATTTTGGGCAATCTATCTTTAATGCACAGTGTCAATATCAGTTTGGTTGAAAAATTTACATGCAGTTTTGCGGCATTAAAAGTTCTTTCAGTTGATCTTGTTAATCTACGGTTTAATGTATCGCTGGCTATATCACGTTTGAATTGTACATTTAAGTAAAGCTTTTTCGTACTTACTGTGTCTCGCCTGGTTTCACGTGTAGTTTCGTAGATATACTTCTTTAAAAAGTTGGTTGGGTAGTCATTTTGTAGCAAGGCGTTGGTAAGATTCTTTATTTCAACTTCAATACAATCTGATATGTATCCATATATATATATAGGTGGTTCTCGTGGTCTCTCTTAGTCTGTGACCATTTCACTTTGATGAACCTGTCTCCTTTAACAATGTATATTCCCCTTATATTATATCTGTCTGTCTGTTTTCGACATAGAACTTCACACAAATGTGCGGAATTTCAAGTCGCCACACTCCGTGTAGCACGCGAAGCAAGCAAGAGAAGAAAGTACAAGAAAAGCATAATAGAAACAGTGAGCAGAGGTGTGAGACAAAGGAGGAGTAATAACAAAGAACAAAACAGTTTCATTGGAGATCATAAGTCACAAGGAGTGGATGCATCTGCGCTAGCCACTGAGAACGATTTTGAGCCATGTCACCAATTGTTTCCAGCCTCCATTGGATTTTGCCGTCCCGAGGACCCCAACCAGTCAGGAAGCCAGTCTACACCTTCCTACGTGGCTGGCTTAGACTAACTGTTGTGGATTTCATTGACTGGTGAGGCTGAGGTTTTGTTTGACTACCGCTAGCCTTTTTCCAGCCTGACCCTACATCCACCAACATTGCTCGTCGAGGGAGGCGATGACTAGACATGTATGCCTAACACATGTCCTAACCATCTCAGTCTTTGTAACTTCACGACTTCGTCAATTGATTTCCCCTGTTTACCTAGAACTCGACGCCTAACCTCAATGTTGCTCACCTTATTATGCCACTTTACACGGGAGATAGAGCGCAGGCACCTATGATCAAAGACAGCTAGTCTTTTCATGTCTTCCACTCTCAGTTGCCAGGTCTCACAACCATAAAGGAGGACGGAGAGGACTGATGAGCAGTACACTCGCCCATTGGTCGATAATCGGATATCACGGTGTAAACTGGCATATGCGAACTAGCCCTCTGTATCCGTTCTGAGATTTCGTCAGAGATCAACCCGTTGGCACTGGCTCATGGTACTTCCCAAATAAGTGAAGCGGTCAACGTGCTCTACCACTCCACTTCCTATTTTTATACTAGGCGTCGATGTAGTCCAGTCCTGTAACATCATCTTGCATTTGGCGGGAGCAAATCGCATGCCAAACATTCGTAGATTGCGGCTCAAGGTGTTTAGAAGGATCTGCATTTCGTCAGCGTCTTCGCCTAGAAGGACTATATCGTCTGCATATTTCAAGTCAACGAGATTATTCCCTGGTAGCAAGTCAATCCCTGAGTCGCTGAAGTCACTGCTACCATGCTACCATCTGTCGACGGCATTGTGAACAGCATTTCACAGTTCAATTATAATCCAGATGCGAATGTCACTTTTGACACATGGTATCAACGATATGAGGATTTATTCACTGTTGATCTCGCCTCACAAGACGATGCTTGGAAGGTGCGAGTGTTATTACGTAAATTGGGTCCGGCAGAATATGAACGGTACTGCAACCTAATTTTACCCCAAAAACCACGTGACAAGTGTTTCGATGATACAATAAAGCTGCTGCGTGAACATTTTGGAGACCACTCCTCATTATTCAGCATACGTTATCGTTTCCTCAAGCTGACAATGAATGAAAATGATGATTTTCTTACTCACGTTGGCACAGTCAACCGAGAATGTGAGAGATTTCGACTCAGGTCCTTAACAGATGATCAATTCAAAGCCTTGATTCTCATATGCAGTCTTCAATCTCCTCGTTTCACAGATATCCGAACTCGACTGCTCAATCAGCTAGAACAAAATCCTAAGTTAACATTACATGACATAGCTGATGAATATCAACGGCTGATTAATTTGCAGAAAGACACACACCTGGTCGAATCAACACCTTCGAGAAGCTCTGATATTCGTGCATTACGAAAGAGCAAAAATCTCTCATCATCCAGTCCTGACCCACCTTCTTCTAATGTTCCGCGGAAATCTACACATACTCGTCCAACTTCTCAAATTACTGCAAAGAAGACCCCACCATCACCATGCTGGCATTGTGGCGCGTGGCACTTTGTAAAGTCTTGTCCATACAAAAATCATCGTTGCAGCAAGTGCAAAATCATCGGTCATAAAAATGGTTTTTGCCAGCCACGCAAACTCAGATATCAAAATCCAGCGAAAGCTCGACAAACTGTTGGTCCTAAATCTCCAAGGAGATCATTGAGTCTAGTCGCAACCTGTCAAGTCACAACACCAGGTATGCGGAAATATCTTGATCTTCAGATGAATGGTCATGATGCACGTCTGCAGCTAGATACCGCCTCTGATATTACTGTTATATCAGAGAAACTTTGGAATAATATTGGCAGACCACCAATCGCAAATACTTTCCACACTCTTCTCAGCGCCTGTGGTGGGCGGCTCAAACTAATTGGTGAACTCAAATGTTCTGTTTCATTCCGTAACATTAAATTCACAGGAATTTGTTACGTCACCAAGAGTGATTTAAATCTTTTGGGACTTGATTGGTTCGATCGTTTGCATCTGGCTGATGTCCCACTAAATTCGCTATGCAATGCAGTCAAGAAGCATAAAATGTCAGACAATTCCGGACGAAGCCGAAGCCGCAAACCCAACAGGCAGACGAAACGACAGACGTCAACAACAAGCTCAAAGGTTCCAGATAAACCCCCAGGAAAACATCCTACTAATCATCAATCTTCTCAAAAGGGGAGGTGATATGTATCCATATATATATATATATATATGGTGGTCTCTCTTTCTGTTGCTCTCGTAGTCTGTGACCATTTCACTTTGATGAACCTGTCTCCTTTAACAATGTATATTCCCCGTATATTATATATAATATGTGTGTTTGTTGACAGTCTGTTCTTGGTGATATATATATCCATATAATATGTGTTTGTTGACATGTCTGCTATATTTTGCTATGTATATATGGATCGATACTCCATTATAATTAGCCAATCATTTTAAGACTGTCTATTGATTTGTTCACACACTTGTTCGGACATTCATATATATATATATTGATTCTCCTTGTGTTTGGAAAATAGAAGTATCATCACAAACCTAGTGGTCTTCTGATTTCCGTCTTTCTTGCATCAGGACTATTAAATTCTCGACCAGTACATAACAATAATTTGGCGACGAATACATAATACAATCCTCGGTACATATGCGCCTAATTCATGATTAAGACAACGAATCAGGTTGCGCTTATATTGTATAGGTATGATGCTATGGAAGTGGGTGTATTGTTCGTTCCACTTCGCTTTCCTATTGATGTTACTTTTGAAGGTAGCGTCTGTTCTTTTTGAAAGAAGAACATCCAGAAATGGAATACTACCTTGGAGTTTCCATGTACATCCTGAGCACAACTCTTTCATAAACCTATTCATGCTATTACGTAACTGTTCTTTGACGATGGTTTGTGACAACTCATCACTTTTGTTACTAACATCCAATTCCTCTGAACGCCTTTTGCATCACGTAACTCCACCACAAAGCCAAAGTTGAAGAATCCCCTTCCCTATCATCTACTGGGTGCCAAATAAATTGCCAAAACCACTGAAGCACCGCATACTTCAAACAGCAGAGGCTATTGCAAATCGCCTCAAACAACTGGTGGTCTGTGTACAAGTCTAACCAACCACTACTACTGCCCCGCTCTTCTTCAGTAGAGACTATAAATAAATGAATTTGTGTATTATTATCTTTCCTAATTTTTCTGATATTCAGCTTATTGTTATGTTGATGCTATCGAGATGTAATCCACTGGTATTATTATTGATCCGATGTTATTTAAACAACAATAATGTTGTTCATAACACTCATTGATTCACCCACTGTAATGTATATATAACTGTAGAGCCTGATAATGATGAGCAGGTTGTCGAAAAGAGTATTCTTTGTTCAGTATCCACTTTTTTTGAGAATCGTATTTTGTGCACCCACCGGGGTTCGAACCCAGGACCTTCTGATTACAAGGCGAGCTCGTAGACCATTGAGCCACTGGGACCCGATCCAGAGATTAGAATTCAAGAACCATTGAATCGGGTCCTAGTAGCTCAATATTCTACGAGCTCGCCTTGTAACAAGGTCCTGACTTCGAACCCCGGTGGGTGCGTACTGTTGAAGAGTCCCAAACTAGGACGAAACATCTGTCCAGTACTTCCAGGTTTTCCCATGGTTCTTTAGCTGATGTCAGCTCATGGTGAAATTCTGAATGCAATCAAAAAAATCCCTACAAAACCAATACTTGAAAATTGTATTTCCGTTTGACAAAGTTAATGTACACACACATACAAAATAACCCATTTATATTTGCGATTGTACAACTGTGAAAATGAATTCCCCACAAAAAAGCTCGTTGCTGAACGACTGGTCTTCTCTTTGTAAATCACCCATAGCCATATCACCAAACCTCTCGGGCCTTTACCATCTCAAGATGTCTACACCTCCATACGTGAATGACTCAAACTGATTGTCAAAGATTTCACGGATTTATGTCTACCTTTGCTTTGATCACCCATCGCTAGCTCTTTACCAACCTCATCCTATGTCACCTAACTAACTTTGTTCAGCATACGCAACACGTGTTCTAGCCATCTGAATCGATGTAACTGCTTTACAACCTCGTCGATTGACTTCCCCTCTCCCTAGCTAACACTTGATCGATGCCTAACCTCAATATTACTCACCCTATTAAATTAACCACCTAACACGCGAGATACAGAGCAGAAAGACAGCTAGTCAGCCTTTTCATATCTACCGCTCTCAATGGCCATGTCTCACTCCCAGTCATAAACAACGACGGAGAGAACTGCTGCTACTGTACAGTTGACACGTCCTTTGACTGATTAGCCAGCCAGATCTCACATCTACTCAGCCAGAGATAGCGGCAAACCAACCTTCTATCAACGATCAACCGATTGTGGTTGACGCAACTTCCCATAAAATAAGTGAAGTGGTCAATACGCTTCGCTCCATCAGCGACTTCACTGCCTATCTATCTTTAAGCTAGGAGTGAGTCAATGCAACAGTCCAGTCCTGTAGCATCATCATCATCATCTTACATATCACAGACGAGAAACATATGCCAAACATTCGAAGATTGCTGCTGCTCTCTCTTTAAGGTGTTCAGAAGAAGGAACTGTATCATCTACAACTTCTACGTGGTAACAACTCACCCTTGAGTCGTTGAATTAGTGACTGATTATACTTCTCAATGATGACTACGTATGTATGCTTATCATCACACTAGATATCATGAATGACATCTCTTAACGTTAGCGCGCGCAACACACCCGATAATTCCATCTCAAAAACAAAATCCACACGAACTTCAGTGAGGATCATCATCAGACGATGGAACATAAAAAACATTTTCTATAGTTTGGTTTGTAAGGGTTAGTTTATTTTTACGACTTGATCACGGATGGATATTAGTTAAAGAACCATTGAAAACCAGTCACAGAGAGTACTGGACAGCTGCTGTTTCATCCCACTAGTTTGGAAATCATCGGAAGTACGCACCCACCACAGGGGGTTCGAACCCAGGACCTTCCGGTTATAAGGCAAGCTGGCGAGCTAGTATACCATTCAGCCACTGCCACCAAACCCGATTCACTGGCCAATCCATGAATTCTAACACCTACCAATTCGTGATTTAGCGCGACCCCCACCAACCATTGGTCGTTGGTGGAACATCCATCCACACACACACGTGACATCTAATTGGACCTCACTGGGCACTGGACTTCTCACTAGAACTGACTCCAGGAAACTCAGAAACACAAAAAAACGACTCGGTATTTTTTAAAAAAACAAACTTCCTTATATAATAATTTTATTTATATCTAACCAAAAACAAAATCGAAAGTTTCTCATAGGAAGGAATGCTGATGATTTGTGTCCATACACATGCTGCATCTTCACTGCATCATTAGGAATAATAAAAAAAATCCGCTCTCTTCTCTTTTTTTTGAGGCGGTGTTTGCATTCTTAAATGGGAAAAATGTATATGTAGAGAGAGAGAGAAGGAGAGGGACTGAGAGGGAGTGGGTGGTGGGAGAGAGGTTTATTTACTCCACTGTGGCATGATATACGCACACATCATACAGAGTCAGACACAGAGAGAGAGAGAGAGCTCTATCGACGACAACAGCAAACACAGCACACCTCTCCTCCTCCTCCTTCGCCTCATCATGATCGTCGTCGTCATAGCTGCACTGCATCATACCGACATCTCATAATATATAACGCAAGAAAATAACACGTCTAATGAAGAGAAGAAAGAATTAGTTCATTAAGAAAGAAAGCAAGACAGACTGATACAAAAATTTTCATCAGTTCACATAGTAACAAAAACAAAAAAAGAATATTTCTTCCCAAAAATCATCCTACTGAACATACTACTCATTAATATATAAGAGGAGTAAATAAGTAGTCATAGAAAAAATTTCACAAAATATTCATCAGAAAGAGAACCAGAAGAAGGAGAAGAAGAGCAACACCGACGACTCCTTTCACGTCAACTTCAGAAATGCACATTTACTCAAATTATCATGGTTAGAGAGAACTGGAAAAAAAGTGCTCTACATATCATCAAGAGATGGAAAAAGTCGAGGGCAGACAGAGTGAGAAAAAAAAGCAGTGAGAAGAGGAGATGAGTTACACAAGTGGGAGAAGGTGAGAAAGAGAAAAGAAGTGTAGTCATATAAGATGACAACCATAGTGACAAAATAGAGAATGTAACGGTGATTCGATGAGAGCTTCTCACTATGACTAATAACAACACTCTCCCTCGTCTTTTTGTAGTATGGTAATGTATGTCACAAATTAAATAAAAATAAAACCTTTTTTTGAATAATATTTCTCGTATAAAGAATACTCATAATAGGTATATAAATACCCTCTCTTATCATTTCTCTTTTGTTGTTGTGTTTATTTGTGTGTGTGTGTGTGTGGGTGGGTGTGGAAAGTGTTTTTCTTTTGCCACCCACACACATCCCAAAAGTTAAACAAAAATAGAGGAGATACCAAAAGCATTAATAGGGGGGTTATGTGTGTGTGTGTGCATGTATGTATGTATGTATGCAGACATGAAGAGATAGATAGATGGACGAATGAATGAAGAATGCATGGATGGATGGATGGATATTCTTTTTGAATAGAATTACTAAGAATAATAATAATATAAAAATCTAATTTCAATTGATCATTGAACAAGAGTGTCGCAGCGGTTCGTTCGTTTGTTTGTTTATGTTTGAATGGAAAAAAAAGACACACAGAAGATTCTCTCTCACTCTCTGGTGTGTGTTGAGGCGATGAAGAAAAAAGGCGGCGAGGCGGCGGCACGTTCGAAGGGAAAAGAGGACGAATATGTAAACAGAAGAGGAAAGAGGCTGGAATTGGAAAAATTTCAAAATGAAAAATGACGACGAATGGAACAGTTATTTTCATTCATGGTAGAAATAGTAATCGTAGTAGTATAGCCGCAACAGTAACTATGGTAACAATAAAAGTAAAGATAAAGATTACAACAGTAGTAATAATAGCTAGAAATTGTTATTGGAATATATAAAGGGGGGCGGGGGTAGAAGGGTAGAATTGTTGTGAGGTTTAGCGCGCCACCACGAATATCAGCCGCCTTCTTCTTCTTCTTCTACTTGCCGCCTTTCTTCATACCGCTGGCACTGCTGCTGGCTGTTGTTGTTGCTGCTGCTGTTGTTGAATGGTGACTGTTTCCGTAGGGTTTGCGACTAACTGAAAGGCAATAAAGGAAAATAGAGATGTGAAGACAGAAACGTTAGCAGAGTGACAACAGCACCGGCAGTAGCACGGATGGATTATTGTTAGATAAAAGGCTTACACAGACGTACGCACACACACACACACACCTGATCACATTGTATTGTACACACAGTTGAACAGATATAGATTTGGTTGCATATGAGTGAAGCAAATCTACTGGTTGCTGGCTTGGCTATATATATCGTCCATCATCATTATTATCAACATTATTTCCACGTAAAACACAGAGATACACGCGTGTGTGTGCCGTACAGCTATCATCCTCCTTGCCATCATCAACACCACAACACAATTAACACGCACACACACACACACACACACACAGAAAGAGTAGGAGGTATGTGAAGAAGAGAGAACACATGCCAACAGGAAATACACGAAGAAGAAAACTGGACAAATAATGCATGCAACATACATACATACACACACACACCGACATACTGACATCGAGTGGAGTAGTGTAGTATTGTTCATAGTGTTTTCTCTGTCTATTATCTTTCTATCACACACTCCGTTTTTGCTTTAGATTTTGCATGGACAAACAGGCGCATAGATAGAGTAGGAGTAGATAGTGCGCTTCTATCTCACACAGTAAACAAGAACAGAAAACAAACAAAACAACAAGTCAATACTCGTTGCTTTTTTTACGGTGGAACAACAAGACAGTCGACTTAACAGGAATCTACTGGAAGAGAGAATTTCTTCTGAGTCATTGTCTTGTAGCATACACCAACGCACACCCTCATACACACACACACAGACGTGTTGAAAGAAAACTTCTATTTCTTCACCTTCTTCTTTTTCTTAAAATGAACCTGTTGAGATATGTGTGTGTGTGTGTGTGACAACGTGTGATGTATGATTATTCGGATTAGGCAGGTATTAAAAATCACACGAAGAAAAGCAATGACAATGACTAATAATGGCATAAAATTTCTAAAGACAGGTGTGTACCTGCTTCCATAATCTAATCTTGTCAACCTTGGTTAGTGAGTCAGTGATGAGAGAGGCTGCTGTCTCACAGACATAAGGCTTATTGTCAGCCAAACTTATTCATTAGCATAAAAATTATTATTTTTCAAGTGTTAGTTTGTAGGGATTTCATTGGTTTCACGACTTCATCATGAGCTGACATTGGTTAGAGAACCATTGGAAAACCTGGGAGTACTGGACAGCCGTTTCGTCCTACTTTGGGACTCTTCAGCAGTACCCACCCACCGCCAATAGGATTCGAAATCGGGACCTTCCGAGTACAAGGCGAGCTCGTATGCCATTAAGCCACCTGGGCCCGATCAAATGGTCCTTGAATTCTAACTTCTGCCAATTCACGACATAGCGCCACCGCTAGCCAATGTCTTCGGAGAGTATTTGTCCTGACACCCGACCCGCTGCACCCTACTGGTCACGACTTTTTTTGATTGGACGCTAGTTCGTAACTGGTGTAATGTGTTCAAAACTGGCTGTTTGGCGCAGACTAAATTCTCTCATCAAGTCACGTTTTTCAATGTGTCCACTATGACACTAGGTGGCTCACCATCATGGGGTTGGAGGCATTCGGTCACAGGGAAGCCTTGGACTTAAGTTGCGGGCTAGTTGATAGCACGTCTGCAGCAACTGGGTGACATGGGGTCGAATCTCAGATGGGGGGAGAGACATGATTTCCTTCAAGGTTGCAGATACACCTTGCTGACTGACTGATTGACTGGTGAGTGCCAATTAGCATGAAACCTGGGTCAGTCAATCGAGGCTTCCTGTGGCCGATTGCCTCTAAACATCTAACATCAAAAAGTCAGGGGATGAGAGTTACTTCATTGAATACGGCTTTGTATTATTCTCGGGAAGTAGTATTACTATTATTGTAATAGTGCGTCGGTGGCATTGCGGTTAGGACGATCGCCAACCATGCACATGGTCTGGAATTCGATCCCCGGCCAACAGACTCACTCCTTTACCTAGCTAAGCCAGAAATAATGCTGGTAAAGAGGAAAGGTTGGGCATGAGGCTAGCAACTCCATCCTGTAAAATAAACACTGCTACAGAAACTTCAAGCCAATAAACTTTGAGCCGTATGTTCCACTGGGGAACGTGAAGAGAAAAAAATTCATCCGATTCACAATCGGTCAGGATAGATTTAGTTAAATGCCTAGGTTAGATGGCTGAAGTTAATCGGAAGGAAACCTTGGCCAACCTATGCTTCGTGCTAGTTGACACTCGTCACAATCAGCAAAGCGTATCTGTGACCCTGAAAGAAAGAACTAAACACGTCACACTACTTACTGACTAGTGTCCAATCAAAATATCCACTGCAGTCCTACAGGAGGTTAATCGCCAACCCGAATAGCTCAGTGATAACATCTCTGACTGCAGCACTGGGTGACGTCAGTTCAAATCACAGAAACAAGGGCATGAGATCTTTCGAGTTTGCAGGTACGCCTTACTAACTGATGAGTGCCAACTAGCACGAAACCTAGGTCCAAGGCTTCCTGGTAGCCGATTGCCTCCAACTTTCTAATATTGTGCTACCTAGAATGGTGGCCAAATTACAACCTGACTGATAGAATTCCGTCTGTACCAACGCCAAGGACTAGACACACATCACACTAGTTACTAGTGTCAAATGAAAATATATGTGTCTATATAATTTGGTTAAAAGTATAACTACTAGTGAGGCAGAATATTTAAGTAGTCAAATCAGACAAGTAAAAGAAATGTTACTAGGGAACAATTAGGGAACTATCCCTCAGAATAATATAGAATTCAAAGCATCTGCTCTGTAGTAGTAGTAGTAGTAGTAGTAGTAGTAGTAGTACCACTACTCCTATTATCGTATAAATAAGTGATCAAAACGCCAGAAAAACTCTTTCACTCATTTTGAGCTGAGTGTGCATGACGCGGTGTATTCCAACCAGACTAAACGACTCAGTGCTCAGAGAGCCCAAACAGTAATAAACAACAACACCGGAATTCTGGTTTACAATTTTTCAAATCTGATACTCACACACACACACACACACACACAGACTGAGTTCCCAGCTCAGGACTAGCGTCCCTAACCCGAAAAAAAATCAATCAATACGGCCACAGAATATTCAACGTGCAAGGAAAAAATAATTTTTTTTAAAACAAACTTATTTTTTGCTGGAATCGGAGAGGTGAGAAGACACAGAGCTGGCTGGCGGAAGCTTTCGGAAAGCCAGTCAGTCAGTTGGTCAGCCAATGTGTCTTCTTTAGGTTAGAGAAACAAATAAAAATGAGGACGACGTGGAATGTTCGTACAATGTACCAGGCTGGAAAGGCTGCTGACTGTTCAGTACCTGAGAGAGTAGATGGAATGGATGTAAACCTATCGAAATTGTCAACTGAAGGGTCATCAATCTACTCCAAAAACCCAGATGACACACAGTTCATATATTTTCAGTACCTTTACTAAATTTTCCTTATTCCTTTGTGTTCCTTGTGGTAAATAGGGCTTCATTCAAGCTAGAGCTTCGAATGTTCAGTAGGATTGACTTTTTTTAAAAATTTTACAGGATAGACCTGCTAGTCCACCACCCAACCTCTCTAACCTTACTTTACCAGTTAGCTCTGTTAGTGACACAGCGCATCGGCGAGGGTTCAAATTCCAAGCCAATTGTGTCATGGTCTAACGGAAAGAACTACAGTGTGGAATAACACAACCTACTCGATCAGTGACCACCCCAACTGAAGTTACATCCCTCCCTGGAATTTTCACCAGTTGCCTAGTTTTTCTAAATCTCTCAACTAAGATCTATTTTCTTAAATGCTAAATCCTCTTATCCTTTAAAATTGGGATAAATAATATATATACATTAACACTGATAGACTCCTCTGCTTTCTTGGCGCCCAGATTTTTTATTCTCACCAGTTGATAAACTTTTGAAATCTCTTAGTTCCCTTTCTCATTTCAATGGACAATCGTATTTTGGTTACTACTTACTACTGACGCTGTTGTACGACAGATAATTCCTGTTTTGTTTTTCCAATCCCCTCCCCCCTCTTATGGTGAAGTATGCAAGACAGACAATCATCATCACTCTGGAAGTGTCTGCTTCATTCAGTATTGATAACAAAATTTGGATTTTCAATACCAATGTTCACTAAGTCAGTTCTTCGAAATGCGTCAGGCTTGCGTGTCACGAAAAGCATTTCGAACAGACTGAAGACTTTTATAAAATATAGCTGCAGACAATACAATCTCTCCAAGGCAAAGTTAAACTTTCGACACCACTAACTACCAATCAGCGAATTATCCAATGAGATTCACGAACGCAGTTCAATGTTGTATAGCGCTTGATTCATTTCTAATGCGTGACCTTACAAAGCTATTGTTGCAATTCAAGGAGGTTACCGTTTTCCAGTATTTCCTAGATTTGAGTTGCTCCGGAAAGAACGAATTTGATTGTGTGGTGGTATCATGACTTTAAAAAGCTATACCAAATCAACTGATGGGTTTGTTCATCGTTGTGCTATATGTTTGAAGCCTACTAACGCTAGAGAGAGTAAGCTGATAATTTTAATATTTCGTAGGAACTTTTTTCGCTAGGTCGCTTCGCTTCCTAAGGATAGCAGATAGAAAAGCAACTACTCTTATACCTATTGTTACCAGAATTGTTAAGCGGGGGTCAATTATACACACGGAAAGGCTACAGTTCGCTGTCATCTCTGGGATATATTCATCATAGAGACAACCATTCAAGTGATTTTGTGGATCCCGTTACGAGGACACATACAAATTCTAATGAAGGATTTTGGGGCAGGTTGGAAAATAGGATACGGGCTATAAATGTATCTCAAAAGGATCTCATTTATAGTCATTTGGATGAATATATGTACAGGATATGGTGTTACTTCTCCATTGACAGTCTGATGCTTAACTGGGAGATTTTTCTCTCACATGTTTGAGAAAGATATCCCATGTAACCTTTTTAATTATCTATTTTATGCTTTTTTTTCTATAAATATACATTTCCATTCATCGTATATGCCTCTTTAATGCGATTGGTCCTTTCGAGGTCGTTTGCTGATTGGTTGTTAGTGGTGTCGAAAGTTTAACTTTGCCCTCTCCATAGTGAAAATCAAGAACCTATCTCCTATCGATAAAGATGCCGGAGGAAATGGAGATTGATTGGGAAAAAAAGCTCAGAAGACTGTCGAATGACATCGATCATGTGGAACCCGACTGGGAAACAACGAGTTAGGCGGGTATTCATCAAGGGTGCCACGCAGGCAGTAAGTAAATCGTGTGAGCAGGAGGAGGAGGAGGAGATCACAGACAAAGAGCAATCGGGGAGCCAGGTAAAGAGGATGGTGGAGAGAATAGGACAAAGTGGATATGTGGAGATGTTGACACCTCAGAGGAACAATAATAATATAACCATGATCACATCGCTTAGAATCACGTTATCTGACAGAATCCAAATTATATATACCTCTAGCTAAATTCACTTATGGTGATAATTTTTCTCATTCCCAACAATGTTAAAGTACAACCACCAGCTGAGATAAGAAAAATATGGTGATTTCATTCGGTCATTTTATGTTATCGAACTATCTGCACCACCCCCGCCCTCCCACACACACTTCTCCTTCACTTCACTGGACAATAATATGGAACAAACCCCACCTTTTGTTAAACATGCATGCGGAACGAATATGAGACAAAAGCGACAATGGGGTAATTACACTGATTGTCAAACACATTTAAGTGAAGAACTCACATATAACATCTATACACACACACACACAGAGAGAGAGAGAGAACGAGACGAACAAAGACGTAAACAAGTGATGTAATCACACAAATGGTGTTACGCAACAACAACAACTGTGAACACTATAGACAGATAAATGAACATCTCAATAATAGTTAGAGACAGACATTAAAAGTATAGTGATAAACAACACACCGACAAAGTAGACACGAATAACACGATGCGCCTTGACAAAGTCACACGCACACACACACACACAAGATTATGAACAAATAAACACACAGTCAAGCTTGTAATCGATGTGTAAGATGAATTGATCAGATCAGAGAAACACGAATAAATTGACTAGCTGAATGTGTGTGTGCGTGTGTTGACATTATTCATCGAATACTTATTTACCTCAGAATATAAAGTCGGAGGAGTAGTAGTTGGTGCTGAAGCTGGTGTTGTCGTCGTTGTTGTCGTGTTGATGTCGCCTGACGGTGGAATAGTAGTAGTAGTAGTCAAGTTTGCACCTTGTATTTGTCCTGACTCACGTGTATCACGAGATTTTCTGTTCGACGATGAATTCGATGATGGGTTACTGCCTACAGTCATTTACATACGTATATACAAATATATGTGACATATTAGTGAGAGTATGATATGTATATACAGACGAAGAAGGGATTGCAAATAAACGACCCAATAATAGTGAGGGCGAATATTAGCACAAACTACTCGACTAATAAACATAAAAATATCCAAAAAAATGCTTGACGTCTGATGAACATCTGATTCCAAGGAATTCGACGGTACTGTGAATAGAAATCCTACAGTGGAAGGCGAACACACACAGCAGGATTCTTGCATATCTTTATATATTCAAAAGGTCACTTTTTTTCCTTTCTATCTATCTATCTATCGTTAAATCACTCACTCACCTTTTGGTCGTTTCAGTTGAACTTTCAATCGTTTCATACCAATTTGAAAACCATTCATTGCTTGAATTGCATTCTGAGCACTTGTATGATTATCGAAACTGACAAAACCTGTAAGGAAAGTGTAAAATAATCAATAAGAGGAATTGATTTCAACTGATGGGGAATCTCTCCCCCTCTGCTTTTTGTTGGCTTTTAGGCTGAAAATACCAGATTAGATAAAAAGAGGTATTAGGATAATCATTATTGACAGAAGTGATTGTTTATGATGGCGGCTATGCTAGAGACAACAGTTGAACTTATTTCTTTGGAATACATACATAGATTGTGCTACTTGAACTTTTGGATCGCTACTGCCTCCTTCTCAACTATGCTCACCTGGATGCATTCATCTTACGCCTTTTTAAGAGGTTTGATCGGATCATGTATTTAAAACTTTGAAGAACTTACCAAACAACGCTGAATCTACTGAGTACCAATATTCGTCGTAATTCTGTGTTTATGAGATTTTATTTTCGTATTCGCAGTCTAATGATAACTTGCTCTGGAACATTCTCAACCATTTACTAAAAATACACCTACTTAGAACAATAATGCCATCTGAGCAGTAGTTGTCTATAGACGAAATCCCCTTAGTAAAATTGGACAAAGTAATAACAAAAAAACAACAACACAAGGAACAAGAATGCGACCAACATTTTACAATTATAGTATTAGCGTCGGTGGCACAGCGGTTAGGACGCTCACCCGTCCATGCACACGGTTCGGGGTTCGACCCCCGGCCGCCAACGCACTCCTTTACCTAAGCCAGAAATAAGAAAAAGCTGGTAGAGAGGAAAAGGTTAAGCATGAGGATAGCAATCCCATCCTGTAAAATAAACACTGCTACAGAAACTTCAAGCCACTAGGTTGAAGCCCTATGTTCCACTAGGAATGTAAAATTGGCTTACATTGGACATCGTACACAACACTTGTGAAACTTAGCTAGCCAATAAGGTATGCATTGTGTCCAACAGAGCAGCAAGAGATACTGCCTAATGTGGAGTGCATATCCCATCTTATCAATCATAACTCGACAACACGACAAGTACAGACTACATTAGATGACACATTTCGTAGTGTCCACAGTCTTCTCTTCTAGGAGGGTTTCAAAAATCGAGTTAAATGTGAAAAAAGAAAGAAAGTTCAAGGTAAGATGTGAGTCAGGTTCGCAGTAACTCCTTTCGAACTGGGAAGGGTGATACACTGTCACCGAGAGACGTGGTCCCGTCTATACCACCAACAGAGGAAATTAACAGAAACGTGGAAAACCAACTTCAGAATGGATAAAGTGAAAAAAGGAAGTCAGGATCAAAGTATAACTGGGACGGGTAGGACCAAGAAGGTTGGTTTGGTTTCGCTCGGGACTATTTGATGCGGGGGGGGAAGAGTGTGGAGTGTGCTACTGACAGAATTTATCAGTAGTATATACACAGATGATGGTCGAAAAAAAATATCAAATAGCATAGAGATAGATTTAACGTCAAAGAGTGTTGTGGTGAAAAACACAAACGAAAGGGGCTTGAAGTAGCACAACACGGGAGATGTGTGCAAATGACGATGTGTACATAATTTCCCTATGTAAAGATACCAAAATCGAAGTAAAAACATTCCGTGACCAACTCTTGTCTTGTCTTCTACCGTCACAGTAGCCGCGCAACTTACCAAAACATTTACTCTGAAGTGTGACACGATCAACATACACCTTTGCACTGATCAGTGTACCGAATGGCATAAACATTTGAGCTAATTCATGATCACCAAACTCTTGTGGTAAATGATAAATGAACAAATTACACCCTTCAGGACCTAAAATAGTAAAAACAAGAACAAAAGAGAAGGAATATTGATAAGGGGGAAAGGACATCATACACACACACAGAGACATTTTAGGTGAAGTGATTATGACCACGACACCCTGCTCGTGATCAGTCAGGTATCAATTCTCAGGCGAACAAACTCCTCATCAAAGCCTGGGAGACTATCGAATGACATCCCTATCGATGCAGGCCACTGTTCAAGTGGACTCAAAATGAGAAGCGATGAGTGGGTCGTCGCTGCGAGGGTGACATGGAGGACGAGACGAGAGATTATGGGCAATCTTGTGGCTAACCACATGAAGAGGACAGTGGAAAATAGAACAGGGTGGTGATGTGTTGCTGAAACCGTGTTTTTCACTCGAAACCCAATGGAATAATAATAATAAAATCTGTACGATTAAACTGTATATTATATGCAACATGAAGGACAGAGAGAATAATGTGGTCGTATTGGCTCCAAGGACATCATAACTATCGTTCGCATAAGAAAACAGTGTCCTAGTAGACAGATGAGGAATCAAGTATGCCAGTTCACAGTCTACTCAGACTTAATCATTCTGTGGATGGACGCCAATGTTATTATTGTATTTGGAATGGCTAAATTTAGAGTGTTATAAATGACTTCCTGAACTTCCTCTGGTTATTGTAAATATCTTATTAAGAAAAGAGAGGGGAAATGTTTATAAGCAATCTCATCAGGATCGCTTCACCAGTGGGTAGTTGGACTTTCGAGACTTCCCAGATGGGTTATTCTTCTGATGCACTCGTAGACCCCATTTAATACGCCCGCCATAGTAGTTGGGTTAGGCGTGAAGTTAGCAGCAACCTCCCATCCCATAAACGATAAGACCACATGTCAACACTAATGAAACATCATAACTCAAAAACACTTTGAAACCATCTACAATCCCCTCTGGACCACCAAAGAAATCTAAAGAAAAGTAAGACTCATCATACACCCGTAACATGAATACTTCGACAGATGATTTAGGGCATTGGAAAAGCTTAGCAGTAACATGTTGTGTATTTGTCACTGTCTAATTCCTAACTACAGTGAAGAATTCTACCCTAGTCAACACAACTGTGTCAGAATAACTTATCTAATCCAATCAAACACAGTCAGACAGGACTTCAAGTGAACATTGAGGAGGCAAGCGCCAATCACCATCATCAGCGGAAAGTAAAATTTGAAAGAGGTCACTTCCTCCAATTACACGCGACAGCAAGGAGATGACGACATTAAAGCGAACCAACCAGAATCCAAAATCACTCTGAAATCAGTTGGGAAATTTTCTGTACTCAGAAGAACAACAAAATTTCACCTCTTCACAAACACCAACCACACACATCAGTAACTTCTTCTACTATGTGATTCAGAGACTCGATGTGTCAAGTTAAAGCACATCACAATCAGGCAGCTGAAGACTTTTGTTAACAGCTGCCGTCTCCGACTTGATACTGAAAGCCAGTAGGTCGGGAAAGATAATCAGCAGAATTCTGACAAACGGACCAACCAAGATTCTACCATCAAGTATGTATGCCGGAAGAAATGGAGATAGACTGGACACACTGTGTGAGGAGACCGCTGCGTGACACCGCGTACCACACACGAAGCTTTGAGTGGAACCTGAATAGGAAACTAAGAGCTGTGTTTCAGCCCAAGGAGGAGATGACAGCTTACAGACAGCTTATGTAGCCAGCCACAAAGGATCGGAATGAGACAGCCAAAAGGATAATAAAGCAATAGTAATAATAACTATAATGATAATAATGGTTAATAATGTAATCTACCTGTCAATATGAGTTCCCTGGTACCTTCTTTCTGTTGAACTGGCATAGACAAGGCTTGATGATGCAAATTAGAGAATGAGGTATACGCGGTTCCTGCACCAGGATAAGCTGAAATAATGAAAACACATAGACAGACAGACACGTGCATGAGGAGGTGACACAGAAATACTAGAGGCATCAAAATCAAAAACAAAACAACATATCAAACACTTACGCACAATTAAACATATTCACAGAGAACACAACACTCAAAAATACACAGTAACTTCATTGTAATAAAGGCAGAAAAGGAAAGGCATGCGATGACTGTATGAAACTAGCCCTTCCCATCCCGAATAATAATAATCAAGGATGATGTCTTGCAGATGATACTCACATTCTATGAGATTCAACTATATTGTTCAGACCTATTAGGTCGTTTAAATGCTCTGTACAACATTCTATTGCGAGTAGTTTATTGGACGGATAGCGAAAACCATATACACTTGACTCCCTTAGAAAATCAATCACTTGAAAGAGAGAGAGAGTGAAGCAAGGAAAGTAAATGATGATGTCTAAACTAGTCGACATTGAAAACTATTTGAGATTCTGAAATCACTGTGGGAGTAGTGACTGCATCCACCGGGACAACTTATGTTTCTATTTATGTCCCCGTCATCACATGTCTTCCTAATGAGCCATCACTAACCGCCTTATCAAAATTTCGAAAGGATAACACTCATATAATATTTGTTGTAATTTCACCTTAAGCGGAAATTGTCTTATTCCCGTGACAAAAAAACCAGCAAAACGAATTTTATTTTTATCAAGGAGAAATTCTGTAAACAACTCACCTAGACCATAGGCTTGAAGTCCAGCATACAATTGATGCATAGGATCATTGACAAACGGTTGTCCTGATGCTGAAGACAACAAAAATATAAAAAAATTGAGGAAGGCAAGACTCAACTAACCATCTTAAATATGATCTTTGGTGCATGTAAAACAGCAAAAACAAACCGGAAATCATTAACTACACCAATCCACTTTGAGTAGATATACCAAATCGGTGTGTATATGTGACCACAACAGATCTTATAACCAAATTTTGAGTCAATAGGCAAAAGGGGACGGACCTGGAATCGGGCTTGGATGATTAAGGAGTATGATCAGGTCTTATCGTTGAACTTAGAGTGTCTGTGTAACCATCGCAACAATATATATATATATATACATGACTTGAAATTCTAGACATAACGCCACCAGAGAGTTTAAAACATCATTTGCTGACTGCTGCTTTTATTAGTGATATTTCGGACTCGATGTTTTATTAACCGTATATACGCTCATATGGTGTGTAACTTAAATTCCCGCAAAGTTATTTCTTGATACCTCCCGCGCATCATTGCGTAATGCACTAGAATAATGAAGACTCAAATGACACACTCCCTATTTGTCAACCTAACCGTTGAACACTATGAATTTACAGTACAACGTGTCGGTTATTACAATGTTACCTATGAAAATTAAGGAGATCCTCTCAAGACTACACAAAAAACCACGAAAAAAATATTGAAGTTTATTATTCACTGAGCCAGATGTTGGTAAGAAGGATTTAAGCCTACAGCCCGCTCGTCGGTTTGTAGTGCCAGTATATAGGGTTGAACCGATTGACTAAAAAGTATTCACTACAGTCTGACCACCACGTTCAATTGTAAAAAATTCCAATCTCAATCACATTGTCTCTAAAGCTAGAAAACAATGCTATTTGTACATACTTTCCGATTCCTACAGAAGATCTACATAAATAGTCTTCAACTAACTATGGCTGCAAAAGCAACCAAGGAAACTTCAAGATCAACCATAATGAATGCTGTTATGCCTGTGTACTGCGTTCACAGAATGGTTTGCTCTTCATCATCTGGTTTCCCAGTTTCATCTGCATATTGCAGTATCCTGCATTAGACTTAACTGAGAAACTTTAAGACATGAATTACCATTCCAGTGTGTTCTTAGTGCAACATAGAAGGTCGCGGGGGCGGGGGGCTTCAGAAGAACATTTCCATTTCCCCTAGCTGACGCACTTTCTATGTGATGAATGTCCAAAAGCTTTCATTTCCTCTTCACACGATATCCTCTCTACGTCATCCCAGGGTAGAAAACATTTGTCATTTCCAATGTGGATTCCACTCGAGGGTGTCTTCAATGTCAGAGGTGTTTAGTGTGACGACTATGACAGAACTGGCTTTCAATGATCCTTTAACTGCATTCAATCTGTGCGCAAATATGAGTATTTTGTTTACACAAATAAAAAAACTATGGACAGAACTCACCTGCCGCAGCAGCAGCCGCCAACGCTGCAGCATGTTGTATCGCTGCATTCTCCGTCAAATAAGAATTCAACACATTATTCCCACCATGTGCTAAAGCCGCAGATTGAGCGGCAGCGGCAGCGGCAGCAGCAGCGAATGATGGATGTAGTTGTGGAAACTGTAATCCATTTGTATTGGTTTGACCTGTCGCTGAATTCTGTAGTGCAACAGCAGCTGCATACAAACCTGTTGGATCGCTGGTCAATGTTTGTGGTGTCAGTAAACCTGGACTGACAGTTGGTGGTGTAGATGCGGCTGGAGTCATCATACCAGGTGATGAAGCTAAAATATTACCAGCACCAGATGAGACAGATTGACCTCCGGTGGCAGTATTACCAATACTGGCAAAACTTGGTGATACTGTTGAGGGGGATGCAGACACGAGTAGCCCAGTGGTAAGTGCATTGTGAAATTCATTACCCATGGATACACCGGATGTTGTCATAGCATCAGACATTAAATTGCCATTGCCTACTTGTGTAAGAGCAGCTAGTGTAGCCATATCTGTCAACGGGAACAATGAACCTAGTCGGAGAAAGAAAAGAAGCGTATTATTACCTTTATTTTATAAGTACAAAATGCGTATAAATCTTGAGTAGAGGCGTTCGACTAGGTAGACTGTCAGTATATTCTTATATGAGTAGCCCTACTGTGTATAATAACATTGTTAACCACCTAACTGGTTTACATGAATAAGCATACTATGGATTGTCACTGAGTTCCTTGAAAGCTTCATTATATCTCCGTAATAGCATGATCCACATTTGTGGTACTTTATAATATTTCACGAGTTGACAAAAATCACTTAGAGGACAATTGCATACCACATAGGAGGGGGAGGGTAATATATGCCTGTTTCAACATAGATTAGAACGCTTATTTATGCGACACATCGTGATGGAAACTGCTTGAATTCTATCTCCCGTGTTTAGGGGTATTATACAGTATGCGTTTTCGATGTCAAGCGTAGAGTCAATATCGACGAGATTGTCAAGCTACATTCAAGTGTGACGCACACTGAGCCGCCACCTTTTTTGTCAAGAGATCTTAACTGATTTGCGATCAGGTTAGGAGAGTTAACGCGTGTTCAAATAGAAAACTGTGCGTTGATGGCACAGTAGTTAGGACTCTCGCCGACCATCCGCATGGTCCGAGGTTCGATCCCCTGCCGACGAAGCACACCTGATATCTATGGTCGGCCTGCAAAATTTGGGCTACCGATATCCATGCTGAAAGTTCCATACTTGTACGGAAATCCGTGATACGCCTCAAAACGTTCTCAATATCGCAAATACAACGAAAACCGTTAGGGTTGCTTAAACCAAACCCTATAATAAATCCACAAACGTGGTTTTAGCCACCCAAGAGGTGGGGTAGACTATCCGGTAGTAGAGGATATCTACCGGTCTACCCACACGGAACTGAAATGTCCCGATTTCAAACTTATGTTCTAAATGAACTCCACAATCCAAGAGAAACTATTGGGATAAGAACTTGTTTTGATAATTGGGAACCATATGGGCTAAGCTCCTGAAGGTGCTACCCGCAGCCTAGTGGATTGGGCTTAGGGTCAGCGCTTCAGCGGAGTCCCCTTAGGATGACAACTCCATTGGTATGGGCGTCCGGAGAGTATACCAATCCTCCAACAAAGGATGAGATTTTTTGCAACCGACCTCTTGGTGCCCATTATCTACCAAAGTTGTGTTTGAATAATAGTTTTGTTAGAAAACAAACAGACAGACAGTTTAACATACATTGAGGTAGAGTAGTATTTTGTAATGCCGTAGCAGCGGCGGCGGCAGCGGCAGCAGCAGCAGCCGGACAACCAGACGCCAATGAGGCTAATGCAGCAGCATTCGGTATTGGCTGACCACCACCCCACTAGTCCCTGTCAATGGATTATTGTGCTGAGCAACAGCAATCGATGGATGACTGCTAACCATAGAATTCAATTGTAACGGGATAGTTGTGGGACGATTCACTTGACTATCTGTCAAGGAATTCATGTTGGTTAATTGTGGATTAGCATATTGCATAGCAGTTGCTGCAGCCATAAACGCTGCCATTGGATTGAAATATGCAGAGGCTGTTTGTTGTGCCATTTGACTTTGTTGTTGTTGCTGTTGGGCTTGTTGCTGCTGATGTTGTTGGTTAGACTGGATAGATGAATTCTGTATACCATTAGGAACTGGACTGGGATTGGAGGAGGGCATTAAACCGGGCTACATAAGGAGAGAAGAAACATACACAATCAGATAATTAAAGTGGTAAGCGGACGAAGATACTATAGAAACGTTTTTATCTGTTATAACAATGTGGCGTGATGCAGACTGATAGGAAGTTACCAAAAATGAAATGAACATTTCATGTCAATTGGTGAATGGTGACAAGCAGAGGTATCCAGGATGCGCAATTCGTCCTATTTGGGACTCGTCATCTGGCCGTACAGGCATTTCCCAGACAGCGAGTGATGATGCTCCCACCGAGGCTCGAACCCAGTGCAAATAGTTTCAAACTCACCGTGAAATGCAGGTCCATCCAACTGATGCGAGTCCCAAATAGGACGAAATGTGCATCCTGGCTGTATTCCACTGTTAGTCACCATCCATCAATTAAATAATAATCACATGCGCAGACGTCGTCGAAGCATCCGCACAAGACGTCGACATCTCCACCTGAGACCGAGCGCTTCGGTCCGATTCAATAGACGGGGAAATCTAGAATTCAATTAATTTTCATGTCAACGCCAGGATTTCGTTTACGTCGAGGCAATTAAAATACCTCTCATTATACAACTTCGGCAAATTTTCAACTAACCAGAACAATTTATTCGCCTAACCTGGACGAATTTCAATGTAGCTAAGAACGTATATAAAGTATTATGTCTTTTTCTTTAGTAAAGGTTCGCTACATTTGGTGTCGCTGCCTTCGGACAATGAAGATCCTACGGTCGGCTGACTTTGAAGGAGACGTGCGGAGCTTCTTGAGGACTTAAGTTGATAGGCGTGCAGGATCTTTGGAAGACGGCAGTGCTGAGGACGCATCTGAGATGTCAGGCAAAGACTGAGGAGACCTGGATTGGGCCACACACTCCCCGAGACACGTGATCCCATCTAATCCACCAGAAGAGAAGAAAAACAGTAATGCGTTACCGCCATCCAAATCTAGAGATGGAAACACACTCAAATAAGCGAGTCGACAAGATTGGGTATCACCAAAACGATCAGAGTGGCTTTGCTCGAAACCATTTGACGGGGAGATGGGATGCGCATAGGCATGAAACGAACAAGAACTGAAATCCACATTTTTAAGTTGATGGCTGTAATGACGCAAGTGTTTATTCTTCAAATCTGGATTTTCGAGTATTCCTTTTGTAGGGATTTTGTTTGGGACCGGTGAGTGCGTAGTGCTGAAGAGTCCCAAACTAGGACGAAACAGCTGTCCAGTACTCCCAGGTTTTCCAGCGGTTATCTAACTTACGTCAGCTCACGGTGAAGTCCTCCATGAAATCTGGATTTATTTAGTTTACGTCATAGACGTGAAACAATCTTATTGGACAACTTGTTTAACCTTGGGTTAAATGACAACCAATCAGGACAATTCTCGTTTTTCATAAATAAAAAGTTTGTTATCAAAAAATCTTATCTCCTCCTGTAAAAACAATACACAAAACTCACTGTAAGCTGGCCACTAGGAAATTGTAATGAAAAGCCAGGAGCAGCGCCGAGTGGTTGCTGTTGTTGTTGGAAGGCGGCGACAGCGGCTGCCACCGCTGCCATATTCGATGCATCAGTATAACTAGCACAAGAAGGACGAAGTGACTGCTGTGCAGTATACTGCTGCAGTGATATATTCGACACATTCAAATGACCATTAGTCATAGTGTGATTCATATTATTATTTCCAAAATATCCTCCAGATGCTGGAGTAGAGGTGGATCCATTTACGCTATTCTGTTGTTGATGATGATGCCGGCGAACTAAACGTTCCTTTTCATTATCAGCAAATTTAACAACCAATGGAGAAGATGCACCCTAAAAGAAATATCATATGAACAAAACATGGGTCAGAAGAACTCTGATAACTTTGTACTCTACACCAAAATAAAAAACGCTATTTACTTTCTGAATCTCAACTGTCTGTCTGTCTGTTTTCGACATAGAATTTTGCACATATGTGCACCAGTTCAAGTCGCTACACTCCCTTCATGCAGCACACAAAGCAACAGAAGAAAGTAGAAGAAATGCATAATAGAGACAGTAAACAGAGGTGTAAGACAAAGGAATAGTGATAACGAAGAACAATATAGTGTCATTGGAAATCATAAATCACGAGGAGTGGATGCCTCTGCGCCAGTCATTGAGAACGATGAGTTTGAACCATATCACCAACTGTTTCCAGCCATTGGTTTTAACCGTCCCGAGGACCCAAACCAGTCAGGAAGCCACTCCACACCTTCTTACGTGACTGGCTTAAACTAACTGTCGTGTATTTCATTGACTGGTGCCATGTTTTGGTTTGACCGCCTCCAGCTCTTTTCTAGCCTCCTGACCTTATGTCAGCTAACATTCCCTGTCGAGGAAAGCGATGACTAGACATACGTAACACATGTCCTAACCACCTCAGTCGATGTAATTTCACAGCCTCGTTGATTGATTTCCCCTCCTTACCTAGCACTCGACCGATGCCTAACCTCAATATTGCTCACCCTATAACACCGACCACCTAACACGGGGGACAGGACGCAGGCACCTTTGCTCAAAGACACCTAGCCATTTCATGTCCTCCACTCTCAATGGCCAGGCCTTGCTCACAGGCATAAAGGAGGACGGAGCGATGCATCCTAACACCTTACAGACATCTAGATATCGATTCAGAAGAACTTAGTTTGAACTTAGCTGGAGCATTTATCAGACTGTGAACGACACTTAGTGTGTGTGTGTGTGTGTGTGAAGAGCGGTGACGTAACTCGCAAGCTGAAGGTCATATGCTTAAGCCAATAATGAATCACGCCCAGACTAACAAAACACGAAAGTCTTTAAGAAAATCTGATTATCTTTAGATATCGACATAAAAAAAGTGAATTGGGATATTTTATCACCAATCAATCGGAAATTATACTGCAAGATGTGCTTCTATATAGTTGAGAGACTCATCAGAAAGGGTCTCGTATGTCACCAAAAGCACTTTGCCAACCAGGCTCATACACACTTCCGACAAGTCTACTGCGCGAGGCTGACATAAAGGGGATCACGACATTAGGAAGATGAGGAGGAAGAAATACGGGCAACCGTGAAGAGACAAAACAGTGAACAGAGTAAAACAAGAAAGATGTGCCCCGGAAGCCCTGTCCTCAATTCGGAAACCAAGGGGATAGATGATATTAAAAGTAATGCTGGGTTTAGAAGAAATATTCAAAATTACAAAGCTTAAAAAAATTGTTTAACTCTATGAAGTTTAGAGGCATGATTCAATGTATCACACTTAATCAAGAAATGAAGTCAGCCAGGAAGCTGCATTGAACTAAGAATAACCACCCCAGCTCCTTTCAGTCTATCCTATATCAGTGTCCTTGAGGTCCTAGTATTGACTGACTGAGTCATTAGAAGTCTTCACAGATATGCACCAGTTCAAGGTGCTACACACAGAAAAATAGATTTAAAAGAAATGTAAAAGGGGAGAAAGGTAAGTATGAGAAAGAGAGAGAGATTACAAAATGTGAATACAACTGCACCATTGAGGACGACTTTTTAACAATATCCTCACAACAGTCTGTCGTCAATGAATTATAGAATAAGCCAAGGACGCAAACCACTCTGGCGGTATACACCTGTCCCTATAAGACTGGTAAAAAAGATTTCATGCACAGATTCCACGTTGCTGTACAGTATACACATCTTTTGATCAATAGTGCCATATGAGTTAGCCAATGACACATGAGCCTTTTGGGCATCCGTGATGAGGTCTCGTTAGTAGGTAATCCGCTCATTGTCATGGATACAGCAAAAGTAATACGACGAATACCTCTTACAGCTGGCTAATTTATCCACTTGAAGTGAGAAAGCAAGTTAGTGAAAAGAACACGGTTATGAAGAGAAATCAAAGAAGTCCCGAAGGAATTCAATACCTAAATTATAACCAAAAACATTTCAAAGCAAATTAAACTGTGCAAAAGTATTTTAGACAGACGGATAACGCGATGAATATCAAGAAGAAAAGACAAGAAAAAACTTACTTGCATAGTTTGACTGTTATGCAAATGATCGATAGCGTTTATCGCTTCTGTATTCGTTGAGAATTTAACAAAAGCACAGCCTAGAAAATTGATAAAACAACAAGGCGAATCAATCTCTATGCGCACACAAACACGCACACACACATACACACAATCTTGTCTTGTAGAGATAAATAAATATCAATTGATTTGTGTGAGACTATGACAAGTCAATGAGAAAACAATATATTCTACAGACAACTCTACCGGTAACGACCAGGTTAGGATGGCTAGGCGCCACAACACACCACCACACACCTTCCCTCTTTCTGTTATATTCGGAGATTTCAAATATCAGCTAGGATCAGAAAAGGAAGACAAAACTTCAACTAATCTGAAATCTACTTCAGAAATCAACTGCACACCATTCACCATGCGCGTAAAAAGATTCAAATTTTCAACATTCATGATCAAGTTTACCAGTGTGAGTATGTCTATGGGGTTCATCGGCAAGACCTGGGCGCACAAAACGCAAAGCGACTCTCCCTCTCTCTCTAGCACTTCTCTGTCTTCGCTCCGCACTAAAAACTCACACGGTTAACCAGAAAGGATAAGCGATATGGAACTCTCGCACAACCAACAGAACAAGAACCTATCACCTAACAAATACGCACGAGGAAATATGGCGGATATACACATTCGACATATGTTGGAGAAGACTAGTGAGTCGAATGGAACCGAATAGTGGATGGAATTCAAATTATTCTCTTACTTGTTTTACTTCTGGTGTGAATGATGACAGCAATCACAAGGCATAATATGAATATGAAGAACTGATGTGCTGTGAATTTTGCACAGCAGCGTCAAACTGTGTGATATATGTTATATTTTACAGAACAGAATGAATGGCAAAGAAAAATTGGAAAATTCTTCAACATATAAAAGATGCCTACCTTTACTCATTCCATTCTGATCTCGTAGGATAGTACACTCTTCAATTTGCCCGTATGGTGCAAATAGATTCTGTACATCCTCTTCTGTTTGGTGTTTTCCCAACATACCAACAAATAGTTTACGATCATCTGAAAGTTGGAAAACAAAAGTGAAGCGTTGGATTATGATTTTTTTTTAATGTCATGCAATGTCGTATGCAGATGGACAGAAATAGAAACAAACTCAGAAGAGACCCAGGACTATGGACTATGACACAATATGGCACTACAATAATAATAATAATAAAGCAACATATGAAAAAAATAGGTATACAATGAATAAAAGACTTCATTTAAGAAGAAAGGAGTTATATATAACAAGACCAAACAGCATTCATCTGCGAGTCTTTGTAATACTTGATAGCATTTTGAGTCAACAATTCCTGTTGTCTCTCGAACTTCTAAGCGGGAGTCGTAACGTACCAACCGATGCTAACCTAACACAAACATACACCAGCCCACGATGCCACGATACGGGCTGACCACCTCTTTGTTTTTTTCCATATCGTCCATATCGGCTAGCAAACAGAAAGCAGTAGGGAAGCCTCGGGGGGTAACATTCTTAACACATGCCCAAGATACCGGAGCCGGTGTTCCCAGATCACAACGACACTCAACGAGCGGTGATCTCCATTGTATCGAAACACGTCCCCCAGACCTCCGAACTAATCACACGATGATGTTATCGAATGCAAGCAATTCTAGAGAGACAGAGATGATCGATTACGCAGAGTCGCCGCACATCCTCAGCACGTATAGCTAGACAGCACACACCGACGTATTGTAAACTCGACTTTTGACGGTCAGACTAATGTCGCGACGACGTCAGAGGTGGCTTTAATTGACCTATACCATCCTTAAAAAAAAGTAGGCAGTATGAAGTATTGATCATTCTCCTGATTTGTCACAAACAGATTTCAAAACAAGAGGTAGACGAAAGGCTTTAACATTAAAATGTTTACCCTCTTAGGGTGAAACCATATAAGAGGAAATGAACAAAACTTTTAAATCTAGTAACTTCTGTTCTGTAACAGCTGTTCAGAGTATGTATTATCATTCATCATGTAACATGTATGAACAGGTAACATGAACAACTAATTTACACAAAATCCGAGAACACTGCACCAAAATTGATAATTGAACACTACACTTAATTAAGGTCACTTTACTTGACATATGACCTTAATCTACTTTATTTAAAACGATTAAGTAGACGACATTTTTCTAGTTTATGTACGCAAAAAGAAACACTGATTCCCATTGTACTACATAAACTAAAATACGATATTTCAGCTTTGGACCACAGATAGATTGCAATTAGAAAACGACTGATAAAATCAGTGCTGCAGTACTTACTAGCTAGTTCTCTTTCGTTCTTCCTCTTTTGGAATTCGTCGGCAGCACGTATCCACTGCCATTGTTCATACCAAACACCTTACTGTTACAAGACAAGCTCATAGACCACCTGTCTGATAGAAGGTACCCAAGGATGGTCGGAAAAATTATTCTGATACACACACTAATGACTAACTTCAGAACGAAGCTGTCTGAAAGAGCCCTCTACTGAGAAGTCAGGTTCAGTAGGATCTTCCAGGTCAAGTGTGACGACAAACACGTGTCGTTGATTACAGTGGATGGTGCCAGAAGCGATAGAATCATGAATTGTCAAAAGGTAGAAATAATTGGCTGATCACTGAGTCATGTACTTGTGTCTGAATCTGTCTGTCTGGATTCTACATAGAACTTGTCACCGAAGTGCAGCAGTTCGAGTGTTGCCACGTTCCAAATAGCACACAGAGGTAGACAAGAAGATGAGTGAAGAGAATCAATAGAGTTTGACAAGTATAAGAGTGAAACAGAATGGGTAATGGTAACAAAAGGAATATGAAAGATTACAGAAACTGAATACATGTGCGCTGGCCATTGACAACTATTATTGAACCATGTGTCACCTATTGTCTCCCAGCCATTGATTCTTAGAGTCCCGAGGGCCCCAACCCGGAAGTTTGCATCTCCTTACCTGACTCAGTTTAACTGTCAAGGATTTCATGGATTGGTGTCATGTTTTTGTTTGCCACCACTTACTCTTTTCCAACATGCACCTATATCGCAGCTAGTAATGCCCGTCGGGCATGCGCAGCACGTCACCTAGCCGTCTCAATTTATGTAACTTTATAGCCTTGTCGATTGATTTTCGCTTTTTGCCCCACACTCTACGCCTGACGTCAACATTGCTTACCTTATTAAACCACCTAACGTGAGAAAGAGATCGCAGACATCTATGATCAAAAACAGCCAACTTTTTCATGTCTTCAATTCGTATTGGCCATGTTTCAGAGTCAAAGAGAAAGACGGAGCGAACTGATGAGAAGTACATACGTCCCTTGTGGCTGAATGGTTTACGAGTTTGACTTGTAACCAGATCCTACCTAGCGGGTTCAAACCGTCCAGTCTCCTGGGCAGTGCGTGGACTTGAAATCCCCACAAACTAACTCTTAAAATAGATTATATAAATATTTTGAAAAATTTAACATTCAATTTCAGACACGGAAATGACAACAAAGTAGAAACTGCCTCACTTATCACTCAATAACCAGAGTTAAATAGAACTCGGTTACCGGATACTAAGTTATGAGTCCAAGTTAATCTGTGAAGAGTGAAGTAAGTGTAAAGAGATTCGAAGCGCACACACCCATTGGCTGAAAGTTAAGTGGTTAAGCCAATAAACGCTGATGAACGCTTTAGGGAGCAGTAGTTTATTGGTCTATGTGCTGAACTCCCACCTACCAAGGTTTAGGCACCCTAATAGAATCACTGTCAGTCATTCAACAGGCTGGCCTCATCGTGGGACTGCAAATTTACTGTTAAGATACTCGGATTACAATCAATAATTGCACATGTGCTCCAACTGCTCTAAACTTTGGGCAAATTGGGTGAACTGCAGTCACTCAAATGAATTTTCAACGTGTAGAACTTTGCACAAAGATGTAACACAGTTCAACTTGCCACACTCCAAAAACACACATGCACATATAATGGGCTGAGAAGGGACAAAAGTACATAAGAAAAGGAATAATCACATGGAGAACAGAGAAATTGCCCCAACTCCAAGAGTGAATCCCCTTGAACCATAACACCATCAACAGTCTCTCCTATTCAGCCATAGATTCTTAAAGTTTAGACGATGACTCTAGTCAAACAGTCCAGACCTACCATCAAACTGATGGTACGTTATTTTGGTTTGAGTACTTCACTCCCACCCAATCATACCATTGCTCGACAAGGAATGCTCGCGTGGTATGTGTGTCCCAGCCATTACTATCTATGTCACCTCACAACCTCCTCATTAATTGACTTCACCTCTTTACTTAACAGTCTAGAAGTAACCTCAATTATCCTGTGTAGTCAGCGACTATGACATATGTGGTGATGAACCGGCAAGTAGCGAGAACATGTGTATGTGGCAGCTGAGAAGCACTCCAATGTTTATACGCATCGACAGTTCAACTACTGAATTCAGTCATTACATAAACCTGGATATTCTAGAAGATACAAAGCATAGAAATGCACTCCTGACGACCAACAAGTTTAACTATGTCCTGAAGTAAATTGGTGGATGACAGCTACCTACCAGGATGTGCACTTCATGTTGCCTGGGTATTTCTGCTTTCCCCAGTGAATAATGGTTTTCTCCCCCACTGAGCCCCATTTCAAACGTCAAAGCATCATTCACTAGACCAATTCGAGCCAACTCTTTCTTGTGAAACACACGTATTATCAGTAAAGGACTTTCCCGTTGACTGTGATTGGACCAAAAAGTGTTCAAATTCAAGTTGACAACATATCGTCTCCTTGTGTTAGATGCGTATCCTGGTGGTGTTTTTCACTGCTAGTCAGTCAGTCAGTCAGTCACACCCATCCACCAATTTACTTCAAGCTGAATTATTCAGACATTGTCAAGGGATCTGCACACAAGGAGGAGACAAAATGTCAACCTGAAAGTCAAGCACGTCGGTCCAATTAATCAATCAACGGTTTAAAGTTTGAAAGGGAATTTAGAAAATTACAGTTGTCATAACAAATAAGAATACATATATATGTATAGTGCATTCAAAACAACCAAGGCCAACAACAACAACAGCAATAGCTAAGCCAGTCGGTCAGTCACAGTAAGGTAATCAAACTGTGTCCCATAACCAAATATGACAGAATAGCAGAAGAAGGAGGGTAAATAGTGAGAATATATCTACTCTCTTTCAACCACACACACACACACACTATCGCCGCAACCAACACCACCACTGTTAATACCCGAGGTGATTTTTTATGCTTCAAACAGAGAAGACAGCAGCAAAAAAAGGATATAATACGCGCGCATATGTACATATTTGTATATTGTATAGAATGATGATGAATAAATCTCTGATGACATGTTTTCTTGTTTAAGAGGCAACATAACACGTTGAAACATGTCTATCTTTGAGCATACAAAGCCTCTCTTTCTCGCTCTCTCTCTCTCTCTCTCACTGGCTTTGCATATATATATATATATCCACGGTCATGTATTAGTTTTATCATAAGCCCCATAAAACACGTTGATTGAAGCATGCATGCGTGCGTGTATATATATACATACATATTTCCTCACCTAATAACAGCCTGTATGAGAGATAGCAAAAAAGACGCGCCCCAACTCACCAAATAACCAACTAACTAACTCACTCACTCACTACATGTAAAAAGCAGTCTATAACCGAAGTAGATAAAATCAATATGAAACACGACTGCTGCAACTAGGTGCACGCACACACACACACACGCATACACCGCAGACGAATGCATGTGAACAGAACATGAACAAAAGAAGAGAAGACCATTTTTTTCGAAAAAGAGAAAGATTACATACAAAAAAATACTAGATTGAATTCTGAGATTCCACGATTTAGATTATTATTATTATTATACAATCCCTGTAGTAAGGATAGATGGATGGATGGATGGATAGATTAGAATGTGAATACGTTTCAATTCCTTTTATTCTTTTACAGCTCCTCCTCGTAACCCTACTATTACTACTGCTATCTTTTACCTCATTCCCCTAAAATTCTCCGTTGGATAGTAATAATAATAATAATAATATCAAATTCACAATGTGGCGAACGCGAACAAGAAGGGAGACACACACAGAGAGAAAGAGAGAGAGAGACAAAAAGCAGTAAAGCGAAAAAGCATACAAAACAACACAGCACAAGAACGCTAAAGAGGACAATTATTATTATTATTAAATGAAGCTATAAATAAGGATAGAGATAGGATAGGGAGAGAAGGGTAGAGAAGGAAAGAGAGAGAGCGAGCCAGAGACTGCAGTATACATCATCTTGTAAAAGCCAGATAGAATCATCTCATTATTACCTGCTGCTGCAGCTCCGCTTTTTTTCTCTATTCATAAATCAAAAAAGGAATCATCATCAACATACAAACAAACATGCGCACAACCGAAGTTGGAGGGTGAGAGACAAAGGGACATGTATACATACATTCATACGCACATAGAACATGCGCATAGGCAGGCCATGTGCTGTTATTATTACCATAGAAATTTAGTAGGTGACTGATTCTAAAATAACAATGATAATAACAATAATAATAATTATTATTATTATACAGAGAAAATGATCTATTCCTCTGTACAGTCATGGCTCTCGTGGCCCAAGTGGTCCAGTGGATAACGCTTTGGCGCTGGAAACTATAGGCACTGCACTGGATTCGAGCCTGTGGTGGGAACATCATCACTTATCCACTCACTGACTGGGGAACGCAGGTACATCCAGCTGACGAGTCCCAAATAGGATGAAGTGCGCATCCTGACGGATTCCACTGTTACTCACCATCCATCCACCAATTGAATACTATTTCTATGTACATTTAATAATAATAATAAGATCTTTGAAACCAACATTGCAAAAATTTGTATCTAACCATGAGCATTTATTTATTTATTTTTTTTATTTTTGATTATAGCTTGAATTCACACCCTATGATTTGTACAAGCATGCGATGATATCGGTAGGCCAAATTTGCAGGGGATTGAATCTCGGGATCATGTGCATGGTCAGCGAGAGTTCTAACCGCTGTATCACTGACGCACGCACGCACACAAACAAGCGAAAGTGCTAGCGCAAACCTATTGCTCATCTCTCCCTCGCTTGGCAATAAAGTCAACTCTAATGTAATTCCCCAATTCCCATTTACACATGCAGCAAAAGACAACAGCGAATTAAGCACAGAAGTTCCTCACTATACTCTATACTTTTTACACCAAAAATCGTACCAAACATATGGTTAATTTATTCCCTCTGTTTTAGGTATGGACGGTGAACAAAATAAAGCATTCAAAGTCGCCAAAACAACTGATCAGCAGATGTTAGTAACCAGATATCAAAGTTTTGAAGGAGAGGTGAGAGTTAAGTACGAATTTCAAGATCACGGATTACAGCAACAAACTGTTGCATAATCAAGAAATGTGTACAGTAATGCTGACTACGAAGAAGACAACAATTCAGTAGTAATAATAGAAGCAGCAGTTGAAAAAACTCACTGCATTAGATAGAACTGCAAACACAAAATAACAAAGTTCAAAGACCTACAAGGCGACGGCGACAACTAGTAGTAGCTAACCATGCACTAGTATAACAGTGTTGACGGTAGTGCGCATCCTACGAGACCAGAAGCAGCATGGTCTCAACCCAATGGTGTCTAGTTTTTTATCCGTTGTCTTACCGACAACCAATCTCCAAGCCACTTTTTTAAGAAAGCTGCAATTAGTAGTATCTTGTCGACACTGATTACGTCAGTTCATACTACACCTCGAACCACTGCATAGAGTGAGGTTTCGGTGAGTCGACAAAGCACCACTGAGGCAATTGCCATCTGAAGAATAAAGACTGAATTGTGTATTCACAATATGAGACCTCACCTCAACTGGCATATTTCTAATTTGGCAAGCCGTGGTTCTTGGATTCACATAAGTGGGAGAGGGGAGGCAAATGTTCTTGATTCCAACAGATCGAATGGCATACGGAACACACTTTTCACCGTTGCAGACCACGGCAACATTGGCTAATGCATCAGACTGCAAGTCAAAGACTCATAGTGTCGCCCCTGAAGGCAACTATTTCCTTTAGTCTGAGCAATCCTAAAATCCTTCATAGAAAGAGCGGGAGTTACTGAACCACAAAACTCTAGTCATTTTGGTCTACAATATTATGCACGATTCATTCACATACAAAATGTGACATTTTGATGTGGTTTTGTTCTCTGAGCTGGATGGTTAGTTTGCGAAGCTTTCATCACCTTACTGGGTGACATCTTCAGCACATACTTCAATTTGAAGTGAGCTTTTAGATTTCTCCACGAGTTTATTAATCATCTCTCCTGGTGACCTTGGACGTGATTGGTTGTTTGTGTGTTTCTTCACACCATCTAGGTTACTTGCATTGGAACCGGTTGTTTCTTTGACTTGAACTTTGACCCTTTGTGTGTGAAGTTTCTTTCTTATTGGTTGATAACTTTTGTCTATCTCCATGTGTCTATTGATTGATGATTCACTGGAATGCCAAGCTTCTAAGAATTCTCTAGCATTCTTGTTATTTCCTCTGTCTAATATTTGAACGTTGGTTGTCCCAGTCGAATTGATGTCCGTGGTTGTCTGTATGTAGTGGTATGAGCGAGGGAGTGGATGTCGTGTCTTTTGACGGCTAGCTTATGTTCGTGGATACGAAGACGAAGACGACGTCTACTTTGGCCAATGTAGTGTTTTTCGCAGTTGTTACAATTTATTTTGTAGATGATGTTGGTTTTGTCTTCTTTCGCTGTTGAGTCTTTTGGTTGACATAGAATTGAGTGCAGCGACTTGAAGAAAAGTATCTCATGGACGTCTTCCAAAAGAATGGATATCCACGGAATTTCATCAAGAGACATATACCCCCAAGCCAACCTACCAAAGCAAAAACCACCAAGGAAAGCACAAAGAAAATCGCCTTATCATACATAAAGGATATCTCAGAAATCACTACAAGACTCTTCAAACCTTTAGGAATTGACGTCGTACACAAACCAACAAAGTCGCTGCACTCAGTTCTATGTCAACCAAAAGACTCAACAGCGAAAGAAGACAAAACCAACATCATCTTCAAAATAAATTGTAAAAATTGCGAAAAACACTACATTGGCCAAAGTAGACGTCGTCTTCGTCTTCGTATCCACGAACATAAGCTAGCCGTCAAAAGACACGACATCCACTCCCTCGCTCATACCACTACATACAGACAACCACGGACATCAATTCGACTGGGACAACCAACGTTCAAATATTAGACAGAGGAAATAACAAGAATGCTAGAGAATTCTTAGAAGCTTGGCATTCCAGTGAATCATCAATCAATAGACACATCGAGATAGACAAAAGTTATCAACCAATAAGAAAGAAACTTCACACACAAAGGGTCAAAGTTCAAGTCAAAGAAACAACCGGTTCCAATGCAAGTAACCTAGATGGTGTGAAGAAACACACAAACAACCAATCACGTCCAAGGTCACCAGGAGAGATGATTAATAAACTCGTGGAGAAATCTAAAAGCTCACTTCAAATTGAAGTATGTGCTGAAGATGTCACCCAGTAAGGTGATGAAAGCTTCGCAAACTAACCATCCAGCTCAGAGAACAAAACCACATTAAAATCATCCACCTGAGCTACAAATCTTCTCTATCATATCTAAAATGTGACATATATGAAGCCGAAAGGCAACGATGTTATGTATATTTCCTTGATTTTCATTCTCTATCCAACTGAATTGTTTTCAAGTCAACACACAAAATACAGAATATCTTAATTTTCGTCTAAGATAGACATTGCTCAACTGAAAGTTGATCATGTCTAAAAAAAGACCCCTACACACACACACACACACATAAACAAGAAACGAGTATCCTATGACTAAGTCTCTTCAGTGTACACCCTATCCTATATATTCGAATATGATAATTATTACTATTTTTATTACTAGTATAATTTCTGTCTACACAGTAGTCACACAGTGGAGAAGACAAACACAACGTGAATAAATGCAAACTTCTCCTTTTCTCTTGAGTGCACTGAAAAATGTTTTTTAACCTGGTTTGGTCTGAAAGAAAACAAAGCGAATCGCTTACTCAGTACACATACACACACACATACAATCAGAAAAATAAGAACAATACACGAATAATGACAATATTATTAAAAATCTATCTATCCTACTATACAGTGGCCACGACTCATTCGTTCGTTTATTCATTTATCCACAGTATGAATAATCATCATTACTATTGCTATTATAATTATTATTTCTATTAAGTGTGATTGTTATGTCTTCATGTTTAAACAGGAAGCTTTATTGAACTAATGATCAATAGAAGTACTTAGTCATGCCTGAGACGACATTTGTAGGCTAATAAACTAGTCGGTGGGATTCTTAACTGCTCTAACTGCTAATATTAAGTTGAATCACCTGTCTATATTTAGATTTCACATCAGTGCAACAGTGATGCACCCCTTATCAGAGTAGACATCAATGCGACTTTTAAATTATAGTTATAGAGTTTCACCAACCGTCAGTCAGTCAGGTAGAGTGTATCTCCAGATATTAATTAACACTCCCCCCCTATAAACCACCACCATGAAAGGTGTACCATTCGAAATGCTTTCATATGGCCAAACGTGCATAGCCCCTATTTAGGAAATCTTAATCACTACTTGCAAAGAGGTGAGTGTTCCTCATAAAAGCGGGAGTACAAATGCAGACGTCTTTTGTGCTTACAACTGGACTGGTGGACACACTGGTCTACCTGAGACAGCGGGAACACACTGATTCTAGAATCTGAAAGGATCGAATGGCGTGTGAATCAGTTTTGGTCACTGAACACTATGGGAACGCAGTTGTTGATGCTGCTTCGGTGCGCGTGTCCGGACAGTATCTCTGGCTTTGCATAAACTACCAACCTTTGTGGTACAATTCTTGATGTCGATAACGCATCAAGTTGATGTTAATAATAATGCCATTAACACAGTAAGTGTGCTCCAATGCAAGTTGTTATTGAATAAAACAAGACATTTTGATCAGTGACAAGGGGGTTTAATAAGCCATAAATTAGCTGACCTTACCGTATGTTGATTAGAACTAGGCGATGTAGGTGCGCATACCTGTAAAAGAGATTTCTCAAGTAACAGTCCATGAGCTACACTTACTGTGTAAGAGCTGATGGTACTATACTGACTAGTCGCCTAGTCTGAAGTAAGACTCAAAAATCCAGAACTGGTTAACTGGCAATCAAATGCTCAGCTCAAGTCGATGAATTACATTTCTGATGAACTAGGAATATATTAAGGCATAAATTAATCAAACCTTTTGATTAAAAAAGGCGAACCACCTAATGTCTTCTCTAAGTGTCGATCAATTTAACATATGCCTAACTGGTAGCTAGTACACTGAAAAACCATTAGAGGCTCAACAACACACAAATATGGGTCGCACAATATAAAAGCCATATTCAACTCGTTTGCTGTGATTGACGAAAAGTACAATTCATGGCATATTATTCATCCTATTCGAATCCAGGGATGAATCAGCATTGCGTAAATACCTCAGGTGTTGATTTTTAGTTCGATTACAGGTCTCATCACTAGTTATGACATGGAGTTGGAAAAGCAGCAGGGCGTAATGAACAAAAATTCCGCTCAATTTTGGGAATCTTCATCAGGACGCACCACCCACCCACCAAAGAGGTTCGAGACCATAAACCCTCGGTTACAAAGTGAGCTCGTGGACCATTCAGCCACCAGCCGACTATTCAATAGCGTATGTATCCCAACTCCCATCAATTACGTTTTCCTCAATACTATCCAAACTCCAACATTTTCCCTTTCAATATATTCCAACCCACTAGTCCCCCACTGTAATCAGTTTAGAAATCCCCCACACTCCGGACTTTCAACACCAATCTGAAATCAGTCAGTTCCTTAAGGGTCAGAAACTTTACACGTGCATTACGAAAAGCATTTCACAAACAGGCTACTGCAGACTTTTATCAACACCTGCCCACCTTTTCTGGCTCCATACTGAAGGTGGAATGGCCAGCTAGAAAGAATCATCAAAAACAAACTCTAGCAAGAAACCAACCAAGAGCCAGACCGCCTAACAAATATGTAGTGTAAAATGGAGATGGATAGAGCATAATACACTGAGTATGCCCACGAACGACATCGCGCCCAATGTAGCCCATCATTCCAGTGGAATCCGAATGACAAGCAACGAGTGGCCTTCACGTGGCGGAGGTGTTTTTCACCGAAGTGAGAGGGCAAAAGCGGATGCACGGCGCTCTTCACCGGGTTGACTGTCCATTGGATGACAGTCTAGGGGAGATGGCTAAACCCTGATTTCAAACCTCCAACGACTGACGTATGAAGCTCATCGGAGCTCACCGGCAGACGTATGGACAAAGGGCTTATTGGATGCCCTGGATGTCTGGCCCCATTCAAAAAGGCGTATGAACCAGACTCCGGTCACCGGTTGCCAATGGATAGTGGACTCCCTGTTCCACTCCTACTGCCTTGTAGGTCACACTTGGTTGTGTAGGGGCTAAAGTTGCACTCTCAAACAAAAGGCCGAGCGATCCTGGGGATATCACTCGCACCTAATTCCCATGAAACTTCATGAACTCTCTACAACATCAACTAAATTCCAGTACTGGTTCAACAACGTCGCCTTCGGTGGTTTGGCCATGTTCTTCGCCGACCAGATGACGATCTGGTCAAATCAAATCAATTCTAAATCCCTCGCGATTTCCATCTTGGCGATGTCGCAGGGATGGATAGCTGAAAACATGGCTTGGTACAGTCAGTCAAGGCTGATATGGAGTGCCTGGGCTGGGGCTACAAACCGTCTACGGAATCCGTCTGTGGAACAAGAATTGGATAACCCTGTCGCAAAACCTTGCATCAGATCGCCGCGCCTGGGCAGCGATGATTCGAGATGTTCATGAAGCCGGCTCATCCTCCCGTAGGAGATAGCCGAGGTAAAGAAAAAGTGGGTCGTGTATCCAAGGGTGACATGGAGATCGTGTAGCGAGAAGGAGATGAGAGATTATGAACAATAGTGCGGCTAGCTGAGGAAGGCAATGGAAAGTAGAACAAAGTGGAGATGTATTGTTGAAGCCCTATTTCCCATTGCAAACACCCCCAAGGGAACAACAATGGTGATAATAACAATCCCAGTTGTTATGCTGATATTTCTGAACTCTACTCTCACAGAGAGAACAAAATATAGCTATATTCACACAGTTAGTGAGTCAAAAATACACTAAACATCGATTCATTCCCACTACAACTACCATTACTAAACATATAGGGGTTGCAACAACAAAATACGCTGCTAGGTATTAAACAAAAAAAATAAAGAAAACACAGTTGAATAATCGATATTCTTCCACTACTTGAAAATCATAAATTAATGTGTTTCTGTAGAAACTTAAACTACCTGCCAACTGCCAACCATTGTTCTTCAAAGATCGAAGTCGCAGTACATAACTGTGACTATCGCGTCAATCAAATCACACAATCTACACAGCATAATTTTTCAGAATTGAATTTCAGAACCCGTCATTCAGAGGCATTAAAAGTTATGAATCCAGGAAAAGTTACAACCTTCAGCATACTATACACAATGCGTACAGTAGTCACGAGAATGAATTAGTGTTGTTTTTACTAGGTAATTGAATTTCACCTCTGATATGTCAATATAAACATAAGCACGAGCTCATATAATATTTACACATTCCATATACAAAGCCAGTTAAAAGGTAAGAGAACGAAGGTATAAAAAATATATTTTCACTGACAGTTTAAGGGCGTTGACCAAATCTCTATCAGGCTACTTAGTATAATAATAATAATAACTTTCACAAAAATGAGTTTAATTTCGCTATCGAAGCGTGTTGAAAATTTTTCATATATATATATATATATATACATATCCTCTTTAAAAAAACTGTCCATGTTTTGTTTGCCTGTACGTAGTGGTCACTGATCTTATGCTATAAGAATATTACTGATGAAGTTTGCAAACTTGACAAACGTAGAATAAATTTGCATAGGCGTAGGGAGTAGGCCGGCAAAATAGTAGCGGTGATACATGTTTACCATAACAATGGAACTTCGATAACAATTGGACAGACCAGCTTTGGCATGATTTACAATGGATGGAGAGATGAAAATACATTCTGTATTTAAAGGTGGACTTATTGATTAAACAACAGAAAGGCAATTTGAAACATTGCCAACTATAATACAATAATCTGTAAGCTACAACTTCTTAGCCAAACGAATTATAATGTCCCTTCTACATCAATTTGAGCAAGTGAATAGTTCTATGAGTGTGGCTCATAATCTAGGGGACATGGAAAACTCGTCCCTGGTAATTGTTTTTTAACAGTGTAGAGTCTAGGTCAGCTAGATGGACAAAATAAGCGTGAATCTGTTCACTCTATTGACTGAAAGACATACTCTATCCACAGACATTAAAAACAGGCTACAGTTTAGTTGACAAAGACAGCTCCCACCAGCAAACAAGGGCATTAGTAGACAAAAGTAGACATTTACACATAAACAACTATAACACATTCTTCAAAACCAAACAAAACGGAAATAGAGAACATCAACAAACAGTTAAACAGGAATGAAAACAATCCACGAGAAACGAAACAAACACACAGAAATGAACGAAGATAAACAACGTGCAAACTTAGAACATAGAGAAAACAACTTAGAAATGTACTTTTCATAATATGTTGACCAATAGTAGATGAAGACCTGAGACGAGAGAGAGGAAGTATAATGGGACATAAGATGGATGATACATAACAGAGATGGATAAAGGCGGTTAGATGAAAACATTGAACATATAAGGAAAAAAACATTACAACTACAAGTTTCAACTAATTCTTTTTCACTCTCTCACTCTATCGAAAAGACAAAATAATAAACAACTGGCGATAATCGATGAAGATATTTATGATACCGTAAAACTACAGGTAAACAATTTTTAAAATATGAACAATTGCAATGAATATAGTGAATATTATGCAACAGTTTAAACCTATGGGTCCAACACAATGTTAGTTAATAGGGTTTTGTGACTAGGGCTCACATGTGTTGTGCATGCCGAACCGTCACTTTCCTCGTTGACCAATATTAGCTGACATATTAAGTTGGAAAACGGTAAGGGGTGGTTGCGCCAAAACCTGACATCAATACAAGCGGTCTCTGACAGTCCGTCAAGTAGGGATGTTTAGATTGTCTGGTTAGAATCCTCGGAATCCTAAGCACAAAGGGCTGGGGACTATTCGAAATCTCTCTCTGAATAGCACAGAAGCATTCACCCTTTATGTTACGTCATATCCTAATGTTTTCTCTCTCGTATACATTGCTGCTCATCATAATTCTTTGGGATCTCGTGTATTTCTCTTTTGTTTTCCTTTAAGTGCCATAAGGAGGGAGTGTAGCAACCTGAACTGGTGCCATTCCGTGCAGAGTCCTAGGTTAAAACACAGTCAGAACTAACCGAAATTTGGAGTTCTGAAGACACGAGATATTGCTCAGTCCAGTATCCAGCGTCTAGGATCAAAGTTTAAAGGTACAGGTTTTGAAATAATATTACCATTCTCTTGTTCTAACACTAAAATATTTCGTAAATGAGTAGATCGAATACGTGTCTAAAATATAACCACACTACTGTATCACTCTCGAACGCCTCAACACCACTGCTCCTAATTTGAATGAGAGCTTGTCCGAAGTATGATGCTCATAGATGATCTCTACAAAGTAGGCCCAGTCCATCTCCTGTAATTTGTATTGGGTAATAAGTATGCATTTCGTTCGCTGACTGAAAGAATTCCACAAGGCTTACTTATGTGATCTTCAGTATCAAATGAATACAGCTGGTGACGACAGTCTGTAGTAGGCGGGCTGTTCTAAATGATGCTGGTGATGCGTGTATGAAGTCTTTCAACTACATAGAAGAATTGAGTTAGAACATCAGCGTTGACATTTCGAATCTTGCTCAGTTCTGCTATGTTGTTCATTAGGTAGTGAATATCTACCATACTTTGATGACAGATACATGATTGTTCTACAGTTTGTTTGCATAATGAAGATTCCTCAAAATACACATACTGTTTTGGAGTAGCCCTATTTCATTTGATTCTCATTCCTTGGTACGGTTTCACA
This sequence comes from Trichobilharzia regenti, assembly GCA_944472135.2. Lineage (NCBI taxonomy): Eukaryota > Metazoa > Platyhelminthes > Trematoda > Strigeidida > Schistosomatidae > Trichobilharzia > Trichobilharzia regenti. Next base: position 5,094,296 of record OX235262.1, on the reverse strand, counting down.
AAGAATTTTATGGGATTCAATGTAACGGATGAACCCCGGGTTTGCTAACATCATTTTACTTCAAATATAGAGACAGAATTACTTGTTTCTAATTCAATTTTGATGGCTCCTAGTGAGATGATTGGACAGTGTCTGAAGATTACCTTGAAGCAATTTGGCGAATGGTCAAGTAGCAGTAGAACCCATTAGGATGGCTGTTTCGTTCTACTTGGGACTCATCCACTGGAAGTGTCAGCATTCCCCAGTGAATGAAATATAGTGTTGTCCCACTGAGGCTAGAACCCAGTATTCATCGTTTCAAATGCCAAAGCGTTATCCACTAGATAGACCACTTGTAACACGACAGCCCCTGTTAAGGTTGAGAATGTTGACTATGCCCTTAGACGCACGAAAGCCTGTGTGCACAACTTTCACATCGATTCTTCAAGATTAAACATTTTGCAAGTCATGAGGATCAACTTACTTTTTCAAAACATCTTGGTTGTTCATCTTAATTCATATTAATATTGCAAAAACATTATGCACATTTTGACATTAATCAGCCAGATGTGAAGAAATGACCTAAGCTGGGATGGCTGGTTTACACAAAGGGTTGATTAATTTTCAAACACACACACACAAATGAATTTTCTTTTCACATCTAAACATATCTCTCTATGGGTAGACATAAGCACACATGCAAAATAGAATGGACGCACACAGACAACATTATGTTGGATTAGGATGAGGGTAGAGGATTCGATAAAACCCTAAAACCACCACCTATGAGAGAGTTTGACTCAGACTGCCTTATTATAATGCGAGACATGAAAAATTACAAAAATAATAATAATGACAACAGTTCAGCACTGTATGTGATTGTCGGTTGGGGTAGAGGAAAAATTTAGAACAAAGACACCTCCTCTATGCGCATACAATTGAGACAATGACGCACAAAGACACAACGCTATCCTTGTTCAATCTATGTGCATTCTCTATCTCTCTCCCTTTTAGCATAGTTTATAAAACATACACACCAGTCATCATCAGATTAAACGAAAGATAAAACCAAACCGAGTTGAACACAAAGAAAATAGACAGCATTATTACTAGACCAGAAACAATGGAAACTTGCTTTGATTATAGGAAGGCACTTATGCCACTTCATTTATGCAAAGTAATATTTTGTAGTATGTAGGTTCGGAGCTAAACTAAACTAAGCGGTTCCGAGGCAACCGTGCATTTGCTGAGTTCATAAGGACCAGCCAAACAGGTAAACTGAGAAGAAATAGACGCATGAATATATATAAAGCTGCCCCTGAACAGGAATCACATCTAGTTTGAAAAAGACAAACATTTGAAACCCAGTAGATGACATTTCCACTAATTACAATCTGACACAACTACCATGAGCAGTCAAATTGCCCGCTGGCATTAAAAAACCAGCCAAAGGAGGGCTAAAGAAACTAGACAGAGGTCTAAGTTGAAAGAATAAGCAATAGATGGTGACGAAGGTCGAATCCAACTCAGCGTTTGAAATTTCGTGAAACTAATCGTCCCACTTATGGATAGTTTTTGAATGAGTTGAACAATAAACACAATCCATTCATTCAGAGAATCCCCTAATAATCATTGGGGTATACAGACTGTAGTTATTGTTGGAAAAGTTCAGCAGGTATGTGCTTAGGAATCAACACAGCCACATTGTTAAATTACCTATAATTAGCCGATTTCAGCTCAAATCACTATACTTCTACTTAGGTCACATTCTTCTATCAGAATACGACCGTTCACAAAGTGAATGCTTGGGAATCACTTCAAACGGATAGAAGACAGAAGCCTATAATCTCAAGTAGGCTTACAACAATATACCGCTGACATTTATAGACAAGACACAACCGGATTCATTAATATATATACTTAACCTTTGACCTTCCGGTCACATGTGTGCTATATTCAGCGCTAACAATAAGTGATACCTAAACCCTTGACCGCTGAATAGTTACTTGAAAAACAACCAGAGTAGTAGCTCCAGATAATCAGGCTTTGCTATCTGTAAATTCGGATTATGGAAAAGGTACCTTCGATTAAGCAACATAAATGACCACTTTAGTCATTTACATAGTTAACCACCATGTAACGAACAAACACTGATATCTAGGTGGCGTGGATCCTGTCTACGAGAGCCAACCCCTGAAACACACACCGTTTTCCTACAGAGGAAATGTCAACCAGTTTGAGCGTATGATAACTGATAATTGTAAATGTGTTTCTTATTTAGGTTAAATAGGATGCAATATCCATAACATCGTAATGAAATTATTTACTCAAAAATAATATAACATACGAATAAAGACTATTCACTTACCGTGTAACCGTAATGTACTTTCACTACAGGAATCATTTGGAGTTGTTTGACGTGATAGAGACTTGTTTGTTGACGGTGGAGCAGAATGTCGATCAATCGATGAGTACGGAGGATAAGTTGGTGAAGAGTTATGATGTTGATGATGAAAGGCAGGATGTGTTGTGTAGTCATCATTCGTATTACCATTCACAACTTTTGAAATGTTTGAATTTGATCGTCTTGTTTCGCATAGCATTCCAATGTCTGGATCAGGTTTAGGATTTAAGCCATTATGGTGTTCAGCAGAATGATCCAACATCATCATTGTCATCATGTTTCGCTGTCTTCAATAAGGCAAATTTATTCCTTTAAATAATAATAAACACAAAGTGTAGAATAATAGTACAATGTGATAGTCTCCTGAGATGAGTTAAACAATGGAGCTGCAACAAGATTAACTAATAGCACGTTCCGGAGCTGAGATCAATTCACCACCTCGACTGACCCAGATTAAACTGACACCCACCAAAACAAAATTTTGACCAGGACAATGATTCTCACAGGCCAAAAATGACTGTCCCAATCACATGTGGTCAGACAGACATTAATCACATGTATGCATATACATGCACATACATTTTGACCGACATACGCATTTAATAGAATACATACATACATACACAAAAAAACAGGCATAGCACAACACATGTATCCTACCCAGGTCTCTCTGTTTTTTAATTCGTCGGTCAGACAATCTGACCCTATCAACCTCTCTCTCCCCCTTAACTCAAATATCGGCCTCCCTACATGTAGTGTTTCCGCATTATGATTTGTTAGTTGTCCAACTCAGGCTATAAAATGCATAATTTTGATTGGTTGAAAATGGGTAATCTGAATGTCATGGTAACGCCCATTACAACGCCTATTGGTTGAATTGCCTAACTTAATCATCTGCACGGTTCAGTAAACGATGTGTGGTGTGTCATTGATTTTTCTAGTAGGAGAAATTGATTGTTGACTCGTTCTGTCTCCGATGGTCTTACATTGACAATGAGAAGTGTCATATTTTACTAAATTGAAATTAAAATTCAGGTCTGATACTGGAAAAAATTCACTTACAGAAAAAGTATTTAGTCAGAAACCCTCTAACAATAATAGTAATAATATCGGTTTAACGTAGAATTCATCTACTGTACAAATTTACTTAGGCAAAGAAAAATAACTGTGGCATTCAAAAACTTCTAAATCTGATTTTAAAAAATTCTGTTGTCCTGAAACAACGTCAGTTAGTGAGAAAGAAAAGAAAGAAGAAAAACACATTTAGAAATAGTAATCGATTTGTATATAGGCGTAACTCCGTTTATCGTTATCGTTTAACATCAACTTATGGTTTTAAAATTCATATCACGAGGGTAATATTTCAAATAATCAAAAAGTAAAAGTTCAACTGTACCACATTTGTGAGGTGGGAACTCGCTAATTATCCTGAACAGAGAAATTGTGCTAATTTGTTTTGTTAATTCAACCCCCTAACTGTAATCTATCCGTAACAATTCCTAATGTCATCCGAATCAGGTTAACCTAGCCTTAAATTTAACCGAATCTTATTCACCGTCTTCCGTCTGTCAGATGTCAAAAGTTCCACCAGGATAGTTGGGTTATAAGAGGGAGGAATCTATGCCTAAATTAAAGTGAAGCGATTCAGCAGAGAGAACGCACAGATGACCTTGAACGTATAGTATTCGTTGGATAAAAGGACCTATTAATATTACACTGCCACTATGAACGTATGACATTGCAAATAGCATTGCAATCTAGTTTTTAAGTCCCGTTTGAATACCGTATTCATAGATCTTTAGGGTTACAATTAAGATTACGATTAAAGTTAGAGTGCTTTGTATTTTTAAAAAAGAATCTGCAGTTTTCTAGTAAATAGTTATTAATTCCCTTACTGTGCGTCGGTGGCATAGCGGTTAGGACGCTCGTCGACCATGCCCATGACCCGGGGTTCAATCCCCGGCCACCGACGCACTCCTTTACCTCGCTAAACTAGAAATAATGTTGGTAAAGAGGAAAGGTTGGGCATGAGGCTAGCAACCCAATCCTGTAAAATAAACACTACTACAGAAACTTCAAGCCAATAAACTTGGAGCCGTAAGTTCCACTGGGGAACGTGAAGGAAAAAATTTCCTTACTGGAACCCATACTTAATCAATCAATCAATCAAGGGCTTTTCGGGGAGAACTCTTCTTAAGTTACTTTGATAAATGAATACATTTACAGTAATTGGTTCCACCTGAAACGCTGATACTCCATATTATAATTGGCAATTAATTAATTAATTAAGTCACGTCAGAGAAACAAAATCCTGTTTACTGTGTGTTTTATCACTATTCCTTGATGTAAACAAACGTCATTGTTATGTAAAAACCACTGGTTTTTCTGACTAGCCACTTCAAGGTCAGTCGTATGTTCACATTCTATGGATTGCTAGGGTTTAATATCTCATATCTCATCGTAGTATTTGTTTCAAGATCTTTGGAAGTTTCCACAGTCGCGTTGTTATTTTTTTTTTGTCCTAATAGGGTGAGGTTCGTAGGCACACATCCAATGTCTCGATAAGAATCAGGAATGAGTCAGTCAGAATTTGAACACCCACATCAACAAGTGTATAGATGGCTAACTTATCCCTGTTAAATGTCAGTTCATGGTGTATAAGTTCAACATATAAAAACATGAATTCTCTAAGTTGCTGAGTTATCTTTACCTGAAATGCAAAAATTAACCTCTGAAACAATGAATTCTTTGAAGACTTTGTTAAAATACCCCACTTCTGATTATTCCTCGTTATGAAATTCAATTTAGATCCCAACAAATGATTGTTCTTGAATATTAGATAAATCTGTCTGTCTGTCTGTTTTTGATATAGAACTTTGCACATATGTTCGCCAGTTCAAGTCGCCACACTACCTCCACGTAGCACACAAACCAACAGAAGAAAGTACAAGAAAAGCATAATAGAGACAGTAAGCAAAGGTGTGAGACAAAGGAAGAGTAATAACGAAGAACAAAACAGTTTTATTGGAAATCATAAATCACAAGGAGTGGATGCATCTGCACCAGCCACTGAGAACGATTTTGAGCCATGTCACCAATTGTTTCCCACCATAGATTTTTACCGTCCCGAGAACCCCAACCAATCAGGAAGCCAGTCTACACCTTCCTACGTGGCTTAGACTAACCGTTGTAGATTTCATTGACTGGTGAAGCCAAGTTTTTGTTTGACCGCCGCTAGCTTTTTTCCAGCCTGACCCTAAATCTGCTAACATTGCTCGTTGAGGAAGGCGATGACTAGGCATACATAACACATGTCCTAAATACCCCAGTCTTTGTAACTTCACAACTTCGTCGATTGATTTCCCCTGTTTACCTAGAACTCGACCGATGCCTAACCTGAATATTGCTCACCGGGGAGATAGAACACAGGCACTTATGATCAAAGACAACTAGCCTTTTCGTGTCCTCTACTCTCAATGGCCAGGTCTCAACAACAGGCATAAAGGAGGAGGAGGAGGAGGATAGGGAATCTAGTCCAGTGAAGAAGTCGAAATAATAAGGACTGTAGCGATGTATTGATTAGTTTGAAAACTATTTATTTTATTTTATTTTTCTTGATTACAGCTTGATGCCACACCGTATTTTTGGTACAAGTATGGAATTTTCAGCGTGGATATCGGTAGCCCAAAATTCGCAGGCCGACCATAGATATCAACTGTGCGTCGGCGTGGGCTCGAACCCCGAACCATGTGCATGGTCGGCGAGAGTCCTAACCACTGTGCCACCGACTCACATTCGACTTCAGACATCTTTCTTTCTGTGGCTGTTGATGTGAGAGTTGGAAACGGGCATTGCACTCATCGACTACTGGGGTTTAAACCCAGGGCCTTCATGTTACAAGGCAAGATCGTCGACCATTCAATCAGTGGGACCCAAATTTATAGTTATTCCATAAACTCTCTCTCTCTCTCACTACTTCTACCAGTTCATGATTTTAGCGTAACCACCAATCACAAGTCGTGACTAGTGGGGTTCACCCAGTCGAAACTGAGGACAGATACTCGCCGGCGATGACACTGGCTAATGCCAATAAGGCTAAAATCCCAAATTGGTATAAGCGCAGCTGGAATTCATAAACTGACTGTTGAATAGAGTCCCAGTGACTGAATAGTCTATCACCTTGACTTGTGACTGGAAGGTTCTGATGGCTTTCTAACCCCAGTAAGTAGGTGCATAGTGCCAATGAATCTCAAGGACTAGGATACTGAACTTGAGACAAATCGAATATCTACAAAATAACTCTTGAAGATATTGTCGATTAGCATAGCTATTATATTACTGACCTTACTGATAGACTGAAATCTACTCACATCAAAGTACTTATAAGATAAATATATTACTACTAATAGTTTAAAGAATTTTTCACTTGAGAGCTATACCATTCCTGAGTAAAACGAATATTGACGGTGATACAATGATGTTGTTGTTTATCATATAATAATTTATGATTATTCCCCTGGGGGTTTCCATAAGGAACATTTGCAACCATCAGCACATTGTCATTTTAATCGCTATCTCGACAGTATTATTTCTAGCTAGCTTTACGTTTTGCCTGTAGGCCTTAATTTCCTCTTTACACAATCTTCTCTATGCCGCTGTGTAATGCCAATTCAGGAGCTTGTCTCAGGTATGCTTACACTGAGTGCTCTTCTCAGAGTATATACGACAATAGAAACTTGATTAGTTCACAAGTTGCTACAGTTCCTTTCTGTTTGACAGTCTGGGGGTATAGACAGTCGTCATCCATTAATATAGAACAATGCATTGAAGTATTATCAATGCAAGCAAAAATTTTAGTCCTAAAAATTTCTAAAAAATATCTCAAATATGGTGTTTCATATTTGGCTCATTTGTTTTTCACTCATATGTCTTACCATGTTTGTATGGCCTGCCTAAAACTTGGGCTACTGAAAACCCCTTCGTCAGTTTACTACAGGTAATTCCTCGTATTCCTATTGCTTAAATCTATTAAAATAGTATTATTTAATCTGGAGACTATTTAAATGATTTACAACCTGCTCATTCGCAAGTTCCTCTGTCTGGATTCAACATAGAACTTGTCACCGAAGTGCAGCACTTCGAGTGTTGCACAGAAAGGTAGACAAGAAGATGAGTGGAGAGAATCAACAGAGTTTCACAAGTATAAAAGTGAAACAGAATGGGTAATGGTAACAAAAGGAATATGAAAGATTACAGAGACTAAATACATCTGCGCTGGCCATTGACAACTATTATTGAACCATGTGTCACCTATTGTCTCCCAGCCATTGATTCTTAGAGTCCCGAGGGCCCCAACCCGGAAGTTTGCATCTCCTTACCTAACTCAGTTTAAATGTCAAGGATTTCATGGATTGATGAGGCCATGTTTTTGTTTGGCCACCACTTACTCTTTTGCAAACCTGCACCTATATCAGCTAGTAATGCCCGTCGGGGGAGGCGATGGTTACGCATGCGCAGCACGTGACCTAGCCCATCTCAATCTATGTAACTTTATAGCCTCATCGCAAGTTCCTACTAAAAGATGAGGGGAAAAGCATTATCATCAATGGCAGCTTATCCTAATAGATGAAATGATGGCTCCTGGAAGCGGTGTCCTTCCTTCACCAAAATGTACTCATGAGCTTGTTATAATTAGACAATTCAACAAAAATGTTATTTATTTCTCCTCAATGGACAAAAAGACGAGATATCACGCTTGAATTGGTTCACGCTTCAGGTCATACAATATATATTGTAAATTAGTGTTATATTTAAATATCCTGGACGAAGAGAAAATATCTCATGCAATAAATTCTACTGAAAATTATATACATTATGTCAGCATTGTTTAGAATAAAGCTATTACTATTATTACCTTTGTAGTTATCTACTGATGATGTGTCTAAAATCGGACGAAACTGTCATACTGAATTCACTTGATAACTGACATCAAATATGATTAATAATATTTAACTACAGATAGGATTTAGGTGGCAATAAGTTCAGGCATTATACTAGCTAAATTTTATTAGGAAATGAAGTACACATAGAGAGTGTGTTTTAAGTGTCAGTCGGTAAATAATTAATTCTGAGAATCATTCAATATCTAGCAGCATTTCACAGTTACTTCATCCCGTTATGAGACTTTTAAGGAATGTATAATCCTTTTAGGACTGGTGGGTTCTAATTTCGATCTCTCGAGGATCTTGTGTCGGCATTGCTAACGAGACCCAAACAACAACGAAACATGCCTCCATTGTTTCTTAGATCTCAGTGATTTTGCCTTACTTAGACATGAAAAAATCATACTAACATTCCGTATTATTTTTAATATTAAAAATTAATATACAATTTCATGATCAAACGTAAAGTATGTTGACAAAGAGAATACTAATCATCTAATCATGTTGCTATATAATCATTTACATGACTAATACTCATATTTGTATAGCAAAGTTGAATAGAAGTTACTAAAGTGGATAACCGTTAAGACTCGCGGCCCAAGATCTAAATGTCCCCGGTTTGATCCCGGGTTCTCGCATGTGGATGAGCATTTGTGCGCCGGTGGCACAGTGGTTAGGACTCCCGTTAACCATGCACATGGTCTGAGGTTCGATCCCCTGCCGACTCACACCTGATATCTATGGTTTGCCTGCGAAATTTGGGCTACCGATATCACATGCCGAAAATTCCACACCTGTGCCAAAAACTACGGTGTGTGTGTGTGTGTGTGTGGAATCAAGTTGTAATCAGAATAAAATAAATAAAAAATAAGAATAGTGGATAACACTTTAGCGTCTGAAACTATGGGCACTGGGTTCGAGACTTAGTGGTGGACAAATCATCCCTCATTGGGGAATGCAGGCACATCCAGACGACGCGAGTCCCAAATACAACGAAATGTGCATCCTGATGGATTCCACTGTGCTAGTCGCCATGCAGCAGATAAAGAGTCAATAGTTTAAAGATACATACGAAAAAACTAGCCTAATGCGAAAAACACAGGTTATATGCCATTCTGAAGGCAAAACAGACGTCTATCACCATGATGTCGGTTTGGAAATCTTCAAAATACACTTAGCATAGAGAGAATAAAAAATTCGGATTCTCCCAACACCAATGTTAACTAAGTCACTTCTTCTGTGTGTGTGTGTGTGTGTATCAGACAACTTGGCCAGTGTGTCAGTCAAAAAAAGCATTTCCAACCGGCTACTACAGACTGCTATCAACAGCTGGCACATTCAGTGGCTGACTTCATATTGAGGATTAACAAAAACAAAAAAGACTTAGGGTGTGAACCAATCAATAATCTATTTCTCAGTAAATATTCTTAATAAAACAGAGATGCATCTAAACACGCTTAGAAAACCATCGGATAACATTGCTCAAGTGGAACCTGAATGGGAAATGACAAGTTTGGTGTTAGTCTAACTGTGACATGGATGAGATCGTTTGAGGGGGAAATAAAAGCCTATGTGATTGTTATGCGTTTCACTATACATTGAGACTGAAATAGGGACGCCAATTTTAACAATGACTATCGGTTGACCACGGCAACAACAACATTATACAAAAGCTACCTACCTATGTTTCCCAGCCGGATCTACTTAATCGAGAACACACAACAGCGTGTGAACCGCAAAGGATGGTTTAGACAATAATGTAAAATTCAAAAAAGGTTATGATAATTAGTCTGTAATTTTGACCAATCAAATATTGGGCGTTATTTCACCTGGGCCAAATTCTGATTGGTTTATTATCTAGACCATTGGATATAAAGCCACCACCATATATGAATGGGTAATCGTTAGGTCTACTAAAAAAGACTTTAGAGAACAACAGAAGGTTGAATTGTGCAGTTTTGTAGCTGTGTGTTCCACTCGGAACCGAAGGAAATAATAATAATAATAATTTGCTTTATTCCAAAAAAGAACATATGAAACAGTGTGAAGTTCTCAGCATTTTCTACAATTTTCCACCTAATTTGCTCGACACACAACAGAAAAAGTAAATTACAAGGCAAAATTATCGATTAGATCTGTCAACTTATTGATATACACATCTCTGTCCATAAGGACCACTCCCGAACCTTTATCTGGACGTGTAAGGATTAGATCTTTGTTCTTTTTCAAGTCTTTAAACTGCTGTTTGTATTCCTTCGTCAGGAGGTGTCGGAATTTAGTTTTTGAGTTGACGTATTGATTTCACCAGTCAGAAATTGTAAGGAAATCTGCATCAGAGACAGGAGTAATGTCGCTTGTTTGACTGATAAGATTTTCAAATTGGACATACGTGGACAGTCTTGTTACTGTGTAGATTTACGTCACAAAATTTTAAACCTAAAAGATAGGGCTTCTAGTTGTAACGTGTAACAAGCTGACGGAGGAGAGATTGACAACAAATTTATTGAGAAAGATGGTAAACCTCTGTGATATATTTCTCTGTACCTCGAATATACACGAGCTAACAGAATCAATAAGGTTTCTAGTGTGACGTTGGAGATTTTTGGAATTGGGATAAGTGTGATGTCTTCGGAGTGCTTTCCACTTCCACCACTTCGGATATCGATGATTTTTCAATGCAGTCTTCAAAGAAGTGTCATTTTGCATTCACTTCGGCAAGCGTTGACAGAGTAAGGCAGAAACCCATTGAGTTCCTTCACTGTCGTAGGGTCCTTGCATTTTTTTCAAATCGTGGAAAATTCCATCTAATGTTCCGATGTATATTTTCCACGATTTGAAAAAATTATTGATAACATCCATCAACTTTTGATACTAGGAGAAACAGTAGGGTGAAAATGATTTACAAATGTAAAACGATAAGAACAATAATAATAATAATAATAATAATAATTACAAATATAGGACAATAACTGAGCCATTCTTGTTAATTGCTAATTACACGTTTAACGCTATCTTTACGGCATAGAACGCGGTTCAGCGGGTGGTTAGAATAGGGTATCGTTAATTTTTTATACTTCCTAGTGTGCGTGAGCAATAAACTTTTATATTGGCTCGTAGTCCTACCAGATGAGATACGAAGTGGGGGTGAGGTCTGAAAAGAGAGGTGTTCATGCTAACTAGACCGTCAAGGCTGTATTGGTTTTGTAGCGAAGTTGTTTGATTATTTGGAGGATATCATCATGAGGTGAAATCATTTAGAGAACCATTGGATAACCTGCAAGGAGTACTGGACAACTGTTTCGTCTTAGGCTCGAACACCCCAGTGGTGTGTGTGTGTGTGTGTTGAAGCAGAGTCCTAAACTAGACTGACGAAATAGATGGCTATCCAGTACTCCCTGCAGGTTTCCCAATGGTTCTCTAACTGATGTCAGCGAATAATGAAAACCCCCCGACCATCATGGACGTGTGCGTCGGTGACACAGTGGTAAAATGCTCGCCAACCAAGCAGGTGGTCCGGTGTTCGATTCCCGGCCACGGACGTACGTCACTAACTTGGGAAGTCAGTAACAAGACTGGTAAAGAGGGAAGATTGAACATGAGGTTAGCAACCCCATTCTGTGAAAATAATCATCACTGCTGCCGAAAATTCAAGCCTCTAGCTTGAAGGCACCTAATGTTCCACTCGGAAAGTAAAGGAATAAATAAAGTCAAGGATATGTTGGCAGTCTTACTCAGTTCAATGAATTAAAACAGTTCAACCTCCTCTTTCTTCCCCTTGTCGTACTTCTGACCTGCTAACTAGTTTGACTAATGATTTTTCAACAAACTCACCCAAAATACATTTTTTAAATATTATTTAATTTAACAATTAATCTGCATACTGCAAGTCAATTTATGCATTATTTAGTTTGTAGGATCCTAAAAGGATTTAAATATCGAATGTGAATGATAGACCACTTCAGAATTTTTATATCAGGTGTATTTCTTTAAATATCTTTTTTGATAACTATAGAGATAGTGTGGTGAGAGCAGGCTGCTAGCCGATTGGTAGACATTAATCTAGGCTGATTCAACAACCAATCACAGCAGACTTAAACATGGTATATATGTGTAAACCATGCTCACTGTGGTGGTAAGTAATTGCATATCAGTTGGTTTATTAGTGATGTATCACACAGTCTGTGAAACAGTATTATTACCTACTGGATGATAAGGTTTCCAACACAATCTATCATTCTTCATAATCATACCAATCAATTATAATCACACAACTTTGATACTTGAGTTTTATAGCTATTTTCTTTCTTCTCTCCTATTTGTCGTCTTTTGGGGTAGTAGAATTTTCCAGATGTCCGGTTAGACAGGTTTGAATCATTCCATCATTCAATTGATTCGATAAACAAAGCTTCCGTTGTTATCAATCTCTCCCCCTCCACCACCCTGTTGTTATAATAATAATAATAATAATAATTTTTCCTTCATGTTCCCAGTGGAACATAGGGCTCCAAGCTAGTGGCTTGAAGTTTCTGTAGCAGTGTTTAATTTTTATAGGATGGGGTTGCTAGCCTCATGCCCAACCTTTCCTCTTTACCAGCATTATTTCTGGCTCAGTGAGGTAAAGGAGTGCGCCGGCCGGGGATCGAACCCCGGACCATATGCATGGTCGTTGAGCGTCCTAACCGCTATACCACCGACTTTAAAACTGTCATCTTATCCCATGCTTCCCATCATCCCATCCCATGTCAGCGAAAATAGGATTGGTAAAATGTTTAAATAATTGAGCACAAAACCTAAGTAGTACCAAGGAAAATATAAGACAGGAGGTGAGGCATATAAGAAAAGCTTTGAAACTTAATAATTACGCTGATAAATTAATCAGAAAGTATGTAGGAAAATGTAAAAATAAAATAAATAGTGATAGTAGAGATTGAGGTAGTAATAATATTATGTATTCACCGCCAAATTATTGTTATGTACTGGTCGAGAATTTGATAGTCCTGACGCAAGAAAGACGGAAATCAGAAGACCACTAGGTTTGCGATGATACTTCCATTCCCCAAACACAAAGAGAATCAATATATCACACAATAGTGTGAGAGCAAAAATATATATGAATGTCCGAACAAGTGTGTGAACAATCAATAGACAGTTTTAACATGATTGGCTAATTATAATGGAGTATCGATCCATATATACATAGCAAAATATAGCAGACATGTCAACAAACACACATATTATATATAATATAGGGGGAATATGCATTGTTAAAGGGGACAGGTTCATCAAAGTGAAATGGTCACAGACTACGAGAGCAACAGAAAGAGAGACCACCATTCATATATATATATATATATATATATATATCAAATAATAATAGTAATACTAATGGCGAAATTCATGTCAAAGATGCGCAAGACACCACCAACAATAAGGAATCTAAATCATCAGTAGTAATTCCATACAAGCAAGGAACCTCGGAAATCACCTCAAGCAGAATTCTTAACAAGGCGGGCAGAAATAAAAGTGGCTGGCATTCAAACCACTCACAAACTCAATTAGAAACAAGCTTTGTTGGTTAAAGGATAAGTCCTGTGGAGCCTTTAAAACAAAACAATTTAGTTTATCTAATACCCTGTCCGCAGTGATTTTCAGGTCAAATACATAGATCAAACTAGTAGAACAGGGGCAGTCGAACTAGCTGAACATAAAAACCAAGCAGCAAAATCTAGATTGGTTGACCCAAATAAGATAAGAAATCTAGAGAATAGTTCAACTGTATGCACTGTATGCAATTACACACATCCATACAATAGGATGGGTGAAATAGGATGACAGTTTTGAATCTAATGTAACAGGGCGGAGGAAGAGATTGATAACAGCGGAAGGTTTGCTTATCGAATCAACTGAATGGAAAATATGTGTAATAGGAATGATTCAACACCTGTCCAGTTGGATATCTGGAAAATTCTACTACCCCAAAAGACGACAAATAGGAGAGAAGAAAGAAAATAGCTATAAAACTCAAGTATCAAAGTTGTGTGATTATAATTGATTGGTATGATTATGAAGAATGATAGATTGTGTTGGAAACCTTATCATCCAGTAGGTAATAATACTGTTTCACAGACTGTGTATGATACATCTAATAAACAAACTAATATGGAATCTTCTCTGGTTGGCAATAGAACCTCAGCTATGCAACAAAAGTATGCAAATTATCCTCAAGATTTGAACATACCTGTGTTTGTTGTCCCGATGACAAGGAGTAATTCATAGGAACTGTCAGTAACATTAGTCAGAAATGATGTAAGCTGCAAAAATATAAAAGACAATTAGACAAATATCCTTGGAAAATAAGATATCGTTTTACATATGAAATGGAAAATATTTGTGAAAAGTAAATAAATAAGAGTGACATGAAACTGTTTCAACGGAGGTCATTCCCTGATGTGTGTGTGTGTGTGTGATAAAAATGCCTTTCAGTTTTTTCATTGTAGTGTTATTTGGCAAATTAAACGACTTTCTATACATGTATTCATCGATTTAATTCAATTTTAGATGTTCCAGTCGACTGATTGAATCGAAATGCTCGATCTCAAGTTGACATATCTGTTGGCTTCTTGTGCAGATGTTTCAAAGATGTCTAGGCATATAATTAATAGTTAACCGATGGATGGTGACTAACATATTGGAATCCATCAGGGCGCGCACTTCATCATATTTGGGACTCATGTCATCTGGATGTGCCTACACTCCTCATTGAATGATGATGTCCCCCCCCCGCCAACTGAGGCTCGAACTTAATGCTCATAGTTTCAAATGCTAAAGCGTTATCCACTAGACCACTTGGGTAACTTGGACAAAATACGCATCCTGATGGATTCCACTGCTAGTCACCAGCCACTAATCAACTTCTTAATATATTCTTCCATGTCTTCTAACTCTAATCTCTCCTTAGGTCAAAACCTTAACTTCTTAACTAGACATCTCGTTTATTAATGAAACTGCTTCATTAAGCCTATTTTATTCTCGATGGCATGATGGTCTATCATTCAAAAGTTTGTGTATCCTATCCATCTCCACTTTCGTGCAAATATTTCCTGAACAATAGTTTCTTGATTGGTTTGTGATAGATATCTTTGTTGCTAACTCTCTCTCTCTCTAGGTTGGCCATCTGATCTTCGGTATGGAGATAGGGAAGGCAAATGTTACAGAAGGTCTACAGCTACCTGTTTCACAAAACCTTTGATGACATTCTATGCAAGTTTCAAACCTCTGGAGAAGAAATGACTGGCTGGATGTTGTGTCATCTCGACTTTATAAATTATGTGATTAACATCTGTCCCAGCCTAATTATATTACTTTTGAATACACAAAGAAGAACAAGCCATATAAGCGAAACATTATTGTCGTTTTCAATTAGATCTTCTTCAGGATTTACTTTAATTTACATAAATTTATATATTGACCAAAATTTAACCAGTGATGGTGAGTCTGTGGATCAAATATTAATGATGATATGGAAAACGTTTGAACGCCGTTAATAACGATGATTATAATGATAACAAAATAATGATTATAAGGTTTATGTTGCAGGTGGGGAGATAAGAATAACGAAGGTGGTAGTGAGTGATATATGCACATGTAGACAATTCAATAAATAAATAAATTAGGTCGAATCTTGACAGTTACGTAATATTCAAGTGTTGGTTTTGTAGGGATTTGGTTTGATTGTATGGAGGATTTAATCAGCAGCAGCGTACTACTGAGGAGTCCCAAACTAGGACGAAACAGCTGTCCAGTACTCCCAGGTTTTCCAGTGGTTCTCTAACTGATGTCAGCTCATGATTAAATCCTCCATACAGTTACGTAATACTATAGGTGAGTGAAGTGGACAGACAGATAATCAGAGTTTAAATAAGTAATACCATAAAAGTACGAGGGGAATGAAAAATAAGAAAGGGTGAGGGGGTTTCTTTGAATTAGAATTTACCTAGACAAGCAAAGACTAGGATTGTTCTCTTAAATTCATAGCTTATTTGGCTATGTGCTTTAAAAGGGGAGGTTCGAATTCCGTCCTAAAGGCTGGATGGAATGCGATAGACAACCTAGAAGACACTTCTTTGTGTACTGTTCACTTGGTGATCGATATCATCAATCAAATGAGTCAAAATTGAACTTGTTATAGATTTTACTTGATCTTTTCCTAACCATGAAGTAAGATGCGCATTAATGCGTTTGTTAAGCTGTCTAATTGTTCGTCCTATATAGCCAGCTCTTTCCACAGGAGCAACTAAATTTGTGGATGCACTTAGAAACGGAACAGCTGGGCTGCTTGTCTTTCGCTTGAGCCATCATAATTGGTCGGTAGCTGGAAAAATGACAAACAAAAGGGTGGTGGCAGTATAAGTCCATTTTATTCCTCTCGATAATCTCAGGTGTAATGACGTTCAAAAAATTTATCACACTATTGTCATTCTTATTTACACAAAACCACTGTTATGGGTTGGCTTTTTTATATATAAATCCATTTTGACGAGTTTAACCATGGATTATTATCAGTTAGAGAACCATTGAAAACCAGCCACATAGAGTACTGGACAGATATTTCCTCAACCTAGTTCGGGAATCATCAGCAGTACGCACCCACCTCAGGGCGTTCAAACTCAAGACCTTCCGGCTTTAAAGCCAGAGATCTCGTATACCATTCAGCCACTGGAAACCGATTCAGTGACCAGGCCATGAATCCTGTCACCTGCCAATTAGTGATGCATTCGACGCGACTAGCACCAACCAATGTCATCGGTGGGAACTCTATCCTCACTCCTAACTGGTTGGACCTCACTGGTCACGACTTTCCCTAGAATTCCAGGAAACTCCATCCTGTAGCAAGGAATTCACTAGCGAGCCTCAGATTATATAGCTTGCTTTGTAACCGGAAGGTCCTGGGTTCACCCCCCCCCACTTCTCTGCTACTAAGCTTCATATTATCAAAGAACTCTGAATACCATCAAGACATGTAAAAGAAAAGGGTTACAGGTTCCAACCTTTTCGTAACTGTCATTAATCTTACTGTAAGATTTGACGTTATTAGAAGTTCTTTAAAATTTTACCAACAATCTGTCTATATATGAGAGATTTCTAGCTCAGGTGTATGATTCTGATTTAGTTATGTTCCTCCTGAGCTGGTTAATTTACTTGTGAAGCTTCATTGTCCCTCATCTAGACAATATCTTCAGTGAAGGTTTCAGTATGAATTGGAATTATTTGATATTCAAGTATTGGTATGTGGGTATTTGATTGATTGGTTACAAGCTGATATCAGTTAGAGAACCACTGGAAAAACAACATCAGAATACTGGACAGCCAGCTGTTGCATCAGCCTAGTTTGGGACTCTCCATCATTAGGTGCCCCACCAACAGGGAGTTCGAACCCACGACCTTCTGGTTACAAGGCCAGCAAAACTCATAGACCATTCATCAGCCACTGGCACCTGACCCAACACAATCCAATGGCCAGAAAATTCTTGAATTCTAACTTCTAACAATTCATGATATAGCGCGACCAATTCACAATGTCTTCCTCGATGAGTTACTGCCTCACCTCTAACCTGCTGCACCCTACTGGTCATGCCTTCCCACTACAGCCCCCAGGTAACTACCTATTTGAATAGGATCAGTGGCCAGTGAGCATCTCATTGATATTCAAGCAATACAATATAATATAATGTAATTGTATGTATCCTGACAGACAGCCATCGTTGTGATTGGTTGTTCATTTCTATGACTATTGATCATTTTAATCGCATCGAATCTCAACTCTTTGGTCATGGGATTTATTTTCTTATTAGTTTATAAATTTGATGCATGGTAATGCATGTCTGTTAATCACTGGCTGATTCATTCATTGAAGAAAAATGTTTCATGGACGTCTTCCAAATAAAATGGATATCCACGGAATTTCATCAAAAGACATATACCCCCAAGTCAACCTATCGAACCAAAAGCCTCCAAGGAAAAAGCACATAGGAAAATCACCTTATCGTATATAAAGGATTTCTCAGAAATCACTACAAGACTCTTCAAATCTTGAGGAATTGACGTTGTACACAAACAAACAAAATCACACCAAAAGACTCAACAGCGAACGAAGATAAAACCAACATCATCTACAAAATAAATTGTAACAACTTCGAAAAACACTACATTGGTCAAAGTGGACTTCCCCTTCGTCTTCGTATCCACGAACATAAGCTAGCCGTCAAAAGACATGATATCCACTCCCTCATATCACTACACACAGACAACCACGGACATCAATTCGACTGGGACAACGTTCAAATATTAGACAGAAGAAACAACAAGAATGCTAGAGAACTTTTATAAGCCCACCTGGTATTCCAATGAATCAATAGACACATCGAGATAGACAAAATTTATTCACCGATAAAAAAAGAAACCTCACACACACACACACAAAGGGTCAAAGTTCAAATCAAAGAAATAATCAGTTCCAATACAAATAGCCTAGAAGATGTGAAAACACACAAAAACAACCAATCACGTCCAAGGTCACCGGGAGAGATGATTAATAAACTCGTAGAGAAATCTAAAAGCTCACTTCAAATTGAAGTATGTGCTGAAGATGTCACCTAGTAGGGTGATGAAGGATTCACAAATCAACCATCAAGCTCAGAGAACATAACCACATCAAAATGATTCATTCTAGTGGAAGGCTTCTAGAAATCCTAGGTGGCAGTACTTTCAGTGTTTGCTTTACTTAAAGTTTCTACATTATCACGATCGAACTGTCCTCTCATCATGTTCTTTACTTTACCTTGTCGGATTCATATTCGAAGGGGACACTCATTTTGACCGATATAGTATTTATAACATTTTAGGCAATTTAATTTGTAAATGGTATTGATTTAATCGCCAATTAATAGTTTTTCAAAGGTATTATGTATGACAAAAATATTCATTCAGACGTCTATAAAAACCCAAAATAATCGAGGAAAGAATATTCTTTTCGATAAATTCCTCTTCCGGCTACACAACTATATATATTGCATGTTTATATACACAAAATATTCAAGATTGGTAGTTAATAACAATATTGGTGTTTTTTAAATAATATCGATTTGTAAAGTAATATCACAGTGGAATTACATCAGCCCCAACGGGTTGATCTCTGACCGAATCTCAGTACGGATACAGAGGGCTAGTTTCGCATATGCCAGTTTACGCCGTCTGTGGCGTAGACGTGATATTCGGCAATCGACCAAAGGGCAGGCGTACTGCTCATCAATCCGCTCCGTCCTCCTTTATGCCTGTTGTTGAGACCTGGCCATTGAGAGTAGAGGACACTAAAAGGCTAGTTGTCTTTGATCATAAGTACATGTGTTCTATATCCCATGTGAAGTGGCATAATAAGGTGAGCAATATTCAGGTTAGGCATCGGTCGAGTTCTAGGTAAACAGGGGAAATCAATTGACGAAGTCGTGAAGTTACAAAGACTGAGATGGTTAGGACATGTGTTACGTATGCCTAGTCATCGCCTTCTTCAACGAGCAATGTTAGCGGATATAGGGTCAGGCTGGAAAAAAGCTAGCGGCGGTCAAACAAAAACTTGGCTTCACCAGTCAATGAAATCTACAACAGTTAGTCTAAGCCACGTAGGAAGGTTGGGGGTCCTCGAAACGGTAAAAACCGATGGTTGGAAACAATTGGTGACATGGCTCAAAATCGTTCTCAGTGGCTTGGGCAGATGCATTCACTCCTTGTGACCTAAGGTTTCCAATGAAACTGTTTTGTTCTTCATTATTACTCCTCCTTTTTCTCACACCTCTGCTTACTGTCTCTATTATGCTTTTCTTGTACTTTCTTCTGTTGCTTCGCGTGCTACACGGAAAGAGTGTGGTGACTTGAACTGGCGAACATATGTGCAAAGTTCTATGTCGAAAACAGACAGACAGACAGACAGACAGACATTGGATTATTTCATACAATCCTTCCCAGTAATAAATTTGGAAAAAGTAAGAGTGATAGATGTACCAGGATAATTTGAGCTCATGTTTTTTTTCATTTTTATGATTTCGTGGATTCTTCTCAACTGGCCGCCTACAACCTGAACAATACCAAAATTATAAATTAATTAAAATTAAAGATATGAACAGACCCTGTTTTTTCAATGATGATGAGTAATTGATTTGGAATGAGAGTAACATTGGTTAGGAATGATGTAAGAAGAGTATATTCCGGAAGAACTCATGGTTAAACTTTAATCTAAAGGACCCACAAGCATTAAATGATCCAACTTCAAACCATCTACTAGACGCTGACCATGTTGTCGACAATCTGAAGGCGTTGAAAAAAAATAATCAACAGACAAAAGAAACCTTGTCTGTCTCGTTTCGCTTAGGCAGTTGCCATCAAAATGGCTAAAATCAAATCTATGTACGCAGCAAGAGAGACTGAGTTGAGTCATGCACTGCCTTAGTGATAACAAAGCACACAAATGTCATTATGCTATCTTTTATTCTGTTTATAAAACTTGATTGTTTTTTCCGTCTAAATATTACTCACCTTAATCGGCTTTTTTGTCTATTCTATAAAACCTGCTTTTTTTTAGTGGTTACGTAACCTACTACACACACTTTCTAGTTAAACTTTGTTTCTATTCCCTAGACATCTGTTGAACTTTGTCCTTTTGTCTTCAAGATTAATCATGCAACTTTTCTATTAATATATAATAAAATTACACAGTGTTATACAGTAATATTTATTGATTGATGACCACGTTTCGACTACAATTTATTACTACTGCTCATAACCATATGAAGGTAGTACTCACACACACAACTTTCTAACTTCGTTTTGATAATTGTGCGTCGGTGGTACAGTGGTTAGGACTCTCGCCGACCATGCACATAGTCCGAGGTTCGAGCCTCCGCCGACGCACACCAAAATTCCATCATTATTTCAGTTCATCGCTTGATTTGATTGGTAGTAGTATTCTCCATATTTCCGGTATGAATGATGAGTCATTCTTA
This sequence comes from Trichobilharzia regenti, assembly GCA_944472135.2. Classification (NCBI taxonomy): domain Eukaryota; kingdom Metazoa; phylum Platyhelminthes; class Trematoda; order Strigeidida; family Schistosomatidae; genus Trichobilharzia; species Trichobilharzia regenti. Next base: position 5,072,919 of record OX235262.1, on the reverse strand, counting down.
TTGCACTCGGTGAACCAGACAGGATTCAGTAATCAACCTCTCTCTCTCTCTAACTAACTATTTTATTTTTTAGAATCTTAACCTTGTTCCATCCACCCTATTGTACGATTGTGCGTTGTTAATGCATGCAGTGCAGTTGCTGAACTTTTTTCTAAATAACTGTACATAACTGAGAACGCTTGGTCAAGTTTTATCGGGTGTCCAGTATGCATCTACTAAGTGGGCTAAGACTGCACTATTTATGCCTTCAGATACTCCTTTACTCAACCATACAGGTACATGTTCACGCGCCCACGCATGGATAAAGCCCTCTGAGTACGGCCAATGTAACTGGCTCCACATGAGCAGTTCAATTCGTAGATGCACATTGATGAGGCCATCTTTGGTAATTTATCCTTTAATTGCTGTGTGAGTACTGGTTTAGTTGAGAAGTTTAGTACCAATTTAGCTTCAGGAAATGTTCTATCTATCGCTGTATTGAGTCGACACTTTAGAATGTCAGCTGCAATTTCCCCTTTGTAACTTAACTTAAGATACAAAGGTTTCTTGTCTACGGTATCCACCTTTACCCTGTCTATAGGTATTGACATCTACTTTTTTTTAGGAAGCTCTGTGGATATGCATTTTCTTGCAGTGTGAGTTTTAGTTTATGCATTTCTTCCTTAATGCATTCCTCTGAGCATATTCGTTTTATTCCGTAGCTAAGACACTTAACTAAGTGTCTTTTAGGCTGAATCGGTGTGAAACTATGCAAAGGGGTGTACTGACCCGTCCAAGTTCTCCTTCTAAATCATTTCATTTATATTTCAAGTTGTTTATGTGATGACAGACATTGCATCAAATCATTTAAAAGTTCATAAATGATGTTGTTATTAAACAACTAAAGGAGGTCAATTAATAACTGAACTGTATTCAGACAAACTTAATCCATTCATCAATATGACCTTTAATTTTATCATTTTAGAGATTTATTTATTTATTCATTTATTTCTTTATTTCTTATTCAGGCTTAATTTAGTTTCATGTGACAACATCAATCACAATTTGACTAGGTCAATAAGAATTTTGTTAAGAACTTTTCCCTTCATTTATATACATGACTGAAACTGATTAGATATTTAAATAAAAATCAATATGGGATAAAGTACTTTCAGAAATAATAATACAAGTGTTATTGATCAACTACAATCAGATGGGAAATAATCAGACGAGTGTTTTTATAGTCATCATAACAAGTAACTTGTTAGAATGTTGTGATGTACGTGAATTGAAATAGAATTTTAAGATTATTTACTCTCCTCTTCTGATTTGGCTGACTGGCGGTTATAATATCTTCCACATTTCTGGTATTTGCATTGAGTCATTCCTATTGTATGTGTTGGGTGTAGACTCGATGAACTAGGCAGGATTCAGCTATTAACCCTCTCCCACCCACCCCATTGTACGATTGTGCGTTGTTAATGCATGCAGTGCAGTTGCTGACCTCTTCTTTCTAAATAACTTAACTTTTCGGGTGGGGTCAATTATTCTTACCTTAGCTAAATTCTCATGTTCCGATAATCTGACTACCCTCGATCTACTAGTTTGACCTATGTAGTTGACATGACTCACAGTCATTGCAATATATTTTGTAAATTACATTATTTTGTCTAACTAGGTCAACCGACAGCGTCCTTTAACCTACAGAGCTTGTCCTACCTGAGTCAGTTTGCATGTTGAAATATCACTCTAATTCCTGCTTTATTAAGAATCCTGCGTAGAGTCTCAGATGTCCCCTCCTTATATGGTATAACAGTAGATGCCTTATATTCTCTCTTATTTATCTTATCACTACAAGTTTCACAATTATTTTTATTTTGCTTTTGGCCTCTTTCGATCCTCCTAATGAATTTTGTGGGATAGTTAGTTATTTAACACCAAACAGCCATCCTTCTATCTGTTTCATTTCATCATTCAAGTCTTTTTTGTGCTACTTACTGCTAGTTCTGGGTTTGTTGGACTGCCTTTACAGACAACTAACAGATGAGATGAATTAAAGAGGTCTAAATATCTATTCACAGAATCCGTTGGTTATTTATAAAGGCGAGTGTGCAGTTCACCCTCTTCCGTTCGTTTTATTTTACAATCTAACATCATGGCTAATTCTCCTTGTGCATTTTCCGATTCAAATGATGTAAATTTCATTCCCTCCACTAGTGATACTTTTGGAGTAGGATTAAATGTATTAAGAGCCATATTTTTCCAGCTGTCCATAAATATGTCGGCTACGATAAGACATATTGGTGATCCATCCCATTGCTACACCTTCTGGTTTGTCTATATATTTTGCCTTGAAATTTAAAGATAGTAGATGTGAGGAGAATCAGTCATGATGTTAGATTGTAAAATAAACGAATAAAAGAAGGTAAACTGCACACTCGCGTTTATAAATAACCTACGGATTCTGCGAATAGATATTTAGATCTCTTTAATTCTTCTCATCTGTTAGTTGTCTGTTGAGGCAGACTTAGTTATGTGTGTCTAACAAACCGAGCAGTAGAACTGAGCAGTACAAAAAAGACCCAAACGATAAAGTAAAACAGATAGAAGAAGCATTGGTTGGTGTTGAATAACTAACTATCCTTTAAAATTCATTAGGAAGATCGAAAAGGGCCAAAAGCAAAATAAAAGTAATTGTGAAACTTGTAGTGATAACATAAATAAGAGAGAATATAAGGGCAGGATATTTGAGGCCCTACGTAGGATTCTCAATAAAACAGTAAACACTGTGAAAGTGTCATCCACATATATCGACCATTTTTTTGGAGTAGCATAGTTAATAATCGATCCTTTTCACTCTGAATTATTTAACAATTTACATCATTCCTGATCAGTGTTACTCTCAGTTCCAATCAATTACTCATTATCAGGGTATGTTCATATCGTTAATTTAATTTATTTTGTAATTTGGGTACTGTTCAGTTTGTATGTAGCCAGTTGATAAGAATCCACGAAACAATGAAAAGAAGTTTTAAAAACAATGAGCTCAGATTATCCTGGTACATTTGTCACTCTTGCTTTATTCAGTAGATTACTGTTGTTATTCTTGAGTATTTGATCAGAATTATGTAACAGTATTACAATTATTGTATGAGTAGAATTCAGCTGTTATGGTGGAATTAGATAAATTTGATTGGTTGGAGGAATTTATCATGAGTTGACATCAGTTAGAGAAGTTGAGGAGACTAGAACGTGGACGAAACAGCCCATGATGAAATCTTCCAATCAATTAAACAAAAATACCTACAAAAACCAATACTTGACAAGTAATCTGATGCTCACTAGCGACTGGCTCTATTAACGCAGTTACTTGGGCTGGTTCTAGTGGGAAGCCGTGACTAGTAGGGTACAGGAGGCTGAAGGTGATGCAGTAACTCATCGAGGAAGACATTGCTAAGTTATCGCGCTATGTGATGAATTCGAAGAAGTGAGAATTCATGGGCTATCTGGCCATAGGATTGTATCGCTTCAGGTGCCAGTGGTTGGTGAATGGTCTACGAGGTTGCTGGTCTTGTAACCATTACGGACCTGGGTTCACTCCATGGCCAGTTTTAGCTGAAGGTTTTCCAATGGTTCTCTAACTGATGTCAGTTCATGATGAAATCCTGTAACAATTTATTACTGTCCATTAGCACATCAATACACATTCGTACGACTTCCTAACTGATGAGTTCGCATATATCACAGATATGTTTTACGTCATTTCGACTGTGTATGTATATTTAGTGTTCACTCGATGAATAAAGATTCTGTGATTAACCTCTCTCTCCTACTCTCTCTCTCTCTGGACATAATAAATATTTGCTTTTTAATACCTTTAAGTTACTCCACCTGAATGTGTTAACTGTTTTATATATCTTATTTGTTCATGGTGACTAGCAGTGGAATCCAGGATTCGCATTTCGTCCAAGTTGACACTTGTCAACTGGATATACATGCATATCCCAGTGGGTGATGATTTTCCTTCCCACCGAGGTCCAAGTGGTCTAATGGATAATGCTTTGCCGTTTGAAGCTATAGGCACTGGGTCCGAGCCTCAATAGTGGGAACATCATCACTGACTCACTTAGGAATGCAAGTACATCCAGCTGACGCGAGTCCCAAATAGGACGAAATGCGGATTCTGATGGATTCCACTGTGCTAGTCACCATCCACCAGGTAAATTCTAATTAAATGCCCAGACATCTTTGAAGCATCTGCACAAGAAACCGACAGACATGACAACGTGAGACCGAGCACTTCGGTCCAATCAGACGACGGGAAAATCTGAAAAATTCAATTAAATCTTTTCTAGATCATTTAACCTAACGGTATCAATCATTCTAAATCAAACTGTATTCGAATTGTTCTAATTACTCCTAATGTCTACTAGTTTGACCTTTATAATATTAACCTTATAGTCCATCACATTACATCTGGAGGTAAATCGGATTCATAAACCGATAAATAAATTTTTTTTTAATGGATCTCTAAGTGAATTACTCGCTTAGTTTATATATCAGCTTAATTTCACCGATTACTCTAAGGTACCGAAATTTTTATTAAGACGTCTAATGTTCTTTCTTTCTTTTTTTCTAATTTTACATTAAAATAATTTTTCAGGACAAAATATTTAGAGCGAACAATTGTGGTTTCCAAGTATTGGTTTTGTAGGGATTTTGTGTTTGATTGCATGGCGGATTTCACCATGAGCTGACATCAGTTAGAGAACCACTGGAAAACCTGGGAGTACTGGGCAGCTGCTTCGTACTAGTGTGAGACTCTTCATCAGTGCGCACCCACCAACAGGTTGTTCGAATCCAGGATCTGGTTGCAAGGCGAGTTCTTAGACCATTGAGCCACTGGAACCCACTCCAATGGTCAGCCCATGAATTCTAACTTCTACCGATTCACGACATAGCGTCACCACTTCGCAGTGTCTTCTTCGATGTGTTACTACCTCACCTTCAAACTCCTGTAGCCTACTGGTCACAGCTTCCCACTAGAACCAACCCAGGTTAACTGCCTGAATAGAGCCAGTCACTAGTGAGCATCAGATTAATTTTCAAGTATTGGTTTTTTGTAGGGATTTTGTTTGATTTCATGGTCCTAAATTCTAACCCTAGTGGGTGCGTACTGATGAAGCGTCCCAAACTAGGACGAAACAGTTGTCTAGTTCTCCCAGGTTTTCCAGGGGTTCTCCAACTGGTGTCAGCTCATGGTAAAATTCTCCATGCAATTGTGGTTTCAATAAAATCCGTCTTCTTCAGGCTCTACAATTATAAATCGATTAATTTAATTTGAGCATACAATAGCCAGCCAGTCAAGATAAAAATTAGAAACATATCTGTCTGTCTGTCTGTTTTCGACATAGAACTTTGCACATATGTTCGCCAGTTCAAGTCGCCACACTCCCTCCATGTAGCACACAAAGCAAGAGAAGAAAGTACAAGAAAAGCATAATAGAGAGACAGTAAGCAGAGGTGTGAGACAAAGGAAGAGTAATAACGAAGAACAAAACAGTTTCATTGGAAATCCTAAGTCACAAGGAGTGGATGCATCTTCTCCAGCCATTGACAACGATTTTGAGCCATATCACCAATTGTTTCCAACCATTGGTTTTTACCGTCCCGAGGGCCCCAACAAATCAGGAAGCCAGTCTACACCTTCCTACGTGGCTTAGACCAACTGTTGTGGATTTCATTGACTGGCGCCAGGTTTTTGTTTGACCGCCGCTAGCTTTTTTCCAACCTGAACCTATATCCGCTAACATTGCTCGTCGAGGGAGGCGATGGCTTGGCATACACAACACATGTCCTAACCATCTCAGTCTTTGTAGCTTCACGACTTCGTCGATTGATTTCCCATGTTTACCTAGAACTCGACCGATGCCTAACCTGAATATTGCTTACCTTATTACGCTACTTTACACGGGAAATAGAGCGCAGGCACCTATGATCAAAGACAGCTAATCTCTTCATGTCTTCCACTCTCAGTGGCCAGGTCTCACAGCTGGCCATAAAGGAGGACGGAGCGGACTGATGAGCAGTACACCACAATGCAACATCATGATAAATACAAAATCATAAAATTTCATGCCGGATCGCCCGTAGCCCGGATTAACAACGACCGCGCTTCCTGCTGCCGTGTCACAGGGCAGGAGTGATAAATATGCTACTGAGGCACACATAACAAACAAAGAACAAACAAAAGAAGGCCGCGTGTGACCGGCCCCAAGCAGTTGTCCCCTGGGCTCTGCGGTCACGCAACCAACTTCCATGGTGTGGGCAGCCGGGAAGTAACAATCGCCCTCACAATCCGAAACGCACGCGAAACCTCTCTATTACTCTAGAAACATATTACAAGAAGGTGTATTGTGGAACAAGTATAAGATGGGGTGAAACAGTAGTCAGTTAGTATTTTAATATGCATGGTCAACGAGAATATGAGATATAATAATTTAATGATGTGTGTGTGTGTATGTACATAAATGTAGTACAAAGGAAAGTACAGGTTTTCAGAATGAGTGTCATCAATGTGTGTCTGAGAAAATATGAAAATAAACTGATGAATGGGGCGGTCTAGACACAAGTTCAAGGTTGAAAATAACGACAATAAAAATGATTGTAAAATAATAATAACGATGATATGATGGTGTAAAATTACAAGTACTGTTAGTGAATGATTGTCAAATAATAATACTAATAATGAATATAATGAAGTGGAATGAACAGGATTTTGTAAATAGGATAACAAGTTAGAAAAGCACTACTTAAATCTCAGGTGATGAAATCATAAGAAAGGTCATGAAATCATAAAAGGTGAAAATGAACGTTCGTCAATGAAACAGAGGAATACAAGAAGAAAGAAAGAGAAAATTGTGAAAGGAATTTATAATGTTAATATTTATGGAGGATTTGTTGGCTTTATTGTGTGTGGGCCAAGGTAAACAACATCGAGGTTGAACATACTTCTTCTGTATGCAGAGGGATAGTCTTCTGGTATTAATTGTACCCGCTTCAGCCAGCTACTCATAGACGACGTAGTCGAGCTCCTTGTTATGTACTGGTCGAGAATTTAATAGTCCTGATGCAAGAGAGACGGAAATCAGAAGACCACTAGGTTTGTGATGATATATAAATCGTTCAAATGAACTCTCCTGAAGATTTGACAGAATAGTTCGAAAATATTTGGGCGCCTAGTGAGAAGTAGACTTTTGTAAAAAAAAAAATTATATTTGTAAAATCTCAGCGAGATTGAAATGAGTAATTCTAATGTTGCCTGAATTCCGCAAACTGGTCCGAACTTCTTCAGGGAAATTAATCGAAATTAACATAACAAAGTTTATATATATATATATATATATATATATATGTATATAAAGGGAACATCTCCTGTTTTTAAGGACTAAGTCCAATCATATGAGTCATGAAACAGGTGTCAACATGTATAATAAACAAAATTGTATGAGTTGTGATCAAAATTTGACCTCAGACTTACAAATATTGGTCTACCTTTGTTAAATACTTTAAACACAATGTGTATGTGTGCGTCGGTGGCACAGTGGTTAGGACTCTCACCGACCATGCATATGGTCCGGGGTTCGAGCCCACGCCGACGCACACCTGATATCTACGGTCGGCCTGTGAATTTTGGGCTACCGATATCCACGCTGAAAATTCCACACTTGTATCAAAAGTACGGTGTGGAATCAAGCTGTAATCAATAGTAAAAATCAATAGTAATAGTCAATAGTAATAGTATATATGTGTGTGGGTAAAATAGTTGTAAAACATTTCTTAACGTATCCATAAGTAGATATAGACAGTGAGAAATTTTGACCAAGTATTATAAATTAGTGATGCATATCCATTTTTATTTATTAATCAGGATTTCCTATGCGTCAGCTAACAACATCACACCTTCATGTCTGTTCAAACTGTTAGTATCTAGAATCTTATGATTAGACGTATTTTCAAAATTATGGTGTTTAGGATTAGAGTCTAGTTGAAGAGCACCCTGTCGAACTTATTGCCTTGTCTTCTTCTTCTTTTCGTGAAGATTGAGCTGCTTTATTCGACATATTGGAGAGTTGTCAGGTGGTGATGCGGCAGCTACGGACAGATTTAGGATATGCATTATTCTGTTGCAGACAACGGAAAGTGAAAACACAATGATGATTGTTTGTGTCAATTACAGCATATAGTTTCTTTGTTAATTTAATTCGATTGCAAAATAATTCAATCGATTGAATTACCAATTTACGTAGGAATGAATTCAATAAAAGTCGTATTCATAAAATTCCCAGTAATAATTATATTAATAATATTAAGATTAATAATTAAAATAATAATAATAATAGTGTTCTGGAAAAGTCATCACTACGCTATAATCATATAAACAAAATATATATACATAATATATATATATGCGCTTGTGAATACAATTTAAATTGTGTATTAACAGATGTCTGATTATTTTTACCCATTAACATGTTTTCATACATACAAATACGTACATGCATACTACATATGTCGAATAATTTAATCAATAATGATAATAAGTCAATAAATTTAAATTTGTGTATAAAAATCAATAATTCAGTGCATAAGTTTAGCCTATAGTCTAAATTATGGACAAGTATTATATATCATCATCATCATAATAATAATTAGTATATGATTAGATTAGATTAATTAATTAATAATGGGATAATTTCAGTGCCTGAAAGTAACATACAAACAAACAAACACGAGGTGACACTACATTGACTCATTGATCGTTTAAAGATATCCATGCTTGGTTTGTTTGCTTGTGTGTGTGTGTGTGTGTGTTTATGTCTAATGCCTGTGCATCTATAATGACTAACCATCATGTGATTTTCGATCAATATTTTAGCAAGAATATCAAATGTGTCTACTACTATGAAACAGACAATGCAATGTCTGGATAATATAATCGAATTTCTTTTAAAATTATAGCAGATCTTGAGATCAGTAATGTGATTTGATGTGAAACTGTAGTGATGATTGTGTTGTCGGCTATAGACGGACAGAAAAACACTCGTTTCGGTAAAGAATAACTGATTGAATGCGTAAATACTTTGTAATTATATTTATGTGTTGGACGGAATCGCTTTTAGCATAAACGACTTTTGATAACGGTGTCATTATTATTATTCGGTTTAAAAGATTGATTAATGAACAAGGAATATTCTAGTGCTGGTTTACAGATATTTGATTTGATTGTTTACATTGGAAAACATACGAGTATTGTACAACTGTTTCGTCCCCTAGAGCTTGGGACTTCTCATCAGTACCTATCTACCACTAGGCTTCAAATCTGCAACCTTCAGATTACAACGAGGTAAGCTTGTGACCATTCAGCCATTGGGACTCGGTTCAACGGCCAATCCATGTATTCCAAATTAATGGCCTATAGGCCCGCCTTGAAACTGGAAGGACTTATCTTCAAACTGTGGTAGGTGAGTATTGCTGAAGAGTCTCAAGCGCTAGGAAAAAGCAGCTAGTTGTCTAGTACTCCCTGGTGGTTCTCCAATGGTTCGTTAACTGACGTCAGCTTACGATGAAATCCTGTAAAGAAAAATATTATTATTTCCTTTGATTCCTATTGGAACATAGGACTTCAGCTGCACATCTCCATTGCGTTCGGTTCTCTGCTAAAGTTTTCACCTGGCTCCAAGTCTGCCCGCAAGCTTTCATCTCCTCTTGGACAACCAACTTGTTGCTTTCCATTCAGGTTCCACTCGAATGTTTATCTAGGGATGTAACTTGATGGTTTGTTTTCTCAGAGTATGCCCAGCCAATCCATCTCCATTTCTTCCTGCTTATTTGTTTCACAATCGGTTCCCGCTGATTTGGTTCGCTCCCAGAGATCCCTGTTGCTGGTCTTTTGTGGCCATCTGATGTTGAGTGGCATTGAGTGAAGACAGTTGTTGATGAAGGTCTGTAGTTTGTTTAAGGTGGTCTTTATGACGCGCCAAGTCTCTGATCCGTATAGTGAGTAGCACTGACTGACTTTACATTGGAGTTGAAAATCTGGATCTAAACTGAATATAACAGATAAATTAGGGCAAAATAATACAGAATTTTATGCATTTATGGAATCTACCTACAGCAGACCAGGGTAATAACTGTGACTGACTGGACCTGTCTCTTTTTAATATACGCAGCTGTTTGGGATGTATTCACTATCTACCCCAGTTTGCCTGTAAACATAATAGGTGTACGTTAGATGCCGCTTTTGTCCTACATCATAGTATAGTCTCTAGTTTAGATAAACGCGATAAATACGTTCGCTGTGCCTTCCTTGATTACACATCAGCATTTGACGCTGCACCTAGGTCTCTCTTGCTAAGCAAGCTTGCTACAACACAGGCTGACAGCTGGACAAATAAGTGGTTGCATTCCTATTTTTCTCTGATAGGAAGCAGTACACCGTCTACAATGGAAAATCCTCCACTATCTCACTTACTTAAGCTGGTATTCCTCAAGGTGCTGTTCTTTCTCCTTTTTGTTTTCTTTTTTCTTACATGACTTGCCTCATTCTGATGTAGCCACTTTTGTTAAGTATGCTGATGACCTCTCTGTTTCTATGCCTGTCAACTCTCAGTCAGATTGTTCCAAATTAAATAACTTTCTGTCAGAAATTAGTCAGTGGTCCTCTTCAAACGGACTTAAGCTTAATCCGTCTAAATGTCAGGTAGTCAATTTCACTTTCAGACATAAACGTGACCTACAAGAACTAGTTAGCTCACATGGCCCCACTATATTGATGAAATAGAGGTTGAAAATACATCCAAAGCACCTTGGGCTGGGTCTTTCCACCGATCTTTCCTGGTCCTCCCACATCTTGCTAGTTACTAGAAAGATGATTCGCTTCACGTCCTACATCAGGAAATTTAGGCAGTCTGGCATAAAGCAGTCTTTGCTTTCTCAGTTTGTAAATTCTTGTATTCTACCCATCCTCCTTTACTGCTCCCCATTAGTCTTTCCTGGACTACTTAAGAAAGACTTTGCTTTGCTGAGAAGGGCAGGCACTAAAAGCTGTTAGTAGGGCAAGTGGGATATCGTTAAACCAACTGGTTAACACTATTGTAGATAGACATATTATGTCATGTAAGAAACTAGCGAATACAATATTGTCGGACCCCGAGCATCCTCTCTATACGCATCTATCTCCTTGCATTTCATCTGGTAGAACTAGAAGCAGCTATAGGAGGCTGGCTATATGCTAGGACTACCAAATACAAAAACTCCACAATACCATATCTGGCACAGCTGTTATGTGATGAGAAATCCGTTAGGTATGACACGATCAACATAAGCCAGATTACCCCAGAAGACCAATAGTAGATTTCAGGAATACACCCACTTATGTGAATTATGAAAACACTTAGCGCTAATAATATTATGCCCCATTAAAAATCTTTCAAACTCTAGGCTGACCAACTAATTCATATGAAATGAAAAATAAACTAAACGACATTCAACTAGAGAATGATGAAAAAATGGTTAGTTTTGATATAACTAGTCTTTATACTAATATACCAGTAAATATGGCCTTAGAAGCGGTTAAAAAAGAACTAACTGCAGATCCTGAACTCACTCATAAGACAAAGCTGCCCATTGAAGAAATTATTTTAGGAATACAGTTATGTCTCGCATCTACTATCTTTAAATTCCAAGGTAAAATGTATAGACAAACCAGAAGGTGTAGCAATGGGATGGATCACCAATATGTCTTATCGTAGCCGACATATTTATGGACAGCTGGAAAAATATGGCTCTTAATACATTTAATCCTACTCCAAAAATATCACTAGTGGAGGGAATAAAATTCACAATTGAATCGGAAAATGCACAAGGAGAATTAGCCATGATGTTAGATTGTAAAATAAAACGAACGGAAGAGGGTGAACTGCACACTCGCCTTTATAAATAACCAACGGATTCTGTGAATAGATATTTAGACCTCTTTAATTCATCTCATCCGTTCGTTGTCTGTAAAGGCAGTCCAACAAACCCAGAAATAGCAGTAAGTAGCACAAAAAAGAACTAAACGATGAAATGAAACAGATAGAAGGATGGCTGTTTGGTGTTAAATAACCAACTATCCCACAAAATTCATTAGGAGGATAGAAAAAGGCCAAAAGAAAATTAAAAAAATTGTGAAACTTGTAGTGATAACATAAATGAGAGAATATAAGGCATCTACTGTTATACCATATAAGGAGGGGACATCTGAAACTCTACGCAGGATTCTTAATAAAGCAGGAATTAGAGTGACATTTCAACCTGCAAACTGACTCAGGTAGGACAAGCTCTGTAGGTTATAGGATCCTGTAGGTTGACAAAATAATATAATTTACAAAATACCCTACAATGACTGTGAGTTAAGTCAACTACTTAGGTCAAACTAGTAGATCGAGGGTAGTCAGATTATCGGAACATGAGAATTTAGCTAAGGTAAGAATAATTGACCCCACCCGAAAAGTTAAGTTATTTAGAAAAAAGAGGTCAGCAACTGCACTGCATGCATTAACAACGCACAATCATACAATAGGGTGGGTGGGAGAGGGTTGATTACTGAATCCTGCCTAGTTCATCGAGTCTACACCCAACACATACAATAGGAATGACTCAATGCAAATACCGGAGATATGGAAGATATTATAACCGCCAGTCAGCCAAATCAGAAGAGGAGAGTAAATAATCTTAAAATTCTATTTCAATTCACGTACATCACAACATTCTAACAAGTTACTTATTATTATGACTATAAAAACACTCGTCTTATTATTTCCCATCTGATTGTAGTTGATCAATAACACTTGTATTATTATTTCTGAAAGTATTTTATCCCATATTGATTTTTATTTAAATATCTAATCAGTTTCACTCATGTATATAAATGAAGGAAAAAGTTCTTAACAAAATTTATATTGACCTAGTCAAATTGTGATTGATGTTGTCACATGAAACTAAATTAAGCCTGAATAAGAAATAAATAAATAAATAAATCGCTAAAATGATAAAATTAAAGGTCATATTGATTAATGGATTAAGTTTGTCTGAATACAGTTCAGTTATTAATTGACCTCCTTTAGTTTTTTAATAACAACATCATTTATGAACTTTTAAATGATTTGATGCAATGTCTGTCATCACATAAACAACTTGAAATATAAATGAAATGATTTAGAAGGAGAACTTGGACGGGTCAGTACACCCATTTCCATAGTTTCACACCGATTCAGCCTAAAAGACACTTAGTTAAGTGTCTTAGCTACAGAATAAAACGAATAGGCTCAGAGGAATGCATTAAGGAAGAAATGCATAAACTAAAACTCACACTGCAAGAAAATGGATATCCACAGAGCTTCCTAAAAAAGTATATGTCAATACTAACAGACAGGGTAAAGGTAGATACCGTAGACAAGAAACCTTTGTATCTTAAGTTAAGTTACAAAGGGGAAATTGCAGCTGACATTCTAAAGTGTCGACTCAATAGAGCAATAGATAGAACATTTCCTGAAGCTAAAGTGGTACTAAACGTCCCAACTAAACCAGTTCTACTCGCACAGTAATTAAAGGATAAATTACCAAAGATGGCCTCATCAATGTGCATCTATGAATTCAACTGCTAATGTGGAGCCAGTTACATTGGCCGCACTCAGAGGGCTTTATCCATGCGTGGGCACGTGAACATATGCCTGTATGGTTGAGTAAAGGAGTATCCGAAGGCATAAATAGTGCAGTCTTAGCCCACTTAGTAGATGCATACTGGACACCCGATAAAACTTGACCAAGCGTTCTCAGTTATTTACCACCTTCCTAGTCATTTATCTAGACGAGCTCGACTACGTCGTCTATGAGTAGCTGGCTGAAGCGGGTACAATTAATACTAGAAGACCATCCCTCTGCATCCAGAAGAAGTATGTTCAACCTCGATGTTGTTTACCTTGGCCCACATACAATAAAGCCGACAAATCCTCCATAAATATTAACACTATAAATTCCTTTCACAATTTTCTCTTCCTTTCGTCTTTTTCTTGTTCTTGTATTCCTCTGTTTCATTGACAAACGTTCATTTTCACCTTTTTATGATTTCATGACCTTTCTTATGATTTCATCACCTGAGATTTAAGTAGTGCTTTTCTAACTTGTTATCGTATTTACCAAAATCCTGTTCATTCAACTTCATTATGATCATTATTAGTATTATTATTATTTGACAATCATTTTTATTGTCGTTATTTTCAGCCTTGAACTTGTGTCTAGGCCGCCCCATTCTTTGGTTTATTTTGATATTGCCTCACACACCCTGATGATTAAACTCACTCTTGATTACTCTAGATCATGGATTTATATCAGTTAGAGAATCATTCAGAACCACCAGTGATTACCTACCTACCTACCTAGATTGAAAGCCTCCTCGTTTCAACTACAGGCAGATGGAGCTGACGAGGTTATTATCTAAACGAGGACCATCGGGAAACCCAGGCAAGCTTTCACTACTCTTAAGTGTGTATGGAGGTCAACAGCACTCAGAATATAACAAGAAGATCCGGATTTTCAACTCCAATGTGAAGTCAGTGTTACTCTCTATACGGATCAGAGACTTGATGCGTCACAAAAGGCACTTCGAACAAACATCTTATGTTCTGATAATCTCACCACTACTCTTGATCTACTAGTGTAACTGACCTATGTAGTTGACTTAACTCGCGGTCATTGCAAGTTATTTTGTAAATTATTATTATTATTATTATCATTGTATCCTTTAATTCCTGGAGGAACATAGGGCTTCAGCTGCGCACCTCCATTGCCTTCAGTTTTCTGCCAACTGTTTCACCTCGCTCCAAGTCTGTCCACATGCTCTCATCTCGTCTTCACATGACCTCCTCCAAGTCACCCTTGGACGGCCAACTCGCCGATTCCCTTTCGGGTTCCACTCGAGCAATGGGTTGTCTAGTGACGTAACTTGATGGTTTCCTCAGAGTATGGCCAGCCAATCCATCCCCATTTCTTCCTGCTTATTTGTTTCACAATCGGTTCCCACCGATTTGGTTTGCTCCCAGAGATCCTTGTTGCTGATCTTTTCTGGCCATCTGATATTGACTATTGAGCGATGACTACTGTTAATGAAGGTCTGAAGTTTGTTTGAGATGCTCTTTATGACTTGCCAAGTCTCTGATCCGTATAGTAGCACTGATTTTACATTGGAGTTGAAAATCCGGATCTTATTTTTAATGCTGAGTGCTGTTGACTTCCACACAGACTTAAGGGTAATGAGAGGCTGTCTTGCTTTTCCGATTCTGGCTTTGATATCCTCGTCAGTTCCGTCTGCCTGTAGTTGAAACGATGCTTCCCAGGTAGAAGGGTAGGGAAAGGAAGTTGTTTCTTTCATCTTCCTGTCATTTATGCTGGTTGATTGTTTTCTGTTGTTGTTGTTGTTCTGTTGGTGTGCTGTTGGCCAGGAATCTTCATCACCTCTGTTTTATCTATGTTCACTTGAAGTCCTATCTTCCTGGATGCTTCTTCTGCCAACTTGTTACTTTTCACTTGCATATCTTCCAGTTTGTGGGAAATCAGACATATATCATCGGCGAAATCCAGATCCTCCAAGTCTTTTGTGTGAGTCCATTTTATGCCTGTTTCCTCGTTGGTTGCCGTTGTCTGTCGCATTATCCAATCTACTGCAATCAGGAAGATCATTGGTGATAGTAGACAGCCTTGTCTCACTCCCGTCCTCACTTCGAAGGCTTCCGTAAGTTTCCCGTTGTGGATTACTTGTCATGCAGCATTGTCGTATAACTGTTGGATGAGATGTATAATTGTCGATGGGACCCCGTAGTAGTGAAGTAGTTGCCAAATCACCTCTCGATCGACGCGCGCTGTCGAAGGCCTTTTCAAAGTCGATGAAGTTGAGATAGAGAGGTGACTGCCATTCCAAGCTTTGCTCAATGATGATTCGTAAAGTGGCGATTTGATCAATACATGATTTGTTTCTCCTGAATCCCGCCTGTTCCGGTCGAAGTTTTTCATCTAGGGCTTGTTTGATTCTCTCCAGGATGATGCGACTTAGTATCTTGCTTGGAATGGACAGAAGCATAATTCCACGCCAGTTTTTACATTGACTTAAGTCTCCTTTCTTTGGAAGTTTGAATAAGTATCCGTTCTTCCAATCCTCGGGTACTTTGCCCTCTTTCCACACCTTCTCCAGTAGTGGTGTCATCAAGTCCGCTGTTGTCTCTGGGTCTATTTTCAAAGCTTCTGCTGGGATTCCATCTGGTCCTGGTGTTTTCCCAGTTTTAAGCATCTTGATTGCATTCAGGACTTCTGATTTCGTCGGGGGGTCAGTGTTCACTGGTAGTTCTGCTTCCGTTGTTGGTATTGTTGGGCGCGTTGTAGGTGGCGGTCGATTTAGAAGTCTTTTGAAGTGTTCAGCCCAGTGCTTTCTCTGTTCCACCTCTTTGGTGATTGACTTTCCATTGTCATCCTTTATTGGCTTAATCTGTGTCGAACTTTTGCCCGATATGTTCCTAGTTGTTTGGTAGAGTGTGGCGAGGTCTCCTTTGCCTGCAGCTTGTTCTGCTTCACTTGCCATGGTTTCATAATATTTTCTTTTGTCTTCCCTGGCACTCTTCTTCACTCTTTTGTTCAGTGTATTGTAGCTTGCATTCAGCTCCTGTTTTTGTTGCTCGTCGGTGCACTGGATAATCTTTTGTTTCACTGTCCTTCTCTCTTCTATTAGTTTCCAAGTGTCCGTAGTGAGCCACTGTTTGTCCTGTCTCTTCGTTCTGCCCAGAACTTCCATGCAGGTTTGGCTCCACACCGTTTTCAAGTTGTCCCAGTGCTTTTCAACGCTGGCCTCTTTGCTGGTGTTGATTTGTGTCTCGGCTTTGTCCTTTATGCTTGCAATGAAGATGTCCTTTGTAGCCTGGTCCTTCAGCTTTTGAGTGTTGAACTTGGCTTGTGGTCTATCTGCAGCTCCTGCTTCCCTGAAAGCTTTTAATTTGATTTGGATTGTCCCTTGTACGAGATAGTGGTCTGAGCCAACGTCTGCTCCTCTTCTTGCTTTTGTGTCCAGTAGGCTGCGTCTCCACTTCCTTGAGCACCATTGAGATGAAGTCGATTTGGTTTTTGGTTTGCCCATCTGGTGACACCCATGTAGCCTTGTGGATATCTTTGTGCTTGTATACACTGCCACCAATCACCAGTTCGTTGAAGGCGCAGAAGTCGGCGAAGAGTTCTCCGTTTTCATTCATTTCTCCGAGAGCTTCTCTACCCATGATGAGTTCCCTTCCTGTGTTGTCTGGTCCTAGCTTGGTGTTCATGTCTCCCATTTACTTTTATTTAATTCGGTCCACCAACAGGGCCCTTCAACCTACAGAGCTTGTTCTACCTTAGTGAGTTTGTAGGTTTGAATGCCACCTGGCACTAGTCAGTATCATCTGTGCTGGTGGCATCCAACATGCTGTAACCCACTGGTCACATCAGATTGATAATAATGTATTAATTTGTTCGGAAGTGATCGTGGATAGGTAACGCTATTCTCCCTTTACGAAGATAGACACTTTATCAAGTATTTAGGGATGGTGAGAATTGAAATATTAAAGGTATTTGAATATTCCTAAGGACTCTAGATCAATACTCTGTACCAACAATCACACTAAACTTGAAAACCTAGGCACTGAGATCATTAGGCCAAACTTGTTGACCAGTCAACCCACCAATTGGGTCAAAATTCAATGACCTATGAATTCCTGCAAACATACAACCCTACTTTGAACCAACACCTTCAATGACCATTCATCCACATCACCTTTCATTTGGTTTGACCCCATTAACCACGAGTTCTCGGTATAGCTTCAAGAAATCGATCTAGTATAGGCATCGATGACATGGAGATTGATATTTAAATTGTGAAATTTCTTACAGGGATTGAGATTAATCCCAGTGTTGATTATGTCGATCCAGTATTCCAAGTTTTTCCAGCCGTCCTCTAGTCGATATGTTTCCCTAGATTACACATCTGCCTTCAACTAGGCCTCTTTTGTTAACCAGACTTGTTGCATCACAAGTACAATGCTGAATTGCCAAGTGGTCGCATTCCTATTTTTCTGATAACAATGGGAAGACCTCCAGTGATTCCTTCACTTACTCTTGCTGGTGTTCCCCCAGTCAAGGTGGTGTTTTTACTGCCATTTTGACGGAATCAATTTTTGTTAAGTATGCCGATGAACTGACTGTTCGTATGCGAGCGATTACTTCTTAGTCAGTGGACCTTGACAACAAATGCTCTTAAGCTTAATCCCTCCAAATATCAGGTGGTTTATGTCACATTCAGACACAAGTGTTACCTACGTGAATTGATTCATTTCGCATGCTTCTACTATCACAGATGTCACTGAAGCTAAGACTAAGTCGACCTGGAGTTCTAGTGGGAAGCCGTGACCAGTAGGCTGCAGCAGGTTGAAGGTGTGGCAGTAACTCATCGAAGAAGACATTGCGAAATGGTCGTGCTATGTCGTGAATTGACAGCAGTCAAAATTCATGAACTGGCCTTTCGATAGGGTCCCAGCGGCTCAATGGTCTACGATCTCGCCTTGTAACCAGAAGATCCTAGATTTAATTCCTGGTGGAGGGTGCGTACTTATGAAGAGTCCCAAACTAGGCTGATGGAACAACTGTCTGGTACTTACTCCTTGCAGCTGGCTTTTCAATGGTTCTCTAACTGATATCACCTCATGGTGAAGCCCTCCATCCAATCAAACTAAATCCATACACAATCAATACTTGAAAATTTATAATATTTCTTTAATATTACGCGATTTTCAAAGCATACTCTTTTGGTGTGATCATTAATCTGGAACAGTTAAGCTAACGTCCGCTTACTACTGTCTTGAGAAATTTCAAATGTATTACGTAATCAGTCAACTAGTCAACTAAATATGTAACAACTAAGTGGGATTCGTTCAGTCGATTAAATTTTAACGCTTAAGGTCGAAATTTAGTCTTTCATTTTCATCATTATCACCGACTAAATGACCTAGTTTTCAGTTTGTTTATTTGGTTTTCGTGTGTGCGTGTGTTTGTGTGTCTTTTTAGCTGTAATTTGACCCTAAAATCAATTTTGTTATCATAATGGTTGATAAAGTTTGTTTATGTGTGTCTGTGTGTGTGTGTGTGACTGGGTCAGAGTTAAGATTAACACATTTTATCGGTTTATCATTCTCACTAGGGTTAACATAATTCTAAGCCAGATGGTTGAGAATTCTGATGTCTGAAAATATATGACCCAGGATGTGTTCTAGTAGGCGGATTTTGACTCCCATTTAAAATTCTGATGACTGTAACTTTGACTGCTATTGTTATTATAATCCTTATTATTATTATTACTATTATTATTTACATGGAGGATTTAATCATGAGCTGACATCAGTTAGAGAACCACTGGAAAACCTGGGAGTACTGGACAGCTGTTTCGTCCTAGTTTGGGACTCCTCAGCAGTACGCACCCACCGGGATTCGAAGCCAGGACCTTCTGGTTACAAGGCGAGCTCGTAGACCATTGGCTTCCAGTGGCTCAATGGTCTACGAGCTCGGCTTGTAACCAGAAGGACCTGGGTTCGAATCCCGGTGGGTGCGTACTGCTGAGGAGTCCCAAACTAGGACGAAACAGCTGTCCAGTACTCCCAGGTTTTCCAATGGTTCTCTAACTGATGTCAGCTCACGATTAAATCCTCCATGCAATCAAACGAAATCCCTACAAAAACCAATACTTGAAAATTATTATTATTCCCCATAGGGTCCAAGTAGAACGTAAAGTTTCAACAGTACACTTCCATGTCATTCTGTTCTCTTTATCCCTTGTCAGCTGGTTCAGAAATCGCCCATAAGCTCTAATATCCTCTTCATAACACACAATCTCTTCCTATATGTCACCTTTGGACCAACACAAAACTTGCCTTTTCCCATTTGGGCTGCATTCACTCCATGGACTGGTGCTCATTGTCACTCATCGAACTCCTCACACTGTGTGTTCGGTCCATCTTCATTTCCTCCGACATACTTATTAGGTAATCACATCTTCGGTATCAAGCTGGAGACGGTAGCTGTTAACGAAAGTTTTCAGCTGCCCGATTGATGTGCTTGGATCGGGTCCCAGTGGTTTAATGGTCTACGAGCTCGCTAGTCTTGTAACCAGAAGGTCCTGTGCTCGTACACTGACAGGCGCGTGCCAATGAAGATTCCCAATCTAGGACGAAACAGCCGTCTATTGCTCCCAGGTTTTGCGTCCGTGGGACAGAGGTAGAATACTTACCAACCACGCTTTTGGTCAGTGGTTCGAGCCCTGGCCACGGATGCACTCCCTTACGTCGTTAAGACTGTTAAATAGGGAAAGTTTGACATAAGACTGGCTAGCAACCCCATCCCGTAAAAGTAATAAACACTACCGCTACCGAAACTTCAAACCTCTAGTTTGAAGGAGCCCTATATCCCACTGGGAACCTAAAAGGATTAGAATCAGCACCTTCTGTTTACAAGGCGAGATCATAGACCATTAAGCAACCATTAGGACTCGATTAAATGGCCAACATATAAATTTAAGCTTCTACCAAAATCACGACATAGCACAACTACTAGGGGATATTATCGGTGGGGGGGGTGAGTATATTTCCTCGCGCCCAACCTTCCCTGCCTACCTGAATACGCCTAGTCGCCAGTGAGCATCTCATTGATATTCAAGTATTGGTTTGTAGGGATTTGGTTGATTGGTTACAGGACTTCAACAGGATCTGATATCGGTTAGTGGACCAGTTTTGGGGAGATCGGAGCAAATCAATTTCTTCACCTTCTAATTAATCATAATGGACGCTACCACTTTAGGCACTGAATGAATAAATGAGGGAATTATTACTGATTATGTATGGAATTATTGATTTTTAAAATTGAAGAAAAATGTGGCCGAGCGTGCGGGATATATATATATATATATATATTATATAGAGAGAGAGAGAGAGAGAGAGAGAAAGAGAACGGCAGAGATGGATAAAGGAATAGGATCAGTAAAAATAATCTATACAAAATCACCACAGATGTATTGAGGCTTTTTATTGTTATTTCTATTTTTTTGAACAGGTGGAAGATTTTGTGATAAAATCTAATTCAGAACAAAATATTTCGAGCGAACAATTGTCGTTTTCAATAAATCAGTCTTCTTCAGGCTCTACAATTATAAATCCATTAATTTAAGCATAAAAATAGCCAAGAAACAAGAAACCTTTGTATCTTAAGTTAAGTTACAAAGGGGAGATTGCAGCTGACATTCTAAAGTTTCGACTCAATAGAGCAATAGGTAGAACATTTCCCGCAACTAAATTGGTACTAAACTTCTCAACTAAACTAGAACTCCCACAGGAACTAAAGGATAAATTACCAAAGATGGCCTCATCAATGTGCATCTATGAATTGAACTGCTCATGTGGAGCCAGTTACATTGGCCGTACTCACAGGGCTTTATCCATGCGTGGGCACGTGAACATGTACCTGTATGGTTGAGTATAGGAGTAGCTGAAGGCATAAATAGTGCAGTCTTAGCCCACTTGGTAGATGCATACTGGACACCCGATAAAACTTGACCAAGCGTTCTCAGTTATTTACCACCTTCCTAGTCATTTATCTAGACGAGCTTGACTACGTCTTCTATGAGTAGCTGGCTGAAGCGGGTACAATTAATACCAGAAGACCATCCCTCTGCATCCAGAAGAAGTATGTTCAACCTCGATGTTGTTTACCTTGGCCCACATACAATAAAGCCGACAAATCCTCCATAAATATTAACACTATAAATTCCTTTCACAATTTTCTCTTCCTTTCGTCTTTTTCTTGTTCTTGTATTCCTCTGTTTCATTGACAAACGTTCATTTTCACCTTTTTATGATTTCATGACCTTTCTTATGATTTCATCACCTGAGATTTAAGTAGTGCTTTTCTAACTTGTTATCGTATTTACAAAATCCTGTTCATTCCACTTCATTATATTCCTTATTAGTATTATTATTAATTGACAATCATTCACTAACAGTACTTGTAATTTTACACCATCATATCATCGTTATTATTATTAATTGACAACCATTTTTATTGTCGTTATTTTCAACCTTGAACTTGTGTCTAAACCGTCCAATTCGTCAGTTTATTTTTCATATTTTCTCATACACACATTGATGACACTCATTCTTGAAACCTCTACTTTCCTGTTGACTACATTTATGTACATACACACACACATCGTTAAATTATTATACCTCATATTCTCGTTGACCATGCATATTAAAAAACTAACTGACTACTGTTTCACCCCATCTTATACTTGTTCCACAATACACCTTCTTGTAATATGTTTCTAGAGTAATAGAGAGGTTTCGCGTGCGTTTCGGATTGTGAGGGCGATTGTTACTTCCCGGCTGCCCACACCATGGAAGTTGGTTGCGTGACCGCAGAGCCCAGGGGACAACTGCTTGGGGCCGGTCACACGCGGCCTTCTTTTGTTTGTTCTTTGTTTGTTATGTG
Source organism: Trichobilharzia regenti (assembly GCA_944472135.2). Classification (NCBI taxonomy): domain Eukaryota; kingdom Metazoa; phylum Platyhelminthes; class Trematoda; order Strigeidida; family Schistosomatidae; genus Trichobilharzia; species Trichobilharzia regenti. The sequence goes on along the minus strand of OX235262.1, from coordinate 5,050,296 downwards.
TGCCTCAGTAGCATATTTATCACTCCTGCCCTGTGACACGGCAGCAGGAAGCGCGGTCGTTGTTAATCCGGGCTACGGGCGATCCGGCATGAAATTTTATGATTTTGTATTTATCATGATGTTGCATTGTGGTGTACTGCTCATCAGTCCGCTCCGTCCTCCTTTATGGCCAGCTGTGAGACCTGGCCACTGAGAGTGGAAGACATGAAGAGATTAGCTGTCTTTGATCATAGGTGCCTGCGCTCTATTTCCCGTGTAAAGTAGCGTAATAAGGTAAGCAATATTCAGGTTAGGCATCGGTCGAGTTCTAGGTAAACATGGGAAATCAATCGACGAAGTCGTGAAGCTACAAAGACTGAGATGGTTAGGACATGTGTTGTGTATGCCAAGCCATCGCCTCCCTCGACGAGCAATGTTAGCGGATATAGGTTCAGGCTGGAAAAAAGCTAGCGGCGTTCAAACAAAAACATTTCTTTATCAGTCAATGAAATCCACAACAGTTGGTCTAAGCCACGTAGGAAGTTGTAGACTGGCTTCCTGATTTGTTGGGGCCCTCGGGACGGTAAAAACCAATGGTTGGAAACAATTGGTGATATGGCTCAAAATCGTTGTCAATGGCTGGAGAAGATGCATCCACTCCTTGTGACTTAGGATTTCCAATGAAACTGTTTTGTTCTTCGTTATTACTCTTCCTTTGTCTCACACCTCTCCTTACTGTCTCTATTATGCTTTTCTTGTACTTTCTTCTGTTGGTTTGTGTGCTACATGGAGGGAGTGTGGCGAGTGGAACTGCCGGACACTTGTGCGAAGTTCTATGTCAAAAACAGACAGACAGACAGATATGTTTCTAATTTTGCATCTTGACTGGCTGGCTATTGTATGCTCAAATTATATTAATCGATTTATAATTGTAGAGCCTGAAGAAGACGGATTTACTGAAACCACAGTTGTTCGCTGTAAATATTTTGTTCTGAATAAATTATGGGAATATTCAATTTTCTAAAATCTAATTGATGATTGTTCTTTTTTTTAAAAAAAATCATTTGTCTGAAAAGTCATAAACTCTAACATATGCCGACTGACTGCCTGCCTGGCCGACTGACTGACTGACTGACTGAATGGTTTCAATGCATAACTTTGCACAGATGTACACCACTTTGAGTTACAACACTCCATTCATACAGCACACAAGGCAAAAGAGATTCTAAAGAGAGAGAGAGAGATAAAGAACACAAGTGTGAGTCAGGGAAAAAGGATAGTTTTTTCTGTGTTTGACCACCATTGATATCAGTTAGAGAACCACTGGAAATCAGCCATAGGGAGAACTGGAGAGCTGTTTCATTCAACTGGTTCGAGAATAGTCAGCAGTGTGCACTCACCACGGGGGGTTGGAACCCAGGAGCTTCCGGTTACAAGACCAGCGAGCCCTTAAACCATTCAGCCACTGACACCACACCCGATTCAGTGGTCAGTCTATGAATTCTAACACCTACCAATTCGTGATGAATTTAGCGCAGCTATTATTATTATTATATCCTTTAATTCTTAGAGGAACATAGGGCTTCAGCTGTGAATCTCCACTGCCTTCTGTTTTCTGCCAACTTTTTCACCCCGCTCCAAGTCTGTCCACATGCTTTCATCTCCTCTTCACATTACCTCCTACAAGTCATCCCACGCTCGCACTGACGACCAACTCGCCGCTTCCCTTCCGGGTTCCACTCGAGCAATGGCTTGTCTAGTGATGTCACTTGATGGTTTCTTTTCTCAGAGTATGGCCAGCCAACCCATCTCCATTTCTTCCTGCCTATTTATTTCACAATCGGTTCCTAGTTGGTTCGCTCATTGGCAGAGATCCCTCACTGTTGATGATCTTTCCTGGCCGGCCATCTAATCTTGAGTAGCATTGAGCGAAGACAACTGTTAATGAAGGTGTCTCTAACTTCTTGAAACACATAACCTCACTAGTAAAGGAAAGAAGATTCACATTTGAATTGGAAAATGAACAGCGAGAATTAGCCGTGACGTTAGATTGTAAAATAAAACGAACGGAAGAGGGTGAACTGCACACTCGCGTTTATTAATAACCAACACATTCTACTAATAGATATTTAGACCTTTTTAATTCATCTCATCTGTTAGTTGTCTGTAAAGGCAGACTTAGTTAAGTGTGTCTAATAAACCGAACAGTAGCACTGATTAGTACAAAAAAGACCCAAATGATGAAGTAAAACAGATAGAAGAGGCGTTGGTTAGTGTTAAATAACTACCCTATAAAATTCATTAGGAAGATCATTAAAGGCCAAAAACAAAATAAAAATAATCGTGAAACTATTAATGATAACACAAATAAGAAAGAATATAAGGCATCTACTGTTATACCAGATAAGGAAGGGACATCTGAGACACTACGTAGGATTCTTAATAAAGCAGGAATTAGGGTGGCATTCAAACCTACAAAGTCACTCAGGGACAAGCTCTGTAGGTTAAAGGACGCTGTCGGTTGACCTAGTTAGACAAAATAATGTAATTTACAAATTATATTGCAATGACTGTGAGTCATGTCAACTACATAGGTCAAACTAGTAGATCGGGCGAGGTAGTCAGATTATCGGAACATGAGAATTTAGCTAAGGTAAGAATAATTGACCCCACCCGAAAAGTTAAGTTATTGAGAAAACGGAGGTCAGCAACTGCACCACATGCAGTAACAACGCACAATCGTACAATGGGGTGGGTGGGAGAGGGTTAATTGCTGAATCCTGCCTGGTTCATCGAGTCTACACCCAACACATGCAATAGGAATGACTCAATGCAAATACCGGAGATATGCATGGAAGATATTCTTACCACCAGTCAGTCAAATCAGAAGAGGAGAGTAAATAATCTTAAAATTCTATTTCAATTTACGTACATCATAACATACTAACAAGTTACTTATTATGACTATAAAAACACTCGTCTTATTATTTCCCATCTGATTGTAGTTGATCAATAACACTCGTATTATTATTTCTGAAAGTATTTTATCCCATACTGATTTTTATTTAAATATCTAATCAGTTTCAGTCATGTATATAAATGAAGGGAAAAAGTTGTGTAAGTGAGTGACTTGATATGATTATGAGCAGTAATAATTGGTGCTTGATAGGTGGTCATCAGTTAATATTACTGTATAACAACACTGTATGACGGTTTATCAAAATAAAATCTTATTCACAATGGAGTTATACTCTACCACCTTAGGGCCCAAGTTTTATGCTTATATCAATGTGTGATACATAACATAACATGACATAACAATTTCGCTCTTATTCCAGAAACAGTACTTGTGGTACAGTGTGGAATTTTCAGCCCATATCTACAATATTGCATCGGACATTTAAAAGGAGTATTACATAAAAATATATATATATATATATATATTATATATATATATAAACAACACAAAAACCAAAAAAGAAACACAGATATAACAAAAAAACAAAAGAAAGAAATGCAAATAAAAATACCACGTAGAAAGGAAGATAAACACCAATAATGAAAAAAATATTTCAGTACTGGGTAGTGGAAGCTATGATATGTGTATGCGTGGTGAACAGTAGCAGCTATAATCATACAAGAAGTTATAAAATGATATTTAAGAATTTTTATAGCCAAGATGATCAGTTAATTTGATTGAACTACACTAAACAATCATAAAATAAACATTTCAGGTTGTGTTTTTTTATTGTCAACACTAATGCGGTGTTTGTTGTGGTAGTGTGAGTAAACCTGCATCATACAAAAATTTTAAGGTGGTGATAGTGGCGTTCACAACCAAGATTGTCAGTTTTAATATTGCCGAACAAAAAATACAACCACAAAACTAATATTACATGATGGTTAATGACAGGACAATTTTGTAATACTCATAGGGCTAATATAGTCGGACCCAGTAGATATACAAAAGAAGGAATAGAGTAAAGTACAAAAAAGTAAGCCAATGATAGTAATATTAAGTAGCTCAGTATGTTTAAGAAGGTTGTTCACTATAGAATACAAATAAGAGAGTATAAGGGGGAAATAACAAGGGCCAAAATTATGTTATTAACAACAAAGCAAGTCACAGGTTTCGCGCCTAACATTGTCTCTGTCACTTAGAATTACAATTAATACACAAACTAATATGGAATTACTTACTATCACAGTGCCCAAATTTTACATATTAGTTTGTTTATTAGATATATCACACAGTGAAACAGTATTATTTACTCGATGACAAGGTTTCGACCAAAATTTATTGTTCATAATCATATCAGTTGTAATCACACGACTTTGAAACTTGCGTTTTATAGTTTTCTTTGTTCTCTCCTATTTGTCGTCTTTAGGGTAGTAGAATTTTCCAGATATCCCAGTGGACAGGTATTGAATCATTCCTATTACATGTGTTTGCAGTTGACTCGATAAACAAAGCTTCCATTGTTATCAATGCCTCCTTCCACCCTGTGAAATTAGATATTAAAATTGTCATCCTATCCCATCCTATTGTATGGGATGGCCGGAGGTGGGTGCCTTGCGCTGTGGGTTGGCCACCCCTCCGTACACCTCTTGAAATGCTCCCATATGACCGGGCGTCTTACATAGCCTCTCCTGAGGAAGTCCTACTCACTGCCTTCACGTGGCGAAGGTGTTTTTTTCACCGAAGTGAGAGGGCAAAAGCGGATGACCGGCGCTCTCCACCGGGTTGACTGTCCATTGGATGACAGTCTAGGGGAGATGGCTAAACCCTGATTCCAAACCTCCAACAACTGGCGTATGAAGCTCACCAGAGCTCACCGGTAGACGTATGGACAAAGGGATTATTGGATGCCCTGGTGCATGTCTGGCCCCATTCAAAAAAGCGTATGAACCGGACTCCGGTCACCGGCTCCCAATGGATAGTGGACTCCCTACTCCACTCCTACTGCCTTGTAGGTCACACTTGGTTGTGTAAAGGCTAGAGCTGCACTCTGAAACAAAAGGCCGAGCGATGCTGGGGACATCACTCGTACCTAATTCCCATGAAACTTCATGAACTCTCTACAACATCAACCAAATTCCAGTACTGGTCCAACCAGATGACGATCTGGTCAATTCAGTTCTAAATCCCTCGCCATTTCCATCTAGGCGATGTCGCAGAGGTGGACAGCTGAAAACATAGTTTGGTACAGTCAAGGCTGATATGGAGTGCCTGGGCTGGGGCTACAAACCGTCTACGGAATCCATCTGTGGAACAAGAATTGGATAACCCTGTCGCAAAACCTTGCATCAGATCGCCGCGCCTGGGCAGCGTTGATTCGAGATGTTCATGAAGCCGGCTCATCCTCCCGTAGGAGACAGTCGAAGTAGAGTAAAGTAAGTATTGTATGGTTGTGTGTAACTCCATGTAATGCGATAGCTGAACTATTCTCTAGATTTCTTATCTTATTTGGGTCAGTGAATCTAGATTTTGGTGCTAGGTTTTTATGTTTGGCTAGTCTGGCTGACCCTGTTCTACTAGTTTGACTTATGTATTTGACCTGACAATCATACCAAATAGGGTATTAGATAAACTGAATTGTTTTGTTTTAAAGGCTCCACAGGACTGATCCTTTAACCGACAAAGCTTGTTTCTAAATGAGTTTGTGGGTGGTGTGAATGTCAGCCCCTTTATTCCTGCCTTCTTAAGAATTCTGCGTAAGGGGGTTTCCGAGGTTCCTTCTTTGTATGGGGATTACTACTGATGATTTAGATTCCTTATTGTTGGTGTCGTCATTAATATTATTATTATTATCACTACTATTATTATCATTATTAGTGTTATTATTATCATCACTATCGCTATTATTATTTTTTATTTTATTTTTTTACATTTACTTACATATTTCTTGACTAATTTGTCCGGATGATTATTAAGTTTCAAGGCTTCTTTTATGTGTATCACTTCCTGTCTTAGATTTTCCTTGGTACTACTTAGTTTTTGTGCTCTGTCACGTAAACATTTCACCAATCCTATTTTTACTGACATAGGATGGGATGATCTGAAGTCCAAGTATCTGTTTGAATGTGTGGGTTTCCTGTAAACACACACTAGTGTGCTTATCTTCCCATCTTCTTTCCTTTTTACGTTGCAATCTAATATTGGAAGCTCCGTGAGTTCCTGACTTTCCAATTCATAAGTGAATTGAATTCCCTCCACCTTCGACTTAACGTGTTGGAGATTTTACACTTTTATTAATGCCCACCTACCCATCAGTCAGCTTACCTACCAACCAATGACTCTCTAACTTCTGATCAGTTCATAATGAAATCCTGAAATTAATCAAACCCCTGGAAACTACCACTTTCTGATCCAGACTCAACAAAGTGAAGAAATGACAAAAAAAAGCACACACTGATAATCGGAAATACATGAGATCAACTGATCAATTCACTGTATATGTATCTGATTGTGTGTGTGTGTGTATGAGGTTAACCTTTGTGTGTTTATCGAAAACAAAACAATTTGATAAATAAATAAATAAATAATTGGATATAAAAAGCTTTTTGTTTGTGATTCAGTAGTTGCTATGCTGTCTAATAATCGTAACCATAATAATAATAATAACAACACTAGGTCAACAATGATCTTGTCAACACACAATCGATAATTGTTTATCTATCCGTCTGTCTGTCTATCTATCAAATATATTTGTTCACTTGTAGTATTTATCACAACTAAATTAGATAGATTCGGTAATTGCTGGGTAGATTATTTATGCATCACACACACATGCATAGTAACAACACTCTGTTTTATACAGAAAGTGTAATCTTAACAGTTGAACGATAAAAAATTAAAATTAAATAAATAAATAATCGATAACCAATTAATGTAGAGTAAAAAAACCCACATTTTTATAGTGAGTCGATGTCGTGAAGTTAGGTCGGTAGGAATCAGTAGGTGGGGTTGGTAACCGGAAGGTCTTGGTTTCGAATCCCATTGGCGGTGGGTGCGTACTGCGGAAGAGTCCCAAACTAGGACGAAACAACTGTCCAGTACTCCCAGGTTTTCCAATGGTTCTCTTACTAATGTCAGCTCATGATGAAATCGTGAAACCAATCGAATCCCTACAAACCAACACTTGAATACCAATGAGATGCTCACTGGCGACTGGCCCTATTCAGGTAGGTAGTTACCTGGGTTCCAGTGGGAAGTCGTGACCAGTAGGGTGCAGCTGGTCGGGTGTGAGGACAAATACTCGCCGAAGACATTGGCTAGCGGTCGCGCTATGTCGTGAATTGGCAGAAGTTAGAATTCAAGGACCATTGGATCGGGTCCCAGTGGATGTTGAATGGTCTACGAGCTAGCTCGCCTTGTAACCGGAAGGTCCTGGGTTCGAATCCCTGTGGTGGGTGTGTGCTGATGAAGAGTCCCAAACTAGGACGAAACAGCTGTCCAGTACTCCCAGGTTTCCAATGGTTCTCTAACTAACGTCAGCTCATGATGAAATCGTGAAACCAATCAAATCCCTACAAACCAACACTTGAATAATAATAACAATTTGCTTTATTCCAAAAACAGTACTACTGATACAGCAAGGAATTTTCAGCATTCAGTACAATATTGCATCTAATTTACTCAAAAACGATGGTGGCATAGCGGTTAGCATGCTAGCCGACTATGCACATGGTCTGCGGTTCGATACCCGGCCACTGGACGCACTCCTTTACATCACTTAGCCAGTAGTAAGACTGGTGAAGAGGAAAGGTTGGGCATGAGACTGGCTAGACACCCCATCCTGTAAAAATAAACACTGCTACAGAAAATTCAAGCTTCTAGCTTGAAGCCCTGTTTCACTGCGAACGTGAAGGAAATAATATATAATAAAACGTTGTTATAGCAGCTACATAGCAAAATACCATATGCAATACGGAGAAAAATATGCATAAAGTAAAAAATTGTAGTAATAATAGTAATAACAACTGAAATAAAATAGCAAAGTTATAATTAAACGATAGAAAGTGTGACACCATATAATACAGAAAGATGAACAATGAAAGGGTCGATTCAGTGTGCTAATTACATAGTAACTTGTATGTTTCACGTCTAACAGTGTCTTCATCACATAAAGTACGGGCTAAATAGGGGGTATTGTAGAATTTCTGTATTTAGTGGTACGACCATATAACTTTTATATTGATTTCTCGTCCTAACTGATGAGATACAAGGGGACAGGTGTGAATAAAGGGGGTGCAGAGGGTCTGACAGTACAGCCTTTGCCCATTTTGTACAGGAATTTATGTGTCTCTCGACTATAGTATTGGCGAGCTCACGCAGTGGTAGACCACAAGCTCTACTCACAGCATTTAATACTCTTCGTAATATGATATAATCTTTTTTGAGAAGCCCAGGAAAGATTAATGGAGAGCAATAGAGTACAATAGGTAAAATACGGGAGTTTAAAAATTGCAAAACTAAAGGTTGGTTGATACCTGATTGTCTTAACTTTTTAATATAGAAGGTAAGACGAAACATTATCTTAGTGATAGATAAGATGTGGGATGACCATGAAAGGTCAGAGGTTGTCGTATCACAAGACAACCTGTCCAAAATATACTAGTGTAAGTGGTCTGTGTGCGTGTTCGTGTGTGTGTGTGTGTGTGAGAGAGAGAGAGAGAGGGGGGACAACGAGTGGATGAACAGATAGCAGGTTATGCACTCAAGTGATAGTCATAATTAGTTTTGTTTATTATAAGAAGACAGTGAAATTTACACACACACACACGCACGCGCAAACATGCGTGACAACTCATATGATTATGTATACAAAAGTTTGCTTTGATGAGTTGGTCATGAATTGATATCGGTTAGAGAACGATTGGAAACCAGCTTCAGGGAGAACTGGACAGCTGTTTCATTCCACTTGTTTGGGAATCATCGGCAGTACACACCCACCACATGGGATTCGAACCCAGGACCTCCCAGTTACAAGGCAAGCTGGCTTGTATACTATTCAGCCACTGGCACCTGATCCGATTCAATTCTCACTTCTACCAACCAATGCCATCGGTGAGAACTCCATCCTCACATTTGACTGGATGGACCTGGAGTTGTAGTGTGAAGTCGTGGCCAGTGTGGTCCATCCAGTCTGGAGTGAGGATGGAGTTCCCACCGACGATATTGTTTGGTGCCAGTTACGCCAAATGCATCACGAATTTGTAGAAGTGAGTATTCATAGACCGGTCATTGAATCGGGTGAAGTGCCAGTGTCTGAATGGTATACGCGCTCACTGATCATGTAACCAAAAGGTTCCGAGTTCGAACGCCCTGTGATGGGTGCGAACTATCGATAATTCCCAAGCTAGTGGGATGAAACAGCTGTCCGTGTGGCTGGTTGTTCTGAATGGTTCTCTAACTGAAGTCAATCCATCGTGAAACTCGTAAAAACATATTTAATCCTTACAAACGAACTATTCAAATATACAGAGATATTTGAATAATACCTTAATTTTTATACATTTATCAGGTAATGAGTTACAGGGATTTACCTGGTTACAGGATTGATCACTAGGTGGCATAAATACTTACAGGACAAGTCGAAAGCCTTCAAAGAGTACTGAACTCCGTTGACAGTACACACCAACCGGCGGGGTTCAAACGAGCTCGTGAACCATTTACCCACTGGAATCAGATCTGATGTCTGGTCTATGATTCCCAATATCTACCAATACGGGACATATTTACCGAGACTGGCACCAGTCAGTATCATTGGTGGCAGTGGTGTTTGTGGCGTCGGCGGTGAGTATTTGTCCTCATTACAGACCACCTCGTGGATCCCATTGGTCCCGACTTCTCTCCACTAGAACTCCTAAAGTCAACTTTATCCGGTAGCTAGTCCCTCACTAACGAGCATCAGATTAGTTTTCAAGCGTTACTATTGTAGAGTGTGATTTGATAAATTGTTATTTAACTGTTAAGAACAAATAAAACGAAATCTCCAAATGCTTCAATACTCGTTACAGGAAGTTTTTATGATTCACTTGCTTAACAAATAACCCTGTAGTATTCAGAATGATAGATGGTGTTTTCCAACTTATAACTTGAAGACTACCTATCAGTAAGATGCAGCTGACGAGTTCAAAATGGGGGAAAGCCTTACTTCACTCCATAACAGGTTATCAGTTAAAGTAATAATTTGATAATACTGACCTAGTATAGGTGAGGAAACTGATCGATTAATAGTTAGAAATTAGTGTATTTTAAAAGTTATCCAACCGCTGTTTACACTAGATGGTTGGAGACAGTCGGTAAGAAGCCTTGGAACTAGGTCACATCCTACTTCTGGGATTTGAACCCGTGTCACCTTGTGCTGACTAGGTCAGAGATGTTATCACTGAGCTGTTCGGCCTCGCACTGCGCCGTGATGGTAAACGGCCCGGGACTAGACACATGATACCAGGCACTAATAAGTTTCCAATCTATGTCCTTATGTGTTTTTCATGTCCCATACTAACGACACTCTCGAGAATCACTGTAAGGAACGCGTTTTTACCGATTAATAAGCAAATTAACCTTATTTCAGAACAAAGTGAGAATTTAAATTATGTATTTATATCCTGGTAGTTAAGAGTAGAAACCAAGACAGGAGTTTCCTTCAGCTCAGGTTTCAATATTGAGTGAGATTCCAGTAACTGATGAGTGCTGTACGAACTGGTTTCCTTTTAACCAGAATTTTGTGGGTTCCAACTCCGTTGGTAGCTACGAAGTGCAGATAAATCCCCAGTATCACAACGAAATATATATATATGAGTTAAATAGGCCGTACAATTAGCGCGTGTTTCTCGTCGAATTTCCCAACATCACCCTGCACAGTGGTTAAGCAAAGGACAAACAAAATTCATTCACATAGCGCTATTCAGTCTCATCTTGTGGATACAGAACATAAGATTGATGTTAACCAGGCTTTTAGAGTTATTTATCGGATACCAACAAATCTTAACTTCGCCTTAAGAGTTCGATTACTACTAAATATTGCTGAGGCTGGCCGTTGGGATCCAGAATAACAAGCCTAATTAATGCATCCAAAAGAAGTTAATTCAGACGCTGTCCTTACCTTGGCCATCTAGGTGTGAATGATCCTGAATTTTTGTGCAATTTCCCTAATTTTAGTTGATATTCTATTTGCTATTATATTTTTATTGTTATTATTATAATTTAAGCATCGTTAATGAACTGTAATTCCACTGTGATATTACTCTACAAATCGATATTATTTTTTAAAAAGAACACTGATATTGTTATTAACTACCAATCTAGAATATTTTGTATATATAAACATGCATATATATATATAGTTGTGTAGCCGGAAGAGGAATTTATCGAAAGGAATATTCTTTACTCGATTATTTTGTGATTTATAGAGTGGTTGTTTCAGATTACTACTAGGAATATCATCAGTGTACAATATAGTTGGTTTATTAGATGTATCACAAAGTCTGTGAAACACTATTATTATTCAATCGATGACAAGGTTTCCAACACAATCTATTATTGTTCATAATTATGTCATCAATTGTAATCACACAACTTCGAAACATGAGTTTTATAGCTGTTTTCTTTGTTCTCTCCTATTTGTCGTCGTTGAAGCAGTAGAATTTTTCAGATATCCGAATGGACAGGTGATGAATCATTCCTATGACACGTATTTTCATTCAGTTGATTCGATCGAAAAATCTTCCGTTGTTATTAACCTCTCTCTCCACCCTGTTGGTATATTAGATTTCAAAACTGTCATCTTATCCCTTCCATCTTATTGTATGTTTGTGTGTAATTGTATGTAGTTAGTGCTATCTAAACCCGAAATATTCTCTAGATTCCTTATCTAATTCGGGTCAACTAATCTAGATTTTGATGTTAGGGTTTTATGCTCGGCTAGTCCGACTGACTGCCCCTGTTCTACTACTCTGGCGTATGTATTTGACCTGACAATCATTGCGAACAGGGTATTAGATAAACTAAATTGTTTTGTTTTAAAGGCCCCATAGGATTGATCCTTTAACCGACAAAGCTTGTTTCTAATTGAGTTTGTGAGTGGTTTGAATGCCGGCCACTTTCATTCCTGCCTGCATTGTTAAGAATTCTGCGTAAGGTGATTTCCGAGGTTCCTTCCTTGTATGGAATTACTACTGGTGATTAAGATTCGTTATTGTTGGTGTTGTCACTATCCTGCGCATGTTTAACATGCATTTCGTCATTATTATTATTATCACTACTATCATCTTATTTTTGCATTTCTCTACATGCTTTCTGACTAAATGTTATGTTGCTGTTGCTGAGTGGTTAATAGTAGTTTTCCCCGTCGCCAAATTGTCATGTACTCGTCGCTAAATTATTGTTATGGACTGGTCGAGAAACTAATAGTCCTGACGCAAGAAGGCGGAAATCAGATGACCACTAGGTTTGCGATGATACTTCTATTTTCCAAACACAAGGAGAAGCAATAAGTGGTATCACACCAAAGTGGTAAGTCATACAAATTGTGAGAGCGAAATATATATGAATGTGTGTGAACAAATCAATAGACAGTCTTAACATGAATGGCTAATTATAGTGGAGTGTCGATCCAAATATACATAGCAAAATATAGCAGACATGTCAACATCCACACATAATATGGGTATATGTCACCAAGCAACGGACTGTCAACAACACTCATATTATATTATATATAATATAAGGGGAATATACATTGTTAAAGGAGACAGGTTCATCAAAATGAAATGGTCACAGACTAAGAGAGCAAACAGAAAGAGAGACCAATATATATATATATATATATATATATATATATATATACATATATGGATACATATCACTAATTTATCAGGGAGAGATTGATAATCGAAGCTTTCTCGATCGAATCTGGTTTCGAACCCCGGTGGATGCGTACTGCTGAAGAGTCCCAAACTAGTCTAACGAAACAGTTGGCTGTACAGTACTACCTGCAGGTTTTCCAATGGTTCTTTAACTGATATCAGCTCCGGATGAAATCCTCCATGCAATCAAAATCGATCTTCACAATAGTGAAATCATAATCTAGAGAAACTTCAGAAATTACAAAGAACGTCTCACAACCTCAGAAGTAGTTTATATATTATATGGAGACCTAAATTTTGCTGAATCGGAATGACAGAATTCAACTTGCTTCCAACACATCTCCACACACCGTCAATGCACAAAATCAACACAAATTTGACAGACAATTTCATTGTGTTAACACACATACTGTCTTCTTATAATTTCACCCACTTATCATATCCAACAGTAATCTAGACATGGTTTTGTTATCTTTACGAATTCACATTCACTTGAAAATGTAAAGAAAATTCCCTGAAAGCACGAAGGGTAATAAAAGATTTTTTCCGATTGATCTTCATCTATAGACAGCCACCACCCCATCCCCCCTAAAAAAAAGATTAGGAAAATCACAGTGAACACGTCTTCCTCTTCACTGAACAGAAATTAGTCATGTAAATCGTGTAGTTTAGTGGAAATGTGAATGTGTAAAACTCCGATGACGTAATCATTTCAAATGACATAAAAATGAACTAGTTATGTCTTTTATCATAAGTTTAATTAAACGACATGAGAAATTTTGGTAAATGGTTTAACCTTTAATAAAGAGATTTTGTTACATACTAAACAACAATGAGAAACAGGGAAGATTGATCAGCTGTTTCGGCCTAGTTTGATACTCTTCAGCGATGGATACCCAATATTTCACCATGGATTGATACTACAAGGTTACTAAGGTTACTAAATCAACCCATGAATGGTAACATTGTCAGTTTAAGATGTATAGTATTAACCTCACTAAGGCTGTAGATGAGTAACCACTTGACCACGACATAATGTAACTCCTTTACCCTTCTATGCATACATTTACTTTGTTTAAACATGAATTCCTTGTGTAAAAACTATATGGGCGTAATTTTCTGAGCACTGTTCACTAACTCCAGAGTCTTCTGTCAACTAACTTTATGCAAATTTTTCAAGTATAGTAAAACTTTTCTGTACATGAACTAAATGATAATTTATTTAGGCTGTAAGCAGCAGCCAATAAGAGAAGCCAATGAGTTAAGAAGTAATGGTACCATCGTCTTATTCTGCTTTCCATGCTTCATTCAAAGAGAGAAAGATTATTGAAAACAAAAAGACGTAGTTCAGCGAAGAGGCTGTCATAGGTGAATTCATTTCAATGAAATTATTCATTTTAATACATCCTTCTCTTCAGGTTCTTACAAATAATAATAATTATTATTGCTCCCTTGGGTTCCTATTGGAACATAGGGCTTCAACTACACGACTCCACTTGCTTCTATCTTCCTTCTGCTGTACTTGTCACCTGCTTCCATGTTAGTCCATACTCTTTCAACTCCCCTTCACACGATCTCCTCCATGTCACCCTTGCACTGACGTCCCACTCGCCGCTTGCTTCCCTTGCGGCCTGGTTCCACTCGAGGGCTTGACGCGCGATGTCACCCAGCGGTCTCCTCAGCCACGAGTGTTCAACCCATCTAATCCACTTTCTCTTGCATATTTGTTGGTTGGCGATTGGTTCTTGTTTTGTTTGTTTGTTCCCATAGTTTCTTGTTGTTGGTGATTATTTCCGGCCCGACCATCTGATCTCCACTATAGAGCGAAGACAGTTGTTAATAAAGGTCTACAATAGCCTGTTGGAAATATTCTTTGTGACCCGCCCGGTCGCCAAGTTTCTGATCCGTTCAGTATAGAAGAACTGACTGACTTGAGGTTTGTATTGAAAATCAGACCGAATTTTGTTGTTGATGTTGGCTGAGTGACGAAGATTTCCAGATTGATTTCAGGTTGATGAATGTGTTTCTCGCCTTCCCGATTCTCGCTCGATTTGACATCCTCGTCCGCTCCGACTACGACCTGTAGTTGAGACAATGCTCCCTAGGTAACTGAGTGAATGAAGTAACCTCTTTCAAATCCCTCCCGTTGATGGTGATTGGCGCTGGATGTTGCTTCTGCTGTTCTTCTTGTTGGTTGGCTGGTTATTTTCATAACCTCCGTCTTGTCTATGTTCACCTTGAGTCCTGTCTTCGCCGACTGTTTCTTCGACCAGTTTGTCGGTCGGTTTTCGCTTGTAAGTCTTCGATTTTGTGTGACATCAAACATAAATCATCCACTCACGAAATCCAGGTCTTCCAGGTTCTTCACGTCGGTCAGTCCAGGATATTCCTGTCTTCTCGTTTCCCACTGTCTGATGCGTAATCCAGTCAGTCCACCACAATCAGGAATATCATGGGTGGTGATAATAAGCGCCTTTGTCTAACTCCTGTGTTTACTCCAAACGCTTTGCTGAGTTTTCCATTGAGGATGACTTGACATGTCCCGTTGTCGTACGACTAGCTGTTGAATAAGTTTGATGAATATTTGTAAAGCTTAGATAGGTACATATTCAAAGGAATACTAACTGAACCCAAATATACATATACACACGCACAAACGCATATGTTTATTTTCGAGTTAATTTATGCATTTTTTAACATTTATCGATCGATTCACATGAATGATGTTGTGTATAATCTGCTTTTGTAATATATTGACTAGATAAAAATAGAAGTTTATTGATCTGTGTATTATCATATTAGTTCATCACAAAAAGTGATAAAATATAAATGAAATTGATAATAAAAAAAATATTATTGATTAGATTATCTGTAATCGATGTAACCAAACAAAATGAGATGTTATCCTGATAAGAATGATTACATAGTGTAATGGGTATATAATATAATTTAGCTTATCATTAAACATTCCGCATTGTTCAGGTTCATTTTAAGTTATCGTTAATCGATTATTTATGACTGGAATGGCCTGTTCTTTCTGGTCAGCATTCGATTTTCAGTATGAAGCCATCAAAGGCAACTGTTGATGAAAGTTTGAAACTCGTGACACGCTGATCAATTTCCTGACCCTGCAGTTGAAACGATGTTTCCTAGCCTGATAAGTGAAGGAGGTCAACCTCTGTTAATTCTCTTCCATTGATGGTGATTAGTGCTGGTTGTTGTGTTTCTGTTGATTGGTTATCTTCGTCTGCTCTGTGTTCACCTGGAGTCCTGTCTTCACTGCCTGCCAACCACTTCAGTCGGTTTGTTCGTTTTCACTTACAAGTCTTCGAGTTTGTGTGACATTAGATATAAATCAGCTACAAAATTCATATCTTCTGGAGTCTTCACCATATCATTCCTAGATTACTAAGAAGCTAGTAGAGAGAGAGAGAGACAGACTGGCCCAAGTGGTCTAGTGAATAACGCTTTGTGCGTCGGTGGCACAGCGGTTAGGAAGCTCGCCAACCATGCACATGGTCTGGGGTTCGATCACCGGACGCCAACGAACTCCTTTACCTCGCTAAGCCAGAAATAATGCTGGTAAAGAGGAAAGGTTGGGCATGAGGCTGGCTAGCAACCTCATCCTGTAAAAATTAAACACTGCTAAAGAAACTTCAAGCCACTAGCTTGAAGCCCTATGTTCCACTGGGGAACGTGAAGGAAAAAATTCAAAAAAAGAGAGAGACAGACTAGATATTTTGTTGACATATTGAGACAAGTTGTCAGTCTATAAAGTTTATAGGGTGATGTGACTTCAGGAATAAGGTACGGATACGAGAATATATTCAAGCAGCATGGTTTTACAAGGGAGAAAGGAAGTGTGTACGAAGCTCTATTCCAGAACACCTGATCGACTCCTGTCACTCTGTCATCCTTGACCATGATTTTAAGATTATCTACCGAATCCATGCTAACTTCCTGATCGCATTTTCTTCGTTACAGTCTTCTAAAGACAGTGGAGACGCCTTGGCAATTCATGACCTTAAGCCAGATCTTTGTGTACAAAAAATTACGTACAATGCCTACTTCTGCCTTGGCCGTAGAGGGATAGACATTTATTTATTTTTCAAGTATTGGTTTTGTAGGGATTTTGTTTGATTGTAGGGAGGATTTAATCATGAGCTGACATCAGTTAGAGAACCACTGGAAAACCTGGGAGTACTGGACAGCTGTTTCATCCTAGTTTGGGACTCTTCATCAGTACGCACCCACCACAGGGGATTAGAACCCAGGACCTTCTGGTTACAAGGCGAGCTAGCTCGTAGACCATTCAACATCCACTGGGACCCGATCCAATGGTCCTTGAATTCTAACTTCTGCCAATTCACGACATAGCACGACCACTTCTCAATGTCTTCTTCGATGAGTCGCGCTATGTCGTGAATTGGCAGAAGTAAGAATTCAAGGACCATTGGATCGGGTCCCAGTGGCTCAATGGTCTACGAGCTCGCTAGCCTTGTAACCAGAAGGTCCTGGGTTCGAATCCCCTGTGGTGATGCGTACTGCTGAAGAGTCCCAAACTAGGACGAAACAGCTGTCCAGTACTCCCAGGTTTTCCAGTGATTCTCTAACTGATGTCAGCTCATGATTAAATCCTCCATTTATTTATTTTGTTTATTTAGTTATTCTATGTACCATCCCCTCATTACTACGATTATTATTATTACTATTATTGGTATTCTCACTCTGAATCTTTCCCAATTGACACACTTGTCATTCTAAACCCAAAATTATAAATTTTTATTTTTTTTATTTTTATAATATTGAATTCTATCTTATCAAATTTCACACCATGTTATGTAACATTTTATATTTGTCTACTATTCCTATAAATATGTACTCCTCTCCAACATCTATGCACCTTATGTATTATTCTATATATGACATTAATTATTTTTGCCACTTGACATTTAACCATGATGGTAATCACAAATATTTTAAATGCATTTCATACTACTACTACTATAATTATTATTATTTCATGTATTCACACCTTGGATCCAATTTCCCTCACCGGATATAATTTCTTTAAAAAGAAACCATATATATATATACGATTGTACAGCTTGATAATAAATTCGTTGATGTAAAGAGTCTCTTCTTCACTGAATATTGTGTTCTTAATGAGCTACAATGGGAATTATTAAATTATTGGAAAAGGTAGTGACAAGTCAAAACTTCTCTTCTCTACTTTCTCTCACCCACGTGTTATGGCTGGTAAGCATCTCTGGACTACTAAATTACTGGTGTAAACGATGTTGCATTGAGTAGCTTAGTTGAAACCTAAAACTCTGTATGTTTTGGTGATAGTTAACGGTAGGATTCAACAGGTATATTTTGACCAGTTTAAGATGTGTCAGATGTGAATGCACCAGCGGCTCTTTGAGTGACAATGATGATGATGATGATGATGGCGCCGACAACAGGAAAGAACAGACACCAACTTCAGACGACCTTGATACAGCCAATCAGATTCTTCTAGGTGAAAAATGGTATTTAGTTTACAAAGAAATGTATCTACACACAGAGAGTGGTTGAACGGCTAGAGAACTCGTAGACCATTCATCAGCCACTGGTACCTGACTCAATACAATCCAATGGCCAGCCAGTTCGTGAATTCTAACTTCTGATAACTCATCACACAGCTTAACCAATTTTCAATGTCTCCTCGATGGTTACTGCCTCACCTTCAACCTGCTGCAGTCTACTGGTCATGACTTCCCAGTAGAACCCCGAGGTTGGATGCCTGAATACGGCCAGTCGCTAGTGAGCATCAGATTATTTTTCCTTCACGTTCCCAATGGAACATAGGGCTTCAAGCTAGTGGCTTGAAGTTTCTTTAGCAGTGTTTATTTTTACAGGATGAGGTTGCTAGCCAGCCTCATGCCCAACCTTTTCTCTTTACCAGCATTATTTCTGGCTTAGCGAGGTAAAGGAGTGCGTTGGCGGCTGGTGATCGAACCCCAGACCATGTGTATGGTCGGCGAGCGTCCTAACCACTATGCCATCGACGCATCAGATTCATTTTCAAGTATTGGTTTTTGTAAGGATTTTTGTTTGATTGCATGCAGGAGGATTTCATTATAAGCTGACATCGGTTAGAGAACAAACGTGCTAGGCTGAAATCAATCACAAAATATTGTAAAATGGGAGACAATGACGGTAGTGATTAGTCATGAGTGATAGATTCGTAGAATGAGAGGAAGAGAAAAATTGACAAGTCAGTTCAAGGTTATAAAAGGTGTGAGGTGAGAGTGGCTCGTACAAAGTAGTATGTTTTAAAGAGGAGATACTGAGACTGCGATGAGTGTTTCACAGTGATATAACCAATGTGTGAAATGAAACATTGATGGAGGCGTATCATATTGAGAAAAGAGATAAAATTACTCATAATAAGTCGGGATACTATAGACGGGAAATTCGACAATATTGACAGAATGTTTTCATGAAGTGTATAAATTATGACAAATAATAATAGTAATGATAATAATTGTAATTGTAATAATAATAATAATATCTTCAATTCATTTACTTATCCTGTTTAATATAATATATATATTGATCCAGTTGTATACTATCACGTATTATTACGTAATATTATTATTACATAATTAGCATGATTTCATTGTTCTAGCCTTATCCTTTATTCATAATCTGTCAAATTAATTCTTCATAAGCTCATTCATCATTAACACGCAAAAACAATATTAAATGATGTGTAGCACAAAATAAGCCAAATATTGATTATTATTGATTATCTAAACAAACAGCATGTGACAATCAATTATCAATCATATCATATTGATTTTTGATAATTTCAATACAAAGCAAAATAAGCAGAGATAAACAAACAAAATATTTAAAAAAACCAATAGTTGATGTGATGTTTCACTATTATTATTATTATTATTATTATTATTAGATAGGTATTAAGTACACATATACTGTCGTAACATATTGGCGGTTTATTATAAATTATTTAAATTAATCCCAGCGTGTTAAGAAAATCAAAACAAGATCTGTTTTCTGAACGTTTCGCCGTGTAAGCCACAGCCAGCTTCTTCAGTAGATTTATTCGGATTATAATTTATCATCAAAATATATAGTCAAAACTTTTTTTTCAATAAATTGAAGTCAGTTCATTTGAAGGTGATTTGTCCATGGACATTTTTTACCAATAGAAGTATGTAAGCAGTCCTCACATATATTTATTTGTAATGACTAATGTCAAATTGTTGTTGTGTTTACTCTTCTATAGTTGATTTGTAAAGATTAGATTTGTATGCGTGTGCCTGTGTGTGTATGTATGTTATTTGTCATATGGAAAATACGTGAATTCATATGTGATAAACATGGCACTACATGTTTTAAAAGGTCATGAAGGCTCATAGAGGGTTTGTTGTTTTTTCATCTGTCTTGATTCATAAGAGTTTGCCATATAGGTAGGTGATAAGTCTATCGCTTCTTTCCTATTCACTGCATTTGATGTGGTTAAAATGTGCAAGGCTTCAGAAGTCAATCTTTCTTTATGTGTTGAATGAAATCCTCTTCCAAGAATTTCGACATTGTCGAAATCAATCTTATGTCCGCTGTCTATCGCATGCATTGCTATAGCCGATCTTTTTTCTAGACTTTTTAATTCTACTTCATTTCTAGGTAGACGTTTCGTGCATAGTCTATGTTCATTCACTCTGACCTTCACCTGTCTACTGCTCTCCCCTATACATAGCATGCATCACATTCTGAACACTTTATCTTGTAGACACAATTACTTTGTGACATTTTGGGAACTATATCTTTGACATGCACCAGCGTTTTCTCTAGAGAATTAGAAGGTTCAACATAGACTTTAATATTATATGCAGCAAATAGTCTTTGAAGTTGTTCAGCTGTGTCTTTTCGATATGGAATGCCTATCGTCGATAGCCAGGATTTTTCAATTTTTGGTTTTCCTTTATGCTGCTTTCTATTGATGATATTATCTAGTAGCTTTTCAGGATAACCATTTCCAATCAAAATCTGTTTTATATTGGTGGATATCTCGTTCTCCATATCGTCACCTCCATCTGTTATAATGTTTCTAGCTCTGTTAACGAGATTTAAAGCTACTGAAACTTTCATTCCTATTGGATGATCTGATTGGAATACTTCAAATACTTGTTGGAATGTGTCGGCTTTCTGTATATGGTAAACTTTAGTTTCTCGTCAGTTTGTCTTTTTACAAGACAATCAAGAAAGTTTAGAGTTCCCTCATCCGATTCTATTTCATTAGTAAACTCAATATATTCTGAGATTAAGTTAATTTCTGTTAGAAAGTTTTCTTTTCCAGCTTTCTTTATGATGATGTGTCATCTACCAACATATCTGTACCATATTCTAGGATGACAGCTAAGACTTGTCAATGCTTTCTTTTCTAGGGCTTTCATATATAGATTTGCTTAAAAAACTTAAGCTACTAAAAAAACTTTCATCTCTCTATTGCATATTATTTGCTCTCAATTGGTTTGTTTTAATCGATTAAGATATTGAACTCTACTCTTGTGTGTATTGAAAATATTTACAAGCTCCTCTCCGGGTTCTCAAGTTCCTACTGAAAATGAGGGAAAGGTCTGATTATGAGTGGCAACGCATTCCAATACATGAGATCGCTGTTCTTCACTTATGTCTTTGGGTCTCAAAAATGTACTTCTGAACAGCTTACAATTTGCTTTCAACTCGATCAATATGGTGGGTTTCTTGAAGGAAGGAGACAAAGCAGATGGATTTATCATAATGGAATGTGGTTTGTGTTTCAGCTGCTCAGAGACTAGTGTGTGTGTGTGTGTGTGTCACAGGAAGGAAATACTGTGAATTAATTAATTAATTAAAATTTTACTTGAAGATGTTATGCGAAGAGAGTAAATGTGATGCAATAAACTCCGCCGATGAAGATTCTGTACATTTTATCAATACTGTCCAGAATAAAGATGTTATAATAATAATAATAATAATAATAATAATAGTTTGCTTTATTCCAGAAACAGTACTAGTGGTACAGTGTGGAATTTTCAGCACATACCTGCAATACTGCATCTAATTTCATCGCACAGTTAAAAGGTGTATTTAAAACAATTAGTCTCTTTTATAAATTTTGATAGCATTATTAGAAGACGGAGATTATCTGAAAAATGTGTAAGTTTACTTTGAAAGATACATTTGAACTTGTTGACTGTCTTGTAGATATGAACATAAAAGATAGGAAAATGTATTCATTTGATGTTAATTCTTTGTTTACTAATGTACCATTGATTAAGACTGTTGATATTCTTTGTGACTATATATCTTCTAGTTGTTTTTCATTCCCTTTCCCTTTAACTTATTTGAAAGATTTATTATTATTATGTACTGACAACGTCCATTTCACGTTTGAAGGCGAACATTTTCGACAAGTGGATGGCGTTGCTATGGGGAGTCCATTAGGACTTTTGTTAGCGGACGTGTACATGTCTTATGTTGAAAACTTATCCCTTGATTTAATTTCAAAATTGCCCTTCTATAGGAGATATGTAGATGATATCATTTTGATATGTGACGATCATGAAGATGCGAGTCGCCTATTAGACAGACTTAACTCTGTACAAAATCATATTAGTCTTACATGCGAGGAAGAAAGTCGCAACCAGCTAGCATTTTTAGACATACTTCTGAGTCGAAGAGATGATGGTTCAATAAGACGGTCTATCTACAGAAAGCCCACTTGGACAGGGCAATACCTTAATTTTCACAGCTTCTGTCCATTACAGTATAAGAGGGGCTTGGTGAAGTGTCTATTCAAGAGGATTCAGCGTATTTGCACGGCTGATGTTATGGACAAAGAAAACGAAATATTGATGGATACTCTTGTTGAAAACGGATATCCTTTAAAATTTTTAATAAACAGGTGTAGAAGTCAACTAGTCTCTAGACCTACAATCCATACCGTCCCTAAGAAAAAGACTTTCATCAAATTACCATATAACGGGGAAATAAACAGTAGGATTGTGAGACAAAGGTTGAATTCAATCATCCTTAGAACCTACTATGCAGTCCAGCTTGTAATTGTGGAGAAAGAAAGAAATATGCTTCACTGTAAACCTCAAAAGTGCACAAGTGATTATATCACATCCCATACAATTTACCAATTTTCGTGTGTGTGTGGACATGCATACATAGGGAGGAGTAATCGCGCTTTGCACGTGAGGGTGGGAGAGCATATCCCAAAATGGTTAGAAAAACAGATGAATTGTGACAAGCTAATAGATGCAGGTGGCAGACTACCAAATTCGTCTATAGCTAAACATCTAATCGAGATGAACCATAAGATTGATGTTAACTCAGCCTTTAAGGTCATCTATAAAAATGGTCAAGGGCGTTTACTGAAATACGCTGAGGCTATAGCTATTCATAGACTTAAGCCCCCCTTGTGTATTCAAAAACAGTTTGTCATTACTCTTAACCTACCTTGGTAATCCTTATTTGATTGGATTACCAAACGTTTGTGTTAATTATTCTTAATTCCTTTTTCTCTCACTTTGTTTAATTTCTATATATATTGACTTGACAAGTAAATGTGTGATCAGATTGTTCGAAATGTATAGCGCTAATACATCACATTTTTCAGATAGTCTCCGTCTTCTAATAACGCTATCAAAAGGAGTATTCAAAAAATAAATATAAAAAACAACAAAAACAAAAAAACACACAGAAATAACAAAAAAATGCGAAAAAATACCAGGAAGTAGAAAAGAAAAATAAACAACAATAATAAATAATATCTCAGTATTGGGTAGTGGAAGCCATGATATGTGTATGCGTGTTGAACAGTAACAGCTATAATCATACAAGAAGTTACGGGATGTTCTTAAGAATGTTTATAGCCAAGATGATCAGTTAATTTGATTGAACAACACTAAACAATCATAAAATAAACATTTCAGGTTGTGTTTTTTATTGTCAGCACTAATGTGGTGTTTGTTGTGATAGTGTGAGTAATCCTGTATAATACAAAAATTTTAGGATGGTGATAGTGACGTTCACAAACAAGATTGTCAGTTAAATAGTGCCGAACAAAGAACAACCACAAAACTAATGTTACATGATGGTTAATGACAGGACAATTTTGTAATACTCATAGGGCTAATATAGTCGGAAACCAGTAGATACACAAAAGAAGGAATAGAATAAAGTACAAAAAAGTAAGTCAATGATAATAATTTCAAGTAGCTAAGTATGTTTAAGAAGGTTGTTCACTATAGAGTACAAATAAGAGAGAAATAAAAGAGCCAAAATTATGTTATTAACAACAAAGCAAGTCATAGGTTTCGCGCTCAACATTGTCTCTGTCACTTAGAACACGGGCCAAATATGATATCGTTGAGTTCCTATACTTGGTTGTATGAGCATATATTATTTTGTACTGATTTCTGGTTCTACCTGATGAGATGCAAGGAGAGAGTTGGGAATAGAGGGGATGTTGGGGGTCAGAGAGTATGGTTTTAGACCATTTTTCGCATGTATTCAGATGCTTATCCACTAATGTTGTGACGAGTTGACTGAGTTTTACACCGCTAGTCCTACTAACTACCTTCAACATCCTTCTAAGGATGGCAGAGTCCTTTTTCAGTAACCCATGAAAGACTAATGGGAAGCAGCAAAGTAGAATAGGTAAGATACGAGAGTTGACAAATTGTGAAAGTTGGGGTTGAATGATTCCAGATAGTCTAAGTGTCTTAATGTAGTAGGTTAGACGGAACATTTTCTTAGAAATCATTAGGATATGACATAACCAAGTAAGGTCCGAGGATAGAACTAGTCCGAGGTATTTTGCATTAGACTCAGTTTCAGTTATAGTCCCCTCAGTGCTACAGGCTTCATGAGTAGATCTCGTTTATGCCTAAAGCAGAAGTCAGTAGTCTGGCATTATTATTATTATTACATTAATTGTTCATATAAATGATTTCCTTTTGAAATATGCAAAGGAAACTGATCAGTTCTTATTTCAGGGACTGGGCTCCATGAACAGTTGTCCTGATATTCACGAAAATTAGTCACTGAATGCTCCTTGTGACGTGGTAGTTAGCAGTAGGTTCTAGTATATCTGTTTCGTCATAGTTTAGACTCGTCAGTCGGGTATACCAGGTCTGCCAGTAAGGGATAGTATTTCTAATGACATTCAAACAGAACCTTCATTCTTTGAAACTCCAAAGTCTTATCCACTAGGTAATTGGGTTTGAGTCACACAGGGAACATCAGCGATCACTGAAGAGTCCCACTCTGGACGAAGCTCTCATGTGGGATTCTTCTGTTGGTCACCAGCACACAAGTAACTTCCTGTTATATTATATTAATATTGCAGTAGATTGGATAATGCGACAGATAGAAAACAGGCAGAGATGAAACAGGCATAAAATGGACCCACACAAAAAACTTGGAGGATCTGGACTTCGCCGATGATATATGTCTGATTTCCCACAGACTGGAAGATATGAAAGTGAAAAGCAACAAGCTGGCAGAAGAAGCATCAAAGATAGGACTTCAGGTGAACATGGATAAAACAGAGGTGATGAAGATTCCTGGCCAACAGCAACAGCGACAACAACAACACACAACAATCAATCAACAAAATAAGTGGGAGGAGTCTAAAAGAAGCAACCTCCTTCACGTAGCTACCTACCTAGGAAACATCCTCGATTCAACTACAACTAGACGGGACCGAAGAGGATGTCATCAGAGCGAGGATCGGAAAAGCAATGCAAGCTTTCATTACACTTAAGTCTGTGTGCAGGTCAACGGCACTACTCAGCATGAAAAAGAAGATCCGGATTTTCAACTCCAATGTGAAGTCAGTGATACTCACTATGCGGACCAGAGACTTGCACTGCGCGTCATAAAGAGCATCTCAAACAAACTACAGACCTTCATTAACAGTTGTCTTCGCTCACTACTTCGCTCAAGATCAGATGGCCGGCCAGAAAAGACCAGCAACAGGGATCTCTGGCAATGAGCGAACCAACACAGCGGGACCGATTATGGCACAAATAAGCAGAAGAAATGGAGATGGATTAGCTGGCCAAACTCTGAGGAAACCATCAAGTGACATCACTAGACAAGTCATCGCTCAGGTGGAACCCGAAAGGGAATCGGCGAGTTGGTTGTCAGTGCCAGCGTGGCGTGACATGGAGGAGGTCATGTGAGGAGGAGATGAAAGCGTGTGAGCAGACTTGGAGTGGGCTGAAAATGTTGTCAGAAAACCGAAGGCAATGGAGATTCACAGCTGGAGCCCTATGTTCCTCTAGGAATTAAAGCATATAATAATAGTAATACACTACCACAGCGCCCAAGATTTAAACATATATTAATATTTCTCAAATCAAACTAAGAGTATGGATAGCCAAGGTTAGTAACAAAGAGATATTGATTAACGTAAATCATAAGATTATGTAATCCACACTCGAAAATTGTTAGTAACCAAACGACGCATGAGTTAAGCTCATTGAGTTAGTTCCATACTTGTACCAAAAGTACGGTGTGGAATAAAGCTGTAATCAAAAATAAAAAATAAAATAAAAAATATGAAACATGACACCTAGACAAATGATGACGTAATTGTGTAAGAGTGGACAGATAATCAACACTGACAACTTATAAAAGATGACATGACATCTCAATTGAGGGTTAAAAAACGAGTTACCATAGTAGAGAAATAAATCAATATCAACGAGGCGCTCACTAGTGACTGGCCCTATTCAGGTAGGTAGTTACTTGAGGGGTGTAGTGGGAATTCGTGACCGGTAGGGTGCAGTAGGTCGGGAGTGAGGACAAATACTCGCTGAAGACATTGGCTAGTGGTAGCGCTATGTCATGAAATGACAAAAGTTGGAATTCATGGGCTGGCCATTGGATCGGGTCCCAGTGGCTCAATGATCTACAAGCTCGCCTTGTAATCAGTAGGCTGTGGGTTCAAACCCTTGTAATGGGTGCGTGCTGTTGATGAGTTCCAAACTAGCACGGAGGAAACAACTGTCCAGTACTCCTTGGTATTCAGTGATTTTCAAGAAGAAGTAATTTGACAATCAAACCTCGTATCACAATCAAATATCTGAAAATCAATATTTGATCAATATTCATTCTAGTGGTACTCACTAGTAACTCACAACAGGATGAAGTTATTTTAAGATCTAGTGAGCAGTTGTGACCAGCAGGGACTACCATGCTGGATACCAAGTGGGATTCTCTCCGCCACTGACGACATTGGCTAGTGGTCACGTCAGACATTGCGTCGGTAGCACAGTGGTTAGGACTCTCGGCGACCATGCACATAGTCCGAGGTTCGAGCCTTCGCCGACACACACGCGATATCTATGGTCGGCCTACAAAATTTGGGCTACCGATATCCATGCTGAAAATTCCATACTTGTACCAAAAATACAGTGTGAAATCAAACTTTAATCAAAAATAAAATAAATAAATAAAATAAATTCACTGAGGTTAGAATTCATGAGCTTTTCATTTGACTTCATATCAATTAAGCGGACACCTTGTAACCCCACAACGTCCTGGATGAGAAGTGGTGAAGAGACCTAGGCAATGTGAGAACAGCTGTCTAGTACAATGGTTCTGCAGCTAAAATGAGTTTGTGATCAATTATTTAATTCACTTAGGAATTTCCCGTTGGTATATTAATTGAACCGAAGTGCTCACTGACCTCAGGTTAAAAAGTCAGCTCATCCTTGTGGATGGTGGCGGAATTCAGGATGCACAGTTCGTCAATCAATCAGTGGGAAAGTCTTAAATGAAGTCAGTCATTTCTGATACACGTTGCACAATAAAGATATGGCTCTCGGGACCCAATTGGTTCAGAGGATAATGGTTTGGCGTTTGAAACTTTGGGCACTGGGTTTGAGCCTCAGTGAAGAGAACACCATCACTCACTGAGGAATTGCTGGTAAATCCAAATGACAAGCCAATCCCAAATAGGACGAAATGAGTATATACTATCCATCAATTTACTCTGAGTATGCGATCAACTTTGGATTCATTAGTTATTGTACATAATCGTCTCGTTTAGCTTTTTAGCTACAGTAGAGAAAGACATCAATAAGAAGGACGGTTGACTAACTTCTATAGATAAAAATAACTAACAAATCTAATTCAGAACAAAATATTTAAAGCAAACAATTGTTTTCAATAAATTCTTCTTCAGGCTCTACAATTATAAATCCATTAGTGTAAGCATACAATAATCAGTACACCCATTTCCATAGTTTCACACCGATTCAGCCTAAAAGACACTTAGTTAAGTGTCTTAGCTACAGAATAAAAAGAAATAGGCTCAGAGGAATGCATTAAGGAAGAAATGCATAAACTAAAACTCACACTGCAAGAAAATGGATATCCACAGAGCTTCCTAAAAAAGTAGATGTCAATACTAACAGACAGGGTAAAGGTGGATACCGTAGACAAGAAACCTTTGTTTCTTAAGTTAAGTTACAAAGGGGAAATTGCAGCTGACATTCTAAAGTGTCGACTCACTAGAGCAATAGATAGAACATTCCCCGCAGCTAAATTGGTACTAAACTTCTCAACTAAACCAGTTCTACTCACACAGCAATTAAAGGATAAATTACCAAAGATGGCCTCATCAATGTGCATCTATGAATTGAACTGCTCATGTGGAGCCAGTTACATTGGCCGTACTCAGAGGGTTTTATCCATGCGTGGGCGCGTGAACATGTACCTGTATGGTTGAGTAAAGGAGTATCCGAAGGCATAAGTATGGCAGTCTTAGCCCACTTAGTAGATGCATACTGGACACCCGATAAAACTTGACCAAGCGTTCTCAGTTATTTACCACGTTCCTAGTCATTTATCTAGACGAGCTTGACTACGTCTTCTATCAGTAGCTGGCTGAAGCGGGTACAATTAATACCAGAAGACCATCCCTATGCATCCAGAAGAAGTATGTTCAACCTCGATGTTGTTTACCTTGGCCCACATACAATAAAGCCAACAAATCCTCCATAGAGAGTAACACTATAAATTCCTTTCACAATTTTCTCTTCCTTTCTTCTTCTTTTTGTCGTATTCCTCTGTTTCATTGACACAGGTTCATTTTCACCTTTTATGATTTCATCACCTTTCTTATGATTTTATTACCTTAAGTTTAAATAGTGCTTTTCTAACTTGCTATCGTATTTACAAACTCCTGTTCATTCCACTTCATTATATTCATTATTATTATTTGACAATCATTCACCAATAGTACTTGTAATTTTACACCATCATATCATCGTTATTATTATTTGACAATCATTCTTATTGTTGTTATTTTCAACCTTGAACTTAAGTCTAGATCGCCCCATTCGTTGGTTTATTTTCATATTGCCTCACACACACACCCTGATTACACTCACTCTTGAAACCTGTATTTTCTGTTAACTATATTTATATATATATACACACATCATTCAATTAAATTATTTCATCTCATTCTGTCCCATGTTGCTATTGTCCATGCATATTAAAAAACTATATGACTATATGACTATTGTTTCATCCCATCTTATACTTGTTCCACAATACACTTTCTGATATGATTCTAATTTGCCTTTACTGACTGGCTATTGTATACTTACATTAATGGATTTATAATTGTAGAGCCTGAAGAAGAATTTATTGAAACCACAATTGTTCGCTTTAAATATTTTGTTCTGAATAAATTATGGGAATATTTAATTTACTGAATATATATATAAGTCATTCAAGGAGTTCTGTTAAAATTCCAGCAGTTCACTGGTAGCTACCCGTCTTCATACAACATTGATTGATCCATTAACATACTGTTTAGCTTCATAATGTATAAAAATATTGTTTTAGAGTATATGTCTTTGAAGATATTCAACTAATGTCAGTTTAAAAGGCAAACTGATATCACTCGGAGAATCAGTGGATATCTGAGTGTACTGGACAGCTGTTTGTTCCGATGTGTAGTTTGGGATTTTTTATCAGTATACACACACATACACACACAAACAGATGGTTCCACTATGGGTCAAAACCGGGACTGTGAAGACACATGGGAATCTCGTTGACCATTCAACCATTAAGGGGGAGGGGGTTTCTAATGGTCCATGAATTCTAATGCGAAGGTGTAACTAGTGGGTTCCATCAAATAGAGTGTTAGAATTTGCAAGTAGTTTTTTCAAGTGTTGGTTTGTAGGGATTTGATTGGTTTCAGGATTTAATCATGAGCTGACATCAGTTAGAGAACTATTGGAAAAACAACTGGGAGTACTGGACAGCTGTTTCGTCCTAGTCTGGGACTCTTCAGTAGTACGCACCCACCGGGATTCGAACCCAGGACCTTCCGGCTACAAGGCGAGCTCGTATACCATTAAGTAGTTTTTTATTTATTTTATTTTATTTGTTTTTGATTTACAGCTTGATTCCACACCGTATTTTTGGTACAAGTATGGAATTTTCAGGATGGATATCGGTAGCCCAAATTTTGCAGGCCGACCATAGGTATCAGGTGTGCGTCGGCGTGAGCTCGAACCCCGGACCATGTGCGTGGTCGGCGAGAGTACTGACCACTGTGCCACCGACGCTCCTCTGAGGAGCTGGTTGGTTAAGTTGCAGAGCTTTTATCGTCTCCCTTCCCCACTCCACTAGACAATATATTCAGTACAATTGTTAGCAATAAGTGAACTCATTTAAATTTTCCATGAGTGATAGAATTGCGTCTCCCGTAACTATCTTTACATATGTATTGATCATTTTTTATTGGCTGGGATTTTAAACTTTCAGGATATATGATCTACTTTTCATTAGTTGGTAGATTTGGTCTATATTCAAATGTTTGTTAATCGCATATTCGTTTGAGTACCAGGCTTCTAAGAATTCCCTGAGTGTAGTTTTGGTGTTTCCTCTCTCTAAAATTTCAACATTATCCCAATCAAACTGATGTCCATAATTATCGATATGCATTGATATGAAAGAATAAATACATATCATGTCTTTTCACAGCTGATTTGTGTTCCTGGACTCTGATTCGCGAGGGATGCCCACTTTGGCCGATGTAATGCTTATTGCAGTTCATGCATACAATTTATTTTGTAAATGGTATGAATTTTATCTCCTTTTTCTGTTAGATCTTTCGGTCTGCACAATATCGAATTAAGTGATTTGATTGGCTAGTGTGCCTGGGAATTCTTAGAAGCCTGGTAGTTAAACGAATATGCAGTTTACAAACACGCTAATATAGACCAAATATACCAGCTAATAAAAAGTAAATCACATGTGACGAGAAAGTTTAAAATCCAAGTCAATAGAAAATGATCAATACATGTGTAAAGATAGTTACAGGGAGATGCAATTCTATCATTCATGAAAAATTTAAGTCAGTTCATTTTATGATAAATATTGCGCTGAAGATGTTGTCCAGTAGGGGGTTGACGAAAGCTCCACAACTAAACCAACCAACTCCTCAGAGAACACTACAAATTGTAAATCATCCACCTGATCTAGAAATCTTCTCTGTTATTTCAGACGAGTGTTAGAATATTAGTATAGAACTTGGGCACTGTGATAGAGTATAACTCCATTATTTATACGTAAATAGTAAAGAAGTGAGAAAGTTCCAGAACTAAATCTGCTCAACGGGCAAATTAATAAAACTTCAAATAATGAATAAAAACGTAATGATGACAAAATAAATAGGAATTTAGGATTTTTTAAGTGTTGGTTTGTAGGGATTTGGTTGGTTACAGGAATTCATCATGAGCTGATACTGGTTAGAGAACGAGTGGAAAACCTGCAGGGAGTACTGGACAAGTGTTTCGTCAGCCTAGCCTGAGACTCTTCATCGGCGCGCACCCACCCCAGATGGTTTGAAACCAGGACTTCCTGGATAAAGGACGAGCTCGTAGACCATTAAGCCACTGGGACCTGATCCAATGGCCAGCCCATGAATTCTAACTTCTGCCAATTCATGACATCGCGCTACCACTAACCAATGTCTTCAGCGAGTATTTGTCCTCACTCCCGACCTACTGCACCCTACCGGTCACGAATTCCCACTACACCCCTCAAGTAACTACCTACCTGAATAAGGCCAGTCACTAGTGAGCACCTCGTTGATATTGATTTATTTCTCTACCATAGTAACTCGTTTTTTAACCCTCAATTGAGATGTCATGTCATCTTTTATAAGTTGTCAATGTTGATTATCTGTCCACTCTTACATAATGACGTCATCATTTGTCTAGGTGTCATGTTTCATATGTTTGATATCTAACTAACTCAATGAGCTTAACTCATCCGTCATTTGGTTACTAACAATTTTCGAGTGTGGATTACATAATCTTATGATTTACGTTAATCAATATCTCTTTGTTACTAACCTTGGCTATCCATACTCTTAGTTTGATTTGAGAAATATTAATATATGTTTAAATCTTGGGCACTGCGGTAGTGTATTATTATTATTATTATATCCTTTAATTCCTAGAGGAACATAAGGCTTCAGCTGTGAATCTCCATACCCTTCGGTTTTCTGACAACTTTTTCAGCCCACTCCAAGTCTGCCCACATGCTTTCATCTCCTCCTCACATGACCTCCTCCATGTCACGCCACGCTGGCACTGACGACCAACTTATCGATTCCCTTTCGGGTTCCACTGGAGAAATGGCTTGTCTAGTGATGTCACTTGATGGTTTGTTTTCTCAGAGTTTGGCCAGCCAATCCCTCTCCATTTCTTCCTGCTTATTCGTGCCATAATCGGTTCCCGCTGTGTTGGTTCGCTCATTGCCAGAGATCCCTCACTGTTGATGATCTTTCCTGGCCGGCCATCTGATCTTGAGCGAAGTAGTGAGCGAAGACAGCAGTTGATGAGGGTCTGTAGTTTGTTTGAAATGCTCTTTATGACGCGCAGTGCAAGTATCTGGTCCGCATAGTGAGTATTACTGACTTTACATTGGAGTTGAAAATCCGGATCTTATTTTCATTTTCATCCTGAGTGCTGTTGACCTCCACACAGACTTGAGAGTAATGAAAGCTTGTATTGCTCTTCCGATTCTGGCTTTGATATCCTCGTCAGTTCCGTCGGCCTGTAGTTGAAACGATGCTTCTTACGTAGGTAGGTAGGTAGGTAGGTAGGTAGGTAGGTAGGTAGGTAGGTAGGTAGGTAGGTATGTATGTATGTATGTATGTATGTAGGTAGGTAGGTAGGTAGGTAGGTAGGTATGTATGTATGTATGTATGTATGTATGTATGTATGTAGGTAGGTAGGTAGGTAGGTAGGTAGGTAGGTAAAGGAGCTAGTTTATTTCAGGTAGTGTATGTAATCCCATATTTTTTTAAAATATTTTTTTAATCCTTAACGTCTCCAGGAGAACATACGCCTTCAAGCTGAAGTTTTGAAGTTTCTGTAGGAGTGGTGTTTACTTTTAGAGGATATATTTGCTAGCCTCATGCTCAACCTTCCCTCTTTAGCAGTCTTATTACTGGCTTAGCGAGGTAAATGAGTGCGTCCAGTGGCTAGAGATCGAACCCCGGAGCATGTGCATGGTTAGCGACTCTCTTAACCGCTATGCCACCAACGCATTAATGTGTTTATTAGATGGACATTACGCATACACACACACAGTGTGAAACAGTATTTCTGTATACTGGATGACAACGTTTCGAACCCTACTTATTACTGTTCATGATCATATTATCAATTATAACCAAGGAATTCCGACACTTTCGTTTTATAGTCTTCTTCATTCTTTCTTATTCGTCGTCATAGGTGTGGTAGTAGAATATTCCAGATGTCTCAGACAAGAGGAAGTTAAGCATACAAGAGAAGCTTTGAAACTTAATAAGTAACCGGGTAAATTAATCAAGAAATATGCAGGATTATGCAAGCTTTGTTGGTTAAAGGATCAATCCTGTGGAACAACCCATTAAACAAAACAGTTTATCTAATACCCTTGTCTACGGTGATTGTCAGGTCAAACACGTAGGTCGAAGTAGTGAAGGGGGTCAGTCAGTCAGTCAGTTAGACTAGTGGAGCATAAAAACCTAGCAGCAAAATCTAGATTAGTTGACCCTGATAGAATAATAAATCTGGAGAATAGTTCAGCCGGAGATAACACTCACTAAATGCAACTATACACAGACACACACAGACACACACACCATACAATAGGATGGGTGGGATAACATGACAGTTTGTTTTAAAATCGAATGTCATAGGGTGGAGGGAGGGATAGATTGATAACTGACTGAGGTTTTATTTATCAAATCAACTGCAGACATGTGTAATGGGATTAACTCAGCACCTGTCCAGCCGGACATCTGGAAAATTCTACTACCACAACTACGACGACGAATAGGAGAAAATAAAGAAGACTATAAAATTCATGTTTTGCCGTTGTGTAATTATAACTGATGACATGAATATGAAGAGTAATAAATTGTATTCGAAAACTTGTCATCCAGTATGTAATAATACTGTTTCCCATTGTCTGTGATATACCCATCTAATAAACAAATCCATATGGGAATTGATTTGAGAAACTTCGGTTGAAATATCTTCTAGATTTTACAAATTTAACATTTTAATTCATTCATATTACTTGACTTTTCTCAAGTCAGTTCTTCCATATGGATCAGAATGAATGAAATCAATCGTGATAATCAACTGAAACTTTAAAGGTTTTTCCGATGTCTGCTGTTGAATTAAAGAGGAATAAACTATCATTATCATTATTATTATTATTATTGTTCTCTCTGGTTCCGTGTGGAACAAAAGGCGTCAACATCCCATCTCAATTTTTTCCTATTCTCTGCTGTCCTCTACAGGAGCTGGCCTCACGATTACCCAATAGTCTCTTATCTGTTACACATATAACCTCCTTCAAGTCACTCTCAGACCTATGTCCAGGTTGTCGTTTCCCACAGGAGTTTTACTGCAGAATTTATCTGGCGGGCGATGTCACCCAACGGTCTCCTCAATGCGTGTCCAATCCATTCATCTCCGTTTCCTACTGGATATCTTTTGAAAAAGAAATTCTTGATAGGTTAGTTCCCTGAGGTTCTTGTTATGGATTCTCTCTAGTCGATCTACTGGCCATTTTATCTTCAGTACAAAGCCAGACAGAGAAGGGGGCATTTGCTGATTAAATTCTGTATTAGACTGTTACAAACGCTTTTCGTCAAGCGATGGCAAAGTTTCTGACCCACATCGAAGAATTGACTGATTTGACATTGGTATTGAAAATCTTAATGTTGTTCTGTATGCTGAGTGAGTACAGAAGGTCTCTGAATTGATTTCAGAGTGATGACGATTCATCTTGTCATTCCGATCCCGAGTGATTTTGACATCTTCTTCTGTGCTGTACGCCTGTAGTTGAAAGATGCTGCCTGGTGAGATAAGTGGAGAAAGTAACCTCCCTAGGATCTGTCAAACGTACTCTTGTTTTTTCGCTCCCCACAGACAATCTGTGGTATGATCCAGTTCACCACAATTAGAAATTTTATCGTTGCCGATAGAATGCAGCCAACCTTGTCTTACTCTGGTATTCACTTCAAACACCTCACCGAGTTTTCCAATGTGAACTATTTGACAATTGACACTGTCATATAACTGCTGAATAAGGCTGATAAAGATTCGGGGCACTGCACTCTAGAGGGTTGAAGTAATTTCCAAATAAACAAACCATTCCTGTTAGTTAATCGGCCATTTGCGTAGATACTTCAAAGATAAATTTTTTCAAATTCGAACTTGACAGCTGGTGGTTATCCATAGGATCTTCTTTGAATGCAACTATCTAGATTGGATCTTTCATTGTATCAGACTATGAGACATACTTAAATTCATTAAGGGTTGATGACATCAACCGAATATGTCTCAGCTGCGGAGAGAATCCCACTTGGCATCCAGCATGGTAGTCCCTGCTGGTCACAACTGCTCACTAGATCTTAAAATAACTTCATCCTGTTGTAAGTTACTAGTAAGTACCACTATACTGAATAGTGATCAAATATTGATTATTAAGAGATTTGATTGTGATACGAGGTTTGATTGTCAACTTACTTCTTCTTGAAAATCACTGAATACCAAGGAGTACTGGACAGTTGTTTGCTCCGTGCTAGTTTGGAACTCATCAACAGCAGGCACCCATTACAAGTGTTTGAACCCACGGCCTACTGGTTACAAGGCGAGCTTGTAGACCATTAAGCCACTCGGACCTGATCCAATGGCCAGCCCATGAATTTTAACTTCTTCCAATTCATGATATAGCGCTTCCACTAACCAATGTCTTCAGCGAGTATTTGTCCTCACTCCGACCTACTGCACCCTACCGGTCACGAATTCCCACTACAGCCCTCAAGTAACTACCTACCTGAATAGGGCCAGTCACTAGTGAGCGCCTCGTTGATATTGATTTATTTCTCTACCATAGTAACTCGTTTTTTACCCCTCAATTGAGATGTCATGTCATCTTTTATTAGTTGTCAGTGTTGATTATCTGTCCACTCTTACACAATTACGTCATCATTTGTCTAGGTGTCATGTTTCATATGTTTGATATCTAACTAACTCAATGAGCTTAACTCATGCGTCGTTTGGTTACCAACAATTTTCGAGTGTGGATTACATAATCTTATGATTTGCGTTAATCAATATCTCTTTGTTACTAACCTTGGCTATCCATACTCTCAGTTTGATTTGAGAAATATTAATATATGTTTAAATCTTGGGCACTGCGGTAGTGTATTATTATTATTGTAAGATCAATTCTATTCCCATCCTTGAATCAAGTCAACCTGTCACGGATCAGCCTAGCGTTTTTGCAACCCAATTATCCATGCCTAACGTGTCTATCCCTGCTTGTTTAATGAACTGTGTATATGTGTTTTTACCGCGATCCGTTTAGTCAGACAGTTGAACTCATGGCCCAATCAGAGTATTTTGTGAACTGTTATTTTTGCTGACCCATGTCTAACTTTGTACTATTCTGTCGAGTTTATCTTATTTATTGATTTTCATCTGTATTTTCCTACGTGGTTAAGTAGCCAATTAAATTCTATCTTTGTGCCTATGCTCGGTCTATCTCTCTTAAACGCTCTCTGTTTTATGCCATGCCTTATTTGGATTCATTCTTCTACTGACTGCTTACCTGAACGGTCGTGTCTGGTTCCGGCTAGTTCGCAATTTTGGCTTTAACGTTATTCCGCTCTGATAGCGGTACCTTGCTTTCTGTTAAGCGTTGTGCTTTGTACTCTTGAAACCGTTAAGGTTTGTTGTATATATAATTATTGATTTGTTTATTAATAGTACCGTAGAAACAGTGACCGGCTTCTTGTTTGTTCTGGACCGGGATAGCCTTTATCTACGCGTGACTTAATTTCAAGCGATATTGCGCTTACAATTATTATATCCTTTAATTCCTAGAGGAACATAGGGCTCCAGCTGTGAATCTCCATTGCCTTCGGTTTTCTGACGACTTTTTCAGCCCACTCCAAGTCTGCCCACACGCTTTCATCTCCTCCTCACATGACCTCCTCCATGTCACGCCACGCTGGCACTGACAACCAACTCACCGATTCCCTTTCGGGTTCCACTGGAGAAATGGCTTGTCTAGTGATGTCACTTGATGGTTTGTTTCCTCAGAGTTTGGCCAGCCAATCCATCTCCATTTCTTCTGCTTATTTGTGCCATAATCGGTTCCCGCTGTGTTGGTTCGCTCATTGCCAGAGATCCCTCACTGTTGATGATCTTTCCTGGCCGGCCATCTGATCTTGAGCGAAGTGGTGAGCGAAGACAGCAGTTGATGAGGGTCTGTAGTTTGTTTGAGGTGTTCTTTATGATGCGCAGTGCAAGTCTCTGGTCCACATAGTGAGTATCATTGACTTTACATTGGAGTTGAAAATCCGGATCTTATTTTCATTTTCATCCTGAGTAGACGCGCTAGCATCATTTAAAATAATTAACAGACAAAACAATTCAAGTCTTCTTCGGTTACCTGAGGGTGTCGCAATAAACCATGCTGTCCAAAAGGAATCCGTCGTTGAACTCGTTGCTTCAGGTGACTCATCTCTTAATAACACTTGGTTTTCTAACTTCATTAACTTATCGTTTCAACGCCACCCCCCCCGCCTCGCCTCGTTTCTTCTTTTGTTTAACTTTCATAAGAGACAATTTTTCTTGACCTTATGAGTTCTACTCACCGTATTACATCTGTAACACACACAGACCACAGCCACAATTGACGAAGGAAGAAGACAAAGAAGGCGAGGAAGAGACGTTTATTCTAAACAAGCCAGGCTTGAATTAACCGGGGTACAAGCTAATTATCATCACTTATAACAAGTTTAGATAAACGGTTTTCCTCCTGTTCCAGTAAGGCCACGTCAGCACCTCTTTCTGAAAAAGAAGAAAAA
Source organism: Trichobilharzia regenti (assembly GCA_944472135.2). Lineage (NCBI taxonomy): Eukaryota > Metazoa > Platyhelminthes > Trematoda > Strigeidida > Schistosomatidae > Trichobilharzia > Trichobilharzia regenti. The sequence goes on along the minus strand of OX235262.1, from coordinate 5,011,949 downwards.
GAAATTTATTTAGTGACATTATGGTGGTTTCTATTTCATTACATCGCCTCCTCCCTTCTGGAGGCACTGTTATCAGTGCCTGGCGGTGGTATGGGGTATGCACTGCCCCCATCGTTTGTTACCTTGACGTAGCTTGTGGCGGGCGGCGGTTGCGAGGGTGGCGACGGTTCCTTGACGGCTTCTGGGTGATGTGGTTTCAGCTGGTTATAATGCGCTGAGATAAGCTTATCTTGAGGTCGTCGCAGATTTCGCAGGACATACGTTGTGGGGGGTCAGTGCTGTACGATCTCGTAGGGTCCTTGCCACGGAGCGTAGAGTTTAGGACACGAACCGGCAGGGACGGATGGTCGATGAAACCAGACATAGTCACCAGGCGAATCGGTCATAAGTATTCTTCTGGTGTTCTGACGAAGACTGCAGATGACGACGCTCCAGGTTGTAGACTATCTCCAGGTGGTGGTGAAGATATCGGACATAAGGGATGCAGTCGATTTTCTCATACGGTAGCAGCGGTGTTTGGATCGCAACTGGGAGGTGGAGTTCATGCCCGAACAACAGCAAAGCTGGGGAGAAACCCATGGATGAATGCACCCAAGAGCGATACGCTAGCAAACACTGAGGTAGGACATCGTCCCAGGTGTTCTATGGTGCGTCGTACAAGAAGGCACGGATGAGATTCTTAATAGTTCTGTTAGTGCGTTCGACGAGTCCATTATCCTGTGGGTGGTATGGCGTAGTATGGGTCTTCCGGATACCAGATGTGAGCAAGAAGATGACTCTCGAATGCAGCGCCCTGGTCCGAGTGTAGATAAACAGGGGCACCGAAGCAGGATACCCAGTTGTCTATGAACGTGCGGCCAATCGTCAAGTCATCTTGTTGTTTCGAGGGGACGGCTTCGCACCACTTTGTGAAGTAATCGACCATAACGAGTATGTATCGATTACCGCTTCTCGACGTTGTTATTGGCCGCATAACACATCATCCTCTTTGCATCACCTCTTCTCTTATCTAACTATGTAATTATTGCTAATTGTTTGTTACCACCCTAACAATAAACTTGTCAATTAATTCTCTAGAAACATTTTTATATTTACTTACACTTCAGTTACCCTGTCGTCCTGAAGTTTTACCATGACATTTATAATATGTTTTTACGAGTTTAACCACAGATTGATATCAGTTAGACAGCCAGTGAAAACCTGTAGGGAATACTGGACAACTGTTGCGTCAGCCTAGTTTAGAAATCATTGGTAGTACACACGCACCACAGGGAATTCTAACCCAGGAGCTTCCGGTTACAAGGCAAGCAAACTCGCATACCTAGTCAACCCCTGACATGTAGCCCAATTTTAATGGCCAGACCAAAAATTCTAACTTCTACCGATTCGAGATGCAACCAATGTGTCATCGGTGGGATATCCATCCTCACACGTGACATCTGAATGGATGTCACTTGTCACGACTTCTCACTAGAACTCCAGAAAACTCCATCCTGTAGGAAGTCACTCACTAGTGAGCATCAGATTAATTTTCTGTAGTTTGGTTTGTAAGGGTTAGTTTTGCTTTTACGAGTTGATCACGGATTGATTGATATCAGTTAGAGAACAATAAAAAACTCATATCAATCCGTGATCAACTCGTAAAAACAAAACTAACCTTTACAAACCAAACTATAGAAAATTATCATTATTAATAACTAACTAACTAACTAACTAACTCACTGAGAATATTGATTAATTTAAATTCGGATTTTATTGATCAATTAAGATTTTTTGGATACATGCACTCGGATTAGTACTGGAGTTATTGATTTAACTTTTATCTAGGGTAGGATGACTGAAATGTAGACTTGTTAATGAGTCATATATCTATATATAAGGGGAAAGGATAGATTAGAATTGTGAGATAACTCATACACCCGTTTGTAAACTTTACTCTTATAAAAAAAACCAGACAGGCTACCTAAGTGCAAATTTGAGTGCATGTGTGTGTGTGTGAGTGCGTGAGAAAAATTCCTCTAATCTTTTGCTTAAATTATTTACTACTAATTGTTTGGGATGAGTAGTATTGTATACCACTCATACTAACCAATATTGCCTGTTAACTAGATCAGCCATTTCGCTAGTTTAGGACCAAGCTCATCCATCATTCGGCCTAGTCGAACCTAGTCTAACTCAGCTCAGGCAGCTGAATCACTTCCAACTATCACTCGATTTATGGTTGGTTACTTGGAAGAACTGTTCATACTATAAATCAGATTCATAATTTTTGCAATCTACACACAGTTCGAGTGATGAAATTTCCCCGGAGTTTCCATTGGAAACCAAGTCAATCCAGTTTTAAGATCACATTGATATGGTTGGTTAGCTAGCATACTACTGTTGGATATGGGTGGCAATCAGTAGTATGTGGGTTTATGCAGATATGATTGGTTTCTTGACTACCATTTATAGTATTCACAGATTAGGATGATCTGAATAATGTTGATCTCCGATGCAGGCAACGGTGAAATCTCACCACATGAACTGTGTAGACTAAGAATTGTAAATTCTACCGTCTAAACTTCTTGAATTTATTTAACTCATGGTAGTAGTTGGTAGTAGATTCCATAGTGCATATGTTTCGTCCTATTTTGGACTCCTCGGCTGTTTATGTATAACTGTGTCTTAGTGAGACTCGAACCTAGCCAGTAATACGGCTCAAGTGACACCAGATTGTCGGGCTCATAACCTGTTCCACTTCTAGCCACCATCATCTATCTATCGGCTGCTACTGCTGATGATGATGACGAGCCCAATTAGAATGTGAAAACGCCTACCCAGTATTCCCTAGTTTTCTCGTCTTCTCTAACTGATGTCATTTAAGTGATGGAACATGTAATCACACAAATGAAATCTCTTCAAATCAACCCTTGAAAATTTGATTACTTTTAAACCATTTTTGTCATATTGACAGGGGAAATAAACAAACACAGGTGTACTGATTATCACAATAACAATAATATGATAATATTCAAAAGTTCCTTGGTAAGGGTTTGATTTGTTTCAGGTGTGACCTTGGGTCGTTAAAAGATAGAGAAACAATGAACCACCACCAGCAGAGGAGCATTGATAACTGTTTCGTCAGCCTAGATTGTGACTAATTGGCACAACGCACCCACTAACAAGGTATTAACCCATCCCTCCCCTTCTGGATATTCCGGTTACAAGGCAAGCTCGAAGACTATTCATTGACCACTGAGATCCAACTCAATGTCTAGCCCATGCATTCTAACTTCTACCAATTCTAATCAATTTTAATCCATAGTCAAACATTAATCAAAATCAAATCCCTACATACTAACTAACTAACTAACTAACTAACTAACTAACTAACTAACTAACTAACTAACTAACTAACTAACTAACTAACTAACTAACTAACTAACTAACTAACTAACTAACTAACTAACTAACTAACTAACTAACTAACTAACTAACTAACTAACTAACTAACTAACTAACTAACTAACTAACTAACTAACTAACTAACTAACTAACTAACTAACTAACTAACTAACTAACTAACTAACTAACTAACTAACTAACTAACTAACTAACTAACTAACTAACTAACTAACTAACTAACTAACTAACTAACTAACTAACTAACTAACTAACTAACTAACTAACTAACTAACTAACTAACTAACTAACTAACTAACTAACTAACTAACTAACTAACTAACTAACTAACTAACTAACTAACTAACTAACTAACTAACTAACTAACTAACTAACTAACTAACTAACTAACTAACTAACTAACTAACTAACTAACTAACTAACTAACTAACTAACTAACTAACTAACTAACTAACTAACTAACTAACTAACTAACTAACTAACTAACTAACTAACTAACTAACTAACTAACTAACTAACTAACTAACTAACTAACTAACTAACTAACTAACTAACTAACTAACTAACTAACTAACTAACTAACTAACTAACTAACTAACTAACTAACTAACTAACTAACTAACTAACTAACTAACTAACTAACTAACTAACTAACTAACTAACTAACTAACTAACTAACTAACTAACTAACTAACTAACTAACTAACTAACTAACTAACTAACTAACTAACTAACTAACTAACTAACTAACTAACTAACTAACTAACTAACTAACTAACTAACTAACTAACTAACTAACTAACTAACTAACTAACTAACTAACTAACTAACTAACTAACTAACTAACTAACTAACTAACTAACTAACTAACTAACTAACTAACTAACTAACTAACTAACTAACTAACTAACTAACTAACTAACTAACTAACTAACTAACTAACTAACTAACTAACTAACTAACTAACTAACTAACTAACTAACTAACTAACTAACTAACTAACTAACTAACTAACTAACTAACTAACTAACTAACTAACTAACTAACTAACTAACTAACTAACTAACTAACTAACTAACTAACTAACTAACTAACTAACTAACTAACTAACTAACTAACTAACTAACTAACTAACTAACTAACTAACTAACCTGTGACTAGCTAACTAACTAACTAACTAACTAACTAACTAACTAACTAACTAACTAACTAACTAACTAACTAACTAACTAACTAACTAACTAACTAACTAACTAACTAACTAACTAACTAACTAACTAACTAACTAACTAACTAACCTGTGACTAGCTAACTAACTAACTAACTAACTAACTAACTAACTAACTAACTAACTAACCTGTGACTAGCTAACTAACTAACTAACTAACTAACTAACTAACTAACTAACTAACTAACTAACTAACTAACTAACTAACTAACTAACTAACTAACTAACTAACTAACTAACTAACTAACTAACTAACTAACTAACTAACTAACTAACTAACTAACTAACTAACTAACTAACTAACTAACTAACTAACTAACTAACTAACTAACTAACTAACTAACTAACTAACTAACTAACTAACTAACTAACTAACTAACTAACTAACTAACTAACTAACTAACTAACTAACTAACTAACTAACTAACTAACTAACTAACTAACTAACTAACTAACTAACTAACTAACTAACTAACTAACTAACTAACTAACTAACTAACTAACTAACTAACTAACTAACTAACTAACTAACTAACTAACTAACTAACTAACTAACTAACTAACTAACTAACTAACTAACTAACTAACTAACTAACTAACTAACTAACTAACTAACTAACTAACTAACTAACTAACTAACTAACTAACTAACTAACTAACTAACTAACTAACTAACTAACTAACTAACTAACTAACTAACTAACTAACTAACTAACTAACTAACTAACTAACTAACTAACTAACTAACTAACTAACTAACTAACTAACTAACTAACTAACTAACTAACTAACTAACTAACTAACTAACTAACTAACTAACTAACTAACTAACTAACTAACTAACTAACTAACTAACTAACTAACTAACTAACTAACTAACTAACTAACTAACTAACTAACTAACTAACTAACTAACTAACTAACTAACTAACTAACTAACTAACTAACTAACTAACTAACTAACTAACTAACTAACTAACTAACTAACTAACTAACTAACTAACTAACTAACTAACTAACTAACTAACTAACTAACTAACTAACTAACTAAAATGCTCGGTAGTCATTGCCTACAAAATGAAGTTGACTGGAGCATTTCTACTTTTGAGAATTATTGACCAGTGGGGTCCACTAGATGGTCGGCAGTGAGGACAAATACTCACCACCACCGCCAACACGGACGACGCTGTTTGATGGTGGATGTCACAGTAAAATCACGAATTGATAGAAATTAGAATTCATGCGCTGACCACTGAGTCGCATCTCAGAGTTTGAATAGTCTCTCTGTTTTCAACATAGAACATTGCACCGATGCGTGGTAGCTCACGTTGCCATACTCTATGTAGCGCACAAAGCAAGAGAAGAATGTAAAATGAAGCGCAAAATGGAGACAGTAAATAGACATATGAAACAAAAAAGAATAGCAATAACGAAGAACAATACAGTTTCATTGGGTATTATGAGTCACGACGGGTGGATGCATGTGCACCAGCCATTGAGAACGAGGATCTCGAGCCATATCACCAATTGTCTCCAGCCGTCACTGGTGTTTACCGTCCCAAGGAGCCCAACCAGGAGATCTGCATCTTCCTACGTGTCTGGCTTAAACTAACTGTTGTGGATTTCATTGACTGATGAAGCCATGTTTTGGTTTGACCACCACTAGCTGGCTCTTTTCCATGCTGATGAATCCTATGTTAGCTAACATTGCTCGTCGAGGGAGGCGATGGCTAGGCTAGCATGCGTAACACATATCCTAACCATCTCAGTCGATGTAACTTCACAGCCTAGTCTATTGTTTCCCCTCCCTCCTTGCCTAGCACTCGATCAATGCCTATTCTGATTATTGCTCACCGTATTATACCACTTCACACGGGAGATACAGCATAGGCACCTGCGATCAAATACAGCTAGGATTTCCATGTCTTCCACTCTCAGTGGCCAAGTCTCACTGACAGCTATAAAGAAGGACGGAGCGGACTCCTGAGTAGTACACACACCCTTTGGTCGATAGCTGGAAAGGCGGTGGGTCAACCAGCTTGACTTGTAACTGGAAGTTCCTGGCTTCAAACGAAAAAGCCTAAGTTAACAAGCCACAGCTACATTCGACTGAGAAGTTCCTAATTAGACGAAATCATCATCATTTATTCCATTGCTAGCCAGCATCAACTATCTATCGGCTGCTACTGCTGATGATGATGACGAGCCCAATTAGAATGTGAAAACGCCTGCCCAGTATTCCCTAGTTTTCTCATCTTCTCTAACTGATGTCATTTAAGTGATGGAACATGTGATCACACTAATGAAATCTCTTCAAATCAACCCTTGAAAATTTGATTACTTTTAAACCATTTTTGTCATATTGACAGGGGAAATAAACAAACACTGGCGTAACCTATTTGGGCGACACATTTCGAACAATCTGATCACACATACAAACTTGTCATAGGAATGTGTATACATGAAATTAATAAAGAGTTAAGAGGTGAGAAAATAGACTTAAGTAAACTTAAAAGGACATACTGACGGTCAAAATAACAATGAAGATCATTAAACCAAATAACAGAGGTAATAATACATCTACCATACCCCGACTGGTATCAAAACAAAGTTTATCAAGGAAGGTTGTTTGATGTGATGATGACGAATTGTTGCTTTGACCGCATAAAGGTGGTTTAAACTTTTTTAATTGCTAGCTAGAGCTTGTATACACTTTAGGATACGTCCTTCCAAAACACGTTTTATAGATAGGTTTAAAAGATGTATTAACGTCAGTTTTATGTCCTGTTTCTATAATATGTTTTGTAATAGAGGAACTAGGTGATCGTATGTTCTCACTATTAATGCGTTTTGGGGATGTTCCACTGACGACATTGGTTGGGGTCGTGGTAAATCACGAATTGGAAGAGGTTAGAATTCATGAGCTGGCCATTGAATCAAGTCCAAGTGGCTGAATGGTATACGAGCTTGCTTTGTAATTGGAAGGTCCTCGGCTCGAAATCACTGTGGTGGGTGAGTACTGACGATGTTTCCCAAACTAGGATGAAACAGCAGCTGTCCAGTACTCCTTGGTTTTCAATGTTTCTCTGACTGATATCAATCCGTGATCAACTCGGAAAAACAAAAGTAACGTTATATTTATTTCTGGAGCCATTTAGGACTATGCTCTAAAGCCAACGCTAACTTGTAGAGATCGATATGTCCTCCCTATTTATGTTTCAATCGTGTAGTGTATTTGTGCAATACATTTCGAACTATGTTTATACATCTTTTAAACCTATCTATAAAACGTGTTTTGGAGGACGTATCCTAAAGTGTATACAAGCCCTAGCTAGCAATTAAAAAAGTTTAAACCACCTTTATGCGGTCAAAGCAACAATTCGTCATCATCACATCAAACAACCTTCCTTGATAAACTTTGTTTTGATACCAGTCAGGGTATGGTAGATGTATTATTACCTCTGTTATTTGGTTTAATGATCTTCATTGTTATTTTGACCTTCAATATGGCGGACTTTTAACTTGACCTAAGTAGTCTATTTTCTCACTTCGTAACTCTTTATTAATTTCATATTTGTTCGTATGACAAGTTTGTATGTGTGATCAGATTGTTCGAAATGTGTTGTGCGTGGAAATACATTATACGATTCAGACATAGGTTGCATAGGTTGCAACAATTTAGAACTTGACCTGACAATTCAAGGCCATGCACTCTTACGACTGGAATCTATATTAGATCTAGGACTGAAATACTCACATGACTTATCATTCTCTTAACATATCTCCAAACAAGTCTTAAAGTCACGCAGACTTATCGGCTTTCTACTCAGGAACTTCTACAGAAATGAGTCCAGAATTCTGTTGTACAAGGTTTGTGTGCGTCCTTTATTTGATTACTGTTCATTCATGTATAGTAGTATACGCATAGAGGACAAATTGAAAGTCGAGGGAGTGCAGAGGTACTTCACGTCAAAATTACTCGGAACCGAAAATGGTGCGAACAACTCCACTAGATGTGATACCCTAGGACTAGAAACACTATGGCTAAGACGCCTGAGACTAAACTTAACACTTTACTATAAGCTTCTAAACCACTTAGTTTTTACCTCTACTAATGGCACTCGACTTTCAGATGACAATGACTACAAACTAAGACACACTAACGGGTACAGTAGCTATCGAACAATGTAAAACAGTTACTAGGCAAAAGTTTTACTTGATTAGGTATACACAGATATGGAATAAACTGCCAATGGAAATGCGTCAAGCAGGTACATTGGCCTCATTCAAAAAAAGTGCTTAACGACAAACTACAAGAGTTTGCAAACGATAGTAGTCCTAGTTCCTATCTGACAGCCTCCGAAATTATAGGTCCATTTAATGTATAAGCTTAAATACTACACCTGTTGTTTTTGCCTATATTTATAATTTTGGATAAATTATTAACGATTAAGATACTTACCCTCAAATAGACAAAAAAGTTTCGTTTGTAAAACTTCTACCCAACACAATAAGTGGAATAAAATGGACATAAACCGACAACATGAAAAAGGTACAACTCACCACAACATCACATGGACAGATGTACGTCTAAAGCTTATGTACTTTACTCCCAACAATGACATTGCAGATCAAATGAGATAAACATATCACTGATTTCAAAATAACACATCAATGAACTATAATTCAAGGATTCTGCACACAACAAAATTATGTATGAAAATTGACTTCAAGCTTTATATTTTCCCCAGGCACTTATAACTCATCCACCAAAGACCTGGTTTTTTTTGTTAATGCGAAGACAATACTTCTGTATTTCCTGAGGTGTTGCACTCACTGACAATCTAGCGGATTTTTCCAACTATGCACCGAAATGATTGTACAGAAGTGAAAAGGATGTTTTATACTATGGTGGGATTAACATTTATCAAGTGTATGTATAATCTCCAGCGTACATGTAAATCATATTTTGCTATCGATTGTAGAATGTTGACTGAATAATATGGTCCTATTTCTGTAACAATTTAATGATGCCTGTAAATTGGCCTCCCTCATGTACTGTACTATGAGAATAAATTTATTTACTTATATATTTAAAATTACGTCTTCTTATTGCTTTGTTTAAATTCACAAAGGGAACTAATTATCTCAAAAACACAGAAAGGGAAACTTAAAACAATTATTCTCCTTTATGTATTTGTGTTATGTACTCGTCGCTAAAATATTGTAATGGACTGGTCGAGAAACTAATAGTCCTGACGCAAGAAGGCGGAAATCAGAAGATCACTAGGTTTGCGATGATACTTCTATTTTCCAAACACAAGGAGAAGCAATAAGTGGTATCACACCAAAGTAAGTAAGTGTAAGTCAGTCACACAAATTGTGAGAGCGAAATATATATGACAAGGGTGTGAACAATCATTAGACAGTCTTAACATGAATGGCTAATTATAATCAAGTATCGATCCATATATACATAGCGAAATATAGCAGACATGTCAACAACCACCATATATGGATATATGTCACCAAGCAACGGACTGTCAACAAACACACATATTATATATAATATAAGGAGAATATACGTTGTTAAAGGAGACCAGTTCATCAAAGTGAAATGATCACAGACTAAGCGAGCAACCAGAAAGAGAGACCAACATACACACACATAAATATATATATATATATATATATATATATATATATATATATATATATATATATATATGGATACATATCAATTTGAATAAAGAACAAGAACTGCAGTATACAATTGGTGGATGGTGGCTAGCAGTGGAATCCAGGATGCGCATTTCGTCCTATTTGGGACTCGTCAGCTGGATGTACCTGCATTTCTCAGTGAGTGATGATTTTCCCACCGAGAACTGCAGTAGTTTGTCAAGAACCAGGTGGTACCATCATTTATCTCCTTGGCTTTTCATTATCCGTTTACAACACAAAGAGATTATTTAGTTTATGCACAGAAACAATTTTAACATACATATCCAGAGAGTTTAATTTTAAATAAAGAAAATCAATATGTGCACACACTGGTAATAATAATAATAATAATAGAATTTAATTGGTGGATAGTGACAAGCAGTGGAATTCAGGATAACGTGCGTTTCGTCCTATTTGAGACTCGTCATCCGGATGTACCTGCATTTCCCAGTGGATGGGTGATGATGTTTCCAACACTGAGGCTTGAACCCAGTGGTCATAGTTCCAATCGCCAAAGCGCGTTATCCACTAGACTACTTGGGCCACGAGAACTGGCCACCTCTTGTGAAACGAGTCATATTAATTATTCAATTGAATTTTAGATTTTCCTGTCGATTCCATTATGGGTAAATTTTTGTTTTGATAAAGTCTCACATATCATATCAAGGTGATATGATTATGAGCAATAAATTGTTCTCGAAACGGGGTCATCAGTAAACATTACTGTATAACACTGTGAGACTTTATCAAAACAAAAATTTACCCATAATGGTATTATACTCTACCACAGTGCACAAGTTTCCTGTCGATTGACTGAACCGAAGTGCTCGGTCTCAGGTTGATATGTTGGCTTCTAAAATTCAATTAATTAATTAGTTAACATGACCCGTTGCACAAGAGGTGGCCAGTTCCCTTGGCTCAAGTGGATAACACTTTGTCGTTTGAAACTATGGGCACTGGCTTCGAGCCTCAGTGTTGCGAACATCATCATTCACTGTGGGATGCAGGTAAATCCAGTCGACGAGTCCCAATTGTGACGAAATGCTCATCCTTATGGACTCCACTGTGCTAGTCACCATCCGTCAGTTAAATTCTAATTACATGCCTAGACATGGTCGAAGCATCTGCACAAGAAGCCGACAGACATGTCAACGTGAGACCGAGCACTTCGGTCCAATCAGTTGGCGGTAAAATCTAAAATTCAATTAAATAAAAAAATAATAATTACTTTGTTTCGAACAATAATCATACAGACTGGAATTTTTATCCTTGAAGATGACATAATCAGCTGAAAGAGAGAAATGAAGACATCCATTTACACAAGGTTAAAAGAAGACTGATAACTACCTCCTTCTGAAATCAGGTTTCAAGTGTTTGATACCAACCGTTTTTGGAGGTCTTGATAATTTTTAAGGCGTTTCTTGATGTCTACCTAATGTCTACCAGTATTGATGAGATGTGCCTGTTGATGGACTGTTGAAAGCGTTTCTTCCCTTGAGAGATGTTCCCCCTTCTTTCTGTTCTTCCAATGTAACTGCTCCCGCAGATACACGTAAGTTTGTATGAACATTTAGAGTTAACATGAGAAGGATATCTATCGATTTTTGATTGAACCAAACAGCATGTTGTCCAACAGACGGGAACTAGGCTCTGGCCAGTGACGAACTCAGTCTCCTGTTGACTATTGCTGTAATGTTTTCACCTTTAAAACAGTTAGGCTTTTTGATTGGACACTAGTAACTAGTTTGACGTGTCTAGTCCTTTCTTTGGTACAGACTGAATTCCATCAGTCAGTCAGTCAGTCAGTCAGTCAGTCAGTCAGTCAGTCAGTCAGTCAGTCAGTCAGTCAGTCAGTCAGTCAGTCAGTCAGGTTTGCAATGTGGCTACCATTCCACTAGGTAGCTCGCCATCATATTGCACATTGATTTGATGATATTAGCTGGTTGGAGGGAACTGGCCACAAGGAGCCAAGCCAGCTGACCTATGTTTCGTGCCATTTGGCACTCATCATCAAGGCGTATCTGCAACCCTGAAGGAACTCATATCTCTTCTTCTGAGATTCGAACCCGCGTCACCCAGTGCTGCCTGCAGTCAGACAGGCTTTTTTCACACTGTGATTTGTTTGATATTTGAGCCTTCACGTCTTCCACATTTGTCAATGAATCTTTGAGGATAACTGTTGTTTTTCAACATCTTTTCGAGAATCAGAAATTACTCATCTAATTTCTCTGCAGAGCCTATTCTCCTTGTTATATATTACAGAGTTTTGACTAGTGCTTGTTTATAGCTATTTGCACAAAAACTACCAAAATGTAAATATTGCCTATTCCATATAGGCTTTTGGTAATTTGACGTCTGAAGACTAGCATCTTCAAGGAGTTCCCGGATAATGTACAAGAAATGAAGCTTTCCATCATTTTCATGTTTCATAAGTGTATGTGCATCGTTGAATAATCTGAATAGGTAGGAAACATGACACTTCCATTGCCGCACAAAAATAAGAAATTGTTTCTCTGATTGCAGACCACAACTTTGGTCTCCCTCAATGTTGCACATGACTATATCTGCTAGGACAAGGGTAAGTGGACTTCTCATAGCTATATCATTTATTTGACGGTAAAGAGTGTTGTTCAACTGGGATTGTAAATCTATGGTACACATGGTACCGTATTATTCTACACAAACTGCTGTACTTGCTTTATTCGAACACAGGTGTACCAGTTATGATAATAATTAACAAATAACGAAGTAAATAACTGGTACTTTTATAATTATTGTTGTTCCGTTGGATTCCAAGTGGAACATACAGCTTCAAGAACGCATTTCCACTTCGTTGTATTCACTGTTGTCCCCTTCAGATGGCCAACCATATGATTGACCATAATCTCTCATCTCATACTCCTACTCGCCACACCATCTCCTCCATGTCACTCCCCCACCGACAACCTACTCTTCGCTTCCCCATTCGGATTCCATTCGAGTGATGGCCTGCATTGAGCGCGATGTCATTAGATTGCCTCCTCAGTGTATGCTCAATCCATCCGTCTCCATTTTCTCCTACATATTTATACTTGTTGAACAATCAGATCTCCGTTGGTTGGTTCCAAGCCAGCCAGACACAGTCTCTTCTTGGTAATTCTGTCTCGCTGGCCGGGTAGACAGCCGATTGGCTATTCAATCTTCAGTATTCTGCCAGCTATCCAATGTGGCAGCTGTTGATAGAAAAGTCTGTGGTAGCGTGTTGGCAATGTTTTTCGTGACGCACTGGCCAAGTTGAAGGACTTGTACTTGACCTCACTTCCAGCAGTGCTCAGACATGAAGGGAATCAAATCCCCAGAAACCAATTCTTGAAAATTAATCTGATGCGCCCTAGTGACTGGTTACAGGCCAAAATTACCTGCAATGGGGTCAATCCAATCGAGAGTGAGGATTCAGTCCCACCGATGACATTGGCTGGTGATAGTCCCACTAAAGATTTCTCAAAATGATATAAGTTAAAATGTATGCACTGGCCATGAAGTCGATCCCAGTGGCTGAATAGTCTACAAGCTTGCCTTGTAAAGAGAGAGAGTCCTGGTTTCGAATTCCACTGGGTGCATACCGATGATGGGCCCCAAACTAGTAGGATGAAACAGCTGTTTAGTACTCCAGTGCTGTTTTTCACTGGTTCTCTAACTCATATCAATCCGTGGTCTGACTTGAATGAATCGTCGAGAAAAAGATTTTCTTCTCTGGTTACGTCAGTATCACAATCTTTGCAAAACCCCACCTACAAATAACATCAAATATCACGTTTAAAAAGGAAAACACTTCACTAAACATATTTTATTCATGATTATTATTTCCTTTAATTCCTACAGGATCATAGGACTTCAGCTGCACATATCCATTGCGTTCGGTTCTCCGCTAAAGTATTCACCTGTCTCCAAGTCTGCCCACATGCTTTCAACTACTCCTCACATGACCCCTTCAAAGTCACCCTCGAACTGACGACCAACTCGCCGCTTCCCTTTTGGATTCCACTCGAGCAATGGCTTGTCGAGTAATGTCACCTGATAGATTGTTTTCTCAGAGTATGGCCAGCAAATCCATCTCCATTTCTTCCTGCCTATTTGTTTCACAATCGGTTCCTGTTGGGTTGGTTCGCTCATTGCCAGAGATCCCTCACTGTTGCTGATCTTTCCTGGCCGGTGATCTGATCTTGAGAGTGGTGAGCGAAGACAACTGTTGATGAAGGTCTGTAATTTGTTTGAGGTGCTATATATGACGCGCAGTGCAAGTCTCTGATCCGTATAGAGAGTAGCACTGACTGACTTCACATTGGAGTTGAAAATACGGATCTTATTTTCTGTGATGAGGAGTGCTGTTGACCTCCACACAGACTTGAGAGTAATGAAAGCTTGTCTTGCTTTTCCGATTCTGGCTTTGATATCCTCGTCAGTTCCGCTGGCCTGTAGTTGAAACGATGCTTCCCAGGTAGATGGGTAGGTGGAGGAGGTTGTTTCTTTCAGGTTCCTCCCATTTATGCTGGCTGATTGTTGTCTGTTGTTGTCGTTGCTGTTGGTGTTGGCCAGGTATCTTCATCACCTCTGTTTTATCTATGTTCACTTGAAAACCTATCTTCCCTGGATACTTCTTCTGCCAACTTGTTGCTTATCGCTTGCATATCTTCCAGTTTGTGGGAAATCAGACATATATCATCGGCGAAGTCCAGATCCTCCAATTTTTTGTGTGGGTCCATTTTATGCCTGTTTCCTCATTGCCCGGCCCGTTGTCTGTCGCATTATCCAATCTACTGCAATCAGGGAGATCATTGGCGATAGTAGACAGCCAGCTTTTCTTACTCCCGTCTTTACTTCGAAAGATTCCATGAGTTTCCCGTTGTGAATATGAATATATAAACCGGACTACTTCAACCCCTTCCCTTAAATCTTTTAGAGTTATCATTCTCAAAATCGTTTTATTTTGTTGAATAATCTGCTGCGCAATCAACCTGACCACTCGCTTATTCCTTAATTAGTCTTCACTTTTCCTAAATTATGCATTATGCAATCCACATGCTTTAATCAGATTTCACTTGGATCCTCTTATAGCAGACTGCTTTATGACCAGTCTAGAAAATAGTCAGTTGAAGTTGACAATCCAAAGCTTTCAAATGTATAGAAGGTATGTAGGTGACACCTTCATTATTTGTAATAGTGATTGTAATTCGAATAATATATTAAATACATTTAATGGTTGCCATTCTGCGATAAATATCACACTCGAAATGGAGAACGAGTCTAGCATTCATTTCCTCGATGTGAACTTATCAAGGAGGACCGATGAAACTCTGAAGAGGTCGATTTATCGAAAGATATCATGGAATGGTCAACTAACAAATTTCTACAGCTGGGCACCCATTGGTTGAAAACGAAAACTGGTCAGGTCGCTTGCCACTCGCATTCGGTGCATATGTAGCCTTGATACTGTGGAAGATGAGTTATACACTTTGAGGAAAATCCTAATAGAAAATGAATTTCCACAATGTTTTATAGAAAAGAAAATACATTCAAATCCCATGAAGCGTGACTTGTCATCCGCACCCAAGAAAATACTGTACATGAGCATGAAATTCAAAGATGGCTTAGTTTACGATATCATGAAAAGAAGGATATCAAAGTCCCTGAAAAGAACATTCCTTGCTACATCTCTGAGAATAGCCTTTACCAGTCGACCATTACTGTTCAATAACCTGAAGGACAAGATCCCGCTGTTGACCAACTCTATGTGTGTTTATCAACTCACCTGCTCGTATGGAGCTACGTATATCGGTCGTTCGACTCGAGTTTTGTCCAAGAGGGCGCAACAACACTGTCCTACATTGTAGTTACGAAGAGGTGGAAGTGGAGCAAAAAGAAGCGCGATCATTCAATATCTGGTCGATAATGATCACCCTATTTCTACAGTCTCCGCCTTTAAAGTAATCTACACGGCAAAAAGTAATTTGCCCAAATCCCTGCGTACCCGACTCATGTGTATTGCTGAAACCATCTTTGGCTTTCGAAACAGAAAAGCCAGATCTCTGTGTACAGAAAAAGTTCGTTCAACCCCGCCCCCCAACTTATTACCATTATTATATCCTTTAGTTCGTAGAGGAACATAGGGATTCAGCTGCGCATCTTCATTGCCTTCTGTTTTCTGCCAACGTTTTCACCCCGCTCCAAGTCTGTCCACATGCTTTCATCTCCTCCTCACATGACCCCCTCCGAGCCACCCTCGAACTGACGACCAACTCGCTGTCTCCCTTTCGGGTTTCACTCGAGCAATGGCTTTTTTAATGATGTCACTTGATAGATTGTTTTCTCAGAGTATGGCCAGCAAATCCATCTCCATTTCTTCCTGCCTATTTGTCTCAAAATCGATTCCTGCTGGGTTGGTTCGCTCATTGCCAGAGATCCCTCACTGTTGCTGATCTTTCCTGGCCGGTGATCTGATCTTGAGTATTGGGCGAAGACAACTGTTGATGAAGGTTTGAAGTTTGCATCAGATGCGCTTTATGACGCGCAGTGCAAGTCTCTGATCCGTATGGAGAGTAGCACTGACTGACTTCACATTGGAGTTGAAAATACGGATCTTATTTTCTGTGATGAGGAGTGCTGTTGACCTCCACACAGACTTGAGAGTAATGAAAGCTTGTCTTGCTTTTCCGATTCTGGCTTTGATATCCTCGTCAGTTCCGCTGGCCTGTAGTTGAAACGATGCTTCCCAGGTAGATGGGTAGGTGGAGGAGGTTGTTTCTTTCAGGTTCCTCCCATTTATGCTGGCTGATTGTTGTCTGTTGTTGTCGTTGCTGTTGGTGTTGGCCAGGTATCTTCATCACCTCTGTTTTATCTATGTTCACTTGAAAACCTATCTTCCCTGGATACTTCTTCTGCCAACTTGTTGCTTATCGCTTGCATATCTTCCAGTTTGTGGGAAATCAGACATATATCATCGGCGAAGTCCAGATCCTCCAATTTTTTGTGTGGGTCCATTTTATGCCTGTTTCCTCATTGCCCGGCCCGTTGTCTGTCGCATTATCCAATCTACTGCAATCAGGGAGATCATTGGCGATAGTAGACAGCCAGCTTTTCTTACTCCCGTCTTTACTTCGAAAGATTCCATGAGTTTCCCGTTGTGAATATGAATATATAAACCGGACTACTTCAACCCCTTCCCTTAAATCTTTTAGAGTTATCATTCTCAAAATCGTTTTATTTTGTTGAATAATCTGCTGCGCAATCAACCTGACCACTCGCTTATTCCTTAATTAGTCTTCACTTTTCCTAAATTATGCATTATGCAATCCACATGCTTTAATCAGATTTCACTTGGATCCTCTTATAGCAGACTGCTTTATGACCAGTCTAGAAAATAGTCAGTTGAAGTTGACAATCCAAAGCTTTCAAATGTATAGAAGGTATGTAGGTGACACCTTCATTATTTGTAATAGTGATTGTAATTCGAATAATATATTAAATACATTTAATGGTTGCCATTCTGCGATAAATATCACACTCGAAATGGAGAACGAGTCTAGCATTCATTTCCTCGATGTGAACTTATCAAGGAGGACCGATGAAACTCTGAAGAGGTCGATTTATCGAAAGATATCATGGAATGGTCAACTAACAAATTTCTACAGCTGGGCACCCATTGGTTGAAAACGAAAACTGGTCAGGTCGCTTGCCACTCGCATTCGGTGCATATGTAGCCTTGATACTGTGGAAGATGAGTTATACACTTTGAGGAAAATCCTAATAGAAAATGAATTTCCACAATGTTTTATAGAAAAGAAAATACATTCAAATCCCATGAAGCGTGACTTGTCATCCGCACCCAAGAAAATACTGTACATGAGCATGAAATTCAAAGATGGCTTAGTTTACGATATCATGAAAAGAAGGATATCAAAGTCCCTGAAAAGAACATTCCTTGCTACATCTCTGAGAATAGCCTTTACCAGTCGACCATTACTGTTCAATAACCTGAAGGACAAGATCCCGCTGTTGACCAACTCTATGTGTGTTTATCAACTCACCTGCTCGTATGGAGCTACGTATATCGGTCGTTCGACTCGAGTTTTGTCCAAGAGGGCGCAACAACACTGTCCTACATTGTAGTTACGAAGAGGTGGAAGTGGAGCAAAAAGAAGCGCGATCATTCAATATCTGGTCGATAATGATCACCCTATTTCTACAGTCTCCGCCTTTAAAGTAATCTACACGGCAAAAAGTAATTTGCCCAAATCCCTGCGTACCCGACTCATGTGTATTGCTGAAACCATCTTTGGCTTTCGAAACAGAAAAGCCAGATCTCTGTGTACAGAAAAAGTTCGTTCAACCCCGCCCCCCAACTTATTACCATTATTATATCCTTTAGTTCGTAGAGGAACATAGGGATTCAGCTGCGCATCTTCATTGCCTTCTGTTTTCTGCCAACGTTTTCACCCCGCTCCAAGTCTGTCCACATGCTTTCATCTCCTCCTCACATGACCCCCTCCGAGCCACCCTCGAACTGACGACCAACTCGCTGTCTCCCTTTCGGGTTTCACTCGAGCAATGGCTTTTTTAATGATGTCACTTGATAGATTGTTTTCTCAGAGTATGGCCAGCAAATCCATCTCCATTTCTTCCTGCCTATTTGTCTCAAAATCGATTCCTGCTGGGTTGGTTCGCTCATTGCCAGAGATCCCTCACTGTTGCTGATCTTTCCTGGCCGGTGATCTGATCTTGAGTATTGGGCGAAGACAACTGTTGATGAAGGTTTGAAGTTTGCATCAGATGCGCTTTATGACGCGCAGTGCAAGTCTCTGATCCGTATGGAGAGTAGCACTGACTGACTTCACATTGGAGTTGAAAATACGGATCTTATTTTCTGTGATGAGGAGTGCTGTTGACCTCCACACAGACTTGAGAGTAATGAAAGCTTGTCTTGCTTTTCCGATTCTGGCTTTGATATCCTCGTCAGTTCCGCTGGCCTGTAGTTGAAACGATGCTTCCCAGGTAGATGGGTAGGTGGAGGAGGTTGTTTCTTTCAGGTTCCTCCCATTTATGCTGGCTGATTGTTGTCTGTTGTTGTCGTTGCTGTTGGTGTTGGCCAGGAATCTTCATCACCTCTGTTTTATCTATGTTCACTTGAAAACCTATCTTCCCTGGATACTTCTTCTGCCAACTTGTTGCTTATCGCTTGCATATCTTCCAGTTTGTGGGAAATCAGACATATATCATCGGCGAAGTCCAGATCCTCCAATTTTTTGTGTGGGTCCATTTTATGCCTGTTTCCTCATTGCCCGGCCCGTTGTCTGTCGCATTATCCAATCTACTGCAATCAGGGAGATCATTGGCGATAGTAGACAGCCAGCTTTTCTTACTCCCGTCTTTACTTCGAAAGATTCCATGAGTTTCCCGTTGTGGATTACTTGGCATGCAGCATTGTCGTATAACTGTTGGATGAGATGTATAATTGTCGATGGGACCCCGTAGTAGCGAAGTAGTTTCCAAATGACCTCTCGATCGACGCTGTTGAAGGCCTTTTCAAAGTCGATGAAGTTGAGTGAGTGGAGAGGTGACTGCCATTCCAAGCTTTGTTCAATGATGATTAGTAAAGTGGCGATTTGATCAATACATGATTTGTTTCTCCTGAATCCAGCCTGTTCCGGTCGAAGTTTTTCATCTAGGGCTTGTTTGATTCTCTCCAGGATGATACGGCTTAGTATTTTGCTTGGAATGGACAGAAGCATAATTCCCCGCCAGTTTTTACATTGACTTAAGTCTCCTTTCTTTGGTAGTTTGAATAAGTATTCTTTCTTCCAATCCTCGGGTACTTTGCCCTCTTTCCACACCTTCTCCAGTAGTGGTGTCATCAAGTCCGCTGTTGTCTCTGGGTCTATTTTCAATGCTTCTGCTGGGATTCCATCTGGTCCTGCTGCTTTCCCAGCTTTTAGCATCTTGATTGCATTCAGGACTTCTGATTTCGTCGGGGGTTCGATGTTCACTGGTAGTTCTGCTTCCGTTGTTGGTATTGTTGGGCGCGTTGTAGGTGGCGGTCGATTTAGAAGTCTTTTGAAGTGTTCAGCCCAGTGTTTTCTCTGTTCCACCTCTTTGGTGATTGACTTTCCATTGTCGTCCTTTATTGGCTTAATCTGTGTCGAACTTTTGCCCGAATGTTTCCTAGTTGTTTGGTAGAGTGTGGCGAGGTCTCCTTTGCCTGCAGCTTGTTCTGCTTCGTTTGCCATGGTTTCATAATATTTTCTTTTGTCTTCCCTGGCACTCTTCTTCACTCTTTTGTTCAGTGTATTGTAGCTTGCATTCAGCTCCTGTTTTTGTTGCTCGTCAGTGCACTGGATAATCTTTTGCTTCACTGTCCTTCTCTCTTCTATTAGTTTCCAAGTGTCCATAGTGAGCCACTGTTTGTCCTGTCTCTTCTTTCTGCCTAGAACTTTCATGCAGGTTTGGCTCCACACCGTTTTCAAGTTGTCCCAGTGCTTTTCGACGCTGACCTCTTTGCTGGTGTTGATTTGTGTCTCAGCTTTGTCCTTTATGCTTGCAATGAAGATGTCCTTTGTAGCCTGGTCCTTCAGCTTTTGAGTGTTGAACTTGGCTTGTGGTCTATCTGCAGCTCCTGTTTCCCTGAAAGCTTTTAATTTGATTTGGATTGTCCCTTGTACGAGATAGTGGTCTGAGCCAACGTCTGCTCCTCTTCTTGCTTTTGTGTCCAGTAGGCTGCGCCTCCACTTCCTTGAGATTGAGATGAAGTCAATTTGGTTTTTGGTTTGCCCGTCTGGTGACACCCATGTAGCCTTGTGGATATCTTTGTGCTTGTATACACTGCCACCAATCACTAGTTCGTTGAAGGCGCAGAAGTCGGCGAAGAGTTCTCCGTTTTCATTCATTTCTCCGAGAGCTTCTCTACCCATGATGAGTTCCCTTCCTGTGTTGTCTGGTCCCAGTTTGGCGTTCATGTCTCCCATTAGTATTTTAATGTCGCCAGCTGGAGTATTGTCCATTGTTGCCTGTAGTTGTCTGTAGAATTCTTCTTTCTTTTCGAGGTCTGCGTTGTTTGTGGGTGCATAACATTGTATGATTGACACTTTCCTTCCTTTGGAGTTGAATCTGGCGGTCATTATCCTGGACGATATCGCCTCCCATTGCATCAGGGCTTTCGTTGCCGTTGGTGACATCATGATAGCCACGCCCTCGGTGTGCGTGTGGTTATCTTCTGGGTGACCGGAGTAGATCACTGACTCACCCGTTGACAATTTGGTGAGTCCACTCCCATTCCATCTGCTTTCACATATTCCCAGCACTTGGATTCCGTATCTTTTCATCTCGTTGGCGATCTGGGCAGCTTTCCCAGTCTCGTACATAGTGCTGGCGTTCCATGTCCCCACACAGACTTTTTCTTTTGGTGCAAAGAGGTTCATCGTACTGAAGTTTCTGTAGCAATTTTGTTTACAGGGTGGGGTTGCTAGCCTCACGCCTGAGAAAGGAATGATTACATTAAGTTAAAGTTTAGAGAGAAGCGACTTTTTGGGTTGCTCCCCTCAAAATCGGATAACAAGAGATGAAACAATCAGAACAACACCAGTAAAAGGAAAACAATTCACAGCAAAAAGGGCAAAAAGCGACAACAACGATACAATACAGCAACATGCAATTAAGTTCAGCACAGTTAACTAAAATGATACCAAAACCGCAGACTCACGGCCTTGGAACAAGTTGAACATATAGACCCAACAATACATACAATTTTAGATATGAGTTTGTGTTAAAAATTTCACAAATCCAATTAATTAGTTATAGGTATTATCTGTCAATAAGATTATATCCACAGTTTTAGTGGTCGAAAGATAAATAATTGTAATAATTTCCACAAACTCTTGGCATGAAATTCTACAGAAACGCGAGTTTTTATGAAAGTAGGGAAATGTAGCGCAGTAGTCGACTACTTTCATGGTCTTAATCCCTCTATGCCAAGGTATTGTAATCCCTAATCATATTTTAGCTCAACCAGTTTTTCATTTTGTCTATTCAATTTGTAATCTCTTCCATTTATTACGTCAATTGCTGGTAATATTCTTCTTCTCACTTTGAACTGTCGCCGGTATTATTATTTCACTTGTTCCACTTCTCATTCCAAATCAATTTTGATTTGCAATGAGACACTGGGACCCAATCCAATGGCCAGCCCATGAATTCTAACTTCTGCCAATTCGACGACATAGTGGGACCATTTCTCAATGTCTTCTTTGATGAGTTACTGACTCATCTTCAACCCGCTGTACCCTGCTGGTCACAACTTCCCACAAGAACCAACCCAGGTTAACTGCGTGAATAGGGCCAGTCTCTAGTGAACATCAGATTTATTTTCAAGTATTGGTTTTGTAGGGATTTTGTTTGATTGCATGGAGGATTTCATTATGAACTGACATCAGTTAGAGAACCACGGGGAAGAACCACTAGTGGGAATCCGTGATTAGTAGGATACAGCAGGATGAAGATGAGGCAGTAACTCATCAATGAAGACATTGCGAAATGCTCCCGCTATGTCGTGAATTGGCAGTAGTTAGAATTCATGGGCTGGCTGGCCATTGGATTAGGTCAAGTGTCAGTGGCTGATGAATGGTATACGAGCTCGCTAGCCTTATAACCAGAAGGTCCTGCGTTCGAACCCCACCTTGGTGGGTGAGTACTGATGAAGAGTCCAAAACTAGGCTGACGAAACAGCTGGCTGTCCAGTACTCCCAGCTGGTTTTCCAATGCTTCTCTAACTGATCTCGGTTCATGATGAAATCCTCTATGCTATCAAAGGAAATCCATACAAAACCAATACTTGAAAAATAACATGACTTCTTTACAAGTTTAATAACTAGCTGATATCAATTAGAGAACCACTAAAAACTAACAGGAAGTCCTGGACATTTGAATCGTTTGAGGTTAGAGCTATTCAGCAGCATGTATCTTTCAAAGAGGTCCGAACGCAGAACCTTCAGGTTACAAGGCAAGACAATTAGGTCGGGTTCCAGTGTTTGAATGATCTACGAGCTTGTCTAGTGAGCGGAAAGTTCAGCGTTATAACTCCATTAATGGGTGTATAGAGATGAAGAGTGTCGAAGTAAAACGAAACAGTCAAACTGTTTTTCCAATGGTTCATTAAATAATATCAGTCTGTGTTCATATTTGAAACAAAACATTAATTAGGCATTAATGCCCCCCCTCCCGAAGACTATCTATCAACATCGATGATACTCGTAATTGTGGTTGTCCGGATTATACGATAAACTGTACACAGGAGGTGAGAGGACAGCAATACGTTGCACTGATAACAAGACTCTAAGATATCGCGGATAGGTGCTCTATGTTTAGTGTCACACAAACTCGGAGATTCACTCGCGAAAACCAACAAATTGGATGAACAGACCAGCAGTATTGACATCACTCCACGTGAACACAGAGAAGGTGGAGATGGAGGTGATGAAGACAACCCATATCAACCAAACAAAAAAGCAGCAAACATTACCAGCAACAATCCCCATCGGCGGGAGAGATTTCACAGAGGTTAACTCCTTCACTCATCCAACCAGAAAGCACGCTTTCAAACACAGTCACACGCCAAACGAATGAAAATGTCAAATCCAGCCAGCGAGAATCGGAAAGTTAAGGTGAGATATGCCTTCATCAGTCTGAAACCAGTTTGGAAATCTTCTGCACTCCACTCCGCCACCACTCAGCCAGCATACACAACAAGATTTGGGTTTTCAACACAAATGTCAAGTCGGTCAGTCAGTCAGTCAGTCAGTCAGTCAGGCAGTCAGTGAGTTCTTCTATATATGGATAAGCCAACTTGACCAGTATTTCAGTCACGAAAAGCATTTCCAACACTCGGTTATAGACCTTTATCAACAACTGCCCCCTTCACTGACTGGCTGCATATCACTGTATACCAATCGATATTTTATCTAGGGATCCTGTGAGAAAAGAAAATGTCATGCAATACTTCCTCTGCATTATTTCAACGCCGTTCAGATTAAAGCAATCATTATTAGTAGTAGCATTATTATTATTAAAACCATTATAATTATGCAAAGCCTTATCAGCTAGAGAAAAGGATCTATTTTCCTCGGGTCACTGTCATCTCATTTTTCAATTTTTGGTTTCTTCTTTAAAACTCAATTGTTAGGTCAATTAATTTTAGGTCAACAAACGGAGTCCACAAAAGGCAGAGTGGGGGGAAGGGAGCAGGCTCCGTTTCAGTATACACACACTTAGTTCGCTATAGGCTTGCAGTTAATGATAGGCTAGCAAAATGTGGGCTTGAAAAAAATAACGATTAGGTGACATTAAATAAATAAGTAAATAAATCTACACAAAAGAGATTTTCCAGATGACAGTTCTTGAGAAATTCTTGAGACTAATCTAATGATAAATCGGACAGATAGATGGATGGATGGATGGATGGATAGATGGATCGATTAACCGATTCATTGATTGATCGATTGATGACAGAATTTGTGTATATGTGTAAGTATTCCGTGTCAGGTAAATAAGAAAAGGAATGTGTTGTGTGACTCAACACTTCTCTCTTTTAGATTTCTCATATGATTATGATCACTGAATTGTCTTCTATATGTTATCCAGTGAAGTATACTGAGTCATACAATGTGTGAACATGGACGTCTCGTACATGCAACACACATGTTAACTCAGAGTTACATGACATTTTTGAAATCCATGAAAAATCCCCATTGGAAGATTAACACAGGGAGAGAGAGAGAGAGGGAGAGAAGACCAGGAGTAGTTCAGTGAAGATTCTCTTTTCGGCGGCCAATTCATTTCATAGCTGTACAATCGCAAATACATATATGCATCGTTGTTTTGTATGTATGTGTGTGTATGTGTGTGTGTGTGTGGGTACATTAAATTTGTCAAAGGAAAATACAATTAGCAAGTTCAGATGAATGTTGCATGTTGATATAAGAGGGTAGTAACAAAAGTGACGAGTTGTCACAAACGATTGTTAGAGAGGAGTTACGTAATAACATGAATAGTTTGATGAATGAGTTGTCCTCAGTGTGCACATGGAAACAAAATAACATACGGAATCACTTGAGAGTTTTAAGTAGTTAGGATAAATAAGCATACAAACAAAAGTTAGGTCAAATCAACAGAGTTGTCACCATGAGAGTAGAAGTGGTTGAATAATTAATTGTCTTTTATATGCTAGGGCTTCTGCAGTGCAAAGAAGACGGAAGCGTATTGTCTTTGGTAGATTGTTCTTCACTTTGTAGATTACTTTGAAGGAGTGGGCGTTTGTTGAGAGGGAATGACCATTGGGGACGAGATGTTCGATTATTGCACCGCTTATACGCCCACTACTTCCTTTCTTCAGTCACGTTGGATAGTGTTGTTTGAGGCTTTTTGACAGGATGAGAGTCGAACGACCGATTTGCCTGGCTCTACAGGAACAGCTGGACTGAAATAAACATACGCATATAAGTAGTCAGGCGGGGGATCTTGTCGTCAGGGCTTCTGCAGACTGCACTATGCAACAAACTGTACACACGGGGTTGAGAAGACAGTAATACATTGCACCAAAAACAAGACTCTAGATGATCTCTATTTCACGCTTGGATGATCTATATTTAATGACACACAACCTAGGAGATTCACAGGCGAAAACTAACAAACTGGATACAGAAGCTGGCAGGCAGCGAAGACAAGATTCCAGGTAAACACCGGGAAGATGGAGACGGAGGTGGTGGAGATAACCCATCAACCACACAACACAACAACAACAACAGCAATTACCTGCAACAATCACCTTCGGTGGGAGAGACTTCACAGAGGTTAAATCCTTCACTTATCCAGTTAGGTAGTACGCATTTAACCACAGTCACACGCCAAACGGATGAAGATGTCAGAGAATCGGAAATGTAAGGAGATAAACGCCTTCATCAACCTGAAACTAGTTTGGAGATCTTCTGCACTACAATGCACTGCACTCCACCTCAGGAGCAGATAAACAACAAGCCAGTCAGTTTGTTGGTCAGTGAGTTCTTCTCTAAAAGTCAGAAACTTGGCCAGGGTATGTCACGAAGCGCATTTGCAAACACGCTACTACAGATTCTATGCCAACAGTTGCCCCCTTCACTGACTGGCTTCATAATGATGATTGAATGGCCTGCCAGAAAGAATTAGCGAGAAGAAATTGTCGCTGACTATGAACCAGCCAGCCAACCAACCAACCAACCAAAGAAGAGTTGATTGCTCAATAAGTGCATATGTAGGCGAACATGCAGATGGATGGATTGTGCATAGGTTGACGAGGCTGTCGAATGACATCGCGCTCAATACAGGCCATCACTCGATTGGAATTCAAATGGGAAACGACGAGTGGGTTGTCGGTTAGGTGAAGGTGACATGGAGGAGATGGTGTGGCGAGGAGGAGGAGGCAGAGCAGATGGCAGACACTATGGTCAGTCATGTGGCTGTCCAGCTGAAGAGGTCAGCAGAGAATAGGAGGAAGAGAAGATGTGTTGTTGAGGTCTTATTGCCCAATAGGAACCGAAGAGAATATTGCTAATAATAAACACATCAAAAATGACTACACTATAACGTGAAGAAAAGCAGTCAGAGGGGATTTGTTATCAAATGAATTAAGTTAAGATTAGTAGGTCACAGAAATATCGAATAAGACATTGTTTTCAAACTATGACAGTGTTATGTACTAGTTTCCCCGTCGCCAAATTGTTATGTACTCGTCGCTAAATTATTGTTATGGACTGGTCGAGAAACTAATAGTCCTGACGCGAGAAGGCGGAAATCAGAAGACCACTAGGTTTGCGATGATACTTCTATTGTCCAAACACAAGGAGACGAAAATAAATGGTCTCACACCAAAGTGGTAAGCAAGTCAAGTAGTTGTAAAGTAAAGTAGTTCACACAAATTGTGAATGCGAATATATATAAATAATTCAGACAAGCGTGGGAAAAATCATTAGACAGTCTTAACATGAATGGCTAATTATAATGGAGTGTCGATCCAATTATACATAGCGAATATAGCAGACATGCCAACAAACATATATGGATATATGTCACCAAGCAACGGACTGTCAACAAACACTCATATTATATATAATATAATATAAGGAGAATACACATTATTAAAGGAGACAAGTCCATACAAGTGAAGTGGTCACAGACTAACCGAGCAAACAGAAAGAGAGACCAACATGCACACACACACATAAATACATATATGTGGATACATATCACCTCCCCTTTTGAGAAGATGAATGATTAGTAGGATGTTTACCTGGGGGTTTATCTGGGACCTTTGGGCTTGTTGTTGACGCCTGTCGTTTCGTCTGATTGTTGGGTTTGCGGCTTCGGCTCCGTCCGGAATTGTCTAGCATTTTATGCTTCTTCACTGTATTGCGTAGAGAATTTAGTGGGACATCAGCCAGATGCAAACGATCGAACCAATCAAGTCCCAAAACATTTAAATCATTCTTCGTGACGTAACAAATTCCTGTGAATTTGGTATTGCGGAAGGAAACAGAACATTTGAGTTCACCAATTAGTTTGAGCCGCCCACCACAGGCGCTGAGAAGAGACTGGGAAGTATTGGTGATAGGTGGTCTGCCAATATAATTCCAAAGTTTCTCTGATATAACAGTAATATCAGAGGCAGTATCTAGCTGCAGACGAGTATCATGACCATTCATCTGAAGGTCAATATATTTCCGCATAGCTGGTGTTGTGACTTGACAGGTTGCACGTAGACTCAGTGATCTTTTTGGAGATTTAGGACCGACATTTTGTTGAGCTTTTGCTGGATTATGATATCTGAGTTGGCGTGGCTGACAAAACCCATTTTTATGACCGATGATTTTGCACTTGCTGCAACGATGATTTTTGTATGGGCAAGACTTTACAAAGTGCCACGCGCCACAATGCCAGCATGGTGATGGTGGGGTCTTCTTTGCAGTATTTTGTGAAGTTGGACGAGTATGTGTAGATTTCCGCGGAACATTAGGAGAAGTAGGTGGGTCAGGAGTAGCTGATGAGAGATTTTTGCTCTTGCGTAATGCACGAATATCAGAGCTTCTCGGAGGTGTTGATTCGACCAGGTGTGTGTCTTTCTGCAGATTAATCAGCCGTTGATATTCATCAGCTATGTCATGTAATGTTAACTTGGGATTTTGTTCTAGCTGATTGAGCAGTCGAGTTCGGATATCTGTGAAACGAGGAGATTGGAGACTGCATATGAGAATCAAGGCTTTGAATTGATCATCTGTTAAGGACCTGAGTCGAAATCTCTCACATTCTCGGTTGACTGTGCCAACGTGAGTAAGAAAATCATCATTTTCATTCATTGCCAGCTTGAGGCAACGATAACGTATACTGAATAATGAGGAGTGGTCTCCGAAATGTTCACGCAGCAACTTTATTGTATCATCGAAACAATTGTCACGTGGTTTCTGTGGTAAAATTAGGTTGCAGTACCGTTCATATTCTGCCGGACCCAATTTACGTAGCAAAACTCGCACCTTCCAGGCATCGTCTTGTGAGGCGAGATCAACAGTGAATAAATCCTCATAACGTTGATACCATGTGTCAAAAGTGACATTAGCCTCTGGGTCATAATTGAACTGTGAAATGCTGTTCACAATTCCGTCGACAGATGGTAGCATGGTATGATTGGGATTGCTTGAAGGTGGAGCTGGACCAGTCTGTTGGTTGACGAACATTTCCATTAATTTCATTTGTTGTTCAAACAATAATTCCAATTTAGAATGATCCATAGTAAATTGTTATGTTGCTGCTGCTGAGTGGTTAATAGTAGTTTTCCCCGTCGCCAAATTGTTATGTACTATTTTCCCCGTCGCCAAATTGTTATGTACTCGTCGCTAAATTATTGTTATGGACTGGTCGAGAAACTAATAGTCCTGACGCGAGAAGGCGGAAATCAGAAGACCACTAGGTTTGCGATGATACTTCTATTGTCCAAACACAAGGAGACGAAAATAAATGGTCTCACACCAAAGTGGTAAGCAAGTCAAGTAGTTGTAAAGTAAAGTAGTTCACACAAATTGTGAATGCGAATATATATAAATAATTCAGACAAGCGTGGGAAAAATCATTAGACAGTCTTAACATGAATGGCTAATTATAATGGAGTGTCGATCCAATTATACATAGCGAATATAGCAGACATGCCAACAAACATATATGGATATATGTCACCAAGCAACGGACTGTCAACAAACACTCATATTATATATAATATAATATAAGGAGAATACACATTATTAAAGGAGACAAGTCCATACAAGTGAAGTGGTCACAGACTAACCGAGCAAACAGAAAGAGAGACCAACATGCACACACACATAAATATATATATGTGGATACATATCAGACAGTCAAACCGTTGTATAACAAGGAGATAGTATTATTATTATTACTGTATCCTTTAATTCCTAGAGGAACATAGGGATTCAGCTGCGCACCTCCATTGCCTTCGGTTTTCTACCAACGTTTTCACCCCGCTCCGAGTCTGCCAACATGCTTTCATCTCCTCTTCACATGACCTCCTCCAAGTCAGCCTTGGACGACCAACACGCCGCTTCCCTTTCGGGTTCCACTCGAGCAATGGCTTGTCTAGTGATGTCACTTGATAGATTGTTTTCTCAGAGTATGGCCAACTAATCCAACTCCATTTCTTCCTGCCTATTTGTTGCACAATCCGTTCCTGCTGGGTGGTTCGCTCCCAGAGATCCCTGACTATCGCTGATCTTTTCTGGCCAGCCATCTGATCTTGAGTATTGAGCGAAGAAAACTGTTAATGAAGGTCTGAAGTTCGTTGGAGATGCTCTTTATGACCCGCAGTGCAAGTCTCTGATCCGTATACGGAGTAGCACTGACTGACTTCACATTGGAGTTGACAGTCCGGATCTTATTTTTGATGGTGAGTGCTGTTGACCTCCACACAGACTTGAGAGTAATCAAAGCTTGTCTCGCTTTTCCGATTCTGGCTTTGATATCCTCGTCAGTTCCGCCTGTAGTTGAGACGATGCTTCCCGGGTAGGTAGGTGAAGGAGGTTGTTTCTTCCAGGTTCCTCCCATTTATGCTGGCTGATTGTTGTCTGTTGTTGTTGTTGCTGCTGTTGGTGTTGGCCAGGAATCTTCATCACCTCTGTTTTTTCTATCTTCATCTGAAGGAAGTCCTATCTTCTCTGGATGCTTCTTCTGCCAAATTGTTGCTTTTCACTTTCATATCTTCCAGTTTGTGGGAAATCAGACATATATCATCAACGAAATCCAGATCCCCCAAGTTTTTTGTGTGAGTCCATTTTATGCCTGTTTCCCCATTGCCCGGCCCGTTGTCTGTCGCATTATCCAATCTACTGCAATCAGGGAGATCATTGGCGATAGTCGACAGCCAGCTTTTCTTACTCCCGTCCTCACTTCGAAGGATTCCGTAAGTTTCCCGTTGTGGATTACTTGGCATTCAACACTGTCGTACAACTGTTGGATGAGATATGTAATTGTCGATGGAACCCCGTAGTAGTGAAGTAGTTTCCAAATCACCTCTCGATCGACGCCGCACTGTTGAAGGCCTTTTCACAGTTGATGAAGTTGAGATAGAGAGAGAGAGGTGACTGCCATTCCAAGCTTTGTTCAATGATGATCTGTAGTGTGGCGATTTGATCAATACATGACTTCAATTGACATAGAATCTTTATTCACCAATGTTCCCCTTCATGAAACTGTTGATTTCATTTGCGACTACATCACAAGCAACGGGATAAACTTACCTATTCCTGCAACGTACATCAAAGACATCACCTTAATGTGTACAGAAAATATTAGATTCACATTCCAAGGAAAAGCATACAAACAAATCGACGGTGTTGCAATGGGGAACTGTCTAGGGCCCCTGTTGGCAGATATATTTATGTCGAAATTAGAAAAACAAATGCAAGGTATGCTTGGAGAATTTATGCTGTACAAACGTTATGTAGATGATACTCTTATCATTGGTAATAATAGCAAATCTATTGAAAACTTTATCACCCTATTTAATCATATTCATCCAAATATCCGAGTGACCTCCGAACTAGAATCCAATAACAAACTCGGTTTCCTGGATATTACTATGACTAGGAGAAATGATGGAACGATTCAGTGCTCTATTTTTCGTAAACAGACTTGGAGTGGATAATATTTTCATTTTTACCAGTTTTGTTCCTATCCAGTATAAACGTTCCCTAATGAAATGTTTGTTCTCAAGGGCCCGAAAAATATGCATGAGTGACACACTGATGGATGAGCTTCGACATAAACATTCAGTTTTACTAGCCAATGGTTATCCAGAAAACTTCATCAATTGTCACGGTAAGGATAGACCACATCTCGAAAAGGCAGCTTCTGTACCAAAGAAAGCTATCTCCATTAACCTACCATTCAAGGGCGACAAGATTATGCAGTTGACAGCTAGCTCAAAGACTTTGGTCAGCCAACAAACGCACATTCGGCGCCGCCACATCTCTTTTTCTCACTTGCCTAACACCTTCGATCTTTGTGCCTGCGATTAAAGGACGAAATTCTGTGGAGTCTACTTCAAACTGTATCTACAAGTTCACCTGCAGCTGCGGTGACACCTATATAGGTAGAACCAACAGAATATTCCAATGTCGTCGAAAAGAACATATTCCAAAATGGCTATTAAATCATATCGAAAATCCTAACGCGATTAATCTTGATAGAAATCCAGAATCATCATCCATTGCAAAACACTTATTAATGTCTGGTCACAAAATCAATCGATATTAATGACTGTTTCACAATAATTGCATCACATAACTCTAATTCAAGGCTGGTTATTGAAGGTGATGGAAGCACTTTGGGGGATTAATCACATACAGCCTAAACTGTGTGTACAAAGCAATCAATAGACTTCAATCTTCGCCTACCCTGGACTACATGACCTATCTGAATATGATTGGTCATTAGTATGTACTTTTGTTTTTATTTAACTGAGTAATTTTCATGGACTTTATTTTATTATTGTTAACCATGTTAATTGTAAAGCGGTTGTTAAGAAACTACGAAATGACGATATCATCTCGCGGTGAAATTTGTCTTCTTAATGCCTTATTCAAATACATGACTTGTTTCTCCTGAATCCAGCTTGTTCCGGTCAAAGTTTTTCATCCAGGACTCATAGCATGCTAGCCTAGTAGAAGTTTTGTTGTATTTTTATTACGTCACAATCTTCCCTAGATCTTTTGATCCTTACGCTCTGAGTCGAACTCATCAATGAGAAGACTTTCTAATTAATAATTTATATATTTTCTTTTGGTTAAGTTATCTCATTGACTTTAATATTACTACCACCAGCCCCATATTTCATCGCAATAATATTATGGAAAAATAAGATTTGACTGTTTGATTATATGAAGATTAGTCATCTTGTAATGATGACACATATTCAATTACTGCACTAAACAAAAAAATTTATTGAATACCCTTTGAGTCGTGTTTAAGAAAAAATTAAAACAAGATTTTCTTTCTGATTGTTCCGCTGTGTAAGTCACCGAAATTTCTTCAACAGCAGAACTATTCGGATTTTATTGACCATCAAAATATGTATAGGATGGAGACATTTTATTATTAGCTGATATCACTTACAGATCCACTGGGAAACCAGCTGGGAGTACTGGATAACTGTTTCGTCAGACTAGTTAGGGACTCTTCAGCAGTATGTGCCCATCAGGAAGGTTCGAACCCAGGACCTGCATGGTTCCAGTTGCTTTAATGGTCTATGTGCTTGCCTTGTAGCTAGAAGGTACTGGATTTGAACCTCCGTTCAATGAAACAAAATCCCTACATAACCAATACTTGAAAAAAATATATGTATTGTCAAAAATTGTATAAATTGAAGTCAGTTCATTTCATGGTCACTTGTCGATAGACATGTGTTTTTCGAGTTTGACCACGGATCGAAATGAGTTAGAGAACCAATGAAAACCTGCACGGAGTACCGATCAGCTGTTTCATTCTAGTTCGTGAGTTGTCAGCAGTACGCACCCCCCACAAGGGGGTTCGAACTCAGCACTCCCTGGTTTTCAATGATTTTCTAGCGGATATCAATCCTTGGTCAAATTCGGAAAACAAATTCAGGTGTTGGTTTGTAGGGATTTAGTTAATTGGTTACAGGATTTCATCATCAGCTGACATCGGTTAGAGAACCGTTGGAAAACCAGCCACAGGGTGCCACAGCCGTTTCCTCCGTCCTAGTTTGGGACTGTTAAGCAGTACGCACCCACCACAGGAGGGTTCGAACCCAGGACGTTCTGGTTACAAGGCAAGCTAGCTCGTATACCATTCAGCCACTGGGATCCGATCCAATGGCCAGTCCATGAATTCTAACTTCTGCCAATTCACAACATAGCGCGACCACCAGCCAATGATGTCTTCGGCGAGTATTTGTCCTCACATCAGACCTGCTACACCCCATTGAGACTCCAACCAATGTCAGCTCATGATGAAATTCGAAAAACAAATCTTATCCTTACAAATCAACTCTTGAAGACAGACATTTGTAACGGTTTTTTTTTTAGTGGACACAGAGTGAAGAGGGAGTGAGGAGCCATCAAGTAGAGGAGTTGCATCAGTGGGAGGAAGGCAAGGTAATAGGGGTGAAGATGAAGACAAAGATAAGTGAGGATTAGATAGGTTTTGTGTGCATTTCGGATTGTGAGGGCGATTGTTACTTCCCGGCTGCCCACACCGTGGAAGTTGGTTGCGTGACCGCAGAGCCCAGGGGACAACTGCTTGAGGCCGGTCACACGCGGCCTGTTTTTGTTTGTTCTCTTTTGTTTGGTGTGTCTCAGTAGCATACTTATCACTCCTGCCCTGTGACACGGCAGCAGGAAGCGCGGTCGTTGTTAATCCGGGCCCGACCGATTCGGCATGATATTTTGTGATTTTGTCTGCGTAATAGCATTGGATTGGGTAGCTGCTTTTTGTCTAACCGCAATCCAAACAACCTGCCTGGCACGGTAGAACCTCAAGAGACATAAGTCTCAGCCAGTATAGCTTGATTAGGTCATTGCGGTGTTCAAGCCCGACCACCACGTCAAGGTAGCAGCTTTCGGTCGGGAGGAGGCAATTTGTAACAGTAGAAAAATGTAAGCAGTCATCATATATTTGTAATGACTAATGTCCACTTGTTATTGTGTATATTTGTCTGTATGGGTGTGTGTGAGTGTATGTGCCTCGGTGGCACAGTGGTTAGGACTCTCACTGACCATGCACATGACCTGGGGTTCGATCCCCTGCCGACGCACACCTCATATCTATGATTGGCCTGCAAAATTTGGGCTGAAAATTCCATACCTGTGCCAAAAAATACGGTGTTGAATCAAGCTGCAATCAAAAATTTTAAAAAATTAAGAATAAAAAAAATGTTATTTGTCATATAGAAAAGATATCAGTTCACATGTGATAAACATAATACTTTTTTATAAAGGTCATGGAGGTTCATAGAGGTTTTTGTTGTTTTTTTGTCATTTAGCTGATAAGTCTATCTCTTATCCTGTCTTCTATTTACTGCATTCAATGTGGTTAAAGTGTGCAATTCTTCAAAGGTCAAATGTTCTTTGTGTGAATGAAAGCCACCAAGGTTGGGCGCCAATCCGAATTTTCCTCCGCTTCTTGTTGAAAGTTATGGTCAGCCAGTGAACAGCGTACACTTGGGAATAGGAGGACGTCTTGAGAATCTGCAAAATGATGTAAAGTACAATCACGGATAATAAATCATTGGAAGTACATTAACAAGATATATTCGACAAGAATCTTTGTTGTGCTAGAGTCCTTGGAATGACAGTGAACATTTTCAGTGTCTAATGCTGGCCATATTGGCCTTACCATGGAAACTATGAGGTTTTCGATGAAAATATAGCTCTGTTCAAACAGTAGTGCGTCGGTGGCACAGTGGTTAGGACTCTCGCCGACTATGCACATGGTCCGGGGTTCGAGTCCCCTGCCGGCGCACACCTGATATCTATGGTCGGCCTGCAAAATTTGGACTACGATATCCATGCTGAAAATTCCATACTTGTACCAAAAATACAGTGTGGAATCAAGCTGTAAATCAAAATAAATATTGTTTAAATTAATCTTCTGTCCACTGTCTATTGGATACATTGTTGTAGCCGATCTTAAAGTAATTTCGATTAGACACTAGTCAGTAATAATAATAATAATAATCTACTTTATTCCAAAAACAGTACTTATAATACAGAATAGAATTCTCAGCATTTGTCACAATACCTCGCATATGATTTACTCAAAATATAAATAAAATTTAAAATTAAAACAAAACCATTTGCTAACTTCTGATGGAAAGCTGTGTTCATCTTAGTACAGTCAAGCTGTGCAGTTAACAGACGTTGAGATAGTTAGATCATCGGCATACTTAACAAAGTCCATTTCATCAGAGTGAGGCAAGTCATGCAAGAAGAAAAAATAAACAGAAAAGGAGAAAGAACAGCGCCTTGAGGGAGACCGGCCTCAGTAAGCGACGAAATGGACGACTTTCCCTGACATACAGTGTACTGCTTTCTTCCTGAGGAATAAGAATGCATCCATTCGACAACCCAACAGTCAGTTTAAGTTTCAGCAAGTTTCTTTAACAAAATATACTTGGGCACTGAGTTGAAAGCAGTTGTGTAATCTAGGAAGGTGCAGTGAACAAATTTATCCCCCATGTCAAAGCTGAAGACAATGTTATGATGCAAGACTGCAATGGCATCTAAATTACTTCTACTGTGTTTATAGGCGAATTGTTTTGGATCGTTAAAGGCTTTAAGTGAAGGTTGAAGATTAACTAAGGGTAACTTTTCCATAGCTTTTAGAAAAGTAGAGGTAATAGTAGCAATAGGTCTTAATTTAACACATGTTCCAGTAGACGCCTTAAGTATAGGTACAGTTTGAATTAATACTACCAGTCAGTCAAGTCTGCAATGTGGCCACCATGCCATTAGCTGGCTCACCTGCCATCACCTTACACTATGAAGTGTTGGTATTAGACGGCTGGAGGTATTCGGGCACATTAAGCCTTACCTGGCAACTAGATTTCGTGCTAGTTGGTACTCATCAGTAAAGGACTGGACACATTACACTAGTTATTGACTAGTGTCAAGTCGAAGCATCCAATACAATCCTACAGGAGGCCAATCATCAGCCCAAATAGCTCTGTAGCGGTAACATCTTTGAGTGCACTCAGGAATGGGTGGTATAGTTCTGAATCTCAAAAGGAGGGTGATTGCAGATACGCCTTGCCGACTGACTGATGAGTTCCACCTAGGACGAAAACTAGATGAGATATGGCTCCCTGTTGCCTGTCTCCAACTGTCTAATATCAGCAATTTTAAAGTATGTTATATCATTATGTTATTGTTATTATTATTATTATTACCTTAGAGTCCAAGTAGAACACAGGAGGCTTCAACACCACATCGCCATTTCATCTTGTTCTCTGCAGCCCTCTTCAACTGTCCACGTGATTACCCATTAGCTTTAGTCTCCTCTTCTTCATACGATCTCTTTCATGCCACCTTCACACCCACGCTGAAGTCATCGCTTCCAATTCAGGTTCCATTCAATGTCACTTTATAGTCTCTTTAACCAAGTACAGTAGATCTCTGTATTAATTTCAGAGTAACCAACACCTGTCTGGCTTTTTAGATCATGGTCAGATTTGAAATCGTCACCCCTACTGCTGCTGCTGCAGTAAAAGAAGAGAATCGATTAATCTCTTGGGTGATTTCTCTGGTTAATGAGGATTAAATGGGTCAATTTTGATCAGTAGTCTTTGCTCAAACATTGTCTCAACAGACTAGAGGGTTGAAATGCAAACTGTTGGATCGTGTGAGGTAGAGGAATTGAAAGCTTATCAAGAGTTGGGGAGTCAGCTAAAGGGATCATCAATGGAGAGAATATCGAAATGGCGATGCACTACTGAAGCCCTAATATAATAATATCTCCGACTAGAGTCATAGCTGCATACCACTGAAGACTTACTACACCAGGGTGAAATATCCGTACTTCAGTGCTTCCTGACTGTCAACACTTTCACTCATTTATGTCTGTTTGCGAAGGGCGCTACACTTAAAATAATAAGACAGTTTTTCGCTAATGACTGGCTAGACGATGAAGTTGAGTGGAGGAGTACAAGTGAGAAGTGATGACCATTGGGGTCGACGAGGTGGTCGAGGGTAAGGAGGAATACTCACTGCCACCGACGCCGCTGATGACATTGGTTGATTTTAACAGCGTTAAATTCGCGAGTTGGTAGGAGTTGACAGTCATGGGCCTACTACTGGATCCGATAATAGTGGATGAGTGGTCAATGGGCTTGACTTATGGAACTAGAAATTCTTGCATTCGAACTCTGATGGTGGGTGAGCGTTCCACTGAAGAGTCCCATACTAGGCTGATGACACAGATGTCCAGTATTCCGCAGCTGGCTTTCGATCAATTCACCAACTGATATCAATCTGCGGTCAAACTTTTCATTCAGTTTTTCCAGGGGTACTGAAGAAGGACTATATCTTATTACGTAGGATGTTAAAGGTTTTCAGCAGGGTAAGCCACAGGGTGCCACTTAACCAGCTTGTTAATATTCTGGTCGACAGGCACATGGACTCATGTTAAAAATGAGCTAAATCCATTTTATCTAACTCACACCACCCTCTTCATTCACAACTCTCCCCCACCTTGTATCTCATCAGGCAGGACCAGAAGCCTATATAGAAAACTATATGCTCGCACTAGTAAGTACAAAAACTCAACCATACCCTACCTAGCTCGTGTTCTGTGCGATAAAGAGAGCATTAGGCGTGAAACCTTTAACTTATTAAATAGTCAGTAGAACAACACCGGGATCTCGTCTTTCCAATTCATATCATTTATAGGTACAACGTTCTCTTTCTTTCCTTACTTTATTTTGTCATGCGCTGTTTTGTTTCTCTCTTCCTCACAAATTCTATTTTAAACATTCTTCTTCGTTCCTTCACGCTCTGTATATCTCGACCTTTTCGTTACCGCTTATGCCAGTAAATATGCCAGTAGTATCTACTTTTCTAACACCTTCCAACATTCTGTTCAATTTCGGCTATGCTAGTGACATGCCAATATGTTGTTGTCAAAAACTAACTGAGATTACCCTTAATCTATGTAGAATTTTATTTATTGTTAATGTACAAACTGGATGTGCAATACTGTAGTGAAATGCTGAGAATTCTATTCTGTATCACAAGTACTGTTTTGCAATAAAGCAAATGATTCCTATTATTATTATTATTATTATTATTATTATTATTATTATTATTATTAATGTACGGATATCGATGGACTGAAGATAGGGATGATTATACTGAGAAGTTATTTTTCGAATTGGTGAACAGTAAATAGTTGTTGTTTTTAATCCAACTCTCAATTGGGACACTATCTATCACTCATTGAACTGCAAGTGTTTTGCTCAGTTGAAAGCTTCTAGGTAAGTTGAAGCGTAAGTTATTGATAAAGAAGGTCGATCCATAGAAAAGCCACACAGAACGGTCAACTGACAAGCTTCTACAGCTGGTTACCAATCAGTTGAAAAAGAAACCTAATCACATCTTTTGCTACTCGTGTCCGACAAATCTGCAGCTCTGATACGCTGGACGAAGAACTACACTTACTCCTGGAAGAAATCTTCACACAAAACAGATATCCACCAACATTCATACAAAAAGACATCAAACAGAAAATCTAAAAGCAAAAGACGTCCTCCGTGCCAAAAAAGAAACATTATGTGAACCTTAACTTCAAAGGCGACCTACTGTGTGATGTCCCTAGGGGGAGAATTTCCACTTCTTTAAGTAGAACTTTCTTTGTGACAACACTGAGAGTGGTGTTCTCCAGTCTCCCGCTGATCTGTAGAAGCCCTGACGACAAGATCCCCCGCCTGACTACTTATATGCGAATGTATATTTCAGTTCAGCTGTTCCTGTGGAGCCAGGCACATCGGTCGTTCGACCCACATCCTGTCAAAAAGCCTCAAACAACACTATCCAACGTGACTGAAGAAAGGAAGTAGTGGGCGTATAAGCGGTGCAATAATCGAACATCTCGTCCCCACTGGTCATTCCTTCTCAACAAACGTCCACTCCTTCAAAGTAATCTACAAAGTGAAGAACAATCTACCAAAGACAATACGCTTCCGTCTTCTTTGCATTGCAGAAGCCCTAGCATACAAAAGACAATTAATTATTCAACCACTTCTACTCTCATGGTGACAACTCTGTTGATTTGACCTAACTTTTGTTTGTATGCTTATTTTTCCTAACTACTTAAAACTCTCAAGTGATTCCGTATGTTATTTTGTTTCCATGTGCACACTGAGGACAACTCATTCATCAAACTATTCATGTTATTACGTAACTCCTCTCTAACAATCGTTTGTGACAACTCATCACTTTTGTTACTACCCTCTTACATATCAACATCCAATTCATCTGAACTTGCTAATTGTATTTTCCTTTGACAAATTTAATGTACCCCCACACACACACACACATACAAAACAACGATGTATATATATTTGCGATTGTACAGCTATGAAATGAATTGGCCGCCGAAAAGAGAATCTTCACTGAACTACTCCTGGTCTTCTCTCCCTCCCTGTCTCTCTCTCTCTCTGTTAATGTTCCAATGGGGATTTTTCATGGATTTCAAAAATGTCATGTAACTCTGAGTTAACATGTGTGTTGCATGTACGAGACGTCCATGTTCACACATTGTATGACTCAGTATACTTCATTGGATAACATATTGAAGACAGTTCAGTGATCATAATCATATGAGATATCTAAAAGAGAGAGAAGTGTTGAGTCACACAACACATTCCTTTTCTTATTTACCTGACACGGAATACTTACACATATACACAAATTCTGTCATCAATCGATCAATCAATGAATCGGTTAATCGATCCATCTATCCATCCATCCATCCATCCATCCATCGATCCATCTATCTATCTGTCCGATTTATCATTAGATTAGTCTGAAGAATTTCTCAAGAACTGTCATCTGGAAAATCTCTTTTGTGTAGATTTATTTATTTATTTATTTAATGTCACCTAATCGTTATTTTTTTCAAGCCCACATTTTGCTAGCCTATCATTAACTGCAAGCCTATAGCGAACTAAGCGTGTGTATACTGAAACGGCGCCTGCCCCCTTCCCCCCACTCTGCCTCTTGTGGACTCCGTCTATTGACCTAAAATTAATTGACCTAACAATTGAGTTTTAAAGAAGAAACCAAAAATTGAAAAATGAGATGACAGTGACCCGAGGAAAATAGATCCTTTTCTCTAGCTGATAAGGCTTTGCATAATTATAATGGTTTTAATAATAATAATAATACTACTAATAATAATGGCTTTATTCTGAACGGTGTTCATATAGTGCAGAGGAAATTTTGCATGACATTTTCTTTTCTCACAGGATCCCTAGATAAAATGTTGACTGATGGACAGTGATATGAAGCCAGTCAGTGAAGAGGGCAGTTGTTGATAAAGGTCTATAACCGAGTGTTGGAAATGCTTTTCGTGACTGAAATACTGGTCAAGTTGGCTTATCCATATATAGAAGAACTCACTGACTGCCTGACTGCCTGACTGACTGACTGACTGACCGACTTGACATTTGTGTTGAAAACCCAAATCTTGTTGTGTATGCTGGCTGAGTGGTGGCGGAGTGGAGTGCATTGTAGTGCAGAAGATTTCCAAACTGGTTTCAGACTGATGAAGGCATATCTCACCTTAACTTTCCGATTCTCGCTGGCTGGATTTGACATTTTCATCCGTTCGGCATGTGACTGTGTTTGAAAGCGTGCTTTCTGGTTGGATGAGTGAAGGAGTTAACCTCTGTGAAATCTCTCCCGCCGATGGGGATTGTTGCTGGTAATGTTTGCTGCTTTTTTGTTTGGTTGATATGGGTTGTCTTCATCACCCCCATCTCCACCTTCTCTGTGTTCACGTGGAGTGATGTCAATACTGCTGGTCTGTTCATCCAATTTGTTGGTTTTCGCGAGTGAATCTCCGAGTTTGTGTGACACTAAACATAGAGCACCTATCCGCGATATCCTAGAGTCTTGTTATCAGTGCAACGTATTGCTGTCCTCTCACCTCCTGTGTACAGTTTATCGTATAATCCGGACAACCACAATTACGAGTATCATCGATGTTGATAGATAGTCTTCGGGGGGGGGTGCATTTATGCCTAATTAATGTTTTGTTTCAAATATGAACACAGACTGATATTATTTAATGAACCATTGGAAAAACAGTTTGACTGTTTCGTTTTAGTTCGACACTCTTCATCTCTATGCACCCATTAATGGAGTTATAACGCTGAACTTTCCGCTCACTAGGCAAGCTCATAGATCATTCAAACACTGGAACCCGACCTAATTGTTTTGCCTTGTAACCTGAAGGTTCTGCGTCCGAACCTCTTTGAAAGATACATGCTGCTGAAGAGCCCTAACCTCGAACGATTCAAATGTCCAGGACTTCCTGTTAGTTTTAAATGGTTCTCTAATTGATATCAGCTAGTTATTAAACTTGTAAAGAAGTCATGTTATTTTTCAAGTATTGGTTTTGTATGGATTTCCTTTGATAGCATAGAGGATTTCATCATGAACCGAGATCAGTTAGAGAAGCATTGGAAAACCAGCTGGGAGTACTGGACAGCCAGCTGTTTCGTCAGCCTAGTTTTGGACTCTTCATCAGTACTCACCCACCAAAGTGGGGTTCGAACCCAGGACCTTCTGGTTATAAGGCTAGCGAGCTCGTATACCATTCATCAGCCACTGACACTTGACCTAATCCAATGGCCAGCCAGCCCATGAATTCTAACTACTGCCAATTCACGACATAGCGGGAGCATTTCGCAATGTCTTCATTGATGAGTTACTGCCTCATCTTCATCCTGCTGTATCCTACTAATCACGGATTCCCGCTAGTGGTTCTCTACCTTATTTCAGCTCATGATGAAATCCTCCTTGCAAGTCATGTTATCTTATAAAAACCTGCTTCTCTCCCACTATTTCAGAATGATTGTGGGACAAGGGGCCTGGGTAAGACAGGCAGCGTGATGATGAACCCATAGTGTGACATACTATTCCTCTACACAAACGCCTAGTCTTTAATGCTTCTCTTTCTTGTTATAGGATCGTATGAGTAACAATGTATTATTTTATGACCTCAGTTTTTATTTGAATGAAGTAAAGACAATCTGTGGGAAGCCTCCGTTCTATTCTGTGTGATTCTTTAAGATAGAGTTTCTATCCCATTCGTAAGATTTAGCAAGTTGAATAATAATTCTGTACTGTTCGAAACCCCGGAGTTGCTTTTTTTTAACCAGTTGTGTGGTGAGAGCTGTCTGGAAGCAAAAATTGTAGACAACAGTTTACATCAATGTTTACGTCTTGAATCGGGCTCATGAGAAAAGCGAAAACAAATAACAAAGCTTAACCTTAAGGAACTCACCAACCAATCACAGAAGACTTGACATGTGCAAATACGACTGGTAGATATTTGGTTTAACTTTCTGAGAAACGGTCATAGGTTGTACAGAATAACCTTCAGCAAGAAAACAACCAATTAGAAGGTGCTACTTCTCTGTTAACAAAGACG
The DNA here is from genome assembly GCA_944472135.2 of Trichobilharzia regenti. Taxonomy (NCBI): domain Eukaryota; kingdom Metazoa; phylum Platyhelminthes; class Trematoda; order Strigeidida; family Schistosomatidae; genus Trichobilharzia; species Trichobilharzia regenti. The sequence goes on along the minus strand of OX235262.1, from coordinate 4,968,811 downwards.
CTGATAATAATGTACATAAAAATGTACAAATATCTTTTAATTTCTCAATAAATGCCTATCCCTTTACTTCTTTCGTTATAGTTTCACGTCTGTATACTATTCAACGTCAATTCTGTAGTGTAAGTAAATGTAGTAACTTAGGGTTAATAATAGTTACTTTATAATTTGGGACAGGTTGTGAGTAATGATTGATTCCGCATGTGATTTATGCTAGTGTTTGATCAATTCATTTTCGTTTGTCTAGTTGCCGATCATCATTGTTGTATTTTTCAACATTACTACAGATTGTAAAACATCAATGTGAGTCTTTGATATTTTAATATTTCATCTTTTTTTGTTCTCTTTTAGTGAGACATCCCCACTTCATCCAATTCTCTGAGATCCTCTTCATCTGCTCCCACGACTGTTGATAGACTTTTATCGCCTCGTCACATGATCTCATCCTTATTAAACTTGAATCCTCACCAAGTTCGTTGTTTCTCATTCAGGTTGACCTACATTGAGCGCATGTTGTCATCCAATTGTCTCTCTTCAACGCGTGTCCGATTCACCTTCGTCTTCCTCCTAATCATTATCATATTTCTTCAGTATAACGTTCTTGATTGGTTAGTTCGAAGAGTTTATTGTTTCGATTCCCTTCTGGTCATTCAATTATCAATGTGGAGTGAAGACAGTTGTTTGTAAGGGTCTGTAGTAGCCTGTTGGGAATGCTTTTTGTGACTGACCCACTGACCAAGCTTCTGAGACATATAGAAGAATGGACTGACTTAACATTCGTGTTGAAAACTGGAATTTTCAAAAGAATGGATACCGAACAAAGAGTACTGTTCTTTTCGATAACCCCTTCATCATCAGGCTCTACAGTTATATATACATTACAGTGGATGAATGAATTAGTTTTATGAACAACAACATTAATGGTGTTTAAATAACATCGAATCAATAGTAATGTCAGTAGATTATAGTTCAGTAGCATCAACGTAACAATAAACTGAATGTCAGAAAAATTAGGAAAGATAATATTACAAATTCATGAATTTATAATCTCTACTGAAGGCCAGTCAGGGCATTAGTCGTGGCTAGCTGGACGTGCTTCTTTTGCACACAAAACACTAGTTGTTTCACAAGAATTTTCGATAGTCTCTGCTGTTTTGGATCGTGCAGTACTTCGATGTTTTTGGCAAATTATTAGGCACCTGGTAGATAACAGAGAAGGATTCTTCAACGCTGGCTGGCTGGCTTGTGTGGCCGGTTTGGACCAGATGCTCTAATATGGAACTGTTAATGGTTTTTACTACAACTTTGCCTAGTCATAGTGGGAGATGTTCTCGAGCGAGCACAAAAAATCAAGTTCCTAGAGCAATGGCCAATATAACTCGACCCACCACAAGCGCATTTGAATTGGTAGATACAATTTGAATTGGCTAGTCTAGTCTACGTACTTCATCTTTCAGTCGAGGTAGCAGACCATCGTGTTCTTAACGCTTCAGCGGAAATGTATAAGATTTCCGAACTGCTCTCAGAGTGACTGTCTTACCTTTTCCAATCTGTTATTCTGGAGAGTTTTTGATATTATTATTGCTCCTTTGGGTTCCTAGTGGAACATAGGGCTTCAACTGCACGTCTTCCTCCACTTGCTTCTGTCTTCCTTCTGCTGTACTTTTCACCTCCACCCATGTTAGTCCATACTGTTTCAACTCCTCTCTCTTCACACGATCTCCTCCATGTCACCCACCCTTGCACCGACGTCACACTCGCCACTTCCCATTTGGCCCGGCTCCACTCGAGGGCTTGAAGTGTAAAGACACCCAGTGGTCTCCTCAGCCATGAGTATCCGATCCATCTCCACTTTCTCCTGCATATTTGTTAATTGGCGATTGGTTCTTGTTTTGTTTGTTTGTTCCCATAATTTCTTGTTGGTGATTGTTTCCGGCCCGGCCATCTGATCTTCAGTATACAGCGAAGACAGTTGTTGGTAAAGGTAGAGTCTGCAATAACCAGTCTGTTGGAAATAATCTTTGTGACCCGCCCGCTCGCCAAGTTTTTTTTATATTATATTATATAAGCTTTATTCCAAATCAGTACTTGTGATACAGAATGGAATTCTCAGCATTTTACTACAATATTGCATCCAGTTTTTACATTAACAATAAATAAAGTTCTACATAGATTAAAGATTATCTCAACAACATATTAGTATGTCGGTAGCAAAGCCAAAATTAAAATGTTTGAAGGTGTTACAAAAGTAGATACTACTAGCATATTTACTGGCGTAAGCGATAGCAAAATGGTCGAGATATACAGAGTGTAAAAGAACAACAAGAATGTTTTAAGTAGAGTTTGCAAGGAAGAGAAAAACAAAACAGCACTTAACAAAAATAAAGACAAAAAAGTAGAGAGAATGGAAAAGAGAGAAAACGTTGTACCTATAAATGATGTGAGTTGGAAAGACGAGATTCATTGGTTCTAGTGACTATTTAATAAGTTAAAGGTTTCATGCCTGATGCATTCTTTATCACACAGAACACGGGCTAGGTAGGGTATGGATGAGTTTTTGTACTTACTAGTGCGGGCATATAGTTTCCTATATAGACTTCTTGTTTTCCCTGAAGAGATACATGGGGAGAGTTGTGAGTGTAGAGGGTGTTGTGAGTCAGATAAAATGGACTTCGCCCATTTTTCACATGAGTCCATGTGCCTGTCCACCAGAATGTTAACAAGCTGGCTAAGTGGTAAACTGCTTACCCTGCTGACAACCTTTAACATCCTACGTAATAAGGTATAGTCTTTCTTCAATAGCCCAGGAAAGACTAAGGGGGAGCAATAGAGAATTATAGGCAGAATACGGGAGTTAACAAATTGTAGTAGTAAGGGTTGGGTTACACCAGAATGTCTTAACTTCTTGATGTAGAAGGTAAGACGGTATATTTTCTTGGAAATCGTCAAGATATGAGACGACCAGGAAAGATCAGAAGATAGAGTGACGCCTAGGTATTTAATTTCCGACTTAGTTTCTATTTCAGTGCCATCTATGTTGCACACCTCGTGAGCGCTAACCAGTTTGTTTAGGTCAGATTTATGCCTAAAGGTGAAATTAACTGTTTGGCATTTGGAGGGGTTTAAGGTTAGACCGTTTTCCTTGGACCATTGGCTAATTTCTGATAAGAAGCCATTTAGTTTAGAGCAGTCATTTTGACATTTGACAGGTAAAGATACAGTTAGGTCATCAGCATATTTGACAAAGTTAATATCATTTGAAGACGGTAGGTCATGTAGGAAGAATGAAAAGAGAAGTGGGGAGAGTACAGCACCTTGGGGGACACCAGATTCAGTGAGCACAGCAGAGGAGGATTGACCTTTGTATACGGTGTACTGCATTCTGTTTGAAAAGTAGGAATGCAACCACTTAGTGACCCAAGACTCGGTTTGTGTCGTGGAGAGCTTATTTAGCAAGAGACTTCTAGGTACAGAGTCGAAAGCAGAAGTAAAGTCAAGAAACGTGCAGCGGACATATTTGGCACCTTTGTCTAATGATGAGACAATACTGTTGTGTAAGACGGCTGCAGCGTCTAAAGTACTCCTACCCTGTCTGTAGGCAAATTGTTTGGGGTCTTCGAAGCTTTTAAGGGAGGGTTCGAGTTTAAGAAGTATTAGTTTTTCCATGAGCTTTAGAAACGGGGAAGTGATGGCGATGGGTCTGAACTTTACGTTCTTGCTATTTCCAGGTTTAGGGACAGGGACTATTTTAATGTCTTTCCATGGAACAGGTACAACGTTTTCGGAGAAAGAAGCATTTAGGATATTAGTTAGAGGAGAACATAAAGCATCTGCACATTGTTTTAGGACATATGCAGGTATGCCATCAGGGCCAAGACTATGTGAGGGCTTAAGAGTTTTAAGACATTTCAAAACATCGAGAGTATTGAAGTCCTGGAAGTTATCAGCTACAAGATTGGTAACATTAGAAGTGGTTATGGTAGAAGGAGAGCGTATAAAAGACAGATTAAGAGCATTAACATCACAAGAGGGAAAAACATTACATCGCTTACTATTGCCAGTAATTTCATTGAAAAGTTTCCACATGCTGTTTGGAGATTTGCATGATAAAAGTGTTTGGTTATAGATAGCATTAAGATTTTTGATTTCAGATTTGATTTGAGCATTTATCTTTTTAAGTCCTAACTTGTCTTTGCATTTATATAACATTTCTTTTTGCCTGCGAAGTTGTTTGAGATGGGGAGACGAAAAGCGGTCGAGGCGTTTGAACAGTGTTTGTTTGGGACAGCATATGTCAAGGCAGAACTTAAGATAATCCATTATATTGGTGATTGAGTCATCTAATGTACTTTCATAGAATAGATCCCAGTTGGTATCTTTTAACATGCATCTTAGATTGAGTAAGTTGTCAGATGTGTAGCTTCTTTGTTGTGCCTTCGTGGACAGGTGTGAGAAGATTTTAATATGTGTTTTGCTGTATATTTTTGGCAAAACGCGGACAATGCAGTGATCGGAGTTATGTATCGGTGAACGTCTACGTGTTTCATATACTCCTTCATCATTGGTAAAAACCAAGTCAAGTGTTTTGTCAAGTCGAGTGGGAAATTTGACTATATTTGTGTGACCAAGAGCTTCAAGAAAGGAGCAATCTGATGTGTTGAAGTCTCCAGTAATAACGGATAGAGAGTTGTCGAAGTTGGCAGCAGCAAACATGGTGAATTCATCAGCAAAATTAGATAGATCAGATGGAGAGCAACTAGGAGAAATGTACATGTTTGTAATATAGAATTGTTTATATTTGGGGAGGTGTTTGGGGCGACATTTGACAGTAATACAGTCAATGAAGTCATTTGAGAAGGTGAAGCAGATGTTATTTGAGACAGACCATTTGGAGTGAATAAAAGTTGCAACGCCACCACCATTTTTCTTATTACAACATTGACGGTCTTGTCGAAATAAAATAAAGTCCTTTAGTGAGATAAGGTTGTCATCATACAGTTCATGCAACCACGTTTCTTGTAATGCGATTATGGCAGTGTTATGATACGTATCAGTTGACATCAGGGATTGTAGATACATTATCTTATTTGGTAGAGAGCGACAGTTTGAGTTCATTATGACGGGGACCGTAGTTAAGTGTATTGGTGTACGTTTGAGAGCTCTCTGCCAACCACTACGATGTTTCCTTCTTGGTTTCTTTGGAATATGAAAGTCATTTGGTCGTAAATTATTAATAAAGTTACGAGAGTAAATGATTCTGTTAGAATTCATATTTAAGTGATAAGTGTATGCTGGTAAACAGGAAACTGGATGCAAAATGTAGATATTTTGGTAGCAGGCCCAAAAATTCAACAGGCCGCCAAGGTCAAGGTTTCTGATCCGATCTGTATAGAAGAACTGACTTGACGTGTTTGTGTAGAAAATCCTAATTTGGTTGTTGATGCTGATTGACGAAGATTTCTAGATTGGTTTCAGGTTGATGAATGTGTTTCTAGCCTTCCCAATTCTCGATTTGACATCCTCGTCCGTTCCGACTACGACCTGTAGTTGAGACAATGCTCCCTAGGTAACTGAGTGAATGAAGTAACCTCTTTCAAATCCCTCCCGTTGATGGTGATTGGCGCTGGATGTTGCTTCTGTTGTTCTTCTTGTTGGTTGGTTGGTTATTTTCATAACCTCCGTCTTGTCTATGTTCATCTGGAGTCCTGTCTTCGCCGACTGCTTCTCCGACCAGTTTGTCGGTCGGTTTTCGCTTGTTAGTCTTCGATTTTGTGTGACATCAGGCATAAATCATCCACTCGCGAAATCCAGATCTTCTAGGTTCTTCGCGTCAGTCAGTCCAGGATATCCCTGTCCCGTTTCTCGTTTCCCACTCACTGTCTGACGCAAAATCCAGTCAGTCCACCACAATTAGGAATATCGTTAGTTGGTGATAACAAGCACCCTTATCTGACTCCTGTGTTTATTCCAAACGCCTTGCTGAGTTTTCCGTTGTGGATCACTTGACATGTTCCGATGTTGTCGTACAGCTGTTGAATAGGGTTGATGAATATTTGGGAAACTGTACGCCGTAGTACTCGAGTAGTTTCCAAATTACTTCTCGGTCAACGCTGTCTGGTGAAGGCCTTCTCAAAGTCTATGAAGTTGAGGTAGAGTTTTGAATGCCATTCCATGCCTTGTTCTGGGATGATGATGTGTAGAGTTTCAATTTGGTCAGTAGATGATTTGCCTTTCGTGAATCCAGCTTGTTCTGGTCGGAGTTCTGTATCTAGTGCGTCCTTTATTCTCCCAGGATGATGCGAATCAGGATTTTACTTGGCGTCGACAGGAGCATGATTCCTCACCAGTTCTTCCAGAGTGGGGCCTAAGTCGCCCTTCTTTGGTAGTTTCACGAGGTAACCTTTCCTCCAGTCAGTAGGCACCTTTTTCTCCTCCCAGACCTTCTGCAATAATGGAGTCAGCTTGTCTTCTGTAGTCTCTAGGTCCGCTTTCAGTGTTTCAGGGGGTATTCCATGTGGTTCAGCTGTTTTTCCAGCTTTCAGAAGCTTGATTGCATTCAAGACTTCAGCTCTCGTTGGAGGATTGGTGTCAACTTGCAGTTGTTTGCGCGCTGTTGTTGGTAATTCTGGACGGGTTTTAGGTGGTGGTCGGTTCAAGAGTCCTTTGAAGTGCCCAACCCATTGTTTAATCTGTTTTCTTCCTTGGAACATAATTTTGAATTTTTCCTCACCTACAGAAATTTCGGAAGTTATTCAGGAGAATGAATAGATTATTTTGTTGAATTCAGACTAAAATACTTGGATTGTTAACCCTATAAACTTTTTTGAGTCCTTTTGAGACTCATATGCTTATAAAATATTGTATTCCCACTCACTGTATCGATGACAGTTTATTATTATTATTGCTCCCTTGGGTTCCTAGTGGAACATAGGGCTTCAACTGCACGTCTCCGTTTTCTTCTGTCTTCTGCTATACTTTTCGCCTGCATCCATGTTAATCCATATTCTTTCAACTTCTCTCTCTTCACACGATCTCCTCCATGTCACCCTTGGACGTCCCACACGCCGCTTCCCTTTCGGCCTGGTTCCACTCGAGGGCTTGGCGCGCGATGTCACCCAACGGTCTCCTCAGCGAGTGTCCGATCTGTCTCCATCTCGATGACAGTTTGCAAATCTCATACTCTACAGAACAGCTAACTATCGATCATTATTATTAACATTATATTCTATTTATAAATAATAATAACAGCTTTATTCCAAACAGCATTTATGGTACAGGTATGGAATTTTCAGCGTGCATTACAATATTATATTGCATCTAATTACCTCATAAATTATATAAGACTTTTAAAATCAAAAAATAAATAAATTAAAAACCAACGCCAAAAAAAGAAAAGATAAATAAAAATAAAAAAAACAAACAAACAGCGTAGAGTTTACATTGTAAACAATGCACCACAGGATATGAAATATAAAGTTGATGTGTGATAGAAGATGATAGTGGGGCCATGTGAGCTAACTAGGTAGTTGTTGTAGGTCACGTTTACGTCTGAAAGTGAAATTGACTACCTGACATTTAGACGGATTTAGCTTAAGACCGTTAAATCTATTTAAAATCATATGGAGAACCATTGAAAACCAGCACCGGACTACTGGACTACTGTTTCAGCCTAGTCTGAATCTCATCGGCGGTAAGCACCTACCTCCAGTGTTCGAATCCAGGACCTTCCACTTACAGCCAACCATTTAGATCCCATTAAATGGCCAACAGATCAATCACGTCCAAGGTCATCAGGAGAGATGATTAATAAATTCGTGGAGAAATCTAAAAGCTCACTTCAAATTGAAGTATGCGCTGAAGATGTCACCCAGTAGGGTGATGAAAGCTCCGCAAATTAACCACCCAGCTCAGAGAACAAAACCACATCAAAATTTCTATCAACTCGACTGTCGACCACTGTTGTCGGCGAATATTTAACCTCACGCTCAAAAACATTAACCAAACGGTGGCCTGCTTAAATCTTGGGCTACCAAAATTTCCAGCTCACATATTGCATATATTTCCTCGGATTTATTTGATTTTAATCGTTCATTTATGTGTCCTAATCGTGTTGTTTACTCTCGCGGTTATTTAAAAACAGTTCCAACTAGCTGATTTACTAGTTTCTAATAAACTTCATGGAGGTTGGCAGAGATCATTAAAGTGTACTCCAATGCATCAGATGACTGTTCCTGTGATTATGAGCACAAATTTCAGATCTCTACCGAACAAGATTAACTACTTGCATTCTCTATTATACTCAAATAATTGTAATACTGGTGTAATCACTCTTCAAGAGACTTGGCTCCATGATTCATATGACGATAATTTAGTCTCCTTAAGTGGTTTCACAATCTACAGACAGGACCGATGCAGCTCAAAGAAGAAGAGAGGTGGTGGTGTTGCCACTTTTATTAATTCTCAGTGGTCTACTGCTAACAATGTTTGCTTTATATTCTCAAATGACAATATTGATTGTATAACTGTAAAATGTCGACCTAAACACTTATCTAAGTATAACTTCATTTTTGTCACAAATAGCTATATCACACCTTGTTGCAGTCCCTCAGAACTATCGATCTTCGTTGATGAATTCACTATTTTTGCTGCTGCTTCGTTTGGTAACTCCTTATCTATAGTTACTGGCGACTTCAACTCCTTCGACTACAGTTTTATTACATTGCTGGGCCATGAAAATGTTGGAATAAAGTAAATCAATATTATTATTTATTATTATTATCAATTATTTCATAGTGGACCCTACAGGTCACTTTTTCTCACTAAAACTCCTCCACCAGTCAACTTCATCCTGTAGCCATTGGCTAGCGAGCATCAAATCAGTTTTGAGTTTTACCATGGAGTGATTTTATCTTGAGGATTATTGCAAACTAGGGAGTGATAGATGGCTGATGATGATTCCCAAACAAGGACGAAACATATATTCACTTGTCCCTCCTAGTTTTTAGTGTCTTTCTAACTGATATCATTGCGTGGGCAAACTTGAAAAAAACAAAATCAAATTCCAACAAACTGACTTTTTGAAATTATTCCTTTTATGTCTGACAATAATTATGGGTTTCACTAGAATAGAATAAAATAGAAAGTGTTTATTCACTTTACACTTGTTTTCTTTGTGACAGCAGATAACAGAACAGAACAGAACAGAAATAAGGTAAAGTTAGTGTTTACTTCCAAAAGTTGGAACTTTCTGTGTTCTTGGTGCAGAGGTTGACGTCATTATTGTTATTACTACTCCATGAATTCTGATTTAGTGATATAAGACAAATTTTACAGACTGCAATATCCCTCCCTGTTCCTGTCTGTGGAGATTCAGGTGTTTTGTAAATCTTATTACTTTGTTTAATTTGGACAATATAGTCCTTTAATTTACAGAGCTTGTCCTGACTGACTGATTGAATGAGTTTGTGGGTGCAAATGCCACCACCCTAGTTTCTGCTTTTTACTGAGAATCCTACGTCGGGAGGGACTCAGATATTCCCTTCTTATATGGTAGAACTGTAGATATTTTATATTCTCTTTTATTAATAATAATATTAAAGGTTTTTGTATTTCCCAATGAATGAAAAACAAAATGATATTGTTGCTTTTACTGACGTTTCACTACTCATTAGTGCTGCTGCTAATAGCTTTATCAAAGTAGTATTATTAAACCGGAATTTACATAAAATCCACTCACCATATATACATATAACAAAGAGTTAAGAGGTGAGAAAATAGACTACTTGGGTCATGTTAAAAGGAGGACATATTGAAAGTCAAAATAACAATGAAGATTACTAAACCAAATATCAAAGGTAATAAATAATAGTACGTCTGTTATGATATCAAAATAAAGTTTACTAACTTGATCATCGTTCGTGAGTATGAGGTCATTTGTGGTGCGACATACATCGGACAAACATCAAAATCAGAAGAAATGAACAGTGTAGAGCCTTCTCCGTTCGACCACTGAGAAATCCAGTTGATCTAGAAAAGATTGAAAAATTATCAGCCAATGAATCAGGCCACAAAATTGATTTTCAAGTATTGGTTTTGTAGGGATTTTGTTTGATTGCATGGAGGATTTAATCATGAGCTGACATCAGTTAGAGAACCACTGGAAAACCTAGGAGTACTGGACAGCTGTTTCGTCCTAGTTTGAGACTCTTCATCAGTACGCACCCACCGGGATTCGAACCCAGGACCTTCTGGTTACAAGGCGAGCTCGTATACCATTGAGCCACTGGGACCCGATCCAATGGTCCTTGAATTCTAACTTCTGCCAATTCACGACATAGCGCGACCACTTCGCAATGTCTTCTTCGATGAGTTACTGCCTTATCTTCAACCTGCTGTACCCTACTGGTCACGGCTTCCCACTAGAACCCCAGGTTAACTGCGTGAATAGGGCCAGTCACTAGTGAGCACAGATTAATTTTCAAGTATTGGTTTTGACAATATTGAAATACGCACCCACCGGGATACTGCCAAAGAGTCCCAAACTAGGCTGACAAAACTGCTGGCTATCCAGTACTCCCAGCTGGTTTTCCAGTGGTTCTCTAACTGATGTCAGCTCATAATGAAATCCTCCATGCAATCAAACCGAAATCCCTACAACAAACCAATACTTGAAAATATTGAAATAATCCAGAAATCACAAAGAGCATCTAATATCAAATGGAATCCAAATTGCCTGAACAGGAATGATGGACTAAAATAGAATCTGACCTGGTTACAACACCTCCCTCCCCCATGAAGTGACAAAATCAACACGAATGTTATAAGCAAGTTGACTATGTAAACACACAATACTTTATATAATTTTACACACTTATCAAATCCAGCAATCTACACTTGGTTTTGTTATCCCTACACCAACTGGCCAACTTGACAACGCAAAAATGACCCCAGAGAGACAAACGATGGTCAAGTTGGTAAACTTTGTTTTGATACCAGAACAGATGTACTATTACTTTAATTGAATTTTAAATTCTCCAGTCAATTGATTGGACCAACATGTCAACCTGAGACCGAGCACTTCGGTCCCATCAATCGACGGGAAAATCTAAAATTAAATTAAATTAATATGACCCGTTATGCGGATGACTTATGTTTGATGTCACACAAAATCGAAGACTTACAAGCAAAAACCGACCGACAAACTGGTCGAAGAAGCAGTCGGCGAAGACAGGACTCCAGATGAACATAGACAAGACGGAGGTTATGAAAATAACCAGCCAACCAACAAGAAGAACAACAGAAGCAACATCCAGCGCCAATCACCATCAACGGGAGGGATTTGAAAGAGGTTACTTCATTCACTCAGTTACCTAGGGAGCATTGTTTCAACTACAGGTCGTAGTCGGAACGGACGAGGATGTCAAATCGAGCGAGAATTGGGAAGGCTAGAAACACATCCATCAACTTGAAATCAATCTGGAAATCTTCGTCACTCAGCATTAACAACAAAATTCAGATTTTCAATACAAACAACGTCAAGTCAGTTCTTCTATACGGATCAGAAACTTGGCGGACGGGTCACAAAGAATATTTCCAACAGTTTGTTGCAGACCTTTATGAACAACTGTCTTCGCTCTATACTGAAGATCAGATGACCGGGCCGGAAAGAATCACCAACAAGGAATTATGGGAACAAACAAAGCAAGAACCAATCACCCAACAAATATGCAGGAGAAAGTGGAGATGGATCGGACACTCGCTGAGGAGACCACTGGGTGACATCGTGCGTCAAGCCCTCGAGTGGAACCAGGCCGAAAGGGAAGCGGCGTGTGGGACGTCAGCGCAAGGGTGACATGGAGGAGATCGTGTGAAGAGGAATTGAAAGAATACGGATTAACATGGATGCAGGCGAAAAGTGTAACAGAAGACAGAAGAAAATGGAGACGTGCAGTTGAAGCCCTATGTTCCACTAGGAACCCAAGGGAGCAATAATAATAATATAATAATATGACCCGTTTTACAAGAGGTGATCATCTCTCGTGGTCCAAGTGGTTTAGCAGAAAACGCGCTTTGGCGTTTGAAACTATCGGGACTGGGTTTGAACCTCAGTGGTGGGAAGATTATCACTCACTGACTGGGGAATGCATGTACATCCAGCTGACGCGAGTCCCAAATAAGACGAACTGCGCCTTATCCTGGATTCCACTGGTAGTCACCATCCACCAATTAAATGTACTATCACCTTTGTTACTTGGTTTAGTGATCTTCATTGTTATTTTGACTTTCAATATGTCCTCCTTTTAACATGACCCAAGTAGTCTATTTTCTCACCTCTTAACTCTTTGTTATATGTATATATGGTGAGTGGATTTTATGTAAATTCCGGTTTAATAATACTACTTTGATAAAGCTATTAGCAGCAGCACTAATGAGTAGTGAAACGTCAGTAAAAGCAACAATATCATTTTGTTTTTCATTCATTCATTCATTGGAAAATAAAAAAACCTGAATTATAAAGAAATAAGTGTAGACTAAGGTATGTTGTGGATGTTTATTAGTCAGTCAACATTTTCTCGAGTGTTCGAGTGTGTGTGAGTGTGTGTGTGTGTGTGTGTGCGCGTGCGTGTACCTGATCAGGTAGACACTAACGATCTAATTTTCATGGCTATCCATCATCATCATCATCATCATCATCATCAACATCCTCCTATTTTCGTGTCGGTTTTGCCATTTTAAATGTATTTCATTCCCGTTCTCCTCTATGTGTTACCTGTCCTATTTTGATCCTTCCTTCTATCCACCACCCTGCACAATGTGGTAAAATCTGATCCATTTCACAACAATTTTCATTTATTTATTTACATCAGTTTTCAAATTTGATTTACACTACAGTTGATCATTTATAAAGGAATGTTAATTTGACTGTCTTCTCCCCTCCCCTCCCCCGCAAAACCGTCCTTCTTGCTTCCTTTCTCTCTCTTTTTCCCTTTGACGTTCTGTTTGCCACAACCTCCTCCTTACCTCCACCTCACTCCACCGATGGATTTATACATGTATTCACATACTGTAGTAGTAGGTGACATGTTAGCCAAAGTGTCTCTTGGTTGGTTCGTTGGTTGGTGTGTTAATTGATGCTTATTGTGGCGGAAAATGTTTCTTTGGTGGCAGTTTTGATTTTGATGGTAGTGCGGGTGGTGGTTGGAGGGAGATATTTATTTTTAAAATTAATTGATTGAAGATGCCCATTGAAAAGTTTTATAGGGCTGAGATTGATGAACAATGCATACATAGTTTTTTCGATAAATTCTTTTTAGTTATTTTATGTTTAATTTTAGCTTGATTTCACATAGTCTTTCTTTTGGTACAAGTATGGAATTTTCAGTATGTGATATTGGTAGCCTAAATTTTGTAAACTGATCATTGATATCAGGTGTGCATCGGTGGCGGGGGGGGCGGGTCCGGGGATGGAATCCTGGACCATGTGCATGGTCGGCAAGAGTCCTAACCATTGTACCACCGACGCACAAATCCCTGTCCCCAGAGGTTCTACAGTTATATACATCTATATTATTCAAGTGTTGGTTTTGTAGGGATTTCTTCTGATTGCATGGAAGATTTTATCATGAGCTGACATCAGTTAGAGAACTGGCAGAAGTTAGAATTCAAGGACCATTGCATCGAGTCTCAGTGGTGTGGTGAGAGCAGGCCGTGAGAAAATATGAGCAAGGCTGATTCAACAACCAATCACAGCAAAGTTAACGTGGCAAAATATGATTCGCAGATAGAGAACTCTATTTGTCGAGGAATCCCGAAACAACCAATCAGAAGCCTGCGTTTGTCTGCCTAACTTCTGATAAACAACTAATCAGATGACTGCGCTTGTCTACTTGCATAAGCTATAATAATGTATGTGAAATATATATAAATACGTGTTGATTTTCATAATAAAACGATCTGTTGCCTGGCCCTTGTCTTCTGTTGTTACAGTGGCTCAATGGTCTACTAGCTACCTCTCCTTGTAACCAGAAGGTCCTGGGTTTGAGCCTTCTTGTGGTGGGTGCGTACTGATGAGGAGTCCTAAAGTAGGCTGACGAAACAGCTGTCTGTCCAGTACTCCCAGGTTCTCCAGTGGTTCTCTAACTGATGTCAGTTCATGATGACATCCTCCATGACACCTATAATAATTAAAGTGTTGGTTGGAGAGTTTCATCATGAGCTGACATCAGTTAGAAAACAATTAGTAAACTTACAGGGAGTACTGGATGCTCTTTATCATCCTAGTTTTGTGACTGTGCTTCGGAAGTAGGCACCCACCACAGGGGAGGGGTTCGAACTCAGGACCTTCTTGTCGAAGGTGAGAACAGTTAGTTACTCATTGCGAAATGGTCGCAATATGTCTTGAATTGATAAAAGTTGAAATTCATAGGCTGGCCATTGGATCTGGTCCCAATGGTCGAATGGTGTCGAATCCTGACTTGTTGCTTGAAGTTCCTGGCATCGAATTCCAATGGGTGCATACTGATGAGGAATTCCAAACTAGGCTGATAAAACAGCTGATTGTCCAGTACTCCTTGGTGGTTTTCCAATGGTTTTTTTTAACCGCTGTCAACAGGTCATGGTGAATTCCTGGGAACCTGTCTCCTCCTCCAAGATCATGATAGCAGTATTCAACTCAAGAGGAAGGAAGGAAGGAAGGCAGGTTACAATTATCCAATGCTACGCACAGTATGCTACAAACAATGCGAAACAAGGGAAGATTGAAGATTTTTACAGACAACTACAAACAGTAATGGACAACATCCAAAATGGCACTATCAAAATCTTCATGGGCTCTATGAATGCCAGCAAAACTGGGAGCAGATAATACCAGAAGAGAACTCATCATGAGTAGAGAGGCTTGCTCGGTGAAATGAATGATAACGCTTTCAATAGTCTGGTGATAGGAGACATTATGTACAAATACAAGGATATACACAGAGAAACATGGGTTTCACCTGATGAACATTCTACAAACCAAAAATAGATTTCATCTCAATGTTGCTCAAGGAAGTGGAGACCCACCTGGTGGATACAAAATCAAGAAGAGGAGCAGATGTGGGTTCAGAAAATCATCTAGTTCAAGGAACCGTCAAGATGAAGCTTAGGTCCTTCAGAACAATTGGAGGCAGACTATTGTAATTCAAGTTCAAAATTCGGAAACTGAAGTACAAAACTACAATGGATTCCTTCATTGCAGATCAGCTCAGAGCAAGTCAAATAAACTATGTGTCATTACTGAGGAAACCTGTATGGAAGAACATTGGAATTAAATCTGTGAATGTAACTTTCAAGGAAACGTGTACAGATGTTCTGGGATGAAAGAAGAGACACAGCAAAGAATGGCTGTCGATAGACACCTACCTGGAAGCTAATAGAAAAGAAGACAGGAGGATGGTGGAAGAGAGGAGATGACTCAATGCAAAGATGGACAAGAGAACAGACGGAAAAGCTGAGTTCAATGTACAGTACACTGAATGAAGAAGAGTGATAAGAAAGACAAAAGACTATTCTACGACACACTGGCTGGCAACTGAAGCGGAATAGACAGGCAGATCGCAGGTACAAGAGACCTGATTATATTATATCAGTTGACTAGAATGCTCGTTATCCCTGAGGACATCAGCCTAGATGATGAAACCAATAAAATATGTTCAAGGGAACCTGATTACCAAGGGGGAGAAACAAATAAAACGATGGACTGATCACTTCTTGAATCGTCTCTTGAATCGCCCATCAACTGCAACTCGACCAGAAATACCAACACCACCAACGGCCCTCACAGAACTGCCAGTGGACATCAATCCTTCAACGAAAGTAGAAATCCTGAATGCAACCAAGCTACTGAACCCCAGCCGTAAATGAAGCAGGACCAGACGGAATTCCCCCGAAGCACTACCGCAGATGTACTCCACGCCGATACTACAAAAGGTTTGGAAAGATGGAAAGGTACCTACCGATTAGAAGAAAGGCTACCCTGTCAAGCTGCCTAGGAAGGGTGACTTAGGCCTGTGCAAGAAATGGCGTGGGAAAATTCTCTTGACCACTCAAGCCTAGTAAAATACTAAAGTCGCTTCATTCTGGAGAGAATAGAAGAAAACTGAATGCAGAACTCCGCTGAGAACAAACTGGATTCAAGAAAGGCGAATCATGTGCTGATCAAATCGCAACTATACTCAACGTCATTGAACAAAGCATAGAATGACAGTAAAACATCACTCCACCTCAACTTCATCAACTTCCAAAAGGCCTTCGACAGCGTATCGTTGACGGAGACGTAATTTGGTAACTATTTCAAAACTCCAGCATACCTTAAATCCTTATCAATCTAACTCAACAACTGCCTTTATGGCAATGTCACGTGTCAGGTGATCCACAAGGGAAAACTCAGCCAGGTGTTCGCAGTGCATATAGGAGTAAGATAAGACTGCCTGCGAGTTATCACCCACGAAGATATTCTTAATTGTGGTCGACTGAAGTATGAGGAACACTGTGTGCTGGGAGTGAGAAGATAGGAACACATTATACTGACCGATAGGAATCCCCCAGAAGATATTGATTTCTGGCATAAATAATTTAAGTCTAATGTAACACAAGCTAGAAGAATTACAGGCAAAAACCAACAAACTGACTGAAGAGGCTGACAGGAAGTGAAGACAAGACGCCAGGTGAACATGGAGAAGGTGGAGACGGAGTTGATAAATATAACCATCCATCCAACCAACCAACAGCAACCAGCACCAATCAACACCAACGGGAGAGATTTAACAGAGGTCACCTCTTTCACTTATCCGGGTAGGAAGCATCGTTCCGACTACAGGCACACTGAACGGATGAAGATGTCAAAACTAGTCATAATTTGTAAAGGCAAGACAGCCTTTATTAACCTGAAATCTTCTGCACTTTACCTCAACCAGCATAAACAACAACATTCGTATTTTCAACACAAAGGTTAAGTTATTCAATTCTGCCCTATGGGTCAAGAGTATATAAACCACAGACCAAATACTCAACTATAATAGTAATATCCCGATTATCCACAAAAGAAACTGTGTGTAGACATTGTTTAAAACAGTTCAGACACACCCACTAATCGTCCTCACAATTTATTCAATAAGGTAATTGGTGGATGGTGATTAGCAGTGGAATCTAGAATAACGCACATTTTGTCCTATTTGGGACTCACATCAACTGGATGTACCTGCATTCCCCAGTGAGTCAGTGGGTGATGATATTTCCACCACTGAGGCTTGAACCCAGTCCCGATAGTTTCAAACACCAAAGCGCGTTATCTACTAGACCACTTGGGACACTTGGACGAAATGCGCATCTTGGATTTCACTGCTAGTCACCAACTGGTTGCGTTGTTGCGTTATACAAGCCCGACCACCACGTATCTGTTGGAACTCATCTTTAGGTCAATAGGTCTCTCGATTTCGAATCTTTCTTAACCTACCTATAAGTCTAGGCAACCGGCCATTTATCCATCAGGCTATACACAATAAGTATGGCTATTAGCCAGTGAGTTTTAACTAGCCATAACTCTTCTTACAACCTTAGGGTCCAACTTTCTGAAAGTAATTAACTAGCCACCCAATATAGATAAACAGAAAGATTTAGATTTCAAACAAGTGTTGATTTGCAGGGATTTCATCAGTTCCAGGATTAATCACGAACTAACTTTAGTTAGAGAATCACTGAGGGAATACTGGTGGACAGCTGTTTCGTCCTTGTTTTGGACTCTTCATCAATACGCACCCACTATCTCATCAGGTATCGAACCCATGACCCAAGACCCTAATCGCTACGCTACAGGAAGCTCTATGTTCCACTTGGAACGTAGTGGAATAAAATAAATCTATCAAGAAGGTGCTTCGTAATCGAATTCTCGGGTGCTTTTGTTTTTGTGTCTCAACCATTTGGGTTAGTGTTCTATCGCTCGAGTAAATCATCACCATCTCAATCGATGTGAAGCTAAATTGATTGAGTAGGCTAGGATACGCGTTGTATGTGCCGACAGACGATTAGACTGAGAAAAAATTTAGGTTATGCTGCAGTCTTTGATAGTTGGTTCGAATCACTTAGGAAGGTAGGTGTAAACTACATGACTGGTATTTCCGTGATGCTAAGAGCCAATATAGCTGAAGACTACTGATGATGGTGTAGATACATTCACTCTTTGCGATCCACTGAACCATCCCATTTTTCATAGTTACTATCCTTTCTCCTATACATTCCTACTCATTATATAGTTCTTTTGAATATCTTTTATCTGCCTGTGTGTTCTGCATGGAGATGGAGTTTAGCAATGGCCTAATTTTTTTTTGCAAAGTCCTATATTGAAAACAGTCAGTCCATCTGTTATATTTTGACGTATAAACTGGCGAATTGTTCAATGAAATTAGGATTATTTGAATAAGGCATTAAGAAGACAAATTTCATGAGATGATATCGTCATTTCATAGTTTCTTGACAACCGCTTTATACAACTAACATGGTTCACAATAATAAAATGAAATAAAATGCATGACACAGCGTCGGTGGCACAGTGGTTAGGACTCTCGCCGACCATGCATATGGTCCGGGGTTCAAGCCCACGCCGACGCACACCTGATATCTATAGTCGGCCTGCAAAATTTGGGCTACCGATATCCATGCTGAAAATTCCATACTTGTACCAAAAATACAGTGTGGAATCAAGCTGTAAATCAAAAATAAAAAATAAAATAAAATAAAAAAATATCCACTAATCAACTTCTAATTACATGTAAAGACATCGTCGACGCATATGCCCAAGAAGCCAACTTGTCAACGTGAGTCCGAGAACCTCGGTCCAATCAATCGAGGGGAATATCGAAAATTGAGATGGATTCATCAAAAAGTGTTTGAAATCGAGTCATAACACTAACAAGAAACTATCATCAAAGGCTACAAGCAAATTCATCCTACCATATATAAAAAATATCTCTGAAATAACAGCTAGAATATTGAAACTGTTTGAAATAGATATATAACACACAAGCCAGCCAGCTAACCAACCAACCAGCCAACGCAATCACACTTCATTCATCGGTATTGTGCAAACCAAAAGACTCAACAGAAAAATGAAAAAATCCTGTAACCAGTTAATCAAATCACTACAGACCGATATCTCAATGAAAGAAATGATTTGTAATATTTATTTTTTAATTCCTTTAAGTTCCCAGTGGAACATAGGCGGCTGGCTTCAAGCTGGGAGCTTCAGGCTTCAGTAACAGTGGTGATTCAAATGAACTGTGGTCAAGATTTGAAAGAATACTTCTAAAATATTTGGGCACCGAGTGAGAAGTAGACATTTGTAAAAAATTATATTTGTAAAATCTCAGCGATATTGAAGCGAGTAATTCCAACGTTTCTTGTGTTCGGCAATCTGGTCCGAACTTCTTCAGGGAAATTAATCGACATTGACATAACAGAGGTTTATATATAAAACGAACATCTCTTGTTTTTTATAAAAACTTTGTCCAGTCATCGTGTTTCCACTCTCCGTTGTCTGCAACAGAATGCGTATCCTAAGTCCGTAACTGTCTAGTCACCTGACAACTCCAGTAGGTTGGATAAAGCAGCTCAATTTTCAGAAAGAAGACAAAGTAATAAGTTTGACGGGGTTGTTCAGCTAAACTCTAATCCTAAACATTATAATTTTAAAAATACGTCTAATCATAAAATTCTAGATACTAACAGTTTGAGCAGACATGAAGGTGTGATGTTAGATGACTGTTCCTGACTGTCTATATCTACTTATGGAGACGTTAAGATATTGTTTTACAACTGTTTATCCGCACACACACACACACACTACACACTGTGTTTAAAGTGTTTAACAAAGGTAGATCAATATTTGTAAGTCTGAGGTCAAATTTTGATCACAACTCGTACAATTTTGTTTATTATACTTGTTAATATTTGTTTTATAAATCATAATTGGACAAAGTTTTTAAAAACAAGACATGTTACTTTTAAATATATAAACCTCTGTTATGTTAATGTCGATTAATTTCCCTGAAGAAGTTCAGACCAGATTGACGAACACAAGAAACGTTGGAATTACTCATTTCAATATCGCTGAGATTTTACAAATATAATTTTTTACAAATGTCGACAGTGGTGATTATTTTTACGGGATGATGTCGCTAGCCTCATGCCCAACCTCCCCTTTTCACCAGTCTTATTACTGGTTTATCGAGGTAAATGTGTGAGTCTGTGACAAGGAATCGAACCCCAGACCACATGCGTAGTAGGCGACGAACTGATTTGAAATACACCCATAAATTAATAAACAACATATTCAAAGACATGAAATTCACCATGAGAAAAGAAGAATTAGACCACAACAAAATCCCATTTTTAGATGCCTGAATCAGGAGAACTTACACCGGAAATTTAGAAACAAAAGTATATAGAAAGTACTTTACTTTACTTTACTTCGGCTATCTCCTACGGGAGGATGGGCCGGCTTCATGAACCATGAAGTTTCATGGGAATTGGGTACGAGTGATGTCCCCAGAATCGCTCGGCCTTTTGTTTCAGAGTGCAGCTCTAGCCTTTACACAACCAAGTGTGACCTACAAGGCAGTAGGAGTGGAGTAGGGAGTCCACTATCCATTGGGAGCCGGTGACCGGAGTCTGGTTCATTCGCCTTTTTGAATGGGGCCAGTCATCCAGGGCATCCAATAATCCCTTTGTCCATACGTCTGCCGGTGAGCTCCGGTGAGCTTCATACGCCAGTCGTTGGAGGTTTGGAATCAGGGTTTAGCCATCTCCCCTAGACTATCATCCAATGGACAGTCAACCCGGTGAAGAGCGCCGTGCATCCGCTTTTGCCCTCTCACTTCGGTGAAAAACACCTCCACCACGTGAAGGCAGTGAGTAGGACTTCCTCAGGAGAGGCTATGTTAGACGCCCGGTCATATGGGAGCATTTCAAGGGGTGTACGGAGTGGTGGCCGACCCGTAGCGCAAGACACCCACCCCCGACCATCCTGAGGCTTTGGAGGCTATATAGAAAGTCGATGCACATAGGTCAAATACTCAAATATAATAGTAGGAATCCGATTACTTACTCACAAAATAAACTGTGTGCAGACATTGTTTAAAAATACAGTTCAAACACACTGTAGCACTCCAGTGAGCTGAAGAGAATGGAGGAAGAATACCTACTAACTGTCTTCAAAAAGAATGAATATCCCCCCGACAATTTCATCAAAAAGTGTTTAAAGTCGACTCACAACGCCAACAGGAAACCATCATCAAAGACTACAAGAAAATTCATCCTATGAGAAAAAAAAAGGATAAGGTGGCCGCCTGCTTAAATCTTCCATATTCCTGGTATTTGCCGCCTTGAGTCACTTCTGTTGCATGTGTTGTGTTGGGTGTAGACTTGATGAACCATAACAGGATTCAGTAATCAACCTCTCTCTCCACATACCTATATTACTTTTTAGAATTTTGACTCTATCCCACCCACCCTATTGTGTGGTTGTGCTCTGTTAATACATGTAGTGCAACTGCTGAGTTGTTTTTGCTAAATTACTTATCTTCGTCAGTGGGATCATTTATTCTAACCATAGTTAAATTCTTATGTTCCGATAATCTCACTACTACTACTACTACTCCTGATCTACTAGTTTGACTGATCTATGTAGCTGAATTAACTCACTGTCATTGCAAGGTATTTTGTAAATTATATCATTTTGTTCAGTTGAGTCAACCCTACAGGGTCTTTTAATCTACAGATATTATCCTGCCTGAGTGAATGCCATCAGCCTGATTCCTGCTTTATTAGGGATCTTACATAGGGCCTCAGATGTCCCCTCTCTATGTGGTATATCAGTAGATGGCCTTATATTCTCTCTTATTTATGTTATCATCACTGGTTTCCCCATTATTTTTATTTTGCTTTTAACCTTTTCTGATCTTCCGAATGAATTTTATAGGATAGTTAGTTATTTAACACCAATCAGCTATGCATCCATCTGTTTCATTTCGTCGTTTCAATATTTTAGTTATGCTACTTAGTGCTATTGCCCAAGTTTTATACTAGTCGATAACGCTTGATTATTTGAAAAGAAGGTTATTGGATTCGAATTTCATCATCCAGATGATGATGGGTTCCAAATTGGACGAAATATGCATCCTGGTAGATTCTACTGCTCTTCATCATCCACTAAAGTTAATCCTTGGGCATCATTGAAACGAAGCTGAACATTTCACTGCAGACTAATTCATACAGATGTAACAAGGCATATTGTTTGTTAAATCATTAGGCTACCGAAATCAATTTCCTTCCAAAATGCTTAATTTCATTTGGATTTATCATCATTGTTTTAATCGTTCAGTTATATCAAATGACGAATACATAAACTTGCGCGATGATTTAACTAGCTCCTAGGTAAACGCTCTACAATTCTTCAATGAAATGAAGATATACGTCAGATTGTTACTTTACACGTGAATCCTGTGTGAAGAAAAAAGTACTTTGGAGCTGAATACACTGAAACTTTTTGTACTGTATATTCGCATACTGTCTTAAATAAAGCTTTACCATTATTATTACTATTATTATTATTAATATCTCCGAAATAACAACTAGAATGTTAAAATCGTTTGAAATAGATATAGCACACAAGCCCATTCAATTACTTCATTCGATATTGTGCAAACCGAAAGACACATCCAACAGAAAAAGGAGATAACATTAATACTATTTACAAAATAAGCTATAATTATGAACTGTAGCAGACATTACATTGGTGGTTAGAGTGAGCGTCCCATTCGAATCTGAATTGAAGAACACAAATTAGCTGTAAAAAGGCATGATATATATATTCTTCCATACCAATTAAATTTTGAAATTTAAAATTTTTTCCTTCACGCTCCCAGTGCAACATAGGGCTTCAAGCTAGTGGCTTGAAGTTTCTATAGCAGTGATGATTATTTTTCACAGGATGGGGTTGCTAGCCAGCCTTATGCCCAACATTTCCTCTTTACCAGGATAATTTCTGGCTTAGCGAGGTAAAAGAGTGCGTCTGTGGCCAGGGATCGAACCCCAGACCATGTTCATGGTCGGCGAGCGTCCTAACCGCTATGTCACCGACGCACATTCCATACCAATACATTTAGATAATTATGGACATCAATTTGATGATTGCGATAATGTAGACATTTTAAACAGAGGGAACACCGTAGACGCAGTCAGTGAATTCCTAGAAGCCTGGCTGGTACTTAAATGAATCAGCTATCGATTAATAAACACTTATTACTATAGACCGAATTTACCAACTAATAAAAAGTAGATCAGATAACAAATGATCAATAGAGACGTAAGTTAACAACGACTCACAATAGTGGTTGCCAGAAGATACAATTAGATCATCATTCATAGAGAATTTAAATAAGTTCATTCGCATACTAAATAAAATCTGCACTGAAGATGTTGTGTCTAGAAGGAGGACAACGGAAGCTTCACAGTTAAATTACCAACTAGCTCTTCAGAGAGTACAACTAATTCGAAACAAATGTTCCCTCAAGTTAATAAAACTAATGCTAATTAGGATTCCTTACGATATGACAGCTCTTCACACCTAATTGTTCACATTTTTCAAATGATTTCCCACTTTGATTCAGTATATTTCGTTTATGATTGTTGTACATTCTGTGTAGAACATGTGACACATCTCCACTGCAATCCATTCTTACATCATGACACTAAACTGTTTTCCCTAGTCTCCAGAAGCCTTCATTTCCTTTTGACACGATTTCCTTCATCGCACTGTCTGATTCCCTCTCAGCTGATCGTTTATCATTTGGGAGTCTTTAAGGCGGCGTCCGGTGAAGATCTTCTCAGAGTATGTTTAATCTATCGCCATTTTCTCTAGCTTATTTGTTGTACAGTAGACTCCCCCCCCCAGAAGGCCGGCATGCTGTTATAGTCCATTGTGACTTATGCCTTTTGATGGTCTGTTTGACCTTCAGTATCAAGGCGGTGGACGTAGATGTTGATGAAAGTTTACAATAACCCATTGCAAATGCTCTTGATGACGTGTGTGCCAATGGACTATCTATTTTCGGCGATATGATGATCAAGTTTAGTGTAGAAATAAACCAAAGGTGGTTACATAACCCTTTATGGATCGTTTCTCACACGCGCCACTATCCAAGTATATATATATATATATATATATATATAGTCTTAATGCTGGCCTAGGGAGGTAAAGGAGTGCGTCGGCCGGGGATCGAACCGCGGACTACATGCGTGGTCGGCGATCATTGTACAGCTGTGCCACCGACGCTTTCCGTTTGTAGTATACTAGGGCTGATACTAAAGTATGCTTCCTATCTCACGTCGTTGTGTGTTCTCACTTAAGTACAGAGGAAACAGGTTTTATTAACATTATTATTTTTATGATCGTTCAATTGGGTTCCGAATGGGACGTAGGGATTCAACAACATATCTCCACTTTGCTATACTTTCTAATGTCTTCCTTAGCTGGTCGTAAGATTGCCATAATCTCTCATCTCTTCCCCACCACAAAATCTTCTCCATGCCACCCTCAGACACATGTTCCATTCGGGTGATGGCCTGCACTGAGCGTGATGTCATTCAATGCCCCCCCCTCAACGTTTGCCCGATCCAACCATCTTCATTTCGCCCAGGAATACTTGCTGAACGGTATGTCCTTGGCTGGTTTGTTGCCATTCAGAATATCTTCTTGTTAATTCTTTCTGGCCGGCAGCCCAGGTGACTGGCCATTTGATCTTCATTGTGGAGCCAGCCAGTAAAGGAGGCAGCTGTTGATTATAGTCTATAGTAGCCTGTTGGAAATCCTTCTCGTGACTGACACACTGTCCAAGTTGTCTAACTACATAGAAGAACTCACTGACTAGATGACTGACTCAACATTTGTATTGAAAATCCGAGTCTTTGTTGTTTATACTGTTTGAGACGGAATGCAGTTCAGAAGATTTACAAACTGATTTGAGATTAATGACTGTTGCTGATATCCTCAAGAGTTCTACCTTATTTGAAACAAGGCTTCCTAGATAAGTGAGGAATGTGATGTCATTCAAATATCTTCCCCTTACAGTGATTGGTGTTGCTTTTTATGTTACTGTTGGTTGATTGGATGGCTATCTTGATCCCCTCCGTCTTCTATATGCTCACTTGGAGTCCTGTCTTCACTGCCTGTCAGCTTCTTCAACCAGTTTGCTTCGACGTTAAACGCGAATCATCCACGCCCGAAGTCCATATCTTTTAGAGTCTTCTTATTGGTCAGTACAGTGTATACCTGTTGTCTCTCTCTCTCTCTATGTGCCCAGATTTCTGCATAGTCAAGTCCACCATAATTAGGAATATCATTGTGGGTGATAACTGGCAGGCAGTCATGTCTTACTCCTGTATTCGCTTCAAAAGTTTATTTTATTGATGAAACAGGTAACCGTTGTACATTGTTCTTGGCGTTCGACTAGCAATATTTATGATCACTGCTCTGATGTTCACCCAGTTATCCCTATTCAACTCAAAGGATTTCATAATATAAAATTGGTGATATCATAAGACAATCATATATTTCTGTAACACTTAAATTTTATGGAGCTTTCAACTCATAAAATATTAATGTTAAGTTTAGACCCATTTCAATTACCTCACCCTTTTTGAAAGTTATGGAAAGACTTATTTTACTTAATCTTGATCCCTCTTTAAAACCTTTCAACGACCCCAACCAGTTTGCTTATAAACATAGTAGGAGTACGTTAGATGCCGCTGTCGTCCTCCACCATAGCATAGTCTCTAGTTTAGATAAAGGAGCTAAATATGTTCGCTGTGCCTTCCTTGATTACACATCTGCATTTGACTCTGTTCCCAGGTCTCTCTTGCTAAGTAAGCTTGCTGCAACACAGGCTGAAAGCTGGACAAATAAGTGGTTGCATTCCTATTTTTCTGAAAGGAAGCAGTACACCGTCTACAATGGAAAATCCTCCACTACCTCACTTACTTTAGCTGGTGTTCCTCAAGGTGCTGTTCTTTCTCCCTTTCTGTTCTCGTTTTTCTTACATGACTTGCCTCATTCTGATGTAGCCACTTTTGTTAAATATGCCGATGACCTCTCGGTTTCTATGCCTGTCAACTCTCAGTCAGATTGTTCCAAATTAAATAGCTTTCTGTCGGAAATTAGTCAGTGGTCCTCTTCAAACGGACTTAAGCTTAATCCGTCTAAATGTCAGGTAGTCAATTTCACTTTCAGACGTAAATGTGACCTACAGCAACTAGTTAGCTCACATGGCCCCACTCTCATTGACGGCACAGAGGTTGAAAATACATCTTATGTCAAGTACCTTGGGCTGAGTTTTTCCACCGATCTTTCCTGGTCTTCCCACATCTTGCTAGTTACTAGAAAGATGTTTCGCTTAACGTTCTACATTAGGAAATTTAGGCAGTCTGGCATAAAGCAGTCTTTACTTTCTCAGTTTGTAAATTCTTGTATTCTACCCATCCTCCTTTACTGCTCCCCATTAGTCTTTCCTGGACTACTTAAGAAAGACTTTGCTTCGCTGAGAAGGGCACTAAAAGCTGTTAGTAGGGCAAGTGGGATATCGTTAAACCAACTGGTGAACACTATTGTAGATAGACATATTATGTCATGTAAGAAACTAGCGAATACAATATTGTCGGACCCCGAGCATCCTCTCTATACGCATCTATCTCCTTGCATTTCATCTGGTAGAACTAGAAGCAGCTATAGGAGGCTGATATGCTAGGACTACCAAATACAAAAAGTCCACAATACCATATCTGGCACAGCTGTTATGTGATGAGAAATCCGTTAGGTATGACACGATAAACTTACTGCGGCACTCTAACAAATAGTCCCATTAGTTTTTGTTTTCCTTTCCTCGTTACTACTACGCTGTTGTTCTCATCTTCTACCACACATCAACTTTATATTTCAAATCCTGTGTTGCATTGTTTGAAATGAAATACTCTACGCTGTTTGTTTTTTTCTTAATTTTTAATATTTATTTATTTTATTTATTTATAACTTATTTATTTTATTTTTATTTATTTATCTCTGATTTTTAAAAATCTTATATAATTTATGAGGTAATTAGATGCAATATACTGTAATGCACGCTGAAAATTCCATACCTGTACCACAAATACTGTTTGGAATAAAGCTGTTATTATTATTATTAAAAATGAATGAATTTGTCAACTATATTTAGGATCATCTGGCGTCTGATTAAGTGGTCAGTGGTCATGGATTCGATACCCGATAGGATCAATCGTGCTTACACCTCAAAATTTTGAAACTAGGTCAAAACAACCGCCATGTTCTCCATGGCTTTGTGTATATCGATTGCTCACTGTCACCAGACACTTAAAGGGCAGAAGTTCGATTTCCAAAGGACACAGTTCTAAACCTTTTCTGCTCTACCAACCAATAGAAAAAGAAGGAGGGTTAGAGTTGAGGTTAACCCCGCCCCCACCACCACCACCACCACCACATCTAGTATAAAGTAGCATAACCACTTTAAGAACTCCAAAAGCTTTGAGTCTTTGAGTTTTAATCAGAACTTAGGGTATGGAATTCATCAAAAATTTGCATAAATGTAGTTCAAAGCTTATGATGAGAGCAGATGTCGTCTCTGACTTCAGATTGACAGTTCTAGAGCATAAGAATTTAGCTAAGTGTGTAGGATGATTGACCCCACCCAAGAAGATAAGTAATTTAGAAAAAAGCCTCACAGCAATCGCACTGCATACATTAACAACGCACAACCACACAATAGGGTGGGAGAGAGTTAAGATTCTAAGGAGTAATGTAGGTAGATGGGGAGAGAGAGTAAGATTGATTACTGAATCCTGTCTGGTTCATTGAGTCTATACCCAACACAACACATGCAACAGAAATGACTCAATGTAAATACCAAAGATATGCATGGAAGATATTATTATTACCACCAGTCAGTCAAATCAGAGGAGGATAATAAATAATCTTACAATTCTATTGCAATTCACATACATAATAACATTCTAACAAGTTATTTATTGATTTATTTTATTATAAAAACATCTTATTTTCCATCTGGTTGAATTTGATTGATAACACTAATATTCTTATTTCTGAATGTACTTTATCTTGTATTACTGATTTCTATTGTGCGTCGGTGGCACAGTGGTTATGAGTCTCGCCGACCATGCACATGGTCCGAGGTTCGATCCGTGCCGATGCACACCTGATACCATGGTCGGCCTGCAAAATTTGGGCTACCGATATCCATGCTGAAAATTCCATGCTTGTACCAAAAATACAGTGTGGAATCAAGCTGTAAATCAAAAAAAAATATTCAAATGTCTAATCACCAATTTTTACTCATGTATATAAATGAAGGAAAAAAGTTGTTTGAGTGAGTGACTTGATATGATTATGTTTATTATTATTTATTGCTCTCTTGGGTTCCTAGTGGAACATAGGGCTTCAACTGCACGTCTTCCTCCACTTGCTTCTGTCTTCCTTCTGCTGTAATTTTCACCTCCATCCATGTTAGTCCATACTGTTTCAACTTCTCTCTCTTCACACGATCTCCTCCATGTCACCCACCCTTGCACCGACGTCACACTCGCCACTTCCCATTTGGCCCGGCTCCACTCGAGGGCTTGAAGTGTAATGACACCCAGCGGTCTCCTCAGCCACGAGTATCCGATCCATCTCCACTTTCTCCTGCATATTTGTTGATTGGCGATTGGTTCTTGTTTTGTTTGTTTGTTCCCATAATTTCTTGTTGGTGATTCTTTCCGGCCCGGCCATCTGATCTTCAGAATAGATCCAGCGAAGACAGTTAGTTGTTGATAAAGGTAACGTCTGCAATAGCCTGTTGGAAATATTCTTTGTGACCAACCCACCAAGTTTCTGATCCGTATAGAAGAAATGACTTTACGTTTGTATTGAAAATCTGAAATTTGTTGGTGATGCTGAGTGACGAAGATTTCCAGATTGGTTTCAGCTGGTTGACGAATGTGTTTCTCGCCTGCCTTCCCGATTCTCGCTCGATTTGACATCGTCGTCCGTTCCGACTACTACCTGTAGTTGAAACAATGCTCCCTAGATAAGTGAGTGAATGAAGTAACCTCTTTCAAATCCCTCCCGTTGATGGTGATTGGCGCTGGATGTTGCTTCTGTTGTTCTTCTTGTTGGTTGGCTGGTTATTTTCATAACCTCCGTCTTGTCTATGTTCATCTGGAGTCCTGTCTTCGCCGACTGCTTCTCCGACCAGTTTGTCGGTCGGTTTTCGCTTGTAAGTCTTCGATTTTGTGTGACATCAGGCATAAATCATCCACTCGCGAAATCCAGGTCTTCTAGGTTCTTCGCGTCAGTCAGGCCAGGATATCTATCCCTGTCTTCTCGTTTCCCACTCACTGTCTGACGCATAATCCAGTCAGTCCACCACAATTAGGAATATCGTTGGTTGGTGATAATAAGCGAGCACGCTTGTCTGACTCCTGTGTTTATTCCAAACGCCTCGCTGAGTTTTCCGTTGTGGATCACTTGGAAGGTGCCGTTGTAGTACAGCTGTTGAATAAGGTTGATGAATATTTGGGGTACGCTATAGTACTCGAGTAATTTCCAAATTACTTCACGGTCAACGCTGTCGAAGGCTTTCTTGAAGTCTATGAAGTTGAGGTAGAGATTTGATTGTCACTCCATGCTTTGTTCTGTGATGATGATGCGTAGAGTTGCGACTTGATTATGAGCAGCAATAATTTGTGCTGGAAACATGGTCATCATCAGTAAATATTGTTTACTGCATGACAACACTCCGCGATTTTACTGAAATAAAATCTTATCCATAATGGAGTTATACTCTACCACCACAGTGGTCAAGTCTTATCCTTATAACAGTTGTAGAAACACTTGAATTAGCTGAATAACACATACTATTAGTTCATAGCATTCAGTAGTCAAATGATGTCTCTAATCATATAATTTTTTTATTTCTTCACTTTACCAGTAGACCTTCGGGGGACTTCATGCTAGAGGCTTGAAGTTTCAGTAGCATTGGTGATTATTTTTATACGACGGGGTTTCTAGCCAGCCTCATGCCCAACATTTCCTCTTCACTTGGTGAGGTAAAGTAGGAGTGCGTCTGTGACCGGGGATAGAACCTCGGACTATGTGCATGGTCGGCAAGAGTCCTAACCTCTGCACCATCGACAACCCAAAATGGACCCTAGTCATGCAATTTAGAGAACATCAAGGAAACATGGGTCACTGATATATATCCATATAATATGTGTGTTTGTTTGACAGTCTGTATATTTGCTATGTATATATGGATCGATATTCCATTATAATTAGCCAATCATGTTAAGACTGTCTATTGATTTGTTCATTTTGAATATTCGCTCACACACTTGTGTTGACACACTTGTTCAGACATTCATATTTTGCTCTCACACACTTGTGTGACATTGATTCTCCTTGTGTTTTGGAAAATAGAAGTATCATCGCAAACCTAGTGGTCTTCTGATTTCCGTCTTTCTTGCGTCAGGACTATTAAATTCTCGACCAGTACATAACAGTTACCCTTCAGATAAGCCTGAATGATATCATTCTCCCAGAGACTCGAAAACAATACTCATTGTTTCAAATGTTAAAGTATCCTACCCTAATCTACTGAACTATAAAAACAATCTCTTGTGCAGTGGGTATCATTTGTTGAAAAAGGTCTTACTTACCCGTAGTTCATATCCACATATATCACAGTTATCTATTGAATAAGAAGATATATGACAATTATCATATTGTATATGGTTTATTCTTCAGAGTATAAGTACATTACTATTACAAATTTTGGTGGTGTGATACGGACAATGCGTTCCAACGAAATATGATTCTCACATATTCCCACAGTTCAATTTTGCATTAACAACGGAATACCTTTGCTTCCGTATCTTGCTTTCCCATGTTGCATTTGGTGTCACTGCCTACCGACAAAAATGGAAAGCCTATACCCTGCAGTTTCTGAAGAAGGTGACATATGGGATCCTCTGACAGGAATTATAGGCTTTTGCGCAGTTGAATGGTGTTCAGAATCCGTTAGCGATGAGGCTTTTACTTAGAACGCCGCTGGGAGTTCGGGCAAAATCAGCATATGATAGTGTGAGTCGAAATACCAGCGAACATGGCTAGGATCATGCAAACTGTTTCCAAAGTGGGAAGGACCAGACATGGTCACCTTGAGATGGGGTCACCTATACACAATCAGAAATGCAAACAAAGAGAAGCGGTTGAACGTCAGCAAGCTCCGGACTTCGATACAGCAAGACAAGCAAACAAATCCACCAGCACAAACAAGATTAGACCACCTTCAGTTGAAAGTATTCGATGAGTGGAGGGGATGCGTGTGGTGGTGTGATACGGACAATGTGTTCCAACGGAATTTTATTTTCACAAACACTATTCCCACAGTTCAATTCGGTACTAGCAACAGAATACCTTCGCTTCGGTGTCATACCTTCTGTTGTTACACTACTAATACATCTACAGCTAACATGATGATCCCGATCATGAATATGATCATCCTTTAGATCAATCTCTGTAGTTACTATGGTCAGTTTATATTCCTTTCTATTCGAGATATTGTTATCTATGAATGAATTCTTCAAAGTGAAGGCGTAAGTAAGACAAGCTGGCTGCCTACTATCGCCAATGATTTTCCTGATTGCGATAGACTGAATAATTTGACAGTTAGCGAGCCAGGCAACGGGGAGACAGGCATAAAATGGACCCACACAAAAAACTTTGAGGATCTGTACTTCGCCGATGTCATATATATATGTCTGATTTCCCACAAACTGGAATATATGCAAGTGAAAAGCAACAAGTTTTCAGAAGAAGCATCCAGATAAGATAAGATTTCAATTCAGGTGAACATAGAGAAAACAGATGTAGGTAATGAAGATTCCTGGCCAACAGCAACAACATCCACAAACACAGATAATGATCAGCATAAAGAGGGAAATCTGAGAGAGAAGCAACTTCACTTACCTACCTACAGGCGAAACTGATAAGGATACCAAAGCAGCGAGGATCAGGAAACCAAGGTGAGGCTTCATTTTTCTTAAGTCTATGTGGAGAGCAACGGCACTCAGAATGAAAAATAAGATCGGGATTTTCAACTTCAATGTTAAGTCAGTGCGACTATACGGCTCAGAGACTTGGTACCGTGCCGCGTTACGAATAGCACTTCGAACAAACTACAGGCCTTCATCAACAGATGTCTTCTCTCAGTACTTTGCTCAAGATCATATGGCCGGCCTGAAAACATCAACAACAGTGATGGAACTAAGACAATGAAATAACCAACGCAAAAAGAACCCATTGTGCAACAAATACGCAAGAAAAGTGGGGGTGGATTGGTCATACTCTGAGAAAACCATCAAGTGAGTGTTATCACCCGCAATCACTCGAGTGGAACCCGAATGGTAAACGGCATGATGGCCACATTGCAAGCTTGACTGGTAGAATTAAGTCTACAGCGAAGATAGGACTAGACACATTACACTTGTTAATGACTACAGTCTTACAGGAGATCAATCGCGAGCCTGAATAGCTCAGTGGTAACGTCTCTGACTGCAGCCAGAATTGGGTGATGCGGGTTCGAATCTCAGAAGGAGGGATATGAGTTCCTTCAAGGTGATTGCAGATACGCCTTGCTGACTGGTGAGTGCCAACTAGCACTATAAACCTAGGTCAAGTAAGACTTCCTGTGGCCGATTGCCTCCAACCATGTAATACCAATATTCCATGGTAAACGGTGAGTTGGTTGTCATTGTGGTGGTAACATGGAGGAGGCGGGGGAGGTGATATGAAGTGGAGAGACGTTGAGCCAGAGGTGAAAACGTTAATAGAGAAATGAACGCAATGAAGACGTGTAGGAAACAGTAATAATAATAATAATAATGAATGCCATTCATACAGTCATGCCAATAGACTGCTTTCCATGTCAAACAGCTGTTTGTATGTTCATTCTTTGTGTGCATATGTGTGTGTGTGTGTGTGGGGCGGGGGTTATCTGTGTGTTCTTAGTTATTTAACCACTCCTCGGGTAAGTGAACAATGTAGATAGAAGGAGAACAATAGACTTAACTGACAATCAATTGAATATTGAATGGACATGTAAATAAGGTCAAATGTTCAAGATAATAATAATAATAATAATAATAATAATAATAATAATAATATTTCTTTGCTATGCATTAGAAGGAGGATAATAGTAAAATACAAAATAGATGAGGGATACCATCTGTCAACATTTAATGATGAACTCATGATTTATTTACATATTGTAATATTGAGTTCATAGTTGGAACAGTTATCAATGTTATGAAAAGAATTACCATAGGAATTTTTCGGTGTTGCTAGGTGTAACATAAATATTTTTTTTTTAATTTTAAGTCATTCAACGATAACACCAGCAACAACAACAACAACAAAGATAGAAGTTTCATACATTTATTACCCTTGAATTGAATTCTTGATTTTCCCGTCGATTGATTGGACCAAAGTGCTCGGTATCAGGTTGACATGTCGTCTTCTTGTGCAGATGCTTCGACGATGTCTGGGGATTTGATTTGTATACAATTGGTGGATGGTGGCTAGCAGTGGAATCCAGTCAGGATGCGCATTTCGTCCTATTTGGGACTCGTCAGCTGGATGTACCTGCATTTCTCAGTGAGTGATGATGTTCCCACCGCTTTGGCGTTTGAAACTATGGGCACTGGGTTCGAGCCTCGGTGGGAACATCATCACTCACTGAGAAATGCAGGTACATCCAGATGACGAGTCCCAATTAGGACGAAATGCGCATCCTGGATTCCACTGCTAGCCACCATCCACCAATTGTATACAAATTTATTACCCTTAATGAAAAAGTTCAAAATTATCAATAAGCAAAAGAGGTCAATTCTCCTCAAATTTGTTGAAGCCATCTCTATCAAGTGCCTGAAACCTGATTTATGCGTTCAGAAAGAAACAGTCCTCAGTCTTTCTTTACCCTGCCTGGTAACTGGATATTTTCATCTCTCTTTCATTTGAATGTAAAGTGCTCAAAAGTTTCCATTGTGTATGATTCTTATTGTTCGGAATAGTGCTTAATATTACATATATATGTATATATTATTACTGTATGCATATATTGGTCGATTGATTTTTGCTTGAAATGAACTCTGTGCAAGCAAGTATGTCAAAATTATTTCTGTAGATATATTTAATAATGTGTTTGCCCTGTAAGCAACTGACGAGAAGGCAACGAAATAAAAGACGGTACCATTTTATTCTGCTAAAACTGTAGTGCTTGCTTTGTTCAAAAACAGAAGTTTGAAATAAACTCATATGACACTTGTGCATGTCACTATCATTATTATTATTATTGTTCCCTTGGGTTCCTAGTGGAATACAAGGCTTTACCAACACAACTGAACTTTGTGCTATTCTCTATTGATCCTTTTTAAATGATCCCACGATTGTTTATAGGCTCTCATCATCTCTCTGTCGTTCCCTATTTCGGCTCTACTTACTCAAGCTTTGATCTGATGTTTCTGTTACCCAACACAGTCTCTTCATTGTCCACCCGATTCATTTCCATTTTTGTCAGGATATTTCATGATCGATGCGTCCTTGGCTGGTTCATTCTTAGAGTTTCTTGTTGGCAATTCTTTCTAGCTTGTCATTTGGTCTTCGGTACGGAGTCAAAGAGAGGGAGAGGTGTTCATAAAAATCAGTCTTTCGTGACGTTTGAGCCAAGTATCCAACCCGTACAGAAGAACTGACTGAATTGACACTGGCGTTTGAAATTTCGAATCTTGTTGTTTATACTGCTGAGGCGGTGTGCAGAAGATTTCCAAATTGATTTTAGGGACTCTTCATCAGTAAGTATCCACCACAGGGGGGTTCGAACCCAGGGTCTTCTGGTTACGAGGCGAGCTCGTAAACCATTGAGACACTGGGACCGGATCCAATGGCCAGCCCATGAATTCTAACTTCTGCCAATCCACGACATAGCGCGACCACTTCGCGATGTCTTCTTCGATGGGTTACTGCCTCATTTTCACTTTGCTGTACCCTACTGGTCACGGCTTCCCACTAGAACCCCAGGTCACTGCCTGAATAGAGCCAGTCGCCAGCGAGCATCAGATGTAACTCATCGAAGAAGACATTGCGAAATGGTCGCACTATGTCGTGAATTGGCAGGAGTTAGAATGTATGGCCCGGCCATTGGATCGGGTCCCAGTGGCTCAATGGTCTACGAGCTTGCTAGCCTTGTAACCAGAAGGTCCTGGGTTCGAACCTTGGTGGGCGGGTGCGTGCTGGTGAAGAGGTCCAAACTAGGACGAGATAGCTGGCTGTTCAATACTCCCAGGTTCTCCAATGGTTCTCTAACTGATGTCAGGTCATGATGAAATCCTCCATCCAATGAAACTAGAATTATCTGTAGAAAAGTAACTAATCTATTCAATATTTCCCCTCTTACTTTGTTACTCTTCTTTTGACAGAATGTCTACCAGCCGTACTAGAATTCTAGGTTCGATTCCCGATCAAAGCACTCTTAAACCTCGCTAAGTTTACTACCCTGGAAATATACGGCAGGCAGGTTTATTGTGGGGCTAACAACTCCACCTTGTAATAGACAAACAACATCACTACTGTAAACTTCATAGATCAAAGCCCTATGTACCAATCAGAATGTGAAGATATGAAGGAAAAAACCAAGCCGGGTTGTACGTAACTCTTTTAAAAACCCGATTCTACTTCGTCTAGAGTTAGTAGTAGAGTCGTGTAAGTCAAAGGTTCGGTACGTGTCACGCATGTGTATTAGGCGCTTCAGTAGTCGACGGAATTCTATAATCTTACTGATTGCGTTTTCACTACCTTATCTAAGAATTTATGCCTACGCTTAGTATTACGTACCATTATGGTTCACTTAAAACTGCAAATGAGACGAAGACATTTAAGATGAAAAAGTCTCTAGTGTTTTTATGTCAACACATGTCACACATACACCCACACAACTAAAGTAGAGTACAGGGAACTATTGTGCAGTCGACAATCGTATTTACTTTTTTCCATTCATATGCGTACCGAGTGAAACAT
Organism: Trichobilharzia regenti; assembly: GCA_944472135.2. NCBI lineage: Eukaryota > Metazoa > Platyhelminthes > Trematoda > Strigeidida > Schistosomatidae > Trichobilharzia > Trichobilharzia regenti. The sequence continues at coordinate 4,932,588 of OX235262.1, read as the reverse complement.
ACATCTTTGTGTTGCAAGCCTTGAATTTTAAGTACAGTTGGAGTTTTTCGGTCGATCATGACTAGCGGCCGAATCTGCCAGGATGCGCGTTTCTGCCTATTTGAGAATGGCTCGTCATCTGGATGTACCTGCATCCCTCAATGAGTGAGTAATGGTTTATCTTCCCACCGCTTAAGCTGGAATCCAGAATCCAGTGTTTCAAATATAAAAGTGGGTATCCATTAGACCATTTGGGCCACGAAAGGCATCTTTTCTAGGTGCATTCAGCCGATGAGTCAATCCCAAATTGAACGAAATAAGCGTTACCCTGGTGGATTCCACTGCCAGTCTCCACTATCCAGAGCTACTTCAAGTTAGATAATCGGACAGTGTTGAAGCATCCGCACTGGGAGCTGACATGCCAACAGAGGCTAAACCTTTAGGTTCAAGCAATCAGCGGGAATATCCAGAGCCAAATTAAATTAAATTTTGTGTGATGGGGTAGCCAGCTTCCCACTAAACCTCCTTTTATTACGAGTCATGAAACTAGGTAAGGTTTAAGAATGTATCTGTCAAGAATCGAACCTCGAACAATGTGAATGGTTGGCAAGCATTCTACAGCTGGTTAGATAAGTGAATACACTTGGTAAGGTTTTTAAGTCTTATTACTAGATGAACCATTTTTTGACTCAGAAAAGGATGTTAGATGAAGTGGAATTGGGTTTCAAGCTTTGAAATTTCAGTAACTGTTTTCCTGTTTTAACAGGGTGGTGTCGTTTGCCTTACAATCAATCTTATTTTATCTTCTTGGTTTACTAGCCAATGTCTGGGAAGGAATACATCGGCTAGACCTAAACCTTTCAGCTGGATATCGAGCATCCTTGTAAATGCAGAAGACAAGAGACTTGGTGATGGAATGCTTATTTGGAATCTGACATATGTATAAATAAGGAAATTATGTAAACGTAAGAAACCTAATGGACCTACGGTCTGGAAGGCGTCAGTTTTCATCAGACTCGACTTCATAGGCGATGATACTGTGAGAATCATAAATAAAAGTCTAAGAGTAAGCATGTCCGGGAAGTATCCTGCAGCAAAAATTGTCTCCCTGCCCTGAACATCCTCCTCGTTGATGCAGTTAGAGATCGACAAGTGCCTCTCATATGCTACCTCCAACTGTCTATACCAGTTCACATGTATCTGTGGGGTCGGTTATATTGGAAGAACATACAGGAGCACCTAATTCAGATTCTTCGAGCATGTACCAAGGAGCTTCCGATTAAAGGTATCAAGTAGCTTAAGCTCTTCAATTACCAAACACCTAATAAACACACAGGACACTGGATTCGACGCGCTGGAATCATTCAAAATAATTAACAGACAAAACAACTCAAGTCTTCTTCGGTTACCTTAGGCTATCACAATAAATCAGCTGAAACCTGAATCCGTCGTTGGACTCCAATTACCCTGGTAACTCATCTCTTAATAACTTTAGGTCTTCTAACCGCATTGACTAAACTTTTCAACGCCCTACCATACCACTCTTCGGCTCGTTTCTTCTGTTTGACTTCCACAAGAGGCAATTTTTCATGACTTTATGAGTTCTACTCACTATATTACGTCATGACCTCGTCTAACCTCTTGCACACCGAATTCCGGCCTTCTCTTATCTAACTGTGTAACTATTGCTAATTTTTTGTTACCACCCCAACAATAAACTTGTCAATTAATTTTCTAGAAACTTCTCTCTAGCAAGATACATATACTTGTATAAACTTAGTCTTCAGTTACCCTGTCGTCTTGATGTTTTACCTCACCATGACACTTATAATATGATTTTACGAGTTTGACCACGGACTGATATGATTTAGAGAGCTATTCAAAACCTACAGGGAGTACTCTACAGCTGTATCGTTAGCCTAGTTTGAGAATCATCGGCAGTACGCAACCACCACAGGGGGTTCGAACCCAGAACCTTCCAGTTACAAGGCAAGCTGACTCGTCCACTATTCAACCAGTGGGATTCGATTTAGTGCCCGATGCATGAATTCTAACTTCTGCCAATTTGTAATTTAGCGCAACTGGCACCAACCAATGTGTCATCGATGGGAAATCCATTCTCACACACTTGACTGGCTTAACTTCATTGGTCATGACTTCTCACTAGAACTCCAGGAAATTCCAGGATGCGCATTTCGTCCTAGTTGGGACTCGTCAGCTGGATGTACCTGCATTTCTCAGTGAGTGATGACGTTCCCACAAAACCTCAAACCCAGTACCCATAGTTTCAAATGCCAAAGCGTTATCCACTAGACCACTTGGGCCACGAGAACTGGCCACCTCTTGTGCAACGGGTCTTATTAATTATTGAATTGAATTTTTGATTTTCCCGTCGATTGTTTGGCGTTTGAAACTATGGGTACTGGGTTCAGGCTTCGGTGGGAACATCATCACTCACTGAGAAATGCAGGTACATCCAACTGACGAGTCCCAAATATGACGAAATGCGCATCCTGGATTCTACTGCTAGCCACCATCCACCAATTGTATACTAATTAAATGCCCAGACATCGTCGAAGCATCTGGACAAGAAGCCGACATGTCAACCTGAGACCGAACACTTCGGTCCAATCAATCGACGGGAAAATTAAAAATTCAATTCAATAATCCAGGAAATTCCCTCCTGTAGCCAGTAGTCACTAGAGAACATCAGATTAATCTTCAACAAAACAGGTAGATCAGCGAAGATTCTATTTTCTGTGGCGAATTCATTTTCTTAGCTGTGCAATCGCAAATATATATATATGTGTTATTTTGTGTGTATGCGTACATTAAGTTTGTGAAACAAATTACAATTGGTTACTGTTATTTTAACTAAACAGGTGAAAGTTGGTAATACAAGTCAAGGAAATTAGGTGTTAATGAAATTAGGGTAGTAACAAAGGTGATGAGTTGTCACAAACATTTGTTAAAAGAAGTTATGTAGTAATAATAATATGGATAGTTTGATCATTGAAGGATAGCTTACGAAACACAGTTAGTTAAAAGTTCACCAGGCTGCCCAAAAAGACTCTTCTCATATATCAAGAGAAGAACACGTAAGAGTGATGCTATCCCACCTCTTATGCTTGAAGTTGACCAGACAAACATGGCTGAGGATAACTTGACTAAGGCTGAGGCTTTGTCCAAGCACTTTAGTCAAGTATTCTCTGATAATATTGATACCAGCTTTGTAAATTTTCCAGAAGGTAACTTGAAAATGGCACCCTTATACATTGGAAAGGATACTGTCCTAAAGTGGCTTCTAAGGCTCAATCCTGGTAAGTCCAGTGGCCCTGATGAACTCCACCCACGTATATTAACAGCATTGGCTGAAAGCATAGCCGAGCCATTGTCGGTAATCTTCAATATGTCTCTGGACCAGTCTAAATGTCCAAGAGACTGGAAAGATGCCATCATTAGTCCGGTCTTCAAAACCGGATCTAGAAACTTAGTTCAGAACTATCGTCCTGTTAGTTTGACCAGTATTGTTGTTAAACTACTAGAAAGAATAATTCGTGATGCTATCATTCAGTTCATTGAAGGGAACAAACTTTTCGCTGTGGAACAGCACGGTTTTAGAGCAGGTCATTCTTGCTTGACCAACCTTCTTTTGGCCAGAGAAAGTTGGGCAAGCTCAGCTGATGCTAATATACCGGTGGATGCCATATTCATAGACCTTAGCAAGGCGTTTGACAGGGTTTCTCATTCAGGTCTTCTAGTAAAGTTAGGTAGTCTGGGAATCAATAAAGTGGTTACCGACTGGATTCAAGACTTTCTAAAGGACAGAAGACAAAGAGTACGAGTTAACGGGGTTTTATCAACATGGGAATCGGTTAAGAGTGGCGTTCCTCAGGGTACAATTCTAGGCCCACTTCTTTTCCTGATTTATGTTAATGAGATTCCATCGGTAGTTAAGTCATCCTGCTTACTGTTTGCTGATGACATCAAGATATGGAGGGCTTTGCACGATGACAGTGATCAACTTGCTTTGCAGGAAGATTTAAACTTGTTAAGTGATTGGTGTAAGCACTGGGCCTTGGAGATTAACTTAAGCAAGAGTGTAGTTATGCATGTATCCCATAGTCACGTGCACAATTACTCAATGAATGGCATTACTCTCCCAGTGGTCACTGAGTACAAGGACTTGGGAGTGGTTGTGCAGCATGACTTGAAAACAGCAACAAACTGTGTTTCAAATACGAAATAGACTTATTAGAAAGGGTGCAAAGAGTAGGAACTAAGCTAATAAAGGGTTTCTCAACCCTGTCATATGAGGAGAGGTTAAGTCGACTGGGTTTATTTCCACTGTCATACAGACGACTTAGGGGTGACCTAATACTAGCATACCGTATCCTAAGAAATGATTTTGGAGCTAATTTATCTAAATTATTTCTTCCTTCTAGCACCAACCAATTGCGAGGACATCACCTCAAGGTTCAAAAACCACGGTCGAATCGTCTGCGTCTGGAAATCTGTTTTTCGCATCGAATTGTGAACCATTGCAACTCCCTACCGGAACACGTCATATCAGCGCCATCCGTTGATTCATTCAAGGCGAGATTGGACCTCCTGTATGCAATAAATCGAAAGGATTAACACAGGCATATAGCCTACTATCCTAAATAAATTGTGAACAGTAAACTGTAAACTGATTGAGGTTTACTCAGGATGCACATAGGAACAAATAACATAGGAACGAAATAACGTATGAATTCTAAATGAATACAAGAATTATAAGCAATTAAAGAACATAATTTAATAATTCCCATTGTAGCATTAAGAACAGGCGAAGAAACAAAATTAAGTCATCAAAATAAAAAAATCAAATAAAAGAAGTTGTTACTATGACAGTAGAAGTGGTTGAGTAATCTTCTTTTGTATGCACAGCTCCGGTTTCTCCATGTGAATGGCCAGAGCTTCAGTGATACAAAGGAGACGAAACTGTATTGCCTTTGATAGATTATTTTTGACTCTGTAGTTTACTTTGAAGGAGGCGTTTGTTGAAATGCAATGATCAGTGTCAACCAAGTGTTCAGTTATCGCACTTTTTATTGCACCACTATTGCCTTTTCGCAACCAAACTATCCGGATAGTGTTCTTGATTCTTCTTGGACAGGGTGTCCGTCGAACGACCGAGGTACCTGGCTCCACAGCAGCAGGTGAACTGATATATACACATAGAAGTGGCCAGATGCGGGATCTTGTCCTTGAGGCTTCTGCAGATCAGTGGGTGACTGGAGAACATAGTGTTCTTAGCGTTGCTGCAAAGAATGTTCTCCTCAGGGATGATGTGATCCTTCTCTTGAGAATATCGCTTGCTAAATCTCCCTTGAAATCCAAGTTCATGTAGAGTTTCTTTTTAGGCGCAGTTAAAGTTTCTTTTCTCCGAATTATCGGTTTGATATTTTTGTCAATGAATCTTATTGGGTATCCATTTTGGATGAAGATTTCTCTGAGAATATCTAATTCTGTTTCCAGAACGTCGGAACTACAGATGCGTCGGATGCTGGTGGCAAGTGATTTAATTAAATTTCGCTTTTATTGAATGGGTACCCAGCTATAGAAGCTTGTTTGTTGACCATTCCACGTAGATTTTCTTTGGATTGATCTTCTTAGGCTCCCATCAGCTCTTCTTGTTAGTTCCACATGGGGGATGGGGATTATCCATGAATTAATTTTTAACAGTTGGCTTGTAAGGATGGTATACGAGCTTGCCTTGTCACCCGAAGGTCCTGGGTTTGAACCCCATGTGGTGGTGTACTGATGATGATTCCCGAACGAGGCTAAAAAAACAGCTGCCCATTACTCATTGATGGTTTTCCAATGGTTCTCTAAGCGATGTCAACTCATAATGAAATTCTCCAACGAATGAATTCGAATCCCGGTGGGTGTGTACTGCTGAAGAGTTCCGAACTAGGCTGACGAAATAGCTGGCTGTCCAGTACTCCCTGTGACTGGTTTTCCAATGGTTCTCTGGCCAATGTCAACTGATGATGAAATCCTGTAACCAATCAACCAAATCCCTACAAACTAACACTTGATTCTTAAATCTTTTTTGTCACATTGTTTAATTGGATTGCCCTTAATTGGTTTTTTTTCAATTATATCGACTTGACAAGCAAATGTGTAAGGGATCAGACTGTTTGAAATATATAGCCCAAATGCATTACATCACATTGGCTTACAGATATTCTCAGTCACCTAATCACAACACTATTCAAATAAAATTCTTCTAAAATTAACGCATACACACATACACGCATGCATACATATACCTCCAAGCATTCAAATTATGAAATTTCGTCAGTTCTACGCATTAAGAACACAATATTCAGCGAAGAAAAGACTCTTTTCATCAACGAATTTATTATCAAAGTGTACAATCGTGTAAAATGTGGGGTTATTTTTAACAAATTTTTATTTTATTTTATTTTTGATTTACAGCTTGATTCCACACTGTATTTTTGGTACAAGTATGGAATTTTCAGCATGGATATCGGTAGGCCAAATTTTGCAGGCCGATCATAGATATCAGGTGTGCTTCGTCGGCGGGGGTTCGAACCTTGGACCATGTGCATGGTCGGCGAGAGTCCTATCCGGTGACGGAAAGTGGATCAAAGGTGTGAACACATGAAATAATAGTAATAATAGTAGTAGTAGTAGTACTATGAAATGCATTTAAAATATTTTTGATTATAATCATAGTTAGATGTCAAGTAGCAAATAGAATAATATAGAATATAGAATAATATATAGAATAGAATATAGAATAATACATAACAACAAATTCATCCAACAAATATTTACACTTTGGAGCATCATATCCCATCGGCGCAAAGATGTCAGTTGTTTCAAGCCTTCATAGACGACACATTCTTTGACGTTAATGGATGAGAAAGAAAAAGAAAAAGAAATATCAAACATTACTGAAACTCTCAAGCAAAACGGCTAACCAATGAACTTCATCAACCAGATCAACACTGACATAAGCATGGTCGAAAATGTATTCCGAAAACAGGGACCTCAACAGTTATCATTCCAAATAGAGCAGAGATGTCAGAGGTATCAGAAGAGCATTCAATAAACTCGACATCAGAATTCTTCTCAAAACATCAAACACACTGCGAAAAAACCTTTTTCCATATAAAAGACCAAATCCCTAAGGATTCTCAATCAAATTTTATGCCTATGAAATAAAATGCTTGAAATGTGATACGATATATATCAGAAGAAAATCACCACTGCGTTGGTGGCACAGCGGTTACGACTCTTGCCGATCATGCACATGGTCCGAGGTTCGATCCCTGCCCACACACACACACCTGATATCTATGGTCGGCCTGCAAAATTTGGGCTACCGATACCCATGCTGAAAATTCCATACTTGTAGCGAATATACAATGTGGAATCAAGCTGTAATAAAAAATATAAAAAATAAAATCAAAATGAGAAGAAATGAACACCGTAGATCCGCCTTTGTTCGACTACCGAGAAAGCCACTTGAACTAGAAAAGCTTGAAAAATCATCAGCCATAGGTCGTCTACACGCTATGTCATAGAGCCAGGGCACAAAATTGATTTTGACAATCTTGAAATCATCATCCAGAAGAATTTCAGAAATCATAAAGAACGTCTAGTGTCATCAGAAGCACTTCATATCATCAAATGGAATCCAAATTGCCTGAATAGGAATGATAGAGTGGAACAGAATTTGACCTGGTTACAACACCCCACCTTCCCACCCTTGAAATGATAGAATCAACACGAATGTGATAAACAATTTCATTATGTAAACGCACGTTGCTTTTATAATTTTATATACTTATCAAATGCAACAGTCATTTACACCTGGTTTTGTTATCTTTACCGATTGGCCGGTTTGACTACGTAAAATGACCCGATGCTGAGTAACGATGGATGATTAAGTTATTATATATAAACTGAGATTGTGTAAATTCTGGTTTAATATTACTACCTTGATAAAGCGTCGGTAGCATAGCGGTTAGGAGGCTCGCCGACCATGCGCATGCTTCGAGGTTCGATCCCCAGCCACAGACGCACTCCTTTACCTTGCTAAACCAGAAATAATTCTGGTAAAGAGGAAATGTTGGGCATAAGGCTGGCTAGCAACCCCATCCTGTGAAAAATAATCATCACCGCTACAGAAACTTCAAGCCAATAGTTTGAGGCCCTATGTTCCACTGGGGAACGTGAAGGAAAAAACAAACCTTGATAAGGCTATTAGCAGCAGCATTAAATATCGAAACGTCAGTAAGGAGAACAATATCGTTTTGTTTTTCATTCATTTATTGGGAAATACAAAAAAACCTTTATTATAATGAAGAAGTAGCGGTTCATAATTATAGGATTAGTAGGCTAGTATGAAATATTATATAACATGGTGTGAAATTTGATAAGATAGAATTCAAATAAAGTATAATTACATTTCAATAGTTTACACACAATGATAAGTTTTGTTATTGGTAATATTTCGAGCAAAATTACTGCTGCTCGTGCTCACACCACTGTTGGAATTGTTTTATTCATACATTTATGATTTGTACTCATATATACAGTTCATTATTATTATTATTATTATTATTATTATTTTGCTCATTCATGTTTTGTGTGTGCATATGTGTATTCAGCATTATACTCCACATTCATTCATGTGTTTGTATTTAGAAGTGTATTCCAAGTTAGTATACAACTCGTGGGGTGGTGGCTAGCAGTGGAATCCAGGATGCGCATTTCGTCTTATTTGGGACTCGCGTCAGCTGGATGTAACTGCATTTCTCCCATTCCCACTGGGTTCGAGCCTCGGTGGGAACATCATCACTCACTGAGAAATGCAGGTACATCCAGATGACGAGTCCCAAATAGGACGAAATGCGCATCCTGACTGGATTCCACTGCTAGCCACCACCCCTACCAGTTGTATACTAACTAAATGCCCGGACATGTCGAAGCATCTGCACAAGAAGCCGACATGTCAACCTGAGACCGAACACTTCGGTCCGAACAATCGACGGGAAAATCAAAAATTCAATTACATTACATTCCAAGTTGTTGATAGTTGTACTGAGTCACCCTTGTCACATGTATTCGGTGTGACTTAAATGAATATCGATTCTGTTATAAGTCTCTCTTTCCATTTGTTCATGTTTGTTCTTAGAATACACACATTGTTCCAATCGATATTGTGGTTTTTGTCCCATGCATGCGCAGCTATCGATGAATTTTTTTCAAGATTCCTGTAGGCTTGTGTCCCTGTTGGTTGACCTTTGGTTAGGCGTTTATGTTCATTCACTCTTATTTTGAGTGATCTGGACGTTTGCCCCACATATTTAGTTGGACAGTCAGCACAAGATATTTTATAAATCAAATTGTTTTTATGCATCATTTTTATGGGATCTTTCAGTTGATTTATTTTTGATTAGATTTGTCGGTTTAAAGGTTGTTCGAATGCGTGGCGGGGGGGGGGGGGGAGGAGCAAACGTCCAGATCACTCAAAATAAGAGTGAATGAACATAAACGCCTAACCAAAGGTCAACCAACAGGGACACAAGCCTACAGGAATCTTGAAAAAAATTCATCGATAGCTGCGCATGCATGGGACAAAAACCACAATATCGATTGGAACAATGTGTGTATTCTAAGAACAAACATGAACAAATGGAAAGAAAGACTCAAAACAGAATCGATATTCATTGAGGTCACACTGGATACATGTGACAAGGGTGACTCAGTACAACTATCAACAACTTGGAATATAGCATACAATTGGTGGATGGTGACTAGCAGTGGAATCCAGTCAGGATGCGCATTTCGTCCTATTTGGGACTCGTCAGCTGGATGTACCTGCATTCCCCAGTCAGTGAGTGATGATGCTCCCACTGAGGCTCGAACCCAGTACCCATAGTTTCAAACGCCAAAGCGTTATCCACTAGACCACTTGGGCCACGAGAGCCACCTCTTGTGCAACGGGTCATATTAATTATTGAATTGAATTTTTGATTTTCCCGTCGATTGATTGGACCGAAGTGCTCGGTCTCAGGTTGACATGTCGGCTTCTTGTGCAGATGCCTCGACAATGTCCGGGCATTTAGTTAGTATACAACTGGTAGGGGTGGTGGCTAGCAGTGGAATCCAGTCAGGATGCGCATTTCGTCCTATTTGGGACTCGTCATCTGGATGTACCTGCATTTCTCAGTGAGTGATGATGTTCCCACCGAGGCTCGAACCCAGTGGGAATGGGAGAAATGCAGTTACATCCAGCTGACGCGAGTCCCAAATAAGACGAAATGCGCATCCTGGATTCCACTGCTAGCCACCACCCCCACGAGTTGTATACTAACTTGGAATACACTTCTAAATACAAACACATGAATGAATGTGGAGTATAATTCTGAATACACATATGCACACACAAAACATGAATGAGCAAAATAATAATAATAATAATAATAATGAACTGTATATATGAGTACAAATCATAAATGTATGAATAAAACAATTCCAACAGTTGGTGGTGTGAACACGGGCAGTAGTGATTTTGCTCGAAATATTACCAATAACAAAACTTATCATTGTGTGTAAACTATTAAAATATAATTATACTTTATCCACAATGCTCAAACTTTTTACTGATATTAATAGAATTCAATATTGTAAAAATAAAAAAAAAACATAAAAATTTCGGATTTAGAATGACAAGTGGGACAAGCTGGAAGAGTTCAAAGTGACAATGGTAATAATAATGGGAATAATAATCGTGGCAATGAGGAAATGGTATATAAAGTGACAAAATTAACAGAATAAATAAATAAATAAGTTTTCAAGTATTGATTTTGTAGGGATTTCGTTTGACTGCATGGAGGATTTCACCATGAACTGACATCAGTTACAGAACCACTGAAAAATCTGGGTACGTACTGCAGAAGAGTCCCAAACTAGGCTGACGAAACAGCTGTCTAGTACTCCCAGGTTTTCCAGTAGTTCTCTAACTGATGTCAGTTCATGATGAAATCCTCCTTGAAATAAATAAGTGTCTAACCTTCAACGGCCAAGGCCAAGGAGTAGGCATTGTACATACTTCTTTTGTACACAAAGGTCTAGCTTAAAGTCATGAATTGCCAAGGCATCTCAGCTGTTTTTACAAGTCTGTAACGAAGAAACCGTGGTCAGGAAGTTAGCATGCATTCGGTGAATGATCTTAAAATCATGAACAGGGTTGGTAGGATGACAGGAGTCGATCAAGCGTTCTACAATAGAGCTTCGCACACACTTCCTTTCTCCCTTCACACCATGTTATGTAAAGAAGTTTTACATTAGCCTACTAATCTTATAATTATACACCTCTTTCCAACAATATCTATAAATCTTATGAATTATTCTATATATGACACTAATTGTTTTGCTACTTGATATTTAACTATGATTATAATCACAAATAGTTCATGTGTTCACGCCTTTGATCCAAATCCCTCAACGGATATAACTTCTTAATATAAAAACCATATATATATATATATATATATATATGGTTTTTATATTATTTATTATATTTATTATCCGATCCAATCCCACGACCAGCCAGTCCTTGAATTCTAACTTCTGCTAATTCATGACATTCCGTGACCACCTCGCAATGCTTTTTTCGATGAGTTAATGCCTCACCTTCAACCTGCTGCAGCCAACTGGTCACGGCTTCCCACTAGAACCAGCCCAGGTAACTGCCTGAATAGAGCCAATCGCTAGTATGTATCAGATGAATTTTCATGTATTGGTTTTTGTACGGATTTTGGTTGATCGGTTGAAGAATTTCATCATGAGCTGACATTAGTTACACAACCATTGGACGGTGAGGCAGTAACTCATCAAAGAAGACATTTAGAAGTGGATAGCTCTATATCCTGAATTAGCAGAAGTTAGAATTCATGGAATAGCTGGCCATTGAATTGTATCAGGTCAGGTGCCAGTGGCTAATGATAATGGTCTACGAACTCGCTAGCCTTCTAACTAGAGAGGGCTGGTCTACAACCCCCTGTTGGTGGGGTGCGTACTGCTGAAGCAGAGTCACAAAGTAGTCTGACGAAACAACTGGCTGTCCAGTACTCCCTATGGCTAGTTTTCCAATGGTTGAAAAAACTGATGTCAGCTTATGACGATGAAATCCTCCAACCAATCAAACACAAAATCCCTACACAAAAAAAGAAACCGATACTTGAAAATAAGTTCGTTGAAAAGATCACGGAAAATACCCATGAAGAAAATAAAAGAGAGATTCAGCGAAGAAAATTTTCTTTACCGACGAAATCATCTTGACAAGCTGTACAGTCGTATTTATACCTACAAAAATGTATAGTGGTCTATTATTGAGTAATAGGGGGTGACATAATTGATATAATTATTCATAAGTGGCTTTAGAAGTAAAAATTAAAATTTGTAAATTACGTGGTACTCAACCGAACAAAATTAGAAATTTGGCAAGGTTAAAATTGCCATTGAGTGGTGAGAATAAAGGTGGTATTTGAGTGTCAATTTAACAAGTGTGAAGGGTGTGTGAAAATATACAAAAGGAGCATATCAGGTTTTTTTTTCCTTCACGTTCCCAGTGGAACATAAGGCTCCAAGCTAGTGGCTTGAAGTTTCTGTAGCAGTGATGTTTATTTTTACAGGATGGGGTTGCTAGGCTCATGCCCAACCTTTCCTCTTTACCAGCATTATTTCTGGCTCAGTGAGGTAAAGGAGTGCGCCGGCCGGGGATCGAACCCCAGACCATATGCATGGTCGGCGAGTGTCCTAACCGCTATACCACCGACGCATATGAGATTGATAATACTGAATTAATTATTAAAGTAAAAGCAAACTAAAAGTAAAATTAAAAATTAAGAACAAAAGAAAAAAATCAAAATTTTTTTACAGAGAATGATTAGTGAAGAGGTTTAGACCAAGGCAGAATAAGAGACTGGACAAACTTTTACTATATACAGAGTTCAGGGTTGTACTGATGAATTGCCAGCGCCTCTGCCATACACGAAAGCCGAAACCTGACGCCCTTTGTACCATTTGGCTTCACTTTGTAGATGATGTTGAAAGACGACTCTGGTGGAGGGAGCTACGTGGCTTGAGTTCACCAAATGCTTGAGAATTGAGCTAGTAATTGTCTTGCATTGTCCCTTTGCTAACCATGCCGGATAATGTTCAGAGATGCGTTTGGAAAGCGTGCGGTCGCTTTGTGCGGGCGGCCAATATAACTACCTCCACACGAGCAAGTGAATTTATAAACACACATTGAGGTGGCCAGTCTAAAGCGGCAGTTTATCCTTCACACATCCCTTGATCATTTGTTGGCTGTAGAAACTGATACATAGCTCGGCCATAAAGAAGGCTTTCTTCAGTGATCTGCATAAGCGATTCTTTAGGATCTCAACTTCAGTATCACCTTTAAATTCAACACTCATAAAGAGCAGATTTTTCGGTACCGCCTGGATTCTTTCAGGCTTTTCTCTTAACTTCATGTTTTTCCCGATATAATCTTGGAGGATATCCATTCTGTGTGAGAACTTGTCTGAGTCGCTCCAGTTCCCCATCAAGAGTCTTTTCACTGAATAGTATTTTCCTAATACTACAATGAGAATTATTAAATTATTAGTCGCATGTTCAATGTTCAACACTTTTGAGGAAATTTGTTTTAATTGCTATCAATTAATGCATTTTAGATGATTATTATAATTATAATTATTGTTATTCCATCATGTTGTATAGCCTAAGGGTGAATATGAATGCAATTCTACCTGATATCCTCTATGTTTATGTGTGTGTGTGTCTAGCGGGAGCGGGGGGATACATCTTGACCTCATTCCCTCTTCTTCTTCTTGTTTCCGCTTTGTGTTGTGCATTTTTTATCAGATGGTTGGTAGATTGATTAATTCCCCTGCTTTATTTCCATCTTATCATTATTTGATAATTCTGAAGAACAAAAATATATTTTACACAAATTTTGAACAAGTGATAATAAAAGAAAATTTTAAAAAAAGAAGTGAAAATCAAAATTAAAATCATGTTCTATTTTCCCAAAAAATATTTCTACATGAGATAATGTAAGGATGAAGTCGATAGGAAAACGGGAGACCAGACATTGTAGAAGACACATCGACTGACTGGCTGACTGACTGGCTGGCTTCCAGAAAGCTCTCAGCAGCCTGTATCATTTCGTCTCTAAAATTCCAGTGAGAGATGTGAGTTAGAGAAGCATTGAAAACCAGCCACTGGGAGTACTGGACAGCTGTTTTATCCTACTAGTTTGAAAATCGTCGGCAGTACACACTCACTACAGGGAAGGAATTCTTACCCAGGACCTTCCGGTTACAAGGCTAGCGAGTTCGTATGTCATTCAGCAACTGGCACTTGACCCTATTCAATGGCCAGCACATAAATTCTAACTTCTACCAATTCACTGTGCCCTACTTAGCTCGTGTTCTGAGCGATAAAGAAAGCATTAGGCGTGATACCTATAACTTATCAAATAGTCAGTAGAACAACATCTGGATCTCGTCTTTCCAACTCAGATCATTTATAGGTACAACGTTTTCTTTCACACTCTGTATATCTCGACCATTTTTTGTTACCGTTTACGCCTGTAAATATGCTAGTAGTATCTACTTTTCTAACACCTTCAAACATTCTGTTCAATTTTGGCTTTGCTACCGACCGATATGCTAATATGTTGTTGTCAAAAACTAACTGAGATTACCCTTAATCTATGTAGAATTTTATTTATTGTTAATGTACAAACTGGATGTGCAATACTGTAGTAAAATGTTGAGAATTCCATTTTGTATCACAAGTACTGTTTTGGCATAAAGCGAAATATTATTATTAATATTAATAATATTTTTCTTGTACTTTAAGGTTTCTGTAGAAATCTGATTGATTTCTCGAGGTAGGATGGCTAGCCTCATGCCCCTTGTTCCAGGGTTTGGGACCGTCTGAAGAACCAGCGAATTAGTTAACTATATATATAAGTCTCAAGGTCAATTATTCAAATTTTAAAAAGTATATCTTATGACCACTAAATCACATGACTTAAAGTAAACTAAAGAAGGGCATTGTAATCAATCAATCAATAAATCCAACAATCAATTGATCAATCAATCAACCAATCATATTAGCATAGTTAAACGACGCCTTACAGTTTCTTTTATTTGATATATTCAATGTACAATAGACGCATAAAATAACATGAATATATATAATGTATGTTTTATTTTCAAAGTACATTAATCTCAAAGAAGCATAAAGCCTACACAAAAGTGAGTCTATAGAAAATGAACAGTTTGGATATGATTTTATATTGTATCTACTTGTGTGTATGTGTGTGTGTGTGTGTGTGTGTGTGTGTGCGCGCGCGGGCGTATGTATTTAAATACTTACTATTGATGAAAGTTTCTAAACTCAATTTACTGTGAAAAACAATACTGAAATGGTTAAATCAAAACAGTTTATAAGTTATCCATCTGTAAAAATGGATTCACAACTCCTTGAAATAAGCCTATCAGACCCTGGAGATATGCGTATGCACAGTTGACGAGGTTAAAATGCGACAAAACTCTTGTTGTGAATTCTACTGGTAGCGCTACGATTAGCTGATGCTCAGATATCACATATGCATAGTAGTAATAATTCTAATAATAATAATAATTCTAATTTTTAATTTAATTTTTGATTACAGCTTGATTTCACACTGTATTTTTGGTACAAGTGTGGAATTTTCAGTATGGATATCGGTAGCCCAAATTTTGCAGGCCGACTGTAGATAACAGGTGTGCTTCGTCGGTAGGGGATCGAACGTCGGACCATGTGCATGGTCGGCGGGAGTCCTAACCACTGTGCCACCGACGCCACTTTATTCTCAAAACAGTACTTATAATACGACATGGAATTCTAAGCATTTGTCACAGTATTGTATCTATGTATTCTACGCAAAATATAAATAAAAAATTAAACCACAGGAACGTTTCCACATTTACAGTGGAGAGTATCTCAGAAATGTGCGAAGTATTAAATGAAAGTTATAACTCTGATAGTAATAACAGTTGGTTTGTTTCAAGCGATACTGTCGAGAGAGTATGGAAATTTTAGCATGTTATAGAGTGCTGAATCTAATTGTTCGCTTAGCATCGCATGGTATGGGAAAAACAAGAAATAACAAATATTGAACATTAAGAAGACAAATTTCGCCGCGAGATGATATCGTCATCTCGTAGTTTCTTTACAACCGCTTTACAACTAACATGGTCAACAATAATAAAATAAAATAAGTTCATGAAAATTACTCAGTTAAATAAAAAACAAAACTACATACTAATGACCAATCATATTTAGATAGGTCATGCAGTTCAGGGTAGGCGAAGATTGAAGTCTATTGATTTGAGTGTACACACAGTTTAGGCTGTATGTGATTACTCCCCCAAAGTGCTTTCACCACCTTCAATAACCAGCCTTGAATTAGAGTTATGTGATGAAATATTGTGAAACAGTTATTAACATCGATTGATTTTGTGACCAGACATTAATAAGTGTTTTGCAATGGATGATGATTCTGGATTTCTATTAAGATTAATCGCGTTGGGATTTTCGATATGATTTAATAGCCATTTTGGAACATGTTCTTTTCGACGACATTGGAATATTCTGTTAGTTCTACCTATATAGTTGCGTATCACCGCAGCTGCAGGTGAACTTGTAGATACAGTTTGAAGTAGAGTCCACAGAATTTGTCCTTTAATCGTAGGAACAGGGATCGAAAATGTTCGGCAAGTGAGAAAAAGAGATGTGGCGGCGTAGAATGTGCGCTTGATGGCTGACCGAGGTCTTTGAGTTGTCAACTGCATAATCTGGTCGCCCTTGAATGGTAGGTTAATGGAGATAGCTTTCTTTGTTACAGAAGCTGTCTTTTCCAGATGTGGTTTTATTTACTGTGATCAGTGATAAAATTTTCCGGATAACCATTAGCTAATAAAACTGTTTGAAGTAGAGTCCACAGAATATATTAATATTAAACAGCCCGAATGGTGTTTAGAATTATGGATAAATTGACGACAACGAGTGGACTATCAATGTAACAGGAATAATAACAGTAAAGTTTGATGGTATAAGCATGGAGAAAATTGTTTACTTTCAAGTGGCAAGAAGGTTAGTTACTATGTGCCTGACACTACTGTCATCATATAATGTGGTATCGGAGAATTTTTGTACTTATTACTGCACACGTAAAGTCTTTGAAAATGACATTTTTTCCTACCTGAGGAGATGCAATATGAAAGCTGCAGGTCAAGTGGATGCTCACAATCTGACAAAATCCCTTTAGTAAATTTATTGCATGAAATCAAGTGTCTATCAATGACGATTTCAACGCCCTACTGATAGTCTTCAGAGTTCTAGGAAGTATGACATAGTCCTTTTTAAGCAATCCAGAGAAAAATAAGGGTGAACAGTAAAGAAGAATAGGTGACATCCACAAGTTGACAAACTGTAAGAGGAGGGATTAGTTGAGTTATGCCTGAGTGCCTTAACTTCTTAATGTAAAATGTCAGACGAAATATTCTTTTAGAAATCGCTAAGACATGGGAAGATCAGGATAGGTCAGAAGAAAGATTTAGTCCAACTTCAGACTTGATTTCTATATCACTATCGTCAATTTTTCTAATCCTCTTAGAAATGAACAGATTCGTTTAATTTTCTTTTACATTTAAAACTGAAACTAACAATCTGATATTTGGAAGGATTTAGTTTAAGGCCATTAGACGAAGACCATTTGCTGATCCCTGATAGAAAGCTCTTCATCTTGGTACAGTGTAGCTGGGAGTTAAAAGACATTGAAATAGTAAGATTGTCCGCATACTTAACAAAGTTCATTTCCAAGTATTAGTTTTGTAGAGATTTTGTTTGACTGCATGGAGGATTTCATCATGCGCTAATATCAGTTAGAGAACCACTGGAAAACCTGGGAGTACTGGACGGCTGTTTCGTCAGCTCCTGATGAAATCCTCTATCCAATCAAAAACGAAATCCCTACAAAACTTATACTCGAAAGTTAATCTGATGCCCACCAGTGACTGGTCCTATTCAGGCAGTTAACCTGGGTTGGTTCTAGTGGGAAGCTGTAACCAGTAAGGTACAGCAGGTTGAAGATGAGGCAGTAAGTCATCGAAGAAGACATAGCGAAATGGTCGCGCTATATCGTGAATTGGTAGAAGTTAGAATTCGTGGGCTGACCATTGGATCGGGTCCCAGTAGTCCAATAGTCTACGAGCCCACCTTGTAACCAGAAGGTCCTGGGTTCGAACTCCAGCCGGTGTGTACTGTTGAGAAGTTCATTTCATCAGAGTGAAGCAAGTCATTCAAGAAGAAAGAAAAGAGAAACGAAGAAAGATCAGCGCCTTGTAGACGCCAGCTTCACGGCAAGCAATCAAGTAAACGAGCTCACCTGACATACAGTGTTCGGCTTTCTATCTAAGAAATAAGAATGCAGTCAGTTAACAATCATCCAACACTCAGTTTGAGTTTCAGCAACAAAATATCCTCAGATACCACCTAGTCAAAAGTAGATGTGTAATCTAGGAATGCGTGGTGAACAAGTTCAGTCTATTTGTATAAACTGGAGACGATGTTATGATGCAAGACCGCATTTAGTCGTCACATAGCCTTCGGTTATCATATTCGTAACAATAATAAAATTTGTTTGTATCCTAAGAAAAAGCTCTACTGTACAACATATAAGAATAATAACAATAATAATGATCTGCTCTGATGATATTAGATGGCTGGAGGTGATCGGTCATGGGAATCCTTGGCTGACATAGGTTTCGTGATAGTTGGCACTCATCAGTCAACCAGTCAGTCAGTCAGCAAGGCGTATGTGCAACCTTGAAGGAACTCATATGCCTCTTTCTGAGATTCGAACCCGCATCACCCAGTGCTGACTAGTGGGTGCCAACTAACACGAAACACCTATGTCAGGAGAGGCTTCCTGAGGCCGATTGCCTCCAACCATCTAATACCATCAAATCAATGTACACCGTGATGTCGAGCTACCTAGTGGAATGGTGGTGTCACAATGAAAACCCGACTGATAGAATTCAGCCTGTACCAAAGAAAGGACTAAACACGTCGCACTAGTCACTAGTGTCCAATCAATGATCTGCTTTATTCTAAAAGCCAGGACTTTATTATACCATTTGTCACAATATTGAATCTAATTTCCTCAAAATATGAATAAGAATTAACCACAGGAGATTTTACATATTTACAGTAGGAATAATGTCAAAAATGTGTAAAGTATAAAGTGGATACAATAACTATAATACTAGTAATTATTATTATTGTTCCCTTGGGTTCCTAGTGGAGCATAGGGCTTCAACTGCACGTCTCCACTTGCTTCTGTCTTCTGCTTCTTCTGCATCCATGTTAGTCCATACTCTTTCAACTCCTCTTCACACGATCTCCTCCATGTCACCCACCCTTCGACGTCCCACTCGCCGCTTCCCTTTCGGCCCAATTCCACTCGAACAATGGCCTGACGCGCGCGTGATGTCACCCAGCAGCCTCCTCAGCGTGCGAGTTTCTAATCTATCTCCACTTTCTCCTGCATATATTTTGGTCGAGTAGTTCTTGTTTTGTTTGTTTGTTCCCATAGTTTCTTGTTGGTGATTCTTTCCCGCCCGGCCATCTGATCTTCGTTCAGTATAGAGCGAAGACAGTTAGTATAAAAGCGCTGACTGATTTGATGTTTGTATTGAAAATCCGACCGAATTTTGTTGGTGATGCTGGCTGAGTGAAGAAGATTTCCAGATTGGTTTCAGCTGGTTGATAAATGTGTTTCTCACCTTCCCAATTCTCGCTCGATTTGACATCGTCGTCCGTTCCGGCTGCTTGTAGTTGAGACAATGCTCCCTAGATAAGTGAGTGAATGAAGCAACCTGTTTCAAATCCCTCCTGTTGATGGTGACAGTGATAATGATAACTACAGTTGTTTTATTTCAAGCGATACTGTCGACAGAGTATGGAGGTTTTAGCCTGTTATAGAGTATTGAATCTAATGTTTACTTGATAAAGCACGGTGAAGGGAAAAACGAACAATAACAATTATTGCGGAGCATAAATGGTGTTTACAAATATGATAAAATAAACAAGAACAAAATGAGAGGATTATAAAATATAAGAAGAACAATAACGTTAAAGCTTGTCGGAATAAGAATACAGAAAATTGTTTATTTACTAGTGCAAAGAAGGTTAGTTAGTTAGTTAGTTAGTTCGCACCTGACACTATTTTCATCTCATAAAATAAAAGCACGCTCAAAGTTTTTTTGAAACGACTTCTTGGTTCCACCTGAGGAGTGATGTAAGATGAGAGCTATGGGTAATGTGGATGTTCAAAGTCTGAGAAAATCCTTTTAGCAAATGTAAAATCAATTCACTTCCCATCCTTGAATCAAGTCAATCTGTCCCATGATCAGCCTAGCGTTGTTGCAACCCAATTATCCGTTATAGGTTTCCAGACCGTAGGTGTTACGAATTTCCTAGAATAATTTGAGCGCCGAGTCAGATTGATTCATTATAAATTATTTAATTTGATCCTAGCGTTTGATCTTGTTTTGATTTTCCAATTATCCATGTCTAACGTGTCTATCCCCCCTTGTTTAATGAACCGTGTGTGTGTGTGTGTGATTTTACCTCGATCATTTAGTCGTCCGAAACAGGCCGGATTCGGGAGGAACAAATCATGTATTGATCAAGTCGCCACTCTACGGATCATCATTGAACAAAGCTTGGAATGGCAGTCACCTCACTCTCTCTATCTCAACTTCATCGACTTTGAGAAGGCCTTCGACAGCGTTGATCGAGAGGTTATATGGCAACTACTTCGCTACTACAGGGTCGCATCGACAATTATACATCTCATCCAACAGCTATACGACAATGCTGCATGCCTCAAGTAATCCACAACGGGAAACTTACGGAGGCCTTCGAAGTGAGGACGGGAGTGAGGCAAGGCTGTCTACTATCACCAATGATCTTCCTGATTGCAATCGATTGGATAATGCGACAGACAACGGCAACCAACGAGGGAACAGGCATAAAATGGACTGACACAAAAGACTTGGAGGATCTGGATTTCGCCGATGATATATGTCTGATTTCCCACAAACTGGAAGATGTGCAAATGAAAGGCAAAAAGTTGGCAGAAGAAGCATCCAGGGAAGATAGGACTTCAAGTGAACATAGATAAAACAGAGGTGATGAAGATTCCTGGCCAACAGCGACACCAACAGTAGCAACAACAACAACAACAACAGAAAACAATCAGCCGAAATAAATGGCAGGAACCTGAAAGAAACAACCTCCTTTACCTACCCATCTACCTGGGAAGCATCGTTTCAACTACAGGCCAGCGGAACTGACGAGGATATCAAAGCCAGAATCAGAAAAGCAAGACAGGCTTTCATTACCCTTAAGTCTGTGTGGAGGTCAACAGCACTCAGCATTAAAAATAACATCCGGATTTTCAACTTCAATGTGAAGTCAGTGCTACTCACTCTACGGACCAGAGAATAGACGAGTCATAAAGAGCATTTCAAACAAATTTCAGACCTTCATCAACAGTTGTCTTTGCTCAATAATCAATATCAGATGGCCATAAAAGATCAGCAACAGGGATCTCTGGGAGCGAAACAATCAGGAACCGATTGTGAAACAAATAGGCAGGAAGAAATGGAGATGGATTGGCCATACGCTGAGGAAACCATCAAGTGACATCACTAGACAAGCCCTCGAGTGGAACACGAAAGGGAGGCGGCGAGTTGGTCGTCAGTGCAAGGGTGAATTGGAGGAGGTCATGCGAGGAGGAGATGAAAGCATGTGGACAGACCTGGAGCGGGGTGAAAAAGTTGTTAGAAAACAGAAGGCAATGGAGGTGCGCAGCTGAAGCCCTATGTTCCTCTAGGAACTAAAGGATACAATAATAATAATAATTTAGTCAGACAGTTGAACTCATGACCCAATCAGAGAATTTTGTGAACTGTTATTTTTTCTGACCCATATCTTACTTTGTACTATTCTGTCGAGTTTATCTTATTTACTGATCTTCATCTGTATCAGCCTACCTGGTTAAGTAGCCAATTAAATTCTTTGTGCCTATGCTCGGTCTATCTCTCTTAATTCGCTCTCTGTTCTATGCCCTGCCTTACTTGGGTTCATTCTTCTACTGACTGTTTACCTGAACGGTCGTGTCTGATTCCGGCTGGTTCACAATTTTAATTTCACTTTAACGTTATTCCGCTCTGATAGCGGTACCTTGCTTTCTGTTAAGCGTTGTGCTTTGTACTCTTGAAACCGTTAAGGTTTGTTGTATATATATGATTACTGACTTGTTTATTAACAGTACCGTAGAAACAGTGCCCAGCTTCTTGTTTGTTCTAGACCGGGATAGCCTTTATCATCTAAGCGTGACTTAATTTCAAGCGATATTGAGCTTACAGCAAATTTATTGTATGAAATTACTAGGTGCCTATCAATGACGATGTCAACGATATCGTCCATTGGGATACCACTCACCCTACGGAAAATCTTCAGAGTTCTACAAAGTATATGACATAATTGATATATGTATAAAACTTGGGCAATGTGGTAGATAGAGTATAATTCCATTATGGATAAGATTTTATTTTGATAAATCACACACACAGTGTTGTTATACAGTAGTAGTATTAACTGATGACGTCTACACCCAACACACATGCAACAGAAATGATTCAATGCAAATACCTGAGATATAGAAGAGGTGGATAATAAATCATCCTAAAATTCTATTTCAATTCACGTATATCATCACAACATTCTAACCAGTTACTCATTTTGACTATAAAAACACTCATCTTATTATTTCCCATCTTATACTATTTCATCCATAACACTCATATGATAATTATTTTTCAAGTATTGGTTTTTATAGGGATTTTGTTTGATTGCATGAAGGATTTCATCATGAGCTGGCATCAGTTAAAGAACCATTGGAAAACCAGCCACAGGGAGTACTGGACAGCTCTTTCGTCCCGGTTTGGGACTCTTCAGAATTACGCCTCCACTGAGGTTTGAACCCTGGATCTTCTGGCTACAAGATGAGCTGTGTAGATCATTGAGCCGGGTCCCACTGGCTGAAGAGTTTCAGACCAGGATGAAACGACTGTCCATTACTCCAGGTGGTTTTCCAGTGTTTCTCTAACTAATGTCAGCTCAAAATGAAATCCTCCGTGCAATCAAACAAAATCCCTACAAAGACCAATACTTAAATATATATATATATATATATGTCTGTGAAATATCAATGTGGTTTCCCAGTACCCAGGTCGCCAAAATACTAATGAGTGCTTAGAACCCGTCGGCAATACCTACCCACTACCAGGGTTCGAACCTAAAACTTTCTGTTTCCAAGTGTCTCGATTCATTAGTCAGTTCATGAATTCTAACCTCTTCTAAACGCGTGATTTCAGGGTGACTGATACTAACCGATATCATCAGCGGTGGCGTGGCGGTTGCGGGGAGTATTCGTCCTCACTCCACACCGGCTGGGCTCACACATGGTCACATCAGATTAATTTTGACGAGATAATTTTGTAGTAGGGATATGATTGAATTTGTGGATGGTGATTAGCAGTGGAATCCAGGATGCGCAGTTCGTCCTATTTGGGACTCGCCTCAACTGGATGCGCCTACATTCTGCAGTGAGTGAGTGATGATGTTCCCATCGAGGCTCAAACTCAGTGTTCTAAGTTTCAAATGCCAAAGCGTTATCCACTAGACCACTTGGGCCACGAGAACTGGCCACCTCTTGTGCAACGAGTCATACTAATTATATAATTCAGTTTTAGATTTTCCTGTCAATTGATTGAACCGAAGTGTTCGGTCTCAGGTTGACATGTCTGTCAGCTTCTTGTGCAGATGCTTTTGGGGCATTTAATATTTAATTGGTGGCCCAACTGGTCTAGTGAATAACGCTTTGGCGTTGGAAACTATGGGCACTGGGTTCGAGCCTCGGTGGGAACATCATCACTCACTTACTCACTCACTAACTGGAGAATGCAGGTACATCCAGCTGACGCGAGTCCCAAATAAGACGAACTGCGCATCCTGGCTGGATTCCACTGTGCTAGTCACCATCCACCAGTTAAATACTAACTAAATGCCCAGACATCGTCGAAGCATCTGCACAAGAAGCTGATAGACATGTCAACGTGAGATCGAGCACTTCAGTCCAATCAATCGACGGGAAAATCAAAAATTCAATTAAAAGGATATGATTTGCTTGAAGTCTAATCACAGACACTAACTGATATGATGTTATTGATTTCTTTTTTCTCTCTCCTTCTAAACTTAGAGGCTTAATGTATGTTTTATCACAGAGCATATTATTATTATTATTTTGTACATATTAATTTTATTTTCGCCTTTAGCCATAATCTCTTTTGTATATATTTTTTGTATTGTTAAAAGCATCTATTGTTCATTTCTATTCTCTTTGTGTTCAAAATTCCAAAAAATGTGTCTATTTGTACATGTTTGTGTGTGTATATGTTCGTAGGCGTGTGCATGTGCGTGTCTGCCAGCATATGAGAAGAAGAAAGAGTTATGTGCGTGTGTGTGTGTGTATACAAAGCAATGTGCGAGGGAACGTTTGTATCTTTGCGTGTGTGTACCCATGTAAGTGCGTCCGTGAGTGCGTATTGTATGGATGTATGCAGAGGGAGAAAGAGAAAGAGTGAGGTGGGGGGAGATAGCTAGAGGGATTCTGATTAAAATATCCTGATTGATAATATCTTTCTATATGAAAATGTACATAAATTCTCTTCGATTTAAATTCGATGTGTGTGTGTGCGCGCGTGTGTGTGTGAGTGTGGGTGTTCCCTCTTTGGTCTTTTCAACTCCGCCTCCACTCTGCATCCATTATTTTTGGGAAATTATACATGTATATTTTATAATATTAATTCATCTAATTGAACTGATATAAGTGTTTATATATATATTTATTTTTATTTATTTATTTATTAATTTTTGATTTACAGCTTGATTCAACACACTGCATTTTTGGTACAAGTATGGAATTTTCAGCATGGATATTGGTAGCCCAAATTTTTCAGGTCAACCATTGATATTGGGTGTACGTCGGCTGGGGATTGAACCCCAGACCATGTGCATAATCGGCAAGCATTCTAACCGCTGTGCCACAGACAGATTGATATCAGTTAGAGAAGAATTGAAAACTAGCGATAGGGAGTACTGGACAACCAGCTGTTTCGTCTCACTAGTTTGGATTTCATAGGCAGTACGCACCCACCACAGGTAGCTCGAACCCAGGACCTTAAGGTTACAAGGCAAGCTAGCTCGTATACCATTCAACCAGTGGCATCTGACGTGAATTAGTGGCCAACCGATTAATTCTACAAAACCAGCTATTGAAAATTAATCTGATGCTCACAAGTGACTTGTTACAGGAAGGAGTTTCCTGCAGTGAGTTCTAGTGAAAATCTGTGAACAGTGAGGTCCATCCATTCAAGTGTGAGGATGGATTTTCCATTGATGACATTGATTGGTAGTCGCACGGATTGGGGTAGGTGTTAGAATTCATGCACTGACCAGTGGCGAAATGATGTATGAGCTTTCCTTGTAACCAGAAGGTCCTGGATTCGAGCTCCCTTTTGTTGGTGCGTACTGTTGATGATTCCCAAACTAGTGAGATGAAACAGCCGGTTGTTCAGTACTCCCTGTGGATGGTTTTCAATGACTCTCTAAGCTATATCAATTCGTTGTCAAACTCGTAGAAATATTTTCTATTTTTATTGTAAATTTAATCAGAGATTAGTGTAAGTTTGAGAAGTATTGAAAATCAACCACAAGGAATACTAGAGGCTCTTCATCTGTGCGTATCCACTTCACGGAATTGGAACTAAGGATCTTTCAGCTACAAATGAAGCTCATTGATCACCATCCAGTAAATGGGATTCAATCCAATGCATAGTCTATGAATTCCAACTTTCTGCAAATAGTATGAAACATTATGAGGACACTTTGTAAATACGACCTAAATGTGGAACGATGAGTTTTTTTCATTGGTCGGAGTGTGACATGGAGGAGATTGTGTGAATAGGAGAGGGGCAGTAGTAGATGGAGCCGGATGAGGAAGACTACGGAGAATAGGATGAAATCGAGGAGACGTATTACTGGAAATACATGTTCTACTCGGAGCCTACCAATGTGAGAATACACTATTGATTTTTTTTTGGATGGGTGGGGGAGGAGGAATTAGGATTATCCTCCCTACATTTCAAATGATTCACCACTTTATTCTGAGTTAGACCACATACACTGCTGACCAGATCAGTCTGAGACAAGCAAAATGGTCATCTACAATTTAGGTCATCTCGGATCCCTGGTTAACAATCACTAGTGGTTACTATTGTTATTATTGTTCTCTTGGGTTACGAGTAGAATATACGGCTTCATCACTACATCTCCACTTGGCTTTATTTTCTGCCATCCTCTTCAGCTGGATCCACGATAGCCTAAACTCTCTCATCATCACTTCTTCACACCATCTCCTCCATGTCACTCTTCCACCGATGACTAATTCATCGCCGCCCCCACTTAGATTCCACCTGAGGGCCTGGTGCGCTATGCAATTCTATGGCCTCCCCAATGTATGCCCGACCCGTCTTCATTTTTACCGACATATTTGTTAAGCGATTGCCTCTTGGTTGGTTGGTTGGTTGGTTTGTTCCACTGCAGAGTTCCTTGTTCCTAATTCTTTCTGGCCTGCTGGGCATTTGATCTTTAGTATGGCACGAAGTCAGCTGTTGATGAAA
This sequence comes from Trichobilharzia regenti, assembly GCA_944472135.2. Taxonomy (NCBI): domain Eukaryota; kingdom Metazoa; phylum Platyhelminthes; class Trematoda; order Strigeidida; family Schistosomatidae; genus Trichobilharzia; species Trichobilharzia regenti. Next base: position 4,905,646 of record OX235262.1, on the reverse strand, counting down.
GTCTGCAACAGGCTGTTGGAAATCCTTTTCTTCACACGCTGGCCAATTTTCTGACCTGTATAGAACGGCCGACTTGACATTGGTATTGAAAATCCCGATTATATTCTTAATGCTGAGGTAGGGTGCAAAAGATTTGCAAACTGGTTACAGATTAATAAAAGCGTATCTCGCCACACCTTTCCGATTCTGACTGGCTGTCTGGCTGACCTAAACATCTTCATCCGTTCCACCTGTAGTTGACACAATGCCTCCTGCCGGATAAGTGAAGTTACTAACCTCAATCAAATCTTCCCGAGTGCTGTTGGTTAGTTATCTTCATCAACTCCATCTCCACCTTCTCTCTGTTCACCTGGAGTCCTGTCTTCACTGCCTGCTAGCCTCTTCAGCCAGTCTGAGGGTTTTCGTCTCTTTACAACTCTTCAATTATGTGTGACATTGAAAGCGGATCATCAACTCGTGAAATCCAAATCTTATAGAATCTTCTTATCGGTTAGTGAAACGCATTTTGATGTGGTTTTGTTCTCTGAGCTGGATGGTTAGTTTGCGAAGCATTCATCACCTTACTGGGTGACATCTTCAGCGCATACTTCAATTTGAAGTGAGCTTTTAGATTTCTCCACGAGTTTATTAATCATCTCTCCTGACGGGTGACCTTAAACGTGATTGGTTGGTTGTTTGTGTGTGTTTTCACACCTTCTAGGTCTACTTGTATTAGAACTGATTGTTTCTTTGACTTGAACTTTGACCCTTTGTGTGTGAAGTTTCTTTCTTATTGGTTGATAAATTTTGTCTATCACGGTGTGTCTGTTGATTGATGATTCACTGGAATGCCAAGCTTCTAAAAATTCCCTAGCATTCTTGTTATTTCCTTTGTCTAATATTTGAACATTGGTTGTCCCAGTCGAATTGATGTCCGTGGTTGTCTGTGTGTAGTGAAATGAGGGAGTGGATATCATGTCTTTTGACGGCTATCTTATGATCGTGGATACGAAGACGAAGGGGACGTCCAATTTGACCAATGTAGTGCTTTTCGCAGTTGTTACAATTTATTTTGAAGATGATGTTGGTTTTGTCTTCTTTCGCTGTTGAGTCCTTTGGTTGACATAGAATTGAGTGCAGCGACTTTGTTGGTTTGTGTACGACGTCAATTCCTAAAGGTTTGAAGAGTCTTTTAGTGATTTCTGAGATATCCTTTATATATGGTAAGGCGAATTTCTTTGTAATTTCCTTGGTGGCTTTTGGTTTGATAGGCTGACTTGGGTGTATATGTCTCTTGATGAAATTCCGTGGATATCCATTCTTTTGGAAGACGTCCATGAGATACTTTTCTTCAATCTTCCTTAAGGTGGGAGTGCTGCAATGAGTCCTTGCTCTCTTGAATAGTGTTTGTATGCAATTCCTTTTGTGTGTTATTGGGTTGTTGCTGCTGTAATTCAGTATTTGGTCTGTGTGAGTTGATTTCCTATAAACTTGAGTTTCTAATTCTCCTGTAGTTGTTCGCCTGACTAAGACGTCCAAAAATGGTATTTTGTTCTCGGATTCCTCTTCTCTTGTGAATTTGATGTCGTTGAAGACGTTGTTTATTAAGTTGTGAGTTTTATCTAATTCGTTTCTTTTGATTATTACAAATGTGTCGTCGACGTAGCGTATCCAAATCTTGGGTTTGATCTTTGGTAGAATTATGTTTTCGAGTCTTTGCATCACTGCTTCTGCAATCAAACCTGAACAACAGTAGTCATGGACAGAGAAGAATACACCAAGAAAGCTGAAGAACTACTCAAAGATGAAGATGTATATCAACAACTCCCAACAAATCCCATACAAACATTGGACAACCGCATCCAAAGGACCTTAAACAAGCTCAGCAAAACTGGACAGATCACAAAACAAGACCAATGGCGAATGAAATCCAATGGACCAGTCCTACCTCGATTCTACGGCAGACCCAAAATACACAAGGCAAATATCCCGTTACGACCAATTGTATCACTCCCAGGAACTCCAACATATAATTTGTCCAAAGAATTATACAGAAAACTAAAACACCTAACGGAATCTTGTGATCACTCCATCAACTCTGCTATCCAATTCCTAGAGAAAATCAGAGGCATCCAAATAGATGAACAAGAAATAATGGTATCCTTCGACGTGACAGCATTATATACCTCTATCGGACAAAAACTAGCAAAAGAAACCATGGAGCAATTACTTAGCAACGACGAACAACTTCCACAACAATCAAAAATGCAACACACAAGCTGGATGGAATGCATAAATCTATGCCTAACAACATACTTCCAATTCAACGGCCAAATATATGAACAAGTCAAAGGAACACCCATGGGATCGCCAATATCAGGTTTGATTGCAGAAGCAGTGATGCAAAGACTCGAAAACATAATTCTACCAAAGATCAAACCCAAGATTTGGATACGCTACGTCGACGACACATTTGTAATAATCAAAAGAAACGAATTAGATAAAACTCACAACTTAATAAACAACGTCTTCAACGACATCAAATTCACAAGAGAAGAGGAATCCGAGAACAAAATACCATTTTTGGACGTCTTAGTCAGGCGAACAACTACAGGAGAATTAGAAACTCAAGTTTATAGGAAATCAACTCACACAGACCAAATACTGAATTACAACAGCAACAACCCAATAACACACAAAAGGAATTGCATACAAACACTATTCAAGAGAGCAAGGACTCACTGCAGCACTCCCACCTTAAGAAAAATTGAAGAAAAGTATCTCATGGACGTCTTCCAAAAGAATGGATATCCACGGAATTTCATCAAGAGACATATACCCCCAAGCCAACCTACCAAACCAAAAGCCACCAAGGAAACTACAAAGAAAATCGCCTTACCATATATAAAGGATATCTCAGAAATCACTAAAAGACTCTTCAAACCTTTAGGAATTGACGTCGTACACAAACCAACAAAGTCGCTGCACTCAATTCTATGTCAACCAAAAGACTCAACAGCGAAAGAAGACAAAACCAACATCATCTACAAAATAAACTGTAACAACTGCGAAAAACACTACATTGGCCAAAGTGGACGTCCCCTTCGTCTTCGTATCCACGAACATAAGCTAGCCGTCAAAAGACATGATATCCACTCCCTCATTTCACTACACACAGACAACCACGGACATCAATTCGACTGGGACAACGTTCAAATATTAGACAAAGGAAATAACAAGAATGCTAGAGAATTTTTAGAAGCTTGGCATTCCAGTGAATCATCAATCAATAGACACATCGAGATAGACAAAATTTATCAACCAATAAGAAAGAAACTTCACACACAAAGGGTCAAAGTTCAAGTCAAAGAAACAATCAGTTCCAATACAAGTAACCTAGAAGGTGTGAAAACACACACAAACAACCAATCACGTCCAAGGTCACCAGGAGAGATGATTAATAAACTCGTGGAGAAATCTAAAAGCTCACTTCAAATTGAAGTATGCGCTGAAGATGTCACCCAGTAAGGTGATGAAAGCTTCGCAAACTAACCATCCAGCTCAGAGAACAAAACCACATCAAAATCATCCACCTGAGCTACAAATCTTCTGTATCAATGAAACGTATTCCTGTCTCCTGGCTCCCGACTGTCTACCGCACAATCTAGTTCATCACAATGAGGAATATCATCGTAGGTGATAATAGGCAGGGAGTCCTGTCTTACTCTTTTATGCACTTGGAACGCCTTGCTATGTTTTCCATTGTGGATTCTTAGTGGTTGATATGAATTAGATGAAGACGTATTTAAACTTGGATAAGTATTTCGGACGGCATTTGACTGTTATACAATCAATAAAGTCATTAGAGAAAGAATAACATACATTATTTGAAGCTTACCACTGAGAATGAATGAAAGTTTCAATACCTCCACCTCTTTTCTTTCTGGAGCAAAGTCTAAACAATGTATGACCATTTAGGGAAACCGGATTGTCATCATAGAGTTCATGGAGCCATGTTTCTTGTAATGCAACAATCGCCGTATTTTGATAAGTATCAGATGATAAGAGAGACTGGAGATGCATAATTTTGTTGGGAAGTGAACAGCAGTTTGAAGTGACAATAACAGGAATAGTTGTACGATATAAAGGTGTCTGTTTAAGTCCACGCTTCCAACCACCGTGATGTTTTCTCTTAGTTTTATTAGATGCATGAAAGTCATATGGTTTAATGAATGAATTACTGTATTTTATGCGATTTGTGATCATATTTTATTAAAATTAAGAATGAAAACATGACTTATCAGATGCAATATGTAGATATACAGATTGGTAGTCCAGATACCATGATTGTTTAGTGTTGTTCAATCAGATTAACTGATCATCTTGGTGACAAACATTCTTAAACATCATTTCATAACTTCTTGTATGATTATAGTTGTTACTGTTCACCACGCATAAACATATCATAGCTTCCACTACCCAATACTGAGATATTAATTATTATGTTGTTTATTTTTCCTTTCTACTTCTTGTTACTTTTTCGCATTATTTTTTTGTGTTTTTTTGTTGTTGTTTTTTATATTTATTTTTTTGAAATACTCCTTTTTAAATGTTTGATAAAATTAGATGCAATATTGTAGATAAAATGCTGAAAATTCCACACTGTATCACTAGTACTGTTTCTAGAACAAGGCAAATTATTATTATTATTATTATTATTATTATTATTATTATTATTATGTTTTCTGTTGTGGATCCATAGTGGTTGATATGAATGGTATCCATACTACTTATATCAGTCAGTCAGTAATATATAGCCTTGTGCATTCATTTTTGCTTCCTTGATTATCATTGATGATATCAAGGCGATGACATTCATCGTTATCGGAACAATCTGGATTTCTAAAAGAAATTTCTAGTGAATTTTCATCTTCTCACACTAAGTTAATTAGAAATTGTGAAGTAATAGACAAAAAGTGAGAATTTGATTTCGACTCTTGTTGATTCACAATAGCGTCTTTCAATTAATTATCAGATGGTTGGAAGTAGTTGGCAGGATGCCTTGACTGGTCGCTGATGTTTCTTTGCTTGTTAGAATTCATCCAGTCAATAAAGGTGCCTATCTGCAATCTTCTTGGAGGAACTCATGTCCCTCCTCCTGAGATTCAAATCTAAGCTGATCAGTTCTGCAGTTCGCGCTATTCTGTCTCGTAACTGACTTCCTGTAGGACTATAATGGATAATTTGTTTGGACATTCTAGTTAAGTATTAACTAACGCGTGCATCGGTGCCACAATGGTAGAATGCTCGCCAATCACGCCGTATGTGGTTTGGCGTTCGATCACCGGCCGCAGACACACTCTTCCTTTACCTCGGTAAGCTAGTAATAAGATGACTGGTAAAGGGGAGGGTTGGTTGAGCATGAGGCTTGCTAGAAACCTCATTCCGTAAAAGTAATAAACACCACTGTCACCGATACTTCATGCCGGTAGCTTGAAGGCACCCTGTGCTCCACTGAGAACGTAAAGGAATTTAAAAACACAACAACTAATGTCAAATGTCCAGTCCATGGTGTTGATGCAGACTGGATTCTATCATGTTTAATAAATCCCAACTTGGGTGGGAGTGGGAGGTTAAATATTATTTAACAATATTTTCAGTTAGGTTTCATATTTCCTCTTCAGTGATGTCCACTGTACAGATGTGTTGAATGCATTTAAACAAGCAGTTAACTAACTCTGTCAATGTTGGTGAACATTGAATGTACAACATACAGTTTGTTTAATTTGAAATGATCTCCATTTTGGCGGGAAACAAAAGTGTCCACCGTTGCTTAATCGTATGCTGACTGACAGAAGACTAGAGAAAAGCAACTGTGATTTATGTTGACGTTTATTCGTAGACTTTGTACTGTGTAATCCTGTTGTTGTGGTGCAGTGTTGGTCAAGAGATAAACAATTCTAGTATTGCCAATCCCTTTTCTGATATTAGTGCATCGGTAACTGCAGGTAGTTAAAGGCGAGCTCGTAGAACATTCAGCAGCCACTGGAACCCGATCCAATGGCCAATCCATGAATTCTACCTTGTGCTGATTCACGACATAGCGCGATTATTTCCCAATGTTTTCTTTGATGAGCTACCGCCTCATTTTCAACCTACTGTATCTTACTGGTCACGGCTTCACACTGGAACCCCAGGTCACTGCCTGAATAGGGTCCCAGTGGCTTAATGGTCTACGAGGTCGCTAGCCTTATAACCAGAAGGTCTTGGGTTCGAACCCCAGTGGCGGTGGGTGCGTAATGCTGAAGAGTCCCAAACTAGGCTGACGAAACAGCTGGCTGTCCAGTACTCCCTGCAGGTTTTCCAGTGGCTCTCTAACCAATGTCAGCTCATGATGAAATCCTGTAACCAATCAATCAAATCTCTACAAACCAATACTTGGTTAAGGATTTCTTTGGCATCTGTCATTGGATGCAGAACTTCACTCACCGGACGGAACAAATTGAATTCAGGAAAGGCGAACCATGTGCTGATCAAATTACAACCATACGCATCGTCATCATTGAACACAGTCTAGAACAGAATGGTAGTCAAACATCAATCCACCTCACACGTGACATTTGGAAGGACCTCATCAGCCGTTGAATCGGGTCCGAGTGACTGAATGGTATACGAACTCGCCTTGTAACCGGAAGGTCCTGGGTCCGAACGCACTGTGGTAGGTACGTACTGCCGATGATTCCCAAACTAGGCTGATGAAACAGTAGCTGTCCAGTACTCCCTGGTTTTCAATGGTTCTCTAACCGATGTCAAAAGGGGAACAACTCGGAAAAACAAAAGTAGCCCTTACAAACCAAACTATAGAAGACAATTGTTCAGTGTTAAAAAAGAGTATCACTATGGTAATTAGACAAGCAACGGAGTAGATTCCAGCTGTCCAGTACTTCCTGTGGCTAGTTTTACAGTGGTATTCCAACTGATGTCAGCTCATGATGAAACCCTCCAACCAATCAAATAAAATCTATACAAAATCAATATTTAAAAATTCAAATTACCCAAGTCGGCTTTTTCTCTGGCTTTGGTGACTGGTAGTCGGAGAGGGGGTTGCGCGTGGGGATTAAACCTAATCTGGATTAATAAAACAGGAGGTTAAGAGTCATCCCATTTAAGCCTTTCATTTGCTAAATCTCTATTCAGTCAACCAAAGTGTGTCAGTCAAATTTAAATTATTGCTATTAATAGTAGTAATCAATAGGTGATTGTGTGTATGTGTGTGAAATTTAAGCCCCAGGGATTTGAAATAATACGAATAGGGAAATAGACGAGAGGGATTTAAGTCAGATTGATAATAAAAGGGAAGGTGTGGTCATGGTGTTCCAATGTGTGTGTGCATATTTGGGAGGAGGAGTAGGAGAACAATAGGGGATAGGGTGAGGGGACAGGCAATAAGTGAGAATGAAGAAAATAAATTCTTTGGGTGGTGATTCTTTCCCAAGTATTGGTTTGTAAGGATTTGGTTGATTGGTTACATAATTTCATCATGAGCTGACAGTGGTTAGAGAACCATTGGAAAACCAGCTGCGAATACTGGACAGCCAGCTGTTTCGTCAGCCTAGTTTGGGACTCTTCAGAAGTACGCACCCACCGCCACTGGGGTTCGAACCCAAGACCTTCTGGTTACAAGGCTAGCGACCTCGTAGACCATTAAGCCACTGGGACCCAATCCAATGGCGCTAGCCCATGAATACTAACTTCTGCGAATTCACGACATAGCGCAACCTCTAGTCAATGATGTCTTCGGCGAGTATTTGTCCTCACACCCGACCTGCTTCACCTTACTGGTCACGACTTTTCATTGATATTCAAGTATTGGTTACAGGATTTCATGTCAGCTCATGATGAAATCCTGTGACCAACCAAATCCCTACAAACCAACATTTAAATAACACATAGATGATCTGACATTCAAGAAACAGCAACCACAAAGAGATTCAAGGTTAACTTTCAGTGAGAAACAACCAGTCAGAAGACAGTGTTTTGCTTCTAAAAATAATCTATAATAATGTACATGAAAATCTATAAATATCTGTTGATTTCCTTAATAAACGATCTGTTTGGTTGGCCCTTGTCTTCTGTTGTTACAATAGTAGCTTTGTTCTGGACAGTGTTCATATAATGTAAGGAATTTTGCAGAGAAATTTATCGCATACCACTTTCTCTTTGTCCTTCAGAATCTTCAAGTGTAACAGTAACTGACAACAGTAAGCCACGTGACACGATGTTATCTCATATGAAACGCTAACCAATCACTTATGATATTTCTTCTTTGCCTCCCTTCATCCATTCCTCGATACCTCCCTTCGACGAGAAATGCATAACAGTCGGACAAAAGCCAATTAAACAAAAAAAATTCGTGGGTTGCGAGGGACAGGAGTACGATTTGACAGCCTAGGACGTAGTAATTGCTCCAAATTAAAGGACAACTGCAGTTTGTTAAAATTATACTTGTAAAGTCCTAGCCAGATTGAAATGAATAATTTCAACGTTTCGTTTGGCAATTTGGTCCGAATTTCTTCAGGGAAATTAGTCGAAATTAACCTAAGAGAGGTATATATATATATATATATATATATGAAAGGAACATCTGTTTTTAAAGACTTAGTCCAATCATACGAGTCATGAAACAGGTATCAGTATGTTTAATAAACAAAATTGTATGACGAGTTGATCACGGATTGACATCAACTACAGAACCACTGAAAACCAGCCACACGGAGTACTGGACAGCTGCTGTTTCATCCTAGTTTGGGAATCATCGGTAGTACGCACTCACTGGGATCCGAACCCAGGACCTTCCGGTTACAAGGCAAGCTGGCTTGTTTACCATTCTGTCCCTGGTACTTCACCCGTTCCAATGGCCAATTCATGAATTCTAACTTCTACCAATTCGTGATTTAGCGCGACCCCAAGCATTACTGTTCGTGGGACATACATCCACACACGTGATATCTAATTGGACCTCACTGGTCACGACTTCTCACTAGAACTCAGGAAACTCCAACCTGTAGCAAGTCACTAGCGAGCATCAGATTAATTTTCTATAGTTTTGATTTGTAAGGGTTAGTTTTGTTTTTACGAGTTGATCACGGATTGATATCAGTTAGAGTATCGGGTCCCAGTGGCTGAATGGTCTACGAGCTTGCCTTGTAACCGGAAGGACCTGGGTTCGAAGCCTGTTGGTGGGTGCGTACTGACGATGATTCCCAAACTAGGCTGATGAAACAGCAGCTGTCCAGTACTCCCTATGGCTGGTTTTTAATGATTCTCTAACTGATATCAATCCGTGATCAACTCGTAAAAGCATAACTAACCCTTACAAACCAAACTATAGAAAATTGTATGAGCTGTGTTCAAATTTTGACCTTGGACTTACAAGTATTGGTCTACCTTTGGTAAACACTTTAAACAGAGTGCAGTGCAGTTATCTAATTGTGTATTGCAATGCATTGCAATTCACTCACGTCTATGCTCTATCGCAAGTTTAGTAAACACCAACGAATTAACAGGCTGTCGATATTTTAAATGCTCGAGAGAGATAGAATAGAAAATACCAGTAGAAGTCATATTTTCATCAGATTGAAACGTAGTGGACAGGGAAAGTCATATGCAATATATCGATGGAGATCTGTCTGTTTTCGAAGTCCAAGTTCCAATACAGTCGGGTAACCCTGATTTCCATCGGCATTGGTGAAACGCCTCACCTACACCTACATATACGGCTGCCTAACGATATTGTTCAGGTAATTTCGAATTTTCAATATGTTATCATTATTGTTAAGTAGTCGCATAGATTACATCCTGAATAACTGTCATTTCGTTGTCGTTGGAACATTCTTCTTCCGACTACCCATAACTCACTCAGGGAGGTTCAGGCCAGCTATAATACAGTAGATTGCAGAGATTGATTTTCTACGTCCACACCACAACACTTCAGTTTCCATCGCTACAAGAGCTAATATTAATGAAAATATATAGCCAACAAATACTCACCCTTCTCTACACACTGAATTCTTCTTAGCAGGAATTCGAAAAGGAATCATTACAACAGAAACATCTGTTTTCTGTTATGAAGAGCAGTCAAGTTCACCTGTGTATTTTCCACTGTCCACTGTCCAGCGTACAGTTAACCGGCTAATGATTTAAACAGTTATACCATACATCTCTCGTCTTATTTTATTTTTCACTATTACTTGGCCTGAGATTTCCACCCCCTTTTCTCCATTCTGTTCCACTACCACCGCCAACCGCACCCTAATCCCCCACCACACACAAACATGTTCATTCGATTAAAATACTTCATACCTTGAAATGTTTAAATTTTGAAAAAATATACTGGTCAATCAATCACACTGACCAGCATTGATTGAAACCTCACACAGACATATATATATATATATATATATATATATATATATACGTATAAATTAATCAATCAATCAACGGATCAATATACTATCGATTATTTTCAAAAATATGACATCTGTCAAAAATGATCTGATAAAAGAATGGATGCTGAACTAAGAATACTGATTTCCATAACTTCACCATCAGATGTTGTTCTAGGAACTTGATTTTTCGTGCACGCTCGAGAACACCTCCCAGAATGGCTAAGTAAAGGTGTAGTGAAAACCATTATCAACAGCTCGATATTGGACCATCTGGCGCAAACCGGCCACACAAGCCAGCCAGCGTTGAAGAATCCTTCTCTGTCATCTACCGGATGCCTAATAAATTGTCCAAAACATCGAGGTACCGCATGCTCCGAACAACAGAGGCTATTGCAATTCGCCTCAAACAACCAGTGCTCTGTGTTCAAAAGAAGCAAGTCCAGTGAGCCACTACTACTGCCCTGGCCGGCTTTCAGTGGAGACTATAAATTCATGAATATGTAATATTGTCTTTCCTAATTCTTCTGACATTCATTCAGTGTATTGATATGTTGAGGCTATTGAACTGTAATCGATTGATATTATTATTATTGATTCGATGTTATTTAAACATCATTAATGTTGTTCATAACACTAATTCATTCATTCATTCACTATAATGTGTATATAACTGTAGAGCCTGATGATGAAGGAGTTATCGGAAAGGGTATTCTTTGTTTAGTCAGCATTCTTATGAAAAAAATCTTAATGGGTATTTTTAATCAATGATCTTATACTTATACAAATCCATTCAGTCGTTCGAGAATTGATGGAGAGCACAATTTGAATTTGACTCGACAAATTGACATCCAGAAGAAGAGACCTCAAGTACTATTTATCACTAACAATGATAATAACATATCAAAAACTCAAGATTAACCTCGACAGTGCCGTTAGGCAGCTTTAGGCGTCAAGAGTTTTGAATAAGTCATTAAAAAGTCAAACTTCGCGAGATGATATCGTCATCTCGTAGTTTCTTTACAACCGCTTTACAACTAACATGGTTAACAATAACAAAATAAAATAAAGTTCATGACAATTACTCAGTTAAATAAAAAACAAAAGAAGTACATACTAATGACCAATCATATTTAGATAGGTCATGCAGTCCAGGGTAGGCGAAGATTGAAGTCTATTGATTGATTTGTACACACAGTTTAGGCTGTATGTGATTACTCCCCCAAAGTGCTTCCATCACCTTCAATAACCAGCCTTGAATTAGAGTTATGTGATGAAATTATTGTGAAACAGTCATTAATATCGATTGATTTTGTGACCAGACATTAATAAGTGTTTTGCAATGGATGATGATGCTGGATTTCTAATAAGATTAATCGCGTTGGGATTTTCGATATGATTTAGTAGCCATTTTGGAATATGTTCTTTTCGACGACATTGGAATATTCTGTTAGTTCTACCTATATAGTTGCGTATCACCGCAGCTGCAGGTGAACTTGTAGATACAGTTTGAAGTAGAGTCCACAGAATTTGTCCTTTAATCGTAGGAACAGGGATCGAAAATGTTCGGGAAGTGAGAAAAAGAGATGTGGCGGCGTGGAATGTGCGTTTGATGGCTGATCGAAGTCTTTTAGCTGTCAATTGCATAATCTGGTCGCCCTTGAATGGTAGGTTAATGAAGATAGCTTTCTTTGTTACAGAAGCTGTCTTTTCCAGATGTGGTTTTATTTACTGTGATCAGTGATAAAATTCTCCGGATAACCATTAGCTAATAAAACTGAATGTATATCTCAAGAGTTTTTCCTGTACAAAACAAGTACTGTAGATAGACTATAAGAAGTACTTTAGAATCAGGCAGAATATTCTCAACAAGGTGGGATCATCAATAATTTGTCAGCACTCTGAAATACTTCCCTCAGACAGTTCAGCGTCCACCGATCCCCACAACCAACCTTGAATTCATTCAAACAAACTCTCATAATCATAAAACAACCTGCCATACAGGCAACATCATCACACAACTGCAAGTAGAAGCATTAAAACTGAGGATTTGAAAGGGGAACAAAGTCGGCAGATGTTGTGCAAACGTTGGAACAGTGATACACAGTCAAGAGGAAAAGAGACTTATCATTACGTATCTTTGTCATAATCAAACGTTGTTTGTTGAATGAACTCTTTCACTTAATAAACAATATATCAGAAACTATCAAGTTTTTCGAAGAGTTTGAATCTGACGAGAATGATTTGATGTTCGCGGACTGTTTAGTAAAAAGAAAATGAGATGGTAAATTTAAAGTTAAACTTTTTCAGAAAGTCGACTAATTTTCACAGATACCTAGACTGCTTGCTATTCAGCACACCCCTTTACCACCAAAGTAAGTGTGGCCAATAATTTGAATAACATATCTGAACGTCCAGTTACTGAGGAGTTCCTCATCAGCCAGTGTCCAATCCATCTCCACTTTCTCCTGCATATTTGTCGGTTGGTGATTGGTTCTTGTTTTGTTTGTTAGTGCCCATAGTTTCTTGTTGGTGATTCTTTCCCGCCCGGCCATCTGGTCTTCATTCAGTATAGAGCAAAGACAGTTAATTGTTGATAAAGGTAGCGTCTTCAATAGCCAGCCCGTTGGAAATAATCTTTGTGACCCGCCCGCCCGCCAAGTTTCTGATCCGTTCAGTATAGAAGAACTGACTGACTTGACGTTTGTATTGAAAATTCGATATAATTTTGTTGTTAATGATGGCTGAGTGACGAAGATTTCCAGATTGGTTTCAGGTTGATGAATGTGTTTCTCGCCTTCCCGATTCTCTCTCGATTTGACATCCTCGTCCGCTCCTCCTGTAGTTGAGACAGTGTTCCCTAGATAAGTAAGTGAATGGAGTAACCTCTCTCAAATCCCTCCCGTTGATGGTGATTGGCGCTGGATGTTGCTTCTGTTGTTCTTGTTGTTGGTTCGCTGGTTATTTTCATAACCTCCGTCTTGTCTATGTTCATCTGGAGTCCTGTCTTCGCCGACTGCTTCTTCGACCAGTTTGTCGGTCGGTTTTCGCTTGTAAGTCTTCGATTTTGTGTGACATCAGGCATAAATCATCCACTCACGAAATCCAGGTCTTCTAGGTTCTTCACGTCAGTCAGTCCAGGATATCCCTGTCTTCGCGTTTCCCACTCACTGTCTGATGCATAATCCAGTCAGTCCACCACAATTAGGAATATCATTGGTTGGTGATAATAAGCGAGCACCCTTGTCTGACTCCTGTGTTTACTCCAAACGCCTCGCTGAGTTTTCCGTTGTGGATCAGTTGGAAGGTGCCGTTGTAGTACAGCTGTTGAATAGGGTTGATGAATATTTGGGCACTGAACGCCGTAGTACTCGAGTAGTTTCCAAATTACTTCTCGGTCAACGCTGTCGAAGGCCTTCTCAAAGTCTATAAAGTTGAGGTAGAGTTTTGATTGCCATTCCATGCCTTGTTCTGTGATGATGATGTGTAGAGTTTCAATTTCGTCAGTAGATGATTTGCCTTTCGTGAATCCAGCTTGTTCTGGTCGGAGTTCTGTATCTAGTGCGTCCTTTATTCTCTCCAGGATGATGCGAATCAGCATTTTACTTGGCGTCGACAGGAGCATGATTCCCCGCCAGTTCTTGCAGAGTGAGGCGTAAGTCGCCCTTCTTTGGTAGTTTCACGAGGTAACTTTCCTCCAGTCAGTAGGCACCTTTTTCTCCTCCCAGACCTTCTGCAATAATGAAATCAGCTTGTCTTCTGTAGTCTCTGGGTCCGCTTTCAGTGTTTCAGGGGGTATTCCATCTGATCCAGCTGCTTTTCCAGCTTTCAGAAGTTTGATTGCGTTCAAGACTTCAGCTCTCGTTGGAGGATTGGTGTCAACTTGCAGTTGTGTGCGCACTGTTGTTGGTATTTCTGGACGGGTTTTAGGTGGTGGTCGGTTCAAGAGTCCTTTGAAGTTATGTGCCCACCGTTTAGTCTGTCTTTCTTCCTTGGTGATTGATTTCCCTTGGCTGTCTTTTATAATAATAATAATAATAGTGCAGTACAGTACTCATGATACAGCAAGGAATTTTCAGCATTCAGTACAATAGTGCATCTAATTTACTCAAAAACGACAAAAAAATAAACATTACATAATAATAATAAAAAAAAATAAACATTACATAATAATAATAAAGTGTGCGTCGGTGGTATAGCGGTTAGCACGCTCGCCGACCATGCACATGGTCCAGGGTTCGATCCCCTGCCGACCCACTCCTTTACCTCGATAAACCAGAAATGATGCTGGTAAAGAGGAAAGGCTGGGCATGAGGCTAGCAACCCCATCCTGTAAAAATTAAACACTGCTACAGAAACTTCAAGCCACTAGCCTGGAGCCCTATGTTCCACTGGGAACGTGAAGGAAAAATTATTATTAATAATAATAATAAAACGATTGTTACAGCAGCTACATAGCAAAATACTGTATGCAATATGGTGCGTCGGCGGCACAGCGGTTGAGACGCTCGCCAACCATGCACATGGTCCGGGGTTCTAGCCCCGGCCGGCGCACACCTTTACCTCACTAAGCCAGTAGTGAGACTGGTAAGGAGGAAAGGTTGGGCATGAGGTGGCTAGCAACCCCATCCTGTAAAAAATCAACACTGATACGGAATTCTTCAAGCCTCTTGCTTGAAGCCCTATGTTCCACTGGGAAAGTGAAGGAAAAAAATACGGTGAAAAATATGCATAAAGTATAAAATTGTAGTAATAATAGTAATACCAACTAAAATAAAATAGCAGAGTAATAATTAAACGATAGAAAGTGTGATACCATAAAATACAGAAAGATGAACTATGAAAGGGTCGGTTTACTGTGCTAATTACATAGTAACTTATGTGTTTCACATCTAACAGAGTCTTCATCACATAAAGTATGGCCTAAATAGGGGGTATTGTAGAATTTCTGTACTTAGTGGTACGAGCATATATCTTTTTATATTGACTTCTCGTCCTACCTGATGAGATACAAGGGGATAGGTGTGAATAAAGGGGGTGCAGAGGGTCTGACAGTATAGCCTTTGCCCATTTCGTACAGGAATTTATGTGTCTCTCGACTTTAGTATTGGCGAGCTCACGCAGTGGCAGACCACAAGCCCTACTCACAGCATTTAATACTCTTCGTAATATGATATAATCTTTTTTGAGAAGCCCAGGAAAGATTAATGGAGAGCAATAGAGTAAAATAGGTGAAATACAGGAGTTTAAAAATTGCAAAACTAAAGGTTGGTTGATACCTGATTGTCTTAACTTTTTAATGTAGAAGGTAAGACGAAACATTTTCTTAGAGATAGATAAGATGTGGGATGACCATGAAAGGTCAGAGGAAAGAACTAATCCAAGGTATTTAATGCTTGATTTGGTTTCAATCTCCGTGCCATCTATGCTACAGGGATCATGTGAGCTAACTAGTTCGTGTAAGTCACGTCGATGCTTGAAAGTAAAGTCAACTACCTGACATTTGGAAGGATTTAACATAAGACCATTTGACTTGGACCACTTGTCAATGTCCAACAGAAAGCTATTATGTTTGGAGCTGTCAGACTCGGAAGTGATAGGCAGTGATACAGTCGGATCATCTGCATATTTGACAAAGTTAGTTTCGTTTGAATGAGGCAGGTCATGAAGGAAGAAAGAAAAAAGAAAAGGAGAGAGGACGGCGCCTTGAGAAACACCGGATTTTGTAAGCGAGGTAGAAGAAGATTTGCCATTATATACAGTATACTGCATTCTATCAGAAAAATAGGAATGCAACCAACTCTTAGCCCAGGATCCTGCTTGTGTCAACGAAAGCTTATTTAATAAAAGGCCCCTAGGTACAGAGTTAAAAGCAGATGTGTGGTCTAAGAAAGCACTACGAAAATATTTAGCACCTTTTCTAGACAAGAAACAACATTGTGATATAAGACAACCGCAGCATCCAAGGTACTTCTACCATGTTTGTACGCAAATTGTTTAGGATCATTAAATGGTTTCAATGCGGGTTCAAGACGAAGTAAAAGTAATTTTTCCATCAATTTTTTCCATGCAAAAGGTAGAACGTTACCGGAAAAAGAAGCATTAAAAATGTTAGTAAGAGGATAACACAAAATATCAGCACAATTCCTGAGGACAATGGCAGGTATGCCGTCAGGACCAAGGCTTTGAGAAGGCTTAAGAGACCGGAGACATTTAAGCACATCAAGGGTATTAAAACCACTAAAGTTATTGTCAATATGATTTGTATCATTTGGAAGGGTATCAACAGAAGAGCGTATGAAAGATTTATTAAGAGTGTCAACATTAAGAGATGGAACAGAAATACATCGCTTACCGTTAGTAATTTCTTTGAAAAGTTTCCATAAATTAGAAGGGGTTTTACATGACAAAAATCTTTGATTATATAAAACACTTAGTCTTTTTATTTCCAGTTTTATCAGCATGTTTAACTTTTTTACACCAGGCTTATCATTTGTTTTGAACAACAGTTCTTTATTTCTACGTAGCTTTTTGAGATATGGCGAAGATAAGCGATCAAATCGAATGAATAATGTTTCTTTAGGACAACATATTTCGAAACAGAATTTAAGATAATCGGTAGTGTTTGTGATTGTTTCATCTAATGTTTGTTCTGTAAATAAGTCCCAGTTAGTGTCTTTCAACATGCATCTGAGCTTGTCTAGGTTGTCTTTTGAGTAGCATCTCCGTTGAACTTTACTGTAGAGGTGAGAGAGGACACCTTTGTGTGATTTGGAATATATTTTAGGCAGTACACGTATGATGCAGTGGTCAGAGTTAAGTAAAGGAGCACGTTTGCGAGCTTCATATATACCAACATCATTGATAAATACTAGATCCAGTTTTTTACCAAGACGGGTGGCAAAGTTAACAATATTGTCATGACCAAGTGATATAAGGAAGGAGTAGTCACATGCATTAAAGTCACCAGTTACTATTGATAAAGAGTTCTCGAAGCAAGCTGCAGCAAAAGCGGTGAATTCATCGGCGAACATAGATAAATCCAATATGGTACAGCCAGGAGAGACATAAACATTAGAAATATAAATGAATTTGTATTTTGACAGGTGTTTCGGGCGACATCTCACAGTGATGCAATCAATGAAGTCATTCGAGAATTTGAAACAAACTTTGTTAGAAATGGACCATTTTGAGTGAATAAAAGTTGCAACACCTCCACCACATTTTTTCTTGGAACAAACACGGTCTTGTCGAAAAACATTGAAATTGTTTAGAGACACAATATTGTCATCGTATGAGTCATGGAGCCAGGTTTCTTGTAGAGTGACAATACCAGTATTGTGGTAGGTACTAGACGACAACAGGGACTGAAAATCCAGAATTTTGTTAGGCAGGGACCGGCAGTTGGTACTAATGATAACTGGAACAGTGGTGTGATGTATGGGTGTAGATTTTAAGGCACGCTGCCAACCTCCATGGTGCTTTTTCTTGAGTTTATTGCAAATATGAAAGTTTTTGGGTTTAAAACGTTTTATAAAATCCCGGGAGTGAATAATACGATTAGAATGCATAATGTGATATGTAAATACCAATAAAATACGAGTAAATAGATGCAAAATGTACATGGAATGTGGTAGCCCAAAATGTTCAAACAGGCCGCCAAGGTCATTCGATGTTTGATGTTTTACTTGTGTTGATCTCTTCCCGGATGGAGACTTGGTTATCTGATATAGTTTCCTCAGGTCCCTTTTGCCTGCTGCCTTCTCAGCTTCAGTGGCCAGGTTGTCGTAGAATCGTATTTTGTCCTTCCTAGCACTCTTCTTCACTTCCTTGTCCAGTGCTGTGTAAGTTGAGCTCAGCGTCTCCTTCTCCTGTCCGTCCTTGCATTGAATCATTTTCTCCTTCACCATTCTCCTCTCTTCTATTAATTTCCAAGTGTCCGTTGAGAGCCATTCCTTGTTTTGTCTCTTCTTTCTTCCTAGAACCGTTGAACACGTTTCGTTGAGAATCGCCTTCAGAGACTTCCAGTGTTCTTCCACGCATGATTCTTCAGTGATGTCGCGTAGTGTTTCCTGCTCTGCTCTGACAGTTGCAGTGAAAGTGTCTTTTGTGGTTGTGTCCTTCAGTAATTGAGTGTTGAACTTGCATTGTGGCCTATCCCCAGCTATCTTCGAGGCTTTTAGTTTCACCTTGAATGTCCCTTGTACTAGATAGTGGTCTGAACCCACATCTGCTCCTCTCCTCGACCTTGTGTCCAGTAGGCTCCGTTTCCACTTTCTTGAAATTGAGATGAAGTCTATCTGGTTTCTGGTGTGTCTATCTGGTGAAATCCATGTCGTCTTGTGTATATACTTGTGTTTGAACACACTACCACCAATCACCAAATCATTGAAGGCGCAGAAGTCTGAGAAGAGTTCACTATTGTCGTTCATTTCACCGAAGGCCTCTCGACCCATGGTGAGTTCTCTTCCTGTGTTGTCTCGTCCCAGCTTCGCATTCATGTCGCCCATCAGGATTTTGATATCGCCATTTGGGACGTTGTCCATTACCGTTTGTAGTTGTCTGTAGAACGCCTCCTTCTTCTCTTGTTCTGAGACGTTTGTAGGCACAAAGCATTGAATGACTGTAACTTTCCTTCCTTTTGAGTTGAACCTGGCTGTCATTATCCTGGAGGAGATTGGTACCCACTGCATGAGTGCCTTGGCTGTTGTTGGTGACATCATGATGGCCACTCCCTCGGTGTGCTCGTGGTTGTCCTCTGGGTGACCGGAAAAGATTATTGTCTCTCCACTTGGTAGTTGGCACCTACCACATCCGTTCCATCTGCTCTCACAGATTCCCAACACTTCTATTCTGTACCTTCTCATTTCAGCGGCTATCTGGGCAGCCTTTCCAGTTTCGTACATTGTGCGAACATTCCAGGTACCCATCCTTACTTTTCGTTTCATCGAAAGAAGGCACATCGGCTGACTGGCTTCCCGAAGGCTAGCTTTCACCAGCCTGCGTCATTTCACTTCCCTGATTCCAGCGAGAAATAAGGTTATTGTTTATATTTTTAGAATTTTTAATATATTTTTGCATTGAAGTTTCTGTACCCCTCTTTATCCGGCCTCAGGACCGGCTAGAATACCAGTGAGCTTGTAGTCTAGGCGAGGTTACTGTTGTTCTTACTTCATTCGCATTCATTAAGGGGAATAAATATATGTGAAATCAGAATTTACCGGATAGATGGAAATCGTGAATTCCTATCGTAAAACATTTGACGGACTAAGAACATTAAGCAGGTCAATGTACAGTATTCAAAATAATAATTTAGAGACAAAGTTGCCTAATTTTTCTCACTTAGGTAACTGGAAAAGAAATCAGGGAAATCGAGTTCAAGCCTGTGACCATAAGAAATCTATAATAGTAATTCAATAACCCTGATAACTTCCTTTCGCTTGTAATTAGGTGTTTGTCTTTTTTGTTTTGATTGTGTCATTTGTTTTGTTCCCCATTTAGCGTTAAACTTTCATATAAGACTTAAATTTTAATTAAAACAATTAGTCCCTTTGATAAATTTGAACAAGGCATTAAGAAGACAAATTTCGCGAGATGATATCGTCATCTCGTAGTTTCTTCACAACCGCTTTACAACTAACATGGTTAACAATGAAAAAATAAAATAAAGTTCATGAAAATTACTCAGTTAAATAAAAACAAAAGTACATACTAATGACCAATCATATTTAGATAGGTCATGTAGTCACTTCATGGTAGGCGAAGATTGAAGTCTATTGATTGTTTTGTACACACAGTTTAGGCTGTATGTGATTACTCCCCCAAAGTGCTTCCATCACCTTCAATAACCAGCCTTGAATTAGAGTTATGTGATGAAATTATTGTGAAACAGTCATTAATATCGATTGATTTTGTGACCAGACATTGATAAATGTTTTGCAATGGATGATGATTCTGGATTTCTATTAAGATTAATCGCGTTGGGATTTTCGATATGATTTAGTAGCCATTTTGGAATATGTTCTTTTCGACGACATTGGAACATTCTGTTAGTTCTACCTATATAGGACTCTACTTAAAACTGTATCTACAAGTTCACCTGCAGCTGCGGTGATACGCAACTATATAGGTAGAACTAACAGAATATTCCAATGTCGTCGAAAAGAACATATTCCAAAATGGCTACTAAATCATATCGAAAATCCCAACGCGATTAATCTTATTAGAAATCCAGCATCATCATCCATTGCAAAACACTTATTAATGTCTGGTCACAAAATCAATCGATATTAATGACTGTTTCACAATAATTTCATCACATAACTCTAATTCAAGGCTGGTTATTGAAGGTGATGGAAGCACTTTGGGGGAGTAATCACATACAGCCTAAACTGTGTGTACAAATCAATCAATAGACTTCAATCTTCGCCTACCCTGGACTGCATGACCTATCTAAATATGATTGGTCATTAGTATGTACTTTTGTTTTATTATTTAACTGAGTAATTGTCATGAACTTTATTTTATTTTGTTATTGTTAACCATGTTAGTTGTAAAGCGGTTGTAAAGAAACTACGAAATGACGATATCATCTCGCGGCGAAATTTGTCTTCTTAATGCCTTGCTTAAATTTTAATGTTTTAAAATTCCACTCAGTGTATTGCATAAACATCTCGTTTGATTTCCGATATAAAAATTTCCAGTATTTTAAGTCTAATGAGTTTCACTGATCACAAAGTTTTCTTATGATTATAGGCTACGCATTTATCATCCCTCTGACGACAATATCACCTCGGCTAGTTTACGGGTTTACTGGTTTTCTATTCGCTGTTATGCTCGGTAAGAGAGGGAACATTGGGTGTGGAACTAGCCAGCCTACACAGAAAAATCAATCCAATCGTCACACAAACTTCAAAGTATTACAAAGTTTGTCGGTGGCACAATGGTTGGGACTCTCATCGACCATACACATGGTCCGGAGTTCGAGCCTCCGCCGACGCACACTCTTGATACATATGGTCGGCCTGCGAAATTTCGGCTACTGATATCACATGCTGAAAATTTCATACTTATACTAAAAATGCTGTGTGGTTTCAAGCTATAATCAGAATAAAGATAAAAGAAACGGACGTATTCGTCATTGGAATCAGAGAGACGAAATGATGCGGGCTGGTGAAAGCCAAGCGTCGGGAAGTCAGTCAGCCAGTCAGTGTGCCTCCTTTCAATGAAAGCCAAAATAAGAATTGGAGTGTGAAATTTCGCGTACAATATACGAAGCTGGCTGAGTATGTTGCCTAAGTTGACGAAGAAATGTAAAGTCAGTCTGTTCTTTTATATGGGTGAGAAACTTGGCTAGAGTGTCATTAAAAACACATCCAGCAGCCTGCTGCCCCACCGCTGACTGGCTGTTTATTGAAGATCAAATGGCCAGTTAGTCAGAAAAAAATATCAACAAAGAACTCGAAGAATAAACTAATCAAGAACCTATTGCTAAGAAATATTTTCCGAAGGAAATCGATATGGATTAGTCTCTGTCTGACGAGACCGTCGAATGACATTGCGCTCAATGCAAGCCATAGCTGAAGAGTAACCCGGATGAAGAACTATGAATTGAGTGTGGATCTGAATGTGACATAAAGGAGATCGTGTGAGGCAGAGGAGACGACAGCTTATGGGAAATTATGGGGTTAGCTGAACAAAACATCAGAGAATACGGTGTAATGGAGATGTGCTGTTGAAGCCTTATATTCCACTAGGAACCCGAGAGAATAATAATAATAATAATACGAAAATAAATTGTTGTTCTGACCGCCAATATTGCCTGTGAACCTGGTCTCCATCAGCACTATCACGACTTAACACTTTATTACTGATTGCATAATTTCATATGATTAGTAGGCGTGTGATCAGATCCTTCGAAGTAAGTGTTGCACAAATACAAAATGGCACGATTCCGATAGATATTACATCTTCTTATTGCGTTGTCAAAATCTCAGCTAAGTCAAACAAAGGGCTTCGATGATGACGATAATGATGATAATGATGATGAGGGCAGTCAGTCCCAAACGAGCGAAACAGACGTCTACTGTATTTTGATATCTTTAAAGATGTGAATGCCGTTCAATTACCTATTTTAAAGAATGGATACTGAACAAAGATTAACCTTTTCGATAACCTGCTATTCGTCATCAGGCTCTACAGTTATATACACATTATAGTGAATGAATGAATGAATTAGTGTTATGAACAATATTAATGATGCTGTTTAAATAACATCGCCGCAATACTAATAATACCAACAGATTAGAGTTCAACAGCATCAACATATCAATACACTCAATGAATGTCAAAAGAATTAGGAAGGATAATATTACATATTCATGAATTTATAGTCTCCATTGAAAGCCGGCCAGGGCGGTAGTAGTGGCTCACTGGACTTGCTTCTTTTGAACACAGAGCACTGGTTGTTTGAGGCGAATTGCAATAGCCTCTGTTGTTCGCAGCCTGCGGTGCCTCGATGTTTTTGACAATTTATTAGGCATCCGGTAGATGACAGAGGAGGATTCTTCAACGCTGGCTGGCTGGCTGGCTTGTGTGGCCGGGTTGCGCCAGATGGTCCAATATCGAGCTGTTGATAATGGTTTTCACTACACCTATACTTAGCCATGCTGGGAGATGTTCTCAAGCGTGCACGAAAAATCAAGTTCCTCGAGCAACGGCCAATATAACTCTCTCCACCACAAGCGCAGTTGAATTGGTAGATACAATTTGAAGTGGCTAGTCAAGTCTTGGTACTTCATCTTTCACTCGGGGAATCACCACCGGTCGTGTAGACAATAAGACTTGTAGTTCGCCAGCATTACAAGTTCTTTGAAATAATTTTCTTAATTTCTTCGTAATTATCTCGCTTGGTATATCACCCATGAATTGTAGTCGTATATAAGGAGGCTTCTTTTTTACAGATAGTGAGTAGTCCTTTTCCGCCGTTTTCTTTGTCATGTGTTTCTTGATACGTTTTTCGGGATAGCCATTTTCGATCAAAGTATCATATACAATGCTCAATTTATCTTCAATTACTTCTTTTGAGCATATAGCTCTAACTGACTCTGTGGCTGAGGGTCTTCACTAAATTTCTTTTGTACTTGATATGAAGGAAGCTGTGAAAATGTGTGGATAGTGTCCTGTCCAAGTGCTTTTTCTATGCAAATTTCATTTTGTGCTACCATCTGGTTTTCTTGTAAGTAGGACATGCAGGAAGGTAATTCTGTCTTGAAATTCCTCTTCGCATGTGAATTTCATAGCCGAATGTACTTCATTGAATTCAGTAATTATTGTACTCTTATCAGAACCATTATCACAAAGAATAAAGGTATCATCCATATATCGGCAATAAAATGAGAGTTTATTGATAAGGTTGTTCAGAGATCCATTTTCTAGCTTACTTAGAAAGACATCAGCCAGAATGGGAATCAATGGGGAGCCCATCGCCACCCCGTCCACTTGTCTGTAAAGCATGCCGTTTAATCTGAAATTTACATTCATGGTACATCTTAATATCAATTCTTTTAGGATCTCAGTATGTATGCCAATGTTTATCGACTGCTTGAAATTAACTGTTTCTATCAAAGGTACATTTGTGAATAATGATTTTATGTCCAGAGATATCATGGTTATGTCCTTGATGTTAATATCTTTTATTTTGTCTACGAACTCAAATACATCTTTGACGCTATATTCCACTATCGTCTCATGCAAAGGTTTGAGAATATTTACTAACCATCTAGCTAGAGCATGGTAGGGCGAATTTTGCATATCAAGTATTGGTCTTAACGGTTCCCTGGTTTATGCACTTTAGGTAGGCCATACAATCTTGGCGTATACTTGCCCGTTGGTCTGATTTCTTCATATAAACTTTCAGAAAATATCTGCTCTTCCTTTAGTTTCTTCAAACGTCTGGTTAATTCATTCTCTCTCTATTTTGTTATTGAAATCTTTCTTCTCCTCAAGTTTTTGAAACTTCTGTGTGTCCTTCAATATATATCATTCATCTTTTTATTATAGTCACTTCTATCAAGGAGGACTACTCCTGATCCTTTATCCGGCTCTGAACAACGTTATCAGTAAGCTCTCATTTTACTGCCGATATATGGATGATACCTTTATTCTTTGTGATAATGGTTCTGATAAGAGTACAATAATTACTGAATTCAATGAAGTACATTTGGCTATGAAAAACTAATAAAAATGTGACCTCTACTGAAGGTAATATTTACTCTCGCGGGTGTTTAAAGTGTTTTTAACCTTCTGGTTGACAAGTTTCAATTAAACTTGAGAAAGAGCATAGAAGTGGTTAGCATTCAACCAGATATTGTGCATTTGTCGAAGGTGACACTGAAGAAGTATCATTATTGATTAGTTTGTGCTTTAAGTCAGATAACATTGTGTCACATGATCTACTGTCAACTCGTATTTCATTCTCTGAATGTCCTATATGAAAAGGAAATGTTATGTAATAGACTCCTTTGAAAATTCCGTACATTATATGAGCACTATCCAAAATAAACTTATTATTATTATAAATTGTTGTGATATGTGCAACGGTGATAATTCCATTCTGTATAATTATTATTTTCACTAGTTGGTTTGTAAGGATTAGGCTTGTTTCGACGAGTTGACGAGGACGGAGTTCCTTGGAGTTCTAGTGAGAATTCATGATCATTGAGATCCATCCAGTCAAGTGTGTGAGGATGGATGTCTCACTAATGACACTAGTTGGTGCAAGTTGCGCTAAATTCATGGGCTGGTAGGCCATTGTATCGAGTCAGGCGCCAGTGGATGAATGGTATAGGAACTCGCTAGCCTTGTAACCGGAGGGTTCTGGGTTCGAAGCCTGTTGGTGGGTGCGTACTGGCGATGATTCCCAAACTAGGATGAACTAGCTGTCCAGTACTCCCTGTGGCTGGTTTTCAAATGATTCGACGAGAAGACACATCTGTTTCTAAGTCCTTCAAAATAGACAAAAAAAGACAAAGGACAGCAAATTTACTACGGTTTGCCGAAGCAATCGCAATCAAACGGTTTAAACCAACCAGATTTATGCATACAGAAAGAGAGTGTGAGATTAACCTCTCAATTCCTTGGTAACAGAATTTTGACTTTGATTAGTCATCGAATTCAGTGATCTTAACTCACTGAACAAATCTTGATCTCATAAACTGTAACCACTTTTGTTTCTTGAGTTGCTATGTGAATCTACAAGCTAAAACTGTTCTGGTTATCAATTTTTTCTGTTTTCTGTCTTACCTCTTCCTCCCTCTTTTCAGCATTAAAAGTGTATAAATTCATGATGAAAACTTAAACTAAAAATTGGGATGCTTTCATTTTGAATGCGTCAAATTTATAGTATCTCTTGTCTACTACCACTCAAACATTAAAGTAGGTTATTACCATATATACATAACCATTGTAATCTGAGGTAGTTGTGTGCAGAAGATGAGAACCTGCGAAAATAGAATGACAATATCATTTTATACTGCGAATTTCGTCTTCCTTTATTTATCGAAATTTATCAAGGAAACCAAATGTATGAAACATCTGTTTCCATCGTTACAAGAGCTAATATTAATGAAAATATATAGCCAACAAATACTCACCCTTCTCTACACACTGAATTCTTCTTAGCAAGAATTCGAAAAGGAATCATTCCAACAGAAACATCTGTTCTCTGTTATGAAGAGCAGTCAAGTTCACCTGTGTATTTTCCACTGTCCACTGTCCAGCGTACAGTTAACTGGCTAATGATTTAAACAGTTATACCATACACCTCTCGTCTTATTTTATTTTTCACTATTACTTGGCCTGAGATTTCCACCCCTTTTTCTCTATTCTGTTCCACTACCACCGCTAACCCCACCACACATAAACATGTTCATTCGATTAAAATACTTCATACCTTAAAGTGTTTAAATTTTGAAAAAATATACTGGTCAATCAATCACACTGTCCAGCATTGATTGAATCCTCACACAGGCATATATATACATATGTATATATACGTATAAATTAATCAATCAATCAACGGATCAATATACTATCGATTATTTTCAAAAATATGACATCTGTCAAAAATGATCCTATACATGTAGACTGTCTTATTCATCCAACCAAAGGTCCGACAATATATGCATATTCGAGAATTGATAGGATAGCACAATTTCAATTCGACTCTACACATTGACATTCAGTGACAGTGTTTTTAAGTTAGTTACAATTCGAGGTGGAAATTCATCACCATTTTCGTTCAGAAATAATAATAATGTGATAGTGTTTGTACTACTGATTTTCTAAAATAAGTAGACAAGTGGGCATTGTATATGATACTTTGATCGAAAATAGCTATCCCGAAAAATGTATCAAGAAACACATGACAAAGAAAACGGCGGAAAAGGACTACTCACTATCTGTAAAAAAGAAGCCTCCTTATATACGACTACAATTCATGGGTGATATACCAAGCGAGATAATTACGAAGAAATTAAGAAAATTATTTCAAAGAACTTGTAATGCTGGCGAACTACAAGTCTTATTGTCTACACGACCGGTGGTGATTCCCCGAGTGAAAGATGAAGTACCAAGACTTGACTAGCCACTTCAAATTGTATCTACCAATTCAACTGCGCTTGTGGTTGAGAGAGTTATATTGGCCGTTGCTCTAGGAACTTGATTTTTCGTGCACGCTCGAGAACATCTCCCAGAATGGCTACGTAAAGGTGTAGTGAAAACCATTATCAACAGCTCGATATTGAACTATCTGGCGCAAACTGGCCACACAAGCCAGCCAGCCAGCCAGCCAGCGTTGAAGAATCTTTGTCTGTCATCTACCAGGTGCTTAATAAATTGTCAAAATCATCGAGTCACCGCATGCTCCGAACAACAGAGGCTATTGCAATTCGCCTCAAACAACCAGTGCTCTGTGTTCGAAAGAAGCAAGTCCAGTGAGCCACTACTACTGCCCTGGCCGGCTTTCAGTGGAGACTATAAATTCATGAATATGTAATATTATCCTTTCTAATTCTTCTGACATTCAGCTTATTTTATTTTGATGCTATTTAGCTGTAATGTATCATTAATATTGATTCGATGTTATTTAAACAGCAACCTTAATGTTGTTCATGACACTAATTCATTCATTCACTAAAATGTGTATATAACTGTAGAGCCTGATGATGAAGAGCAGGCTATCGAAAAGGTTAATCTTTGTTCAGTATCCATCCTTTAACATAGGTAATTCAGCGGCATTCACATCTTTGAAGATATCAAATTACACTAGACGTCTGTTTCGCTCGTTTGGGACTGACTGACGTCATCATCATCATCGTCATCATCGAATCCCTTCGTTTGACCAAGCTGAGATACAGACAACGAAATAAGTAGATGTAATATCTTTCGGAATCGTGCTATTTTGTATTTGTGCAACACTTACTTCGAAGGATCTGATCACACGCCTACTAATCATATGAAATTATGCAATTAGTAATAAAGTGTTAAGTCGTGATAGTGCTGATGGAGACCAGGTTCACAGGCAATATTGGCGGTCAGAACAACAATTTATTTTCGTATTATTATTATTATTCTCTCGGGTTCCTAGTGGAATATAAGGCTTCAACAGCACATCTCCATTACACCGTGTTCTCTGACGTCCTGTTCAACTAAACCCATAATTTCCCATAAGCTGTCGTCTCCTCTGCCTCACACGATCTCCTTTATGTCACATTCAGATCCACACTCAATTCATAGTTCTTCATCCGGGTTATTCTTCAGCTATGGCTTGCATTGAGCGCAATGTCATTCGACGGTCTCGTCAGACAGAGACTAATCCGTATCGATTTCCTTCGGAAAATATTTCTTAGCAATAGTTTCTTGATTAGTTTATTCTTCGAGTTCTTTGTTGATATTTTTTTCTGGCTAACTGGCCATTTGATCTTCAATAAACAGCCAGTCAGCGGTGGAGGCAGCAGGCTGCTGGACGTGCTTTTAATGACGCTCTGGCCAAGTTTCTGACCCATATAAAAGAACAGACTGACTTTACATTTCTCAGTCAACTTAGGCAACATACTCAGCCAGCTTCGTATATTGTACGCGAAATTTCACACTCCAATTCTTATTTTGGCTTTCATTGAAAGGAGGCACACTGACTGGCTGACTGACTTCCGACGCTTGGCTTTCACCAGCCCGCATCATTTCGTCTCTCTGATTCCAATGACGAATACGTCCGTTTCTTTTATCTTTATTCTGATTATAGCTTGAAACCACACAGCATTTTTAGTATAAGTATGAAATTTTCAGCATGTGATATCAGTAGCCGAAATTTCGCAGGCCGACCATATGTATCAAGAGTGTGCGTCGGCGGGGGCTCGAACTCCGAACCATGCGTATGGTCGATGAGAGTCCCAACCATTGTGCCACCGACGAACTTTGTAATACTTTGAAGTTTGTATGACGATTGGATTGATTTTTCTTTGTAGGCTGGCTAGTTCCACTCCCAATGTTCCCTCTCTTACCGAGCATAAGACCGAATCGAATACTAGTAAACTAGCCGAGGTGAATTTGTCGTCAGAGGGATGATAAATGCGTAGCCTATAATCATAAGAAAACTTTGTGATCAGTGAAACTCATTAGACTTAAAATACTGGAAATTGTTATATCGGAAGTCAAACGAGAAGATGTTAATGCAATACACTGAGTGGAATTTGAAAACATTAAAATTTAAGTCTTATATGAAAGTTTAACGCTAAATGGGGAACAAAACAAATGACACAATCAAAACAAAAAAGACAAACACCTAATTACAAGCGAAAGGAAGTTATCAGGGTTATTGAATTACCATTATAGATTTTTTATGGACACAGGCTTGAACCCGATTTCCCTGATTTCTTTTCCAGTGACCTCAGTGAGAAAAATTAGGCAACTTTGTCTCTAAATTATTATTTTGAATACTGTACATTGACGTGCTTAATGTTCTTAGTCCGTCAAATGTTTTACGATAGGAATTCACGATTTCCATCTATCCGGTAAATTCTGATTTCACATATATTTATTCCCCTTAATGAATGCGAATGAAGTAAGAACAACAGTAACCTCGCCTAGACTACAAGCTCACTGGTATTCTAGCCGGTCCTGAGGCCGGATAAAGAGGGGTACAGAAACTTCAATGCAAAAATATATTAAAAATTCTAAAAATATAAACAATAACCTTATTTCTCGCTGGAATCAGGGAAGTGAAATGACGCAGGCTGGTGAAAGCTAGCCTTCGGGAAGCCAGTCAGCCGATGTGCCTTCTTTCGATGAAAGCAAAAGTAAGGATGGGTAACTGGAATGTTCGTACAATGTACGAAACTGGAAAGGCTGCCCAGATAGCCGCTGAAATGAGAAGGTACAGAATAGAAGTGTTGGGAATCTGTGAGAGCAGATGGAACGGATGTGGTAGGTGCCAACTACCAACTGGAGAGACAATAATCTTTTCCGGTCACCTAGAGGACAATCACGAGCACACTGACGGAGTGGCCATCATGATGTCACCAACAACAGCCAAGGCACTCATGCAGTGGGAACCAATCTCCTCCAGTATAATGACAGCCAGGTTCAACTCAAAAGGAAGGAAAGTTACAGTCATTCAATGCTATGCGCCTACAAACGTCTCAGAACAAGAGAAGAAGGAGGCGTTCTACAGACAACTACAAACGGTAATGGACAACGTCCCAAATGGCGATATCAAAATCCTGATGGGCGACATGAATGCGAAGCTTGGACGAGACAACACAGGAAGAGAACTCACCATGGGTCGTGAGGCCCTCGGCGAAATGAACGACAATGGTGAACTCTTCTCAGACTTCTGCGCCTTCAGCGATTTGGTGATTGGCGGTAGTGTGTTCAAACACAAGGATGTACACAAAACAACATGGATTTCACCAGATGGAAACACCAAGAACCAAATAGACTTCATCTCAATTTCAAGGAAGTGGAGACGGAGCCTACTGGACACAAGGTCGAGGAGAGGAGCAGATGAGGGTTCAGACCACTATCTAGTACAAGGGACTTTAAAGGTGAAGCTAAAAGCCTCGAGGATAGCTGGGGATAGGCCACAATGCAAGTTCAACACTCAATTACTGAAGGACACAACCATAAAAGACACTTTCGCTGCAACTGTCAGAGCAAAGCAGGAAACACTACGCGACATCACTGAAGAATCATGCGTGGAAGAACAGTGGAAGTCTCTGAAGGCGTTTCTCAACGAAACGTGTTCAACGGTTCTAGGAAGAAAGAAGAGACAAGACAAGGAATGGCTCTCAACGGACACTTGGAAATTAATAGAAGAGAGGAGAATGGTGAAAGAGAAAATGATTCAATGCAAGGACGGACAGGAGAAGGAGACGATGAGTTCAACTTACAAAGCATTGGACAAAGAAGTGAAGAAAAGTGCTAGGAAGGACAAAAGACTATTCTACGACAACCTGGCCACTGAAGCTGAAAAGGCAGCAGGCAAAAGGGACCTGAGAACACTATATCAGATAACCAAATCTCTATCCGGGAAGAGATCAACACAAGTAAAACAAGTAAAACATCAAACATCGAGTGACCTTGGCGGCCTGTTTGAATATTTTTGGGCTACCACATTCCATGTACATTTTGCATCTATTTACTCGTATTTTATTGGTATTTACATATCACATTATGCATTCTAATCGTATTATCTACCCTCGGGATTTTATAAAACGTTTTAAACCCAAAAACTTTCATATTTGCAATAAACTCAAGAAAAAGCACCATGGAGGTTGGCAGCGTGCCTTAAAATCTACACCCATACATCACACCACTGTTCCAGTTATCATTAGTACCAACTGCCGGTCCCTGCCTAATAAAATTCTGGATTTTCAGTCCCTGTTGTCTTCCGTAATCTACCACAATACTGGTATTGTCACTCTGCAAGAAACCTGGCTCCATGACTCATACGATGACAATATTGTGTCTCTAAACAATTTCAATGTTTTTCGACAAGACCGTGTTTGTTCCAAGAAAAAATGTGGTGGAGGTGTTGCAACTTTTATTCACTCAAAATGGTCCATTTCAAACAAAGTTTGTTTCAAATTCTCGAATGACTTCATTGATTGCATCACTGTGAGATGTCGCCCGAAACACCTGTCAAAATACAAATTCATTTATATTTCTAATGTTTATGTCTCTCCTGGCTGTACCATATTGGATTTATCTATGTTCGCCGATGAATTCACCGCTTTTGCTGCAGCTTGCTTCGAGAACTCTTTATCAATAGTAACTAATGACTTTATGCATGTGACCACTCCTTCCTTATATCACTTGGTCATGACAATATTGTTAACTTTGCCACCCGTCTTGGTAAAAAACTGGATCTAGTATTTATCAATGATGTTGGTATATATGAAGCTCGCAAACGTGCTCCTCTACTTAATTCTGACCACTGCATCATACGTGTACTGCCTAAAATATATTCCAAATCACACAAAGGTGTCCTCTCTCACCTCTACAGTAAAGTTCAACGGAGATGCTACTCAAAAGACAACCTAGACAAGCTCAGATGCATGTTGAAAGACACTAACTGGGACTTATTTACAGAACAAACATTAGATGAAACAATCACAAACACTACCGATTATCTTAAATTCTGTTTCGAAATATGTTGTCCTAAAGAAACATTATTCATTCGATTTGATCGCTTATCTTCGCCATATCTCAAAAAGCTACGTAGAAATAAAGAACTGTTGTTCAAAACAAATGATAAGCCTGGTGTAAAAAAGTTAAACATTCTGATAAAACTGGAAATGAAAAGACTAAATGTTTTATATAATCAAAGATTTTTGTCATGTAAAACCCCTTCTAATTTATGGAAACTTTTCAAAGAAATTACTAACGGTAAGCGATGTATTTCTGTTCCATCTCTTAATGTTGACACTCTTAATAAATCTTTCATACGCTCTTCTGTTGATACCCTTCCAAATGATACAAATCATATTGACAATAACTTTAGTGGTTTTAATACCCTTGATGTGCTTAAATGTCTCCGGTCTCTTAAGCCTTCTCAAAGCCTTGGTCCTGACGGCATACCTGCCATTGTCCTCAGGAATTGTGCTGATATTTTGTGTTATCCTCTTACTAACATTTTTAATGCTTCTTTTTCCGGTAACGTTCTACCTTTTGCATGGAAAAACATTAAAATTATCCCTATACCAAAACCATCTTCTGGTTCTGATATTAAATTTCGGCCTATTGCAATTACTTCCCCCTTTTTAAAATTGATGGAAAAATTACTTTTACTTCGTCTTGAACCCGCTTTGAAACCTTTTAATGATCCTAAACAATTTGCATACAAACATGGTAGAAGTACCTTGGATGCTGCGGTTGTCTTATATCACAATGTTGTCTCTTGTTTAGACAAAGGTGCTAAATATGTTCGTAGTGCTTTCTTAGACTACACATCTGCTTTTGACTCTGTACCTAGGGGCCTTTTATTAAATAAGCTATCGTTGACACAAACAGGATCCTGGGCTAAGAGTTGGTTGCATTCCTATTTTTCTGATAGAATGCAGTATACTGTATATAACGGCAAATCTTCTTCTACCTCGCTTACAAAATCCGGTGTTCCACAAGGTGCTGTCCTCTCTCCTTTTCTTTTTTCTTTCTTCCTACATGACCTGCCTCATTCAAACGAAACTAACTTTGTCAAATATGCAGATGATCTGACTGTATCACTGCCTATCACTTCCGAGTCTGACAGCTCCAAACTTAATAGCTTTCTGTTGGACATCAACAACTGGTCCAAGTCAAATGGTCTTATATTAAATCCTTCCAAATGTCAGGCACTTGACTTTACTTTCAAGCATCGACGTGACTTACTTGAACTAGTTATCTCGCATGATCCCTGTAGCATAGATGGCACGGAAATTGAAACCAAATCAAGCATTAAATACCTTGGATTAGTTCTTTCCTCTGACCTTTCATGGTCATCCCATATCTTATCTATCTCTAAGAAAATGTTTCGTCTTACCTTCTACATTAAAAAGTTAAGACAATCAGGTATCAACCAACCTTTAGTTTTGCAATTTTTAAACTCCTGTATTTTACCTATTGTACTCTATTGCTCTCCATTAATCTTTCCTGGGCTTCTCAAAAAAGATTATATCATATTACGAAGAGTATTAAATGCTGTGAGTAGGGCTTGTGGTCTGCCACTGCATGAGCTCGCCAATACTATAGTCGAGAGGCATATAAATTCCTGTACAAAATGGGCAAAGGCTATACTGTCAGACCCTCTGCACCCCCTTTATTCAAAACTATCCCCTTGTATCTCATCAGGTAGGACGAGAAGTCAATATAAAAAGTTATATGCTCGTACCACTAAGTACAGAAATTCTACAATACCCTATTTAGGCCGTACTTTATGTGACGAAGACTCTGTTAGACGTGAAAGTTAACGTTGCATCTCTTTTTGGTTACTGTTTCTTGAATGTCAGATCATCTATGTGTTATTTAAATGTTGGTTTGTAGGGATTTGGTTGATCACAGGATTTTATCATGAGCTGACATGAAATCCTGTAACCAATACTTGAATATCAATGAGAAGTTGTGACCTCTAAGGTGAAGCAGGTCGGGTGTGAGGACAAATACTCACCGAAGACATCATTGACTAGCGGTTGCGCTATGTCGTGAATTCGCAGAAGTTAGAATTCATGGGCTGGAGCAATTGGATCGGGTCCCAGTGGCTCAATGGTCTACGAGATCGCTAGCCTTGTAACCAGAAGGTCTTGGGTTCGAACCCCAGTGGCGGTGGGTGCGTACTGCTGAAGAGTCGCAAACTGGGCTGACGAAACACCTGGCTGTCCAGTACTCCCTGCAGGTTTTCCAGTGACTCTCTAACCAATGTCAGCTCATGATGAAATCCTGTAACCAATCAATCAAATCCCTACAAACCAATACTTGGTTAAGGATTTCTTTGGCATCTGTCATTGGATGCAGAACTTCACACACCGGACGGAACAAATTGAATTCAGGAAAGGCGAACCATGTGCTGATCAAATTACAACCATACGCATCGTCATTATTGAACACAGTCTAGAACAGAATGGTAGTCAAACATCAATCCACCTCAGACGTGACATCTGGAAGGACCTCATCAGCCGTTGAATCGGGTCCGAGTGACTGAATGGTATACGAACTCGCCTTGTAACCGGAAGGTCCTGGGTCCGAACGCACTGTGGTAGGTACGTACTGCCGATGATTCCCAAACTAGGCTGATGAAACAGTAGCTGTCCAGTACTCCCTGGTTTTCAATGGTTCTCTAACCGATGTCAAAAGGGGAACAACTCGGAAAAACAAAAGTAGCCCTTACAAACCAAACTATAGAAGACAATTGTTCAGTGTTAAAAAAGAGTATCAGTATGGTAATTAGACAAGCGACAGAGTAGATTCCAGCTGTCCAGTACTTCCTGTGGCTAGTTTTACAGTGGTATTCCAACTGATGTCAGCTCATGATGAAACCCTCCAACCAATCAAATACTATCTATATATATATATACGTATAAATTAATCAATCAATCAACGGATCAATATACTGTCGATTATTTTCAAAAATATGACATCTGTCAAAAATGATCCTATACATGTAGACTGTCTTATTCATCCAATCAAAGGTCCGACAATATATGCATATTCGAGAACTGATAGGATAGCACAATTTCAATTTGACTCTACACATTGACATTCAGTGACAGTGTTTTTAAGTTAGTTACAATTCGAGGTGGAAATTCATCGTCATTTTCGTTCAGAAATAATAATAATGTGATAGTGTTTGTACTACTGATTTTCTAAAATAAGTAGACAAGTGGGCATTGTATATGATACTTTGATCGAAAATAGCTATCCCGAAAAATGTATCAAGAAACACATGACAAAGAAAACGGCGGAAAAGGACTACTCACTATCTGTAAAAAAGAAGCCTCCTTATATACGACTACAATTCATGGGTGATATACCAAGCGAGATAATTACGAAGAAATTAAGAAAATCATTTCAAAGAACTTGTAATGCTGGCGAACTACAAGTCTTATTGTCTACACGACCGGTGGTGATTCCCCGAGTGAAAGATGAAGTACCAAGACTTGACTAGCCACTTCAAATTGTATCTACCAATTCAACTGCGCTTGTGGTTGAGAGAGTTATATTGGCCGTTGCTCTAGGAACTTGATTTTTCGTGCACGCTCGAGAACACCTCCCAGCATGGCTACGTAAAGGTGTAGTGAAAACCATTATCAACAGCTCGATATTGAACTATCTGGCGCAAACTGGCCACACAAGCCAGCCAGCCAGCCAGCGTTGAAGAATCTTTGTCTGTCATCTACCAGGTGCTTAATAAATTGTCAAAATCATCGAGTACCGCATGCTCCGAACAACAGAGGCTATTGCAATTCGCCTCAAACAACCAGTGCTCTGTGTTCGAAAGAAGCAAGTCCAGTGAGCCACTACTACTGCCCTGGCCGGCTTTCAGTGGAGACTATAAATTCATGAATATGTAATATTATCCTTTCTAATTCTTCTGACATTCAGCTTATTTTATTTTGATGCTATTTAGCTGTAATGTATCATTAATATTGATTCGATGTTATTTAAACAGCAACCTTAATGTTGTTCATGACACTAATTCATTCATTCACTAAAATGTGTATATAACTGTAGAGCCTGATGATGAAGAGCAGGCTATCGAAAAGGTTAATCTTTGTTCAGTATCCATGCTTTTGAAAAGTTTAATGGGCATTTTTAATCAGTTTTTATTGGCTCGAACACGTTCGTTCTAATCACGACGCCGCTTTGCTTTCATTTGTTACTTCATAGGGAATTTGATTAAGCTTGATTAAGTCTGGTCACAAATTGGTATCAATTAGAGAGCTATTAAGAAACCAGCGGCTGTTTCGTACTTGTTTGGAACTCTGCAACAGTAATCCCTGGTAACCTTACCCATCAGGGATCGAGCTTACAACATTCAAATTTCGACGCGGGACTGTTGTGTACTCAGACACTGAGGATTAATCCAGTAGCTAGTCCATGAATTCTAACTTCTGATGATAAGCGACAGATGATAACTTGTCACAACTTCTTGCTGGAACTCCAGCCATGCAGTTTTGTATTGTTACGTCAGTTACAATAGGGAACATCAGATTAACTTTCGATTTCATACATTTATTCCCCCTAATTAATTTGAATAAAGTAAGAACAACAGCGGTGGTTTGTGCAGAATCACATGATACCATCATTGTTTATTTCGTTACCTTCTCATCTCCTCAGCTGCTTACAGGCCAATGTCATTATTAAGTATATCTACAGAAACAATTGTAACATACTTGCATCGAGACTTCATTTTTAAACAAAAATCAACCAATATCTGCATACATTAATAATATATATAGTGTAACCACAGAAGACAAGGGCCAGGCAACAGATCGTTTTATTATGAAAATGAACACGTATTTATATATATTTCACATACATTATTATAGCTTATGCAAGTACACAGTCGGAGTCAGCTGATTGGTTGTTTATCAGAAGTTAAGCAGACAAACGCAGGCTTCTGATTGGTTGTTTCGGGATTCCTCGACAAATAGAATTCTCTATCTGCGAATGATATTTTGCCACGTTAACTTTGCTGTGATTGGTTGTTGAATCTGCCTAGATTAATGTCTACCAATCAGCGTCGATTAATGTGTACCAATTCGCTCGCAGCCTGCTCTCACCACAATAGTAACAATAAACACTATTCCGAACAATAATGATCACACGCAATGGAAACTTTCGGCATTACCTAATCATTTGAAAGAGAGGTTGAAAATATCCAGTTACCAGGTTGTCAAAGAAAGACTGATAACTGATTCTTTCTGTACACATAAATGGAGATGGTTTCAGTAAACTTGAGGAGAATTGAACTCTTTTGTTTATTGATAATTTTGAACAACGTTGTGTCGATGTCCACCTCACGAACCCCCCCGCTGTCAATGAGATACCTGACGATTGCACTCTTTAAAGCATTTGTTCCCTTTATGCATAGGCTTTTTACTTCATGTTCAGAAAATCGGAGGTGTGCCCTTCTGTTATGTACATGAACCAATAAGATAACATCTTACCATGATTGGTTGTAATGTCATGTGATAATAAGGTAATACATTGTTTATTTAGTTAGTGGACAGACAAAAGCATAATGTCAGTTATAATGGAATATCGATCCATATACACATAGCAAAATATAACAGACTGTCAAAAACCAAAACACACATCATGTGGATACATATCACCTTCTTTCTGTTCTTTTAGTATATCTGCTTCCACAGATACATATAAATTTGTATATACAATTTGAGTTAACAATAAGAAGGATATTTTGTTCTTTGGTACAATCAAAAATCGATAGATATCCATCTCATGTAAACTCCAACTGAATATACAAATTTTCATGTATCCGCGGGAGTAGTTACACTGGAAGGATAGAAAGAAGGACACACCTTCGATTTTCTGAACATGTACCAGAAAGCTTATGTCTAAAGGGAACAAATGCTTTAAAGAGTGACATTGCTAGATATCTCTTTTCGACACGGTTCATGAGATAGACGTCACAAGATCGTTCAAAATTATCAATAGGCAAAAGAGTTCGATTCTCATCAAGTTTACCGAAGCGATCTCCATGAAGCGACTGAAACCTGATCCGTGCGTACAGAAAGAAGCGATTATCAGTCTTTCCTTGCCAACCTGATAACTGGATATTTTCAACCTCTCTTTCATCTGATTATGTAATGCTGAAAGTTTCCATTGTGTATGATCATTATCGTTCGGAATAGTGTTTATTGTTACTATATATATTATTAATGTATGCATATATTGGTTGATTTTTGTTTAAAAATGAAGTCGCGGTGCAGATATGTTAAGATTGTTTCTGTAGATATACTTAATAATGACATTGGCCAGTAAGCAGCTGAGGAGATGAGAACGTAACGAAATAAACAATGGTGGTACCATTTATTCTGCAAAAGCTGTAGTGCCAACTTTCGACTGTCACTTTTTTGGAGGGATGCGACTGTTTTGAAGTTTGGTAAATAAATCAAGAAATAAAACCATGAAAACAGTAAAACTCCACAAGAAACTGAGTTAATATAATAATAATATGTTGTGTGTAATGATAGTAATAATAATAATAATAGTAATAACAATCATTTTGATCATGATTTGCTCCTTATTTACAGATTAAAATGTCAGCTGATAAGCTCATTTCCTGAGATCCATCTCACTTCATACAGCCCTCTCGTGCTAAATATCGTAGGGTTGAATTTAAATATTTACAGGACATTTGAGTATAAATTCCAGTTGATATTCAAGTGTTGGTTTGTAGGGATTCGATTGGTTTCAGGATTTCATCATGAGCTGATATTATTTAGAGAATCATTGGAAAATCTGCGAGTACTGGACAGCTGTTTCGTCCTAGTTTGGGACTCTTCAGCAGTTCCGGTGGATGCGTACTGCCGAAGAGTCCTAAACTAGGACGAAACAGCTGTCCAGTACTCCCAGATTTTCCAATGATTCTCTAACTAATGTCAGCTCATGATGAAATCCTGAAATTCCAGTTGAATTTCTTCTGCT
This sequence comes from Trichobilharzia regenti, assembly GCA_944472135.2. Lineage (NCBI taxonomy): Eukaryota > Metazoa > Platyhelminthes > Trematoda > Strigeidida > Schistosomatidae > Trichobilharzia > Trichobilharzia regenti. The sequence goes on along the minus strand of OX235262.1, from coordinate 4,866,518 downwards.
TCTTCCCGAAGAGATACAGGGAGAAATTTGTGAATCAAGAAGGGGATGTTCACTTCACCTTGAACTTTTCCTTTGATTGATTAAACTGAAGTCCTCGGCCTCCTTTTATGGATGCTTCGATGATGTTTTAGCACTAACGTCGAGTAATGTTGGTGAATGGTGAGTGTTACTGGAATCTACTTGGATACGCATTTCATCCTATTTGGGATTGGCTCGTCGTCTGGATGACCTGTTAGTCACTATCAATCAAATTGCTTCAAGTCAAGTCAAAGCATCCGTAAAAGGAGCCGACATGTCAAGCAGAGACCGAGCACTTCCATCCAATCAGTCAACGGGAAAGGGCAAATTGAATTACACAATAAGTGATACCCATTGTACATGAGTCGGTTCTTGTGACCCAAGTGGAATAGTGGATGACACTCTTTGGCTTTTGAAACGATGGGTACTGGGTTCGACTCTTCAGTGGGAACACCATCACTCACTCATTGGGGAATACAGGTACATTCCGTTGACGAGCCAATCCAAGATAGGATAAAATGCGCCTTGTCCTGGTGGATTCCACTGCGCTAGTCAACATTCACTGAAGAAGAGGCTGTTCATTGAAACTGACACAGTGACTTCAGCCAAATGTTTTTGGCTGAAACCGAAACATCTATCAACCAACCACAATGTCAGTTGCTTTGATTAACGTCAGATACCACTAACTCTGGCTTACAGCCCTCAAATCTTCATGTATTACATAACACATTACTCTTATGAGAAGTCCAGGGAAGAATAAGAAGGGAACTATGAGGAAAACAGATGGGTGGATGGATGGATGGATGTATAGAATACATGAGTTATAAATCAACTCTGAGCGTGAAGAGATTGAGTTATGCGAGATGCACATCGATTCTTTGCTGCCACTATGTTTTCTTTTCGTTTTCATGAGGTGAATTGTTTTTTGGTGTTGGTGTTTTGCTCATCGTTTATTTCAATGGATCGGTGGTACAATGGTTAGGACTCTCGCCGACCAGGCGATCTCCTGCCGACGCACACCTGATATCTATGGTCGGCCTGCGAAATTCAGACTACCGATATCCATGCTGAAAATTCCATACTTGTACCAAAAATACAGTGTGGAATCAAGCTGTAATCAAAAAATAAAAAAAAATAAATGGATCAATTTACTAATCTTCTGTTGGTTGCTGATTGAAGACAGTTATCAATAGTCTTTCTTACATAATGTATCTTGTTACATTTATTCATATTCATATTACTATTACCAATGAGATGCTCACTGGCGACTGGCCCTATTCAGGTAGGTAGTTACCTGGGTTCCAGTGGGAAGTCGTGACCAGTAGGGTGCAGCTGGTCGGGTGTGAGGACAAATACTCGCCAAAGACATTGGCTAGCGGTCGCGCTATGTCGTGAATTGGCAGAAGTTAGAATTCAAGGACCATTGGATCGGGTCCCAGTGGCTTAATGGTATACGAGCTCGCCTTGTAACCGGAAGGTCCTGGGTTCGTATCCCGGTGGGCGCGTACTGCTGAAGAGTCCCAAACTAGGACGAAACAGCTGTTCAGTACTCCCAGGTTTTCCAATGGTTCTCTAACTAATGTCAGCTCATGATGAAATCCTGAAACCAATCAAATCCCTACAAACCAACACTTGAATACTATTATTATTATTATAATGATTGATTTTCTTTTCCTATTATTTAAGTCATGTGATGTTAACATTTAAAAGATTCTGATTGGTTGAATTGTATCGCTAGTCTTCATGTTTAGTTTAATTTGCATTTTCCGTCTATATTGATAGTATCAGACCGAGATGCTTGACCTTTATGTTGACATGGTGACTCCTAGTATGGACAGTTCGATTATATCTAGAGATCAACTTATAGTTATTTTGTTTGACGGTAACTAGCAGGTGAATCCAGTATGGGCAAATAATTATATTATTATTGTTTCCTTTAATTCCTAGAGGGACATAAGGCTTCAGCAACACGTCTCAATTGCGTTCGATCCTCCGCCAACGTTTTCACTTCGCTTCATGTTTAACCACATGCTTTCATCCCCTCTTCACATGACCTCCTCCTCCTCCTCCATGTCATCTTCGAAGGGACGACCAACTCGCCACTTCCTAGAAAGGTTCCACTCGAGTGATGACCTGCATTGCGTATGATGTCAATTACTTGATGGTTTGTTTTCTCAGAGTATGACTTACCAATCCACTTCCATTTCCTCCTGCTTATTTGTTGCACAGTCGGTTGCTGTTGGGTTGGTTCGTTCATTGCCAGTGATACCTCACTACTGTTGATATTTTCTGGCCAACCATCTGACATCGAGCGAAGTATTGAGCGAAGACCTCTGCTGATGAAGGTGTGTAGTTTGTTCGAAATGGCCTTCGTGACGCGGCGCGGCGAGGCGCCATGTCTCTGATCGGTGTAGTAGCACTGACTTCACATTGGAGTTAAAAATCCAGATCTTATTTTTTTTAATGCTGAGTAGTGCTGTTGATCTGAGAGTAATAAAAGCTTGCCTTGGTTTCCCGATGGTCATCGCTTTGATGATATCCTCGTCAGTTTGGTCCTCCTGTAGTTGAAGCGACGATGCTTCTTAGGTAGAGGAGGTTGCTTCTATTAGAATTCTCCCATTTATACTGACTGTTGTCTGTTGTTGTTGTTGCTGTTAGCCAGGAATCTTCATCAAATAATAACTGAGAGCTACTGTACATAGTTGCTCACATGGCGTTTGAAATGATGTCTTAAGTCTCAATTGGAGTGGAGATATATCCAGTTGGCCAGTTTCAAATTAGATGGAATGCACATCATGGATTCCAATGGCTGATCTTGATCAACTAAAATCAGACATCCTGTTAATTTTCAATTATTATCGAGGAGTTCGTACAAAAAGCTGATGTATCTATAGAGAGGGAACATTTCGTTTCAGGATAATCGGTCAGTCAGTCAGTCAGTCAACGAGAAATGCAGATGATATTTATTCAATAATCTCCATTCCTTCCTACAAATCGGTTCTTTAGTGAAATAGGTGAAGGAAATCAACCACAATGCAACCACTCACACACGCACAACACACACACACACACTTGCACACATGCAAACTATCAACCACCTAAATAAGTAAAAACCGATAATCTGATTATCATTCACCAAAAATTTAACGACTGCTGGTTAGATGTCCTGAAGTGTGTACTGAAAAGTCGTGGCTGATGGAGTCGACCATGTCAAGTTTGTAGATACGCCTTGCTGACTGACTGGTGAAGGCCAACTAGCAAGGCTTCCAATGGCCGATTGCCTGTAACCATCTAATATCATCAAATCAATGTGCATCGTGATGGTAAGCTACCTGCTGGCATGGTGACCATATTGCAAACTTGACTGACTGAAAGTGAAGTCAGAGTCTGCACCAGCACCGGGGACTAGACAAATACATCACATTAATAACAAGTGTCCAATCGAAGCGATTACTTCCATATTAGTTTGTTTATTAGATATATCACACAATGAAACAGTATTACTGTTTACTGGATGACAAGGTTTCCGACAAAATTTATTGCTGTTCATAATGATATCAATTGTAATCACACGACTTTGAAATTTAAGTTTCATAGTTTTTATTTGTTCTCTCCTATTTGTCGTCGTTGGGGTAGTGGAATTTTCCAGATATCCGAGTGGACAGGTAATGAATCATTCCTATTACACGTATTTGCAGTTTATTCGATAAACAGAGCTTCCGTTGTTATCAATCTCTCCCTCAAACCTGTTGGTATATTAGATTTTGAAATTGTCATCTTATCCCATCCATCCTATTGTATGGTTGTGTGTAACTGAACTATTCTCTAGATTTCTTATCTTATTCGGGTCAACCAATCTAGATTTTGCCACTAGGTTTTTATATTCGGCTAGTCTGACTCACTGCCCCTGTTCAACCACTTTGACCTAAGTATCTCATCCTATGTCAGTGAAAATAGGATTGGTGAAATGTTTAAATGACAGAGCACAAAAGCTAAGTAGTACCAAGGAAAATCTAAGACAGGAAGTGATACACACAAAAGAAGCCTTGAAACTTAATAATTACTCGAATAAATTAGTCAGGAAATATGTAAGGAAATCTAAAAATAAAGTAAATAATGATAGTAGCGATAGTGATAATAGTAATAATGATATTAATGACGAAAGCAACAATAAGGAATCTAAATCATCAGTAGTAATTCCATACAATCAAGGAACCTTTGAAACCTTACTCAGAATTCTTAACAAGGCAGGGATAAAAGTGCCTGGCATTTAAACCAACCACAATCTCAATTAGAAACAAGCTTTTTCGGGTAAAGGATCAATCCTGTGGAGCCTTTAAAACAAAACAATTTAGTTTATCTAATACCCTGCTTGCAATGATTGTCAGGTTGAATGCATAGGTCAAACTATTAGAACAGGGGCAGTCAGACAAGCCGAACATAAAGTCCTAGCAGCAAAATCTAGATTGGTTGACCCAAATAAGATGAGGAATCTAGAGAATAGTTCAGCTGTAGATAGCACTCACTACATGCAATTACACACATTCATACAATAGGATGGATGGGATAAGATGACAGTTTCAAAATCTAATATAACAACAGGTTTGATGGAGAGATTGATAACAACGGAGGCTTTGTTCAACACCTATTACGGATATCTAGAAGATTTTAATACCCCAAAGACGACGAATAGGAGAGAACAAAGAAAACAGCTATAAAACTCAAGTGTCGAAGTCGTGTGATTATAATTGGTGATATGATTATGAACAATGATAGATTGTGTTGGAGAACTTGTCATCCAGTAAAGAGTTATTCTGTTTCACAGACTGTTTAATGCATCTGATAAAAAAACTAATGTGGGATTACTTACTACCACAATGCCCAAGTTTCACATATATATTTATACAAAGTGAATATTCATTGAAGACATTGCTTAAGGGTATCACCATATCACAAATCGATAAAGTAAGAATTTATGGGTAACTAAATCCCTGTGTCAAATGGCTGGATGGCTAAAGAGTTTGATCTTGTAACCTGTGAGGGATGCTCAGTTCAATCACCAGTAGCGGTGTCAAGGTTGTGTATTTATAGAGAGTCCCTAAATAGAACTAATCAGCTGTCCAGTACTCTCTACTGGTTTTCAATGGCCTCTAGCTGATAGTGGTTCCTGACAATATATGCATTGAAATAAACCTTGTTTTTGATATGGTTGTGTTCTCTGAGCTGGATGGTGGTTTATTTGCGAAGCGTTCATCGCCCTACTAGGCGACATCTTCAGCGGACACTTCAGTTTATTGAATTGAGCGTTTAGATTTCTTCTCGAGTTTATTAAACATCTCTCCTGATGGATGACCTTGGACGTGATTGATTGTTTTTGCGTGTTTTCAAACCTTCTAGGTCACTTGTATTGATATTGGCAGGGGCGATTTTCTTTGTGACTTCCTTGGGGGCTCTTGGTTTGATAGGTTGGTTTGGATGTATATGTCTCTTGATAAAGTTCCGTGGATATCCATTCTTTTGCAAGACATCCATGAGATATCTCTCTCAAGATATCTTAAGCCCCCAAGGAAAACACAAAGAAAATCGCCATACCATATATAAAGGATATCTCAGAAATCACTGCAAGACTCTTCAAACCTTTAGGAATTGACGTCGTACAAAAACCAACAATATCACTTCACTCAGCTGACTCCATGCCAATCGAAATATTCAACAACGAAAGAAGATAAAACCAACATCATGTACAAAATAACTTGTAACAACTTCGAAAAACATTACACTGGACAAAGTGGACGTCCCCTTCGTCTTCGTATCCATGAACATAAGCTAGCTGTCAAAAGACATGATATCGAATCCCTCATATGACTACATACAGACAACCACGGACACCAATTCGACTGTGACAACTAACGTTCAAATATTAGACAGAGGGAACACGAAGAATGCTAGAGAATTTTTAGAAGCTTACCTGGTATTCCAATGAATCATCAATCAATAGACACATCGAAATAGACAAAATCTATCAATCGATTAAAGAGGAAACCTCACACACGAAGGGTCAAAGTTCAAGTCAAAGAAGTAATCAGTTCCAATACAAGTAGCCTAGAAGGTGTGATAACACACAAAAATAACCAATCACTTCCAAAGTCACCAGGAGAGATGAATAATAAACTCCTGGAGATATCTAGAAGCTCACTTGAATTCCAATTGAAGTATGCGTTGAAGATGTCGCCTAGTGGTGAGAGGCGATGAAAGCTTCGCAAATTAACCACCATCCAGCTCAGAGAATACAACCACATCAAAATCAACCACTTGAGCTACAAATCTTCTTTATCATATCTAAATAAACCTTGTGTTTATCCAAAGTGTTTTTTGAAAGTTCATCAATTCCAACTCCCACTGTTTCTCTCTCTCACACGCGCGCGATCCCCCACCATACACACACATCAGATAACCATCTCTTTGTTCCTCACGTAGGTAAACATGTGTCAGTGTGTGTTTGTGTCTGCACATGTGAACCTGTGTGATAGAAATCACGACTCCATGATTCTCTGACCCCATAAACAATTTCCAATTTTAAAAAAATATGCCCTACACTTCATGTACTGTCTCGAGATGGTATACAGACTGATATGCACAGTATGTCAGACGGAATAAACAAAAGAATATTCAAGTGAAATTATTTTTGTCAAACAGCATAAACTAGATAAATTGTTCATCCCAATAACCAAAATATCTGTTTATATTCTCCACCGGGTGAGCGAGTGACTGAGTGACTGGAAAACAAACCGACATTTCTGTTTTTACAGATATTTCGTGATTTAAAATGCAGTCAACAGTTTTATCAAAGTAGTAATATTGAACCAGAATTTAATGAAAAGCCAAGTTAAACACTGACTTAATCATGATTATTCTTCAGCATGAGGTAATTGTCTTCACAAGGTCGAGTGAATGTGAATTTGTAAAGATAACAAAACCAGGTGTATGTGGATGTGACTGTTTGATATGATAAGTGGATGAAATTAGAGAATGACAGCATGTGTGTTTACACAATGAAATTGCCTGTCACAATTGTGTTGATTTTGTCAATTCACAGCGGGCGGGGGTGTGTTAGAGCTAAGTCGAATTCTGTCATTCCTATTCAGATAATTAGTAATGAAAATTAAAACAATTAGTCCCTTTGATAAATTTAATTAATCTACCATTCAAGGGCGACCAGATTATGCAGTTGACAGCTAGCTGAAAGACTTCGGTCAGCCATCAAACGCATATTCGACGCCGCCACATCTCTTTTTCTTACTTGCCGAACATCTTCCATCCCTGTTCCTACGATTAAAGGACGAAATTCTGTGGACTCTACTTCAAACTGTATCTACAAGTTCACCTGCAGCAGCGGTGACACCTTTATAGGTAGAACTAACAGAATGTTCCAATGTCGTCGAAAAGAACATGTTCCAAAATGGCTACTAAACCATGTCGAAAGTCCTAACGCGATTAATCTTAGTAGAAATCCAGAATCATCATCCATTGCAAAACACTTATTAATGTAAGGTCACAAAATCAATCAATATTAATGACTGTTTCACAATGATTTCATCACATAACTCTAATTCAAGGCTGGTTATTGAAGGTGATAGCAGCACTTTGGGGGATTAATCACATACAGCCTAAACTGTGTGTACAAAACAATCAATAGACTTCAATCTTCGCCTACCCTGGACTACATCACCTATCTAAATATGATTGGTCATTAGTATGTAGTTTTGTTTTTATTTAACTGAGTAATTTTCATGAACTTTATTTTATTTTATTATTGTTAACCATGTTAGTTGTAAAGCGGTTGTAAAGAAACTACGAAATGACGATATCATCTCGCGAAATTTGTCTTCTTAATGCCTTGTTCAAAAGTAATGAAAATGACAGAAATAACTAGGAAACTCCTGTCCTTTCTGAGATTCGAACCCACCAACTGCAGTCAGAGACGCTACCATTGAGCTTTTCAGGCTCACGATTCACCTCCTGTAGGACTCTACAGGATATTTTTGATTGCACACTAGTCAGTAACTAGTGTAATGTGTGTCTAGTCCTATCTTCACTGGAGACTGAATTCTATCAGTCAAGCTTACAGTGTGTCCACAGTGCACCCTGATGGCGAGCCACCTAGCATGGTGGACACACTGCAAGCTTGACTGACAGAATTCAGTCTGCACCGAAGTTGGGACTAGACACATTACACTAGTTATTGACTAGTGTGCAATCAAAAATAACGAATAATTCCAGGCCTCTGTAGTACTTCCGTAAAAATAAGGAACATAACAGGCCTTAATTTGGATTCTCAATGAGTGTAGAATTCGGCTGGCATTTAAGCTAACCAACCGACTGAAATCTCTCGGAGATAAACTTTGTCAACTTAAGGATTCAATAAATCCGACTAGGGGAGAAAGAATTTAACTTCTTTAATACCATATAATAACTGTGGGTAGAGCCAGTTGCATATATCAGTCAAACTATTAGGTAAGGGTCAGTCAACTAGATTACTGGAACATAAAAATGATCTAGACTTGGGATGACTCACCCTGCTAAATTAAATAACCTAGAAAAAAGGTATGCAATTGCGTTGTATTCACTTTCATGTAATCACATACAGTAGGGTGGGACAGGGTAAGAATAGCACTCGATTCCCAGTGGCTTCTGAATGGCCTACTAGCTCGCTAGCCTTGTAACCAGGATGTCCTAGGTTCAAACTTTCTGTGGTGGATGAGTACCTCTGAAGTAGAGTCAAAAAACTAGGCAAATGAAACAACTGGCTGTCTAGTATACTCCCTGTGGCTGATTTTCTAATCGTTCCGTAACTAATCGATGTCAGCTTATGATGGAATCTTCGAGCCAGTCAAAATAAATCCCTACAAAAATCAATAGTTGAAAATATTAAAAAAAAGTAATATAGTTACGTGTAAGGGGGGGGGAGAGGATAATCTCAGAATCTATGATATAAGAATAAAACTTGTGCACTGTGGTAGAGTGTAATTCCATTATGGCTAAATTTTGTTTTGATAAAGTCTCACAGTGTTATACAGTAATGTTTACTGATGACCCCGTTTCGAGCACAATTTATTACCACTCATAATCATATCAAGGTAATCACACGACTTCCTAAATTCATTTATATAGTTCCATTGTTTTTCTCTTGATTTTCACTTGATTTGATTGGTAATAGTATTTTCCATATTTCAGGTATGAGTGACAAGTCATTCCTATTGCATGTGTTGGGTGTAGACTCGATGAACAAGGATTCAGTAATCAACCTCTATCTCCCACCTACCTAGATTACTTTTTAGAATTTTAACCCTCTCCCACCCACCTACTGTGTGGTTGTGTGTTAGCGCATGCACTGCAATTGCTGAGCCTTTTTCCAAATTACTTCTCTTCTCGGGTGGGGTCAACCATTCTTACCTCAGCTAAATTCTTATGTTCTGACAATCTGACTACCCCTGACCTACTAGTTTGACCTATCTAGTTGACCTAACTCACAGTCATTGCATGGTATTTTGTAAATAATATTATTTTGTCTAATTGGGTCAACTGGGTCCTTTAACCTACAGAGCTTGTCCCTGAGTGAGTTTGTAGGTTTAAATGCCACCCTAATTCCTATTTTATTCAGAATCCTACGTAGTGTCTCAGATGTCCCCTCTTTATATGGTATAACTGTGGATGACTTATATTCTTTCTTATTTATGTTATTATTACTAGTTTCACAATTATTTTTATTTTGTTTTTGGCCTTTAATGATCTTCCTAATGAATTTTATAGGATAGTTATTCAACACCAACGCTTCTTCTATCTGTTTTAATTCATCATTTAGATCTTTTTTGTGCTACTTAGTGCTATGGCTCGATTTGTTAGACACTTTACTAAGCCTGCCTTAATAGTCAATGAACGGATTAGATGATCTAAAGTCTAAGTATCTATTAGAATGAGTTGGTTTCCGGTACACACTAGTGTGTAGTTTGCCTTCTTCTATTCTTTTTATCTTACAATCTAACATAGGTAATTCTCCTTGTTCATTTTCTGATTCAAATGTGAATTTTATTCCCTCAATTTGTGAGTTTATATGTGTCAAGAAGTTAGAGATGTGTTCTGTTTTTAACACTGTGAAAGTGTCATCCACATATCTCCACCATATTTTCGGAGTAGGGTTAAATGTATTGAGGGGACTATTTTCTAATAGATATTTAGACTTAAATTCGTCTCATCCTTTAACTGTTAAGGCAGGCTTAGTAAAGTGTCTAACAAATCGAGCCATAGCACTAAGTAGCACAAAAAAAGATCTAAATGATGAATTAAAACAGATAGAAGAAGCGTTGGTGTTGAATAACTATCCTATAAAATTCATTAGGAAGATCACTAAAGGCCAAAATAAAAATAATTGTGAAACTAGTAATAATAACATAAATAAGAGAGAATACAAGTCATCTACAGTTATACCATATAAAGAGGGGACATCTGAAACTCACTCAGGGACAAGCTCTGTAGGTTAAAGGACCCAGTTGACCCAATTAGACAAAATAATATTATTTACAAAATACCATGCAATGACTGTGAGTTAGGTCAACTAGATAGGTCAAACTAGTAGGTCAGGGGTAGTCAGATTGTCAGAACATAAGAATTTAGCTGAGGTAAGAATGGTTGACCCCACCCGAGAAGAGAAGTAATTTGGAAAAAGGCTCAGCAATTGCAGTGCATGCGCTAACACACAACCACACAGTAGCGTGGGTGGGAGAGGGTTAAAATTCTAAAAAGTAATCTAGGTAGGTGGAGAGAGAGGTTGATTACTGAATCCTTGTTCATCGAGTCTACACCCAACACATGCAATAGGAATGACTTGTCACTCATACCTGAAATATGGAAAATACTATTACCAATCAAATCAAGTGAAAATCAAGAGAAAAACAATGGAACTATATAAATGAATTTAGGAAGTCGTGTGATTACTTTGATATGATTATGAGTGGTAATAAATTGTGCTTGAAACGGGGCCATCAGTAAACATTACTGTATCACACTGTGAGACTTTTTGAGAATCTTTGTTTATTGATTCAACATGGGACTTATGCAGTCGGAATGATGCAACTCCGCTTATACCGAAGATATGGAAATTGGCGATAAACAACACAGGGAAGTTAGAGAGACAGAAAGAGTGAAAACATATGTAAGATAAATTATAAATATTTATGACTAAAATTAATATGATTGTGATCAGTAATAATTTATGCTTGAAACCTTGTCATCCATTTATTCAATACTGCATAAACACTATGTGGTATCTGAAATTAATATTATTTATTATTGATCCTTAGGCCTCCAAGTAGAACAGTGGAAGTCACCATAACAACAGCTTTACTTTATCCTATTCTCTTTCTTCATCTTTAGCTGGCCTTAGGATCTCTCATAGCTGTACATTCGTGTATTTATATCAGATGGATAGGAAAGTTCCAGAATAATATCCGGTCAAGGGTGAAATTAATACACAATAAAATTAGGAATTAGAATGCCATAATAAACAGGGGGATGGATAAAACTCAAACAAAGAAGCATCATGATAGCTAAGAAGACTGACATTGTGCAATTAGGGGTTAGAAATGTAGAAATAACAAAATAGACAGGATGTTTGGATAAAAACTAATGTGATGAATAATTGTTTATGCAATCAGGGATTAAATATGTAGAAATAATAAAATGACAAAATAAACAGAAAGTTTGGATATGAAAATATGGTAGTGTAAACAGGGATTAAGAAAAACTTGAAATAACATGAATAAACAGGAAGTTTAGGTAAGAAAGGCGATGGGATGATGATTACTAAAAATTACCTGTTTATGATGGCCATGGCAAGGACAGGGGTTGGACGTATTTCTTTTGTATACAAAGCGTGGATTTGAGCTTTTGCATAGCTAGCGCCTCGGCTATGCCCAGATGTCTTGATTTTACTCCCTTTGATAGGTTTGATCGAATCTTGTAAATGATTTTGAAGGATTTTTCGAGTGGCGCTGAATGTCCTGAATTCACCAGGTGTTCTGTCACCGAACTATTTACCCGTTTTCGTTCTCCTTTTACTAGCCAGGCTGGATAGTGTTCACGAGCGCGTTTTTCAAGTCGGCGCATGGTACGGCCAACGTACTGTCTGCAACTGTCGCTGCAACTGTCTTCTTATTTACTCTTATGACCCAATGTGTATATTCCGCGATCTCTCATAGCCTGTAATCTCTCCTTCATATCACCTTTGGATCCATGACACACTTGTCGTTTTCCATTCGGGTTGCACTCGGGCCAGATGGCTTGTATAAATCACGATGTCAGCCAACAGTCTCCTCAGAGTGTACTGAATCCATTTATCTCCATTATCCCTCTCATATATTACTTGAGAAATAAGCACTTAATTGATTCGTTCCTAGAGTATCTTGTCGCTGATTCTTTCTGGCCGGCCGGCCGGCTGGTCATTTGATCTTCAATATGGAGTCAATTATCGAAGGGGCAGCTGTTGATAAAAGTCTGAAATAGCCTGTTAAAAAATACTCCTCGTAAGGCGTTGACACATAATAGAAGAATTGACTGACATAAAGTGGGTGTTGAAAATCGGGATCTTCTTCTTTATGCTGACTGGGTGTAGAAGATCTTGAAACAGATTTCAGAGTTTCATCACGAGCTGACATTGATTAGCGAACCATTGGAAAACCTCGGAGTACTGATAGGGTGTTTCGTCACCCTATCAGTTTGGGACTCTTTGGCAGTACGCACCCACCAGGGTTCGAACAAAGGACCTTCCGGTTACCATTAAGCCACTGGGACCCGATCCAATGGCCCGAAAATTCTAACTGCTGCCAATTCATGACATAGCGCGACCACTAGGCAATGTCTTCGGTGGATATTTGTCCTCACACCCGACCTGCTGCAGCCTACTGATGACGAATTCTTAGATTTCTGAGTAATCAATATCTGCCTTACCTTTCCGATTCTAGCAGGCTTTATTATCTTCATGTGTTCCACCTGTGTTGAAAGGAAGTAACCACCTTTAAATTTCTCACTTTGATGGTATTTCGTTTTGATTGGTTATGCTCATCAGCTGGAGTCTGGTGTTCACTGCTTCTTAAGCTAGCGTATTGATTTTCGGCTGTATATCAACCTTGCCTACTTTACTATCCCGTCTCAAACCAGGGAAAAAAAGGAGGTTTGGAGGTGAGACTAGCGACCCTTACCCCACAACACCAATCAGACTTCTACAGAAACATACAAGGAAAATGACAAGAAATATTGAAAACAAACTCATCCTTAGTTGGAACCAGAGAGACGGAATGACGCCGGCTGATGAAAGCCTTCAAGAATCCAGTCAGTTAGTCATTGTGTCTTCTTTCAATGAAATCAAAAATAAGAATAGGGATGTAGAATTCTGTGTACAATTTACGCAGTTGGGATGGTTGCTTAAATTGCCAAAGAGATGAGAAAATACCGTATGGAAGTGTGTGGTATTTGGAAACAAACCTACGCAGTATGGAACCCCGGTGAGTGCTTTCTGATGAAGAATCCCAAACCAGGCTGACGAAACAGCTGGCTGTCCAGTACTCCCTATGGCTGATTTTCCAGTGGTTCTCTAACTGATGAAATCCTCAATCCAATTACATTATACCACAGTGCCCAAGTTCAATACCTACATTAATATAGAAGCATTGGACTTTTTAATCGAAAAGGCAGGATACACCTTCATCAATCGAAACCAGTTTGCAAATTAAAGACAAATTTAGCGAATAAAATTTTCGCTATCGACGAAATCATCTTCACAAGCTGTACTGTACAGTCGTATTTATATTTACCATAAATGTATAGTGGTCTATTACTGAGTAATAGGGGGTGACATAATTGATATAATTAATCATAAGTGCGTCGGTGGCACAGTGGTTAGGACTCTCACCGACCATGCACATGGTCTGGGGTTCGAGCCCATGCCGGCGCACACCTGATATCTATGGTCGGCCTGCAAAATTTGGGCTACCGATATCCATGCTGAAAATTCCATACTTGTACCAAAAAAACAGTTTGGAATCAAGCTGTAAATCAAAAATAAAAAAAATAAAAATAAATAGAAGTGAAAATTAAAAGTTGTAAATTACGTGGTACTCAACGGAACAAAGATAGAAATTTGGCAAGGTTAAAATTGCTCATGAGTGAGAGAGAATAAAGGTGGTAGTTGAGTGTCAATTTAACAAGTGTGAAGAGGGTGTGAAAATATACAAAAGGAGCATATGAAACTGATAATACTGAATTAATCATTAAAGCAAAAGCAAACTAAAAGTAAAATTAAAAATTAAGAACAAAAGAAAAAATTAAAATTTTTTTACAGGGAACGATTAGTGAAGAGGCTAAGACCAAGGAAGGATAAAAGACTGGACAAACTTTTACTATATACAGAGTTGAGGGTTGTATTGATGAATTGCCAGCGCCTCCGCCATACACAAAAGTCGAAACCTGACGCCCTTTGTACCATTTGGCTTCACTTTGTAGATGATGTTGAAAGACGACTCTGGTGGAGGGAGCTACGTGGCTTGAGTTCACCAAATGCTCGAGAATTGAGCTTGTAACTGTCTTCCTTTGTGCCATTAAGTATCACATAATTTACAACTTTTATTTTTTACTTCTAAAGCCACTTCTGAGTAATTATATCAATTATGTCACTCTCCCTCACCCTATTACTCAACAATAGACTACTATACGTTTTTGGTAAGTATAAATACGACTGTATTGTGTACAGCCTGTGAAGATGATTTCGTCGATAGCGAAAATTTTCTTCGCTGAATTTATCGTTGTTTTTCTTCATAACTCACTGAGTACTTTCAGTTTGCAAATCTTCCACACTGCGCTGCGCTGCACTGCACTGCATTGCGCTCCGCCTCAGCCAGCATAAACAATTAGAGAATCGGATTTTCAATACAAATGTGAAGTCTGTCAGTCTGTCAGTGAGTTAGTGAGTTCTTATATACGGGTGAGACAACTTGGCCAGTGTGTCACGAGGCCTATTTCCAACGGATTACTGCAAACGTTTATCAGCAGCTTCCGCTTTCACTGGCTGTCTCCATACTGAGGATCAAATGGCCAGTGAGAGAGGATTGACAAGAAGAAACTGGGCTGGCTGACTGGCTGTCTAGGAACAAACCAACCAACCAAATGAAGATCCAATTGCTCAACAGTTGGATATGTAGGAGTAAACGGAGATGGATTGAATTAGGCATATATATTGAGGAGGCCATAGAATGACATCGCGCTCAGTGTTGGCCATCGCTTGAATGGAATCCAAATCGGAAGTGATAAGTGTGTCATCGGTGGGAGGGTAACATGGAGGAAGTGGTGTAGGTTGGAGAAGGAGGAGGGGATGAGTGACTGTGGTCAATCGTATGGCTATCCAGCCGAAGAGGACAGTGTCAAATAGAAGAACTTGGAGACGTGTTGTTGAAGCTGTATGCTCCAGTCGGAACCCAAGAGAATAAAAAATTTAAATAAAACTTTTTGGTTGGTATCACACACACACACACCCCTTTCTCCCCACACACACATACACACTCCCTATCTCTCTCTATTCACACACACACACACACCTACTGAGTTTGTGTTTAATTTTGACTTTTTATTTTTACAACTAATTGTCCATGATTTACTTACTGAACTATACTATTCATCAAATAAGTTTGCTGACTTCCTACACAGTCTTTCTATAACCAACTGACGACAAATATATCACGATATTTACTTAGTTATCGTTTCTGTTGTGTCTAATGCCTTATCTATATTGTTCTCAACGTTTTCCCACAAAAAAAAGGATTACATAATTTGTAATCTATGTATGTATTTGAGCTGTTTCTAGTGTATATATATGTATATGTGTGGGGGGTGGTGGTGGAGAGAAAGAGAGTATTGTATTATTATTATTATTTAATGAACGGAAATTAAATCAAGTTGATAATTGACAATCAAGTGAACGACACACCCCGCCGTGTTCACACTCACACACACACACACACGGAAACGGACACAACTGAACAATGAACAATCAATCATTTAAATTTGACACAAAAAAAGATTTAGAAAATTAAAACAAGTGATTCAGCGAAGAGACTCTTTTCAACGAATTTATCATCAACCGCTCCCAAGCTTAGAATTCAAAGGGAACTTAGCTTCCGATATCATGAAACGAAGGATATCACAGTCCCTGAAAAGAAAATTCCCTGCTGCCTCTCTGAGAATAGCTTTTACTAGCCGACCATTATTGTTCAATAACCTGAAGGACAAGATCCCAATGTTGACCAACTCTATGTGCGTTTATCAATTCACCTGCTCTTGTGGAGCTAGGTATATCGGTCGTTCGACTCGAGTTTTGTCCAAGAGGGTTCAGGAACACTATCCTGCATGGTAGTTACGAAGAGGTGGAAGTGGAACAATAAGAAGCGTGATCATTCAACATCTGGTCGATAATGATCACCCTATCTCCATAGCCTCCGCCTTTAAAGACATCTACAAGGCAAAGAGCAATCTACCCAAATCCCTACGTACCCGACTCATCTGTATTGATGAAGCCATCTTTGGCTATCGAAACAGAAAAGCCAGATCTCTGTGTACAGAAAAAGTTCGTTCAACCCCTCCAACTTTCATGGTCCTAATCCCTCTATGCTAAAATATGATAATCCCCAATCATATTTTAGCTCTACCAATTTTTCATTTTGTCTATTCAATTTGTATACTCTTCCTTATTAAGTCAATTGTTATTATTACTATTCTCACTTTGAACTGTCCCCGGTATTATTTCACTTGTTCCACTTGTCATTCTAAATCAATTCTCCTTTTTACAACGATAAATTCTATGCTATTAAATTTCACACAATATTACGTAACGTTTTTGTTTTATTCGATTTGCCTACTAATCCTATAATTGCACATCCTTCTTCAAGTTCTATCCATCCTATGAATTATTCTATATATGACATTAATCTGCTTTGCCACTTGACATTTAACTACGATTATAATCACAAACATTTTAGTTTCAATTGAACTTCATATGATTATTATTATTATTTTATGCATTCACACCTAAGATTCAATTCCCTCACCGGATATAACTTCTGATAAACCATATATATACGACTGTACAGCTTGATGATAAATTCGTTGAAAAGAGTCTCTTCGCTGAATCACTTGTTTTGATTTTCTAAATGTTACAATGGGAATTTTCCATGAGACAAAAAAAGATATATTATAACTGTTTTTATTCTTATATATAATAGGGAAATTAAAAACCATGTCAAGTGAATTAATTCACAATATATCGCAACCATTTCGCAATGTCTTCTTCGATGAGTTACTGCCTCATCTTCAATCTGCTGTACCCTACACTGCTCACAGCTTCTCACTAGAACCCCAGGTAACTAACTACCTGTCTGAATAGGTCCAGACGCTAGTGTGCATCAGACTAATTTCCAAGTAAGTATTGGTTGAAGATGAGGCAGTAACTCATAGAAGAAGACATTGCGAAGTGGTCGCGCTACGTCGTGAATGGACAGAAGTTAGAATTCAAATACCCTTCAATCGGATCCCAGTGGCTCAGTGGTCTAGAAGCTCGCTAGTCTTGTAACCAGAAGGTCCTGGTGTCCTCGAACCCCGGTGGGTGCGTACCGATGAAGAGTCCCATACTGGGACGAAACAGTTGTCCAGTATTCACTGGTGGTTTCCCAGTGGTTCTCTAACTGATGTCAGCTCATAATGAAACCCTCCATGCAACCAAACAAAATCCCTACAAAACCAATACTTGAAAATGAATTAATGACAATCATTCAAGAAGATGTGTGCATAAGTTTTGTAGTTACTGGTATTCATCACCGGGAGTATCTATCTACCTATAAGTTTGAAAGGGAACAATATCTCCGCTGAGATTTGAATACATGTCATATAATGCTACAGTCAGAGATGCAATCAGTGAACTGTCTGTCTAGTGATTAAGCTTACAAGGAGTAGATGTTGTCAGGATACACTGAATACTGAATTCTTCAAGATTAACTTTAATAATAATAATTTACTTTATTCCAAAAACAGTACTTGTGATACAGAATGGAATTTTCAGCATTAATCACAATATTGCATCTAATTTCCTCAAATTATAAATAAAATTAATCACACAGAAAATTTTCCACATTTACAATAGAGGTAGTGTCAAAAACATGCAGCATATAAAATGGAAATAGCAATAATAATGATAACAGCTAGGGTAATAATGATACAAGTGAAAATTGCCGTTGGCTTGTGTCACACAGTATTGGCAATGTGGTATAGAAATCCTAACATGTTTAAAAATATTGAATATAATGTTCTCTTTACATGATATGGTGAAGGGAAAAACAAAGATTACAGCCGTCATGGAGATAAGTTGGTGTTTGCAATTATGAGAGTAAAACAGAGAAGTAACAGGACCATAAATATAATAGAAGTAATAAAAGTAAAACTTGAAGGTATATAAGGATGGATGGAGGAAATTGTTTATTTACTAGATGAAAAAAGGTTAGTTAATTCTTGCCTGACACTATTTTCATCACATAAAATACGTGCCAAGTATGGTATCATAGAATTCCTATACTTAGACGTGCGAGCATACAGTTTTCTGAAGTTACTCCTTGTTCTACCTGAGGAGATGCAAGGTGAAAGCTGAGGGTAAAGCGGATGCTCCAAGTCAGACAAAATCCCTTTAGCAAATTTATTGCACGAAGTCAAGTGCCTATCGACAACGACGTTAACTATGTGGTCCACTGGGACACCACTCACCCTACTGACAGTCTTCAGTATTCTACGAATTGTGACATAGTCTTTTTAAGCAAACCAGGAAAGAATAAGGGTGAGCAATAAAGAAGAATAGGTAGGATGCAAGAGTTTACGAACTGTAAGAGGAGGGGTTGAGTTATACCCGAGTGTCTTAACTTCTTAATGTAAAATGTCAAGCGGAATATTTTACTGGAGATTGCTAAGACATGGGAAGACCAGGAGAGATCAGAAGAGAGAATGAGTCCAAGATACTTAATTTCTGATTTGATTCCTATATCATTGTCGTCAATTTTACAACTGTCATGAGAATCGATGACTTCTTTTAACTGTCGTTTACATCTTAAGCTGAAATCAACAGTTTGACACTTAGAAGGATTCAGTTTAAGACCGTTAGACTCAGACCATTTGCTGACTTCCGATAGAAAGCTATTTATTTTAGTACAATCTAGCTGGGAGTTAACAGCCATTGAAACCGTTAAATCATCAGCGTACTTCACAAAGTTTATTTCATCAGAGTGAGGCAAGTCATGCAAGAAGAAAGAAAAAAGAAAAGGAGAAAGAACAGCACCTTGAGGGACACCAGCTTCAGTAGGCAATGAAGTGGAAGACTTCCCTTTATATACGGTGTACTGCTTTCTATCTGAGAAATAGGAATGCAACCAGTTAACAGCCCAACATTCTGTTTGACTAGCAGCAAGTTTATTTAATAAGATGTCCCTAGGGACCGAGTCGAAAGCAGATGTATAGTCTAGGAAGGCGCAACGAACAAATTTAGCCCCCTTGTCTAGACTGGAAGCAATGTTATGATATAAGACGGCAGCTGCATCTAAAGTGCTTCTACTGTGCTTATAGGCAAATTGTTTAGGGTCATTAAAGGATTTAAGCGAAGGTTCAAGACTAAGTAAAAGTAATTTCTCCATAGTTTTCAAAAAAGGAGACGTAATAGCAATGGGTCTAAATTTGACACATGCTCCAGTAGAAGATTTAGGTATGGGTACAACTTTAATGTCCTTCCAAACGGCAGGCACAATATTATCGGAAAAAGATTTGTTAAATAGATCAGTAAGAGGGTGACACAGAATATCAGAACATTTTTAAAAATAATACTAGGTACATAATCGGGACCTAAGCTCTGGGAAGGGTTTAGAGACTTGAGGCACTTTTGAACATCATTTGTGTTAAAACCTGGAAAGGGGCTATTATTAACACAAGTGATGCTGGGAAGCATGGCATTTGAGGGAGAGTAAATAAAAGATTTGTTAAGAGTACATACATCAAAAGAATATGGAATATTGTTTATCTGCTTACCACCAGTGATTTCCTTAAATAGTTTCCACATATTAGAAGGATTTTTGCAGGATATGAATTTCTGGTTATATATTACATTCAACCTCTGCATTTCAGACTTAATTAAGAAGTTAGTTCTTTTTACACCAATTTTATCTTTGATTTTATATAGTTTTTCCTTCTCTCTACGAAGCTTTTTAAGTTGAGGCGAGGA
This sequence comes from Trichobilharzia regenti, assembly GCA_944472135.2. NCBI lineage: Eukaryota > Metazoa > Platyhelminthes > Trematoda > Strigeidida > Schistosomatidae > Trichobilharzia > Trichobilharzia regenti. Next base: position 4,846,153 of record OX235262.1, on the reverse strand, counting down.
GAAACGGTCAAATTTGACGAATAGTGTTTCTTTTGGACAACAGATTTCAAAACAGAATTTCAGATAGGATGTAATATTAGAGATATTGTCATTAAGTGAATCAACATTAAACAAATCCCATCTTGTGTCACTGAGCATGTTTCTAAGATGATGTACGTTCTCATTTGAGTAGCATCTGTGAACAACTTTCTTAGACAAGTTTGAGAGGGCTTTACTGTGTAACTTTCCGTAAATTTTGGGTAAGACTCGTACAATACAATGATCAGAATTGAAGAGTGGGGCTCTTTTACGAGCTTCGTATATTCCAGAATCATTTATAAATACTAAATCAAGTGAAGTATTTTGTCGAGTTGGGAAATTAACAACATTTTCATGGCCCAGCAATGTAATAAAACTGCAGTCGCTGGAGTTGAAGTCGCCGGTCACTATAGATAAGGAGTTACCAAACGAAGCAGCAGCAAAAATAGTGAATTCATCAGCGAAGATAGATAGTTCTGAGGGACTGCAACAAGGTGTGATATAGATATTTGTGACAAAAATGGAGCTATACTTAGGTAAGTGTTTAGGTCGACATTTTACAGTTATACAGTCAATATTGTCATTTGAGAATTTGAAGCAGACGTTGTTGGCAGTAGACCACTGAGAATTAATAAAAGTGGCAACACCACCACCTCTCTTCTTCTTTGAGCTGCATCGGTCTTGTCTGTAGATTGTGAACCCACTTAAGGAGACTAAATTATCGTCATATGAATCATGGAGCCAAGTCTCTTGAAGAGTGATTACACCAGTATTACAATATACATTTGAGTATAATAGAGAATGCAAGTAGTTAATCTTGTTCGATAATGACCTGCAATTTGTGCTCATAATCACAGGAACAGTCATCTGATGCATTGGAGTACACTTTAATGATCTCTGCCAACCTCCATGATGCTTTTTCTTAACGTTATTATATACTCGTAAATCAACAGGTTGAAGACATTTTAAATAATCGCGAGAGTAAGTAATGCGACTTGGATACATAATTGAATGATTAAAACAAAATAAATCCGAGGAAATAGATGCAATATGTAGGATGGAAATTTTGGTAGCCCAAGATTTAAGCAGGCCGCCGAACAGGATTTCGTATTCGATGTTAGCAGGGAGGATGGGGGGGGGGAGAAAGACTAAAAGAGTACAGTAATGGTGTTTGTGCATCAATAAGTTGTAATCACTGTGGGTAGAGTTTCAAAATATGCTTGCTTGCTTGCTTGAGTGTTAAAACCGACCTCTAGTTTGTTTGGTTATGAATGCGATTTATTTGAGAAGTTGTAATTTCATGAGAGGGATATCCTGGACCGATGTGAAGAACCTAGAAGACCTGGATTTCGCTAGTGGATGATTTATGCCTGATTTCACACAAAATCGAAGACTTACAAGCGAAAACCGACAAACTGATCGAAGAAGCAGCCGGCGAAGACAGGACTCCAGATGAACATAGACAAGACGGAGGTTATGAAAATAACCAACCAACAATACCCTGCAATGACTGTGAGTGAGGTCAACTACATAGGTCAAACTGGTAGGTCAGAGATAGTCAGATTATCAGAACATAAGAATTTAGCTAAGGTAAGAATGGTTGACCCCTAGAAGGCAGATGAGTAATTTAGATAAAAGCTCAGCAGTGGCACTGTATGCCTTAACACGCAACCACACAATAAGGTGGTAGAGGGTTAAGATTCTAAGAAGTGATCTATGCAGGTGGAGATGGGGAGAGGTTGATTACTGAATCCTGCCTGGCTCATTGAGTCTACACACAACACAACACATGCAACAGAAATGACTCAATACAAATTCCAGAGATATGCATGGAAATATTATTATCGCCAGTCAGTCAAATCAGAGGAGGATAATAAATAATCATAAAATTCTATTTCAATTCAAACACATCACAACATTCTAACAAGTAACTTATTATGACTATAAAAAACACTCGTCTTATTTCCTATCTGACTGTACTTAATTAATGACACTCATATTGTTATTATTTCTAAATGTAAATTATCGCATATTGATTTTATTCAAGTATCTAATCATCAATTTCACTCATGTATATGAATGAAGCAAGAAAGTTGCGTGAGTTAGTGACTTGATATGATTATGAGTGGCAATAGTTTGTGCTTGAAAGGTGGTCATCAGTTAATATTACTGTATAACAAACACTGTATGACGGTTTATCAAAATAAAATCTTATACTCTACAACAGTGCCCAAGTTTTATACTTATATCAATAATACGACTAAAAACTCGGAAACTTTTTTTAATTGATGAGATGTTTACTTGACCAACTTCGAACCTTTCTTCCATATGAATACATACCACTTCAGACGATATGAAAAGTATCAAGTGAAACATCAACTTGACATAAATAACGAAAATTCCAGCGACTTTAATCCATGTACTTTGAAGATCTATGACAAGCTACACTAAAGTATAATAGTAAAGCTAACTTAAAGAAGTATAGTATAATCTTTAATAATTCATAGAAGTATGTTGATTATACTAAAAGTGGCTGGTTTAAAGGCACTCACACAACACCAAGGAGATACTGACACAACACCTTAGGAATGCAATAAAAAGAGCATTCAGTGCTGCTGTTGAATTATGCTGTATCTTTAAAACCAACCACCCCTGTTTTGCGTTCGGGAGTAAAAGATAAACTGCCTAATTTCGTCTCTTCCATATGTATCTACTAACTTAACTGCTCCTGTGGAGTGAGCCAGTTAGTTGCATAGGCCGTACAATTACGTGTGTTTCTCGCCGGATTTCCGAACATCATTCTGTAAGGTTATATCAAGTAAAGGACAAACAAAATCCATTCACATAGCTCTATTCTATCTCATATTGTGGATACAGAACACAAGATTGGTGTCAACCAGGCAGCTTTCAAAGTCATTTACCGCATAACAACAAATTTTAACTTCACCTTAAGAGTTCGTCTATTACATATATTGTTGAGGCTGGACGTTGGGATCCCCATTAAGAAGCCTAATTTATGTGACCAAAAGAAGTTTATTGAGATATTTTCCTTGCCTTGGCTATTTAGGTTTGAATGATGCTCAATTTCTTTTGTAGAAATTTCTCTAATTTTAGTTGATATTCTAGTTGCTATTATTGTCTTTATTATTATGAATTAAGCATCGTTAATATACTGTAATTCCATTAATCTTACTTGAAACATCGATATTATTTAAAAACACTAATATTGTTATTGACTACTATTCTAGAATATTCTATGTATATATATATATATATATATATATATAATTACCTGGCGCCTGGTTCAGGGTGATCAAGAATGCTCTGACCCCGGGTGGAGGCTCACCATTGCACCTCGGTGGGTTGAAACTCGCGACGGACCCTGATCGGGTGCGCTCGGGCGAGTAGTTTTTGTCAGTGGGGAGGCCTCACGGTCCTCCCTTTATGTGCGTCGGTGGCACAGTGGTTAGGACTCTCGCCGACCATGCACATGGTCCGAGGTTCGAGCCCACGCCGACGCACACCTGATATCTATGGTTGGCCTGCGAATTTTGGGCTACCGATATCCACGCTGAAAATTCAATACTTGTACCGAAAGTACGGTGTGGAATCAAGCTGTAATAAAAAAAAATTGTAGAGCCAGAAGAGGAGGAAATTATCGAAAAGGATTTTTTTTGCTCAATTATTTTGTGTTTTCATAGATGTCTAAATGAATGGAAAGACATCGAAATAGTCCCTGTCCCTAAACCTGGAAATAGCAAGAACGTAAAGTAAAGTTCAGACCCATCACCATTACTTCCCCGTTTCTAAAGCTTATGGAAAAACTAGTACTTCTTAAACTTGAACCCTCCCTTAAAATCTTTGAAGACCCCGAACAATTTGCATATAGACAGGGTAGGAGTACTTTAGACGCTGCAGCCGTCTTACACAACAGTATCGTTTCATCATTAGATAAAGAAGCCAGATACGTCCGCTGCACGTTTCTCGAATTCACTTCTGCTCTCGACTCTGTACCTAGATATCTCTTGTTAAAAAAGCTCTCTATGACACTTACTGAGTCCTGGGTCACAAATTGGTTGCACTCGTACTTATCAAACAGAATTAAGTATACTGTATACATAGGTAAATCCTCCTCTGCTGTGCTCACTGAACCTGGTGTCCACCCGAGGTGCTGTACTCTCCCCACTTCTCTTTTCTTTCTTTCTACATGATCTACCATCTTCAAATGACATTAATTTTGTCAAATATGCTGACGACCTGACTGTATCTTTGCCTGTCAAGTGTCATAGTGACTGCTCCAAAGTAAATGGCTTTTTATCAGAAGTCAGCCAATGGTCCAAGGAAAACGGTCTCACCTTAAACACCTCTAAATGTCAAACAGTCAATTACACCTTTAGGCACAAATCTGACCTAAACAAACTGGTTAGCACTCACCAGGTGTGCAACATAGACTGATGGCACTGAAATAGAAACCAAGTCGGAAATTAAATATCGTGGCGTCATTCTATCTGCTGGTCTTTCCTGGTCGTCTCATATCTTGATGATTTCTAAGAAAAAATTACGTCCTACCGTCTACATCAAGAAGTTAAGATATTCTGGCATAACCCAACCCTTACTCCTACGATTCGTTAACTCCCGTATTCTGCCTATTATTCTCTATTGTTCCCCCTTAGTTTTTCCAGGGCTACTGAAGAAAGACTATACCTTATTACGCAGGATGTTAAAGGTTGTCAGCAGGGTAAGGAACGTGTTACTTAACCAACTTGGACTCATGTGAAAAATGGGCTAAACCCATTTCATCTAACTCACACCACCCTCTTCATTCACAACTCTCCCCCACCTTGTATCTCATCATGGAAAACCAGAAGCCTATATAGGAAACTGTATGCTCGCACTAGCAAGTACAAAAACTGAACCATATCCTATTTAGCTCGTGTTCTGTGCGATAAAGAAAGCATTAGGCGGGAAACTTATAACTTAATAAATAGCCAGTAGAACAACTGGATCTCGTCTTTCCAACTCTTATCATTTATAGGTACAACGTTTTCTTTCTTTGGTTTCTTTTTCTCTCTTTTTTTGTTATGTGCTGTTTTGTTTCTCTCTTACTTACAAACTCTACCTAAGGGATTCTTCTTCGTTCTTTCATACTCTGTATATCTCGACCATTTTTTGTTACCGCTAACGCCAGTAAATATGCCAGTAGTATCTACTTTTCTAACAATTTCAAACATTCTGTTCAATTTTGGCTTTGCTACCAACATGCCAATATGTTGTTGTCAAAACTAACTGAGATTACCCATAATCTATGTAAAAATTTATTTAGTGAATAATGTACTAACTGGATGTAATAGTGTAGTAAAATGCTGAGAATTTATTTTTTTTTTTTTTTGATTTACAGCTTGATTCCACACTGTATTTTTGGTACAAGTATGGAATTTTCAGCATGGATATCGGTAGCCCAAATTTTGCAGGCCGACCATAGATATCAGGTGTGCGCCGGCGTGGGCTCGAACCCCGGACCATGTACATGGTCGGTGAGAGTCCTAACCACTGTGCCACCGACGCACTGTATCACAAGTACTGTTTTGGAATAATCCAAATTATTATTCTATCTATTCCGAGTGGAACATTGGGGGCTTCAGTACCACATCTCTGCTTTGTTCTATTTTCTACCGTCCTCTTCAGCTTGGTTCACAATTGATCAAGCTCTGTCATCACTTCCTCACACAATCTCCTCCATGTCACCATCGCACCGACGAACCACTTCTCACTTCCTAAATGGATTCCACTCGAGCAATGACCTGGCATGCAATATCATTCATCAGACTCCTCAGTGTCGTGTGTGTGCTCTATCCGTCTCTACTTTCTCCTACATATTTGTTGAGGGATCGGCGCTCATGGTTGGTTTGTTTCCATAGTTTCTTGTTGCTTATTCTTTCTGGCCAGCATTTGATCTTCAGTATGAAGACAGCGAAGGCAACTGTTGATGAAAGTCAGAAACTTGTTGGAAATCCTTTTCGTAACACATGCTAGTAAATTTCCTGACCCGTATAGAAGAACCGAGTCATTTGACGCTGGTGTTGAAAATGTGAATCTTGTTCCTCATGTTAAGTTAGCGCAGAAGATTTCCAAACTGACTTCAGGTTGATGAGGGTGTATTTTGTCTTTTCAATTTAGACTTTAACATTTTCGTCCGTTCCACCAGTTTTTGAAATGATGCTTCCTGGCCGGGTAAGTGAAGGAGGCGACTTCTGTTAAATCTCTCCCGTTGCTGTTGGTTTATGTGTTCACTTGGAGTCCTGTTTTTGCCACCTGCTTCTTCTGCCAGTTTGTCGATTTTCGCTTGCAAGTCTTCAAGTTTGTGTAACATTATACATAAATCATCCACGCGCGAAATTCAGATGTTCTAGAGTCTTGTTATTGGTCGTCCAGCGTATTCCTGACTTCTCGCTCCCAGAACACAGTCTTACGCATAATCCAGTCAGTCCACCACAATTAAGAATATCATCGTGAATGATAATAGGCGGCCAGCCTTGTTTTGCTCCTGTATGCGCTTCGAACGCCTCACTGAGTTATCCGTTGTGGATCACATGACACATGGCACTGTCTATGTGATTGCCCATAACCCTTTTCTGAATTAATCCTATACCATCAGCTAACAATAATCATTGAATAATAATAACAGCTTTATTCCAAACAGTATTTGTGGTACAGGTATGGAATTTTCAGCGTGCATTACAGTATATTGCATCTTATTACCTCATAAATTATATAAGATTTTTAAAAATCAAAGATAAATAAATAAAAATGAAATAAATAAGTTATAAATGAATAAAATAAATAAAAAATAAAAAAACAGCGTAGAGTATTACATTTTAAACAATGCACAACAGGATATGAAATATAAAGTTGATGTGTGATAGAAGATGAGAACAACAGTGTGATAGTAACGAGGAAAGGAAAACAAAAACTAATGAGACTATTTGTTAGAGTGCTGCAGTAAGTTGATCGTGTCATACCTAACGGACTTCTCATCACATAACAGCTGTGCCGGATATGGTATTGTGGAGTTTTTGTATTTGGTAGTCATAGCATATAGCCAGCCTCCTATAGCTGCTTCTAGTTCTACCAGATGAAATGCAAGGAGATAGATGCGTATAGAGAGAATGCTCGGGGTCCGACAATATTGTATTCGCTAGTTTCTTACATGACATCATATGTCTATCTACAATAGTGTTCACCAGTTGGTCTAACGATATTCCACTTGCCCTACTAACAGCTTTTAGTGCCCTTCTCAGCGAAGCGAAGTCTTTCTTAAGTAGTCCAGGAAAGACTAATGGGGAGCAGTAAAGGAGGATGGGTAGAATACAAGAATTTACAAATTGAGAAAGCAAAAGCTGCTTTATGCCAGACTGCCTAAATTTCCTAATGTAGAACGTTAAGCGAAACATCTTTCTAGTAACTAGCAAGATGTGGGAAGACCAGGAAAGATCGGTGGAAAAACTCAACCCAAGGTACTTGACATTAGATGTATTTTCAACCTCTGTGCCGTCAATGAGAGTGGGGCCATGTGAGCTAGCTAGTTGCTGTGGGTCACATTTACGTCTGAAAGTGAAATTGACTACCTGAAATTTAGACGGATTAAGCTTAAGTCCGTTTGAAGAGGACCACTGACTAATTTCCGACAGAAAGTTATTTAATTTGGAACAGTCTGACTGAGAGTGTTGTGATCTGACTGAGTTGTTATGATCTATGCGGCCAGTTCAAATTGAGTCATCTACAATTTGTTATGGTCTCATTGACAGTTGAAATGACCTAGTGGACTTATGCGTAGGGCATGATAATACTGATGGAATGAACAACTCCACTGATGTACTAAATAAGCCTATTCATCCGTGATACCTCCCACTTTACTGAGCCAGAGAAATATCAAGAGATAAAGACTAGTGCTTGTGACTCTTGGGATACAATTTTATAATAAAGAAAGGCCCTTCATTCCATATTAGTTTGTTTATTAGATATATCACACAGTGAGTGAAACAGTATTATTTACTGGATGACAAGGGCTAGAACACAATTTATCGTTTTTCATAATCATATCATCAATTATAATCACACGTCTTTGATACTTGAGTTTTATAGTTTTCTCTCTTCCCTCCTATTTGTCGTCGCTGGGATGGTAGAAATTCCCAGACCTCCAAGTGGACAGGTGTTGAATCATTCCTATCACATGTATTTGCAGTTGATTCGATAAACAAAGCTTCCGTTGTTATCAGTCTCTCCCTTCACCCTGTTGGTATATTAGATTTTAAAACTGTCATTCTATCTTGTCCTGTTATATCGTTGTGTGTAATTGCATGTAGCGAGTGGTATAGCCGAAGTGTTCTTTAGATTTCTTATCTTATTCATGTCAACCAATCTAGATTTTGCTGCTAGATTTTATGCTGGGCTAATCTGACTGACCCTGTTCTACTACTTTGACCTATGCATTTGACAATCATTGTGGACAGGGTATTAGATAAACTAAATTGTTTTCTTTAATCGACCCCATAGAATTGATCCTTTAACCCATAAAGCCTGTTTCTAATTGAGTTTGTGAGTGGTTTAAATGCCAGCCACTTTTATTCCTTCACGACTTGTTAAGAAATCTGAGTAAGGTGGTTTCCGAGGTTCCTTCCTTGTATGGAATTACTACTGGTGATTTAGATTCCTTATTGTTTGTGTTGTCTTGTGCATATTTGACTTGCATATTATTATTATTATTATTATCACTATTGCCACTATCATTATTTATTTTATTTTCACATTTACTTACATATTTCTTGACTAATATATCCGGGTAATTATTAAGTTTCAAGGCTTCTTTTGTGTGTATCACTTCTTGTCTTAGATTTTCCTTGGCACTACTTAGCTTTTGTGCTCTGTCACTTAAACACTTCACCAATCCTATTTTCAGTGACATAGGATGGGATACTTAGGTCAAAGTGGTTGAACAGGGGCAGTGAGTCAGACTAGCCGAATATAAAAACCTAGCAGCAAAATCTAGATTGGTTGACCCGAATAAGATAAGAAATCTAGAGAATAGTTCAGTTACACACAACCATACAATAGGATGGATGGGATAAGATGACAATTTCAAAATCTAATATACCAACAGGTTTGAGGGAGAGATTGATAACAACGGAAGCTCTGTTTATCGAATAAACTGCAAATACGTGTAATAGGAATGATTCATTACCTGTTCACTCGGATATCTGGAAAATTCCACCACCCTTACGACAAATAGGAGAGAACAAATAAAAACTATGAAACTTAAGTTTCAAAGTCGTGTAATTACAATTGATATCATTATGAACAGCAATAAATTTTGTCAGAAACCTTGTCATCCAGTAAACAGTAATACTATTTCATTGTGTGATATATCTAATAAACAAACTAATATGGAAGTAATCGCTTCGATTGGACACTTGTTATTAGTGTGATGTGTTTGTCTAGTCCCCAGTGCTGGTGCAGACTCTGACTTCACTTTCAGTCAGTCAAGTTTGCAATATGGTCACCATGTCAGGAGGTAGCTTACCATCACGATACACATTGATTTGATGATATCAGATGGTTACAGGCAATCGGCCATAGGAAGCCTCTTGCTAGTTGGCCTTCACCAGTCAGTCAGCAAGGCGTATCTACATGGTCGACTCCATCAGCCACGACTTTTCAGTACACACTTCAGGACATCTAACCAGCAGTCGTTAATTGTTTGGTGAATGATAATCAGATTATCGGTTTTTTACTTATTTAGGTGGTTGATAGTTTGCATGTGTGCAAGTGTGTGTGTGTGTGTTGTGCGTGTGTGAGTGGTTGCATTGTAGCTGATTTCCTTCACATATTTCACTGAAGAACCCATTTGTCACTTAAACATTTCACTGTGTGACACATCTAATAAACAAACTAATATGAAATTACTTACTACCACAGTGTCTAAGTTTTACACACTTATTAAAGGCCCTCATATTTACATATTTTTAAGCCACATTAGGATAGGCCCAGGGCAGTGGAAAACACATTGTTCTGATTGGTAGGCGATTCAGCTAGGTCGGGGAAAAGGATATAAATTTTCAAAAGTTGGTTTGTACGGATCAGATTTGTTTTTACGAGTTCATTGATCATGGATTGATATCAATTCAGTGCGTGCACTTTAGTTTGTTAAAGTGAGCTTTTGAATTCGATGAAAAATATTCCCATTTTTTTTGACCTCTTACTGAAACAAACAGCCAGAGGAATATAATAATAAACTCACGTTTACAGAAAATTAATTTACGCAGATCAAATACTGAATTACACAACAGCAACAAATCAATAAATGGCTCACAAGAAGGCTTTGCATACACACACACACTATTCAAGAGAGTCAGTCAGGACTCACTGCAGTACTCCTACCTTAAGGAATATTGAAGAGAAATATCTCATGGACGTCATGCAAATGAATGGATATCCACGAAAGCGACCAATCAGTTGAAAGTCCTTCAAGGAAAGCCCAAAGAAAATTGCCCTACCATATAAAAAAGACATTTCAGAAATTATTGTAAGACTTTTCAAACATTTAGGAGGAATTGATGTCACACACACAAACTAACGAAATCACTTTACTCAGCTGGCTCCATGCCAATCAAAATATTCAACAACAAAGGAGGATAAAACCAACATCATCATCTACAAAATAAGTTGCAACAACTGCGAAAACACTACATTGATCAAAGTGGACGTCCCCTTCGTCTTCGTATCCATGATCACAAACTAGTCGTCAAAAGACATGATGATATCTACTTCCTCATATTTCTGTATACAGACAACCACGGACATCAATTCGTCTGGGACAACTAACGTTCAAATATTAGACAAAGGTAACTGCAAGTATGCTGGAGAATTTTTAGAAGCCCGCCTAGTATTCCAGTGAATAATCAATTAACGAGCACATTACAGGATTTGATCATGAGCTGATATTAGTTAGAGAAGCACTGGAAAACCTGGCAGTACTGGACAGCTGTTTCGTCCTAGTTTGGGAATCTTCAGCAGTACGCACCAAGCGGGATTCGAGTACATTGACACAGACAAGATTTATCAATCGATAGAGGGAAACCTCATGCACAGTAAGTCGAACTCTAGGTCAGGGAAACATTCAGTACGAATACCATTAGCAGATTAGTGGGTGGAGAAACAGATTAAAGCAACCAATCACCAGGAGAGATGACTATCATAAACTCGTGGTGATATTGCAAAGCCAACTTCAACAAATTGAAGTATGGGCCAAAGATGTTGTCCATTTCGTAAGGCATTGAAAGTTTCGCAAGTAAACCATTCATCTGATAGAACACAACTACATCAAAATATCGCATAACTAAGTGAATCATTTTCGTAATAATAATTATTTCCTTTAATTCCTAGAGGAACATAGGGCTTCAGCCGCGTTTCTCCATTGCGTTCAGTTCTCTGCTAAAGTTTTCACCTGACTCCAAGTCTGCACACATGCTCTCATCTCTTCTTCATATGATCACCTCCAAGTCACCCTCTCACTGACGACCAACTCGTCGCTTCCTTCTGGGTTCCACTCGAGCGATGGCTTGTCCAGTGATGTCACCGGATGGATTGTTTTCTCAGAGTATGGCCAGCCAATCCACCTCCATTTCTTTCTGTCTATTTGTTGCACAATCCGTTCCTGCTGTGTTGGTTCGCTCATTGCCAGAGATTCCAGTTGCCGATCTTTTCTGGCCGGCCATCTGATCTTGAGCGAAGTATTGAGCGAAGACAGCTGTTGGTGAAAGTGTGTAGTTTGTTTGAGGTGCTTTTTATGACGCGCCAGTTCTCTAATCCGTATAGTGAGTAGCACTGACTCACTTCCATTAGAGTTGAAAATCCGGATCTTATTTTTATTTTCATGCTGACTAGTGCTGTTGATCTCTATACAGACTTGAGAGTATGAAAGCTTGTCTTGCTTTTCCGATTCTGGCTTTGATATCCTCGTCAGTTCCGCTGGCCTGTAGTTGAAACGATGCTTTCCATGTCGGTAGGTAGGTAGGTAGGTAGGTAGGTAGTTAGGTGAAAGGGGTTTTTTCTTTCAGATTCCTTCCATTTATTCTGGCTGATTGTTGTCTGTTGTTGTTTTTGTTGCTGGTGGTGGTGTTGGCCAGAAATCTTCATCACCTACATCTGTTTTCTCTATGTTCACATAAAATAAAGTCCTATCTTCTCTGGATGCTTCTTCTATCGCCAACTTGTTGCTTTTCACTTGCATATCTTCCAGTTTGTGGGAAATCTGACAGATATCACTGTCGTCATAGTACAATAAAACTCTTACTCTCTCTCTCTCGCCTTGTGTGTGCGTGTGTGCTTAAACCATTCCCACTGAATATAGATTTTAGATAAGTTAAATTATATAATTTAAAAAAATGTAATTTAAAATTTTTATGTCCTTTTTTTCCACAAAAATGATAATTTTTCATTTTGATTTTTCATGTTATTAGTTGTCTGTATTTTATTTAAAAAAAATTTGGTTTTCGTTTATCTTTAGTTTTATTTTTTGTGTGTGTATGTGTGAGTGAGTGCGCGTGTGTGTGTGTGTTTCAGTATGGTGGAGTGGTAGTAGAGTTTTGGAGCTATTTGGGACAGTATTGTTTACCCCTAGTAAATTACTCCCCACTCCACTCCACTCCACTTCACTCTATCTCCCACCATTGTCCCTTCCCACCCCTCTCCCCCAAAAAACCTTCATTTAAAATTAATGAACATTTTGTAGATAAGATTCGTGCTCTAAAATGTTTTTGATAAATTATTTTTACTATGTTTCTACAGTAGAAAAGATATAAAATGGCAGCGTTGGGTGGAGGCGAGAAGGAATGTTTTATTGGAACAAAACTAGATTAAACTGAATAGAGAGCGATAGTGAGCGAGCGAGCGAGCGAGTGAGCGAGAGAGAGAGCAGGCAGGCAAGGGTTGAGGTGGAGAGAATCATCTGGTTTTCTGTTTTCCAGTGATACAATGTGTGCAATTCAATTCAGCGTTGTAAGTTTCTATGCATTGTCATTATTGCTAAAAATAACATCAACGAATCGACTAATTGATAGGAGTGTAGACGAACAGTTTTGGCGTGTTATTTGTCCTTATAAATGACCGATGACATTACGCCATAAATTGAGTTGGTAGAAGTTGGTATTCATGGGCTTCAGAAGACAAGGGCCAGGCGACACATCGTTTATTGTGGAAATTAAGAGATATTTATATATATTTTTATGTGCATTATTATTTGCTTTTATTAGCAGAGAAACAGTGTCTTCTGATTGGTTGTCTTCTCGATGAAAGTTTTTTGAAGGTCAGATCATATATCTGCGAACTATATCCACCCACGCAAGGTCTGTTGTGATTGATTCTTGCATTAGTCCTTGTTCTTATTTCTTCTCACGACCAAAATATGGGACGTAAACGATGACGCAGATTACTGTCCACCAATGTTGGCTAGCAGATAGCTCTCACCGCAGTCACTGTTTATTAATGGTATGCGAGCTCGTTAGCTTTGTAACCGAAAGGTCCTGAGTTCGGACCCCGTCAATGAGTGGGTGTTAAGGAAGAGTCCCAAACTAAGGTGCCGTAACAGTTGTAAAGTACCCTCCGATGGTTTTCCAATGGTTCTTTAACCGATATCAGTTCATGAGGATGCTATCCTGTAACCAATCAAATCTTTACAAACTAACACATCAATATCAACCTAGATTTTATTCGATTTTTGTTTCCCGGAAGTTTAATTGACTCCGTCCTAGTAATTTGATGTATGTATTAAACGTGACCTGATCCGCTCTTTATCCTCAAGAATAAAAAGAATATATATACCAGTGATACAATCGATGAGGAACTGGAGCGACTCGGACAACTCCTTATAGAGCAGAATGGATATCCTCTTAGATTTATCGAGAAAAAACATGAAGTTAAAACAAAGGCCTGAAAGAACCTAGACAGTGCCGAAGAAACTACTATTCAAGAAGGCTGAATGTAAAGGTGATACCTACGCTGAGATCCTGAAGAATCACTAGTGCAGATTACTGAGAAAAGCCTTCTTCAGTCTCATATATTCCTTTCGTACGTATTAACACCCTCTTCACACTTGGTAAATCGACACTCAACTACCTTTATACTCAATAATCATTACCAATTTTAACCTTATCAAATTTCTAACCATTTTTTCCTTTGTGCCATTGAGTGTACTATGAAATTCACAACTTTTATTTTTAGTTCTAAAGTCACTTCCGAGTAATAATTATATCTTATTATATCTTTCCTACCTAACCTTCCAGATTATTAAACATTGGAGTTTTTAATTTGACATTTGACTGGAAATAATTCTGAAACTTTCTTACAGAATGTTGGGCTGTTAACTGGTTGAATTCCTATTTCTCAGATAGAAAGCAGTACACCGTATATAAAGGGAAGTCTTCCACTTCATTGCCTACTGAAGCTGGTGTCCCTCATGGCGCTGTCCTTTCTCCTTTTCTTTTTTCTTTCTTCTTGCATGACTTGCCTCACTCTGATGAAATGAACTTTGTGAAGTACGCCGATGATTTAACGGTTTCAATGGCTGTTAACTCCCAGCTAGATTGTACTAAAATAAATAGCTTTCTCTCGGGAGTCAGCAAATGGTCTGAGTCTAACGGTCTCAAACTGAATCCTTCTAAGTGTCAAACTGTTGATTTCAGCTTAAGATGTAAACGACAGTTAAAAGAAGTCATCGATTCTCACGACAGTTGTAAGATTGACGACAATGATATAGGAATCAAATCAGAAATTAAGTATCTTGGACTCATTCTCTCTTCTGATCTCTCCTGGTCTTCCCATGTCTTAGCAATCTCCAGTAAAATATTCCGCTTGACATTTTACATTAAGAAGTTAAGACACTCGGGTATAACTTAACCCTTCCTCTCACAATTCATAAACTCTTGCATCCTACCTATTCTTCTTTATTGTTCACCCCTGCTTATTCTTTCCTGGTTTGCTTAAAAAGGACTATGTCACAATTCGCAGAATACTGAAGACTGTCAGTAGGGTGAGTGGTGTCCCAGTGGACCACATAGTTAATGTCGTTGTCGATAGGCATTTGACTTCGTGCAATAAATTTGCTAAAGGGATTTTGTCTGACTTGGAGCATCCGCTTTACCCTCAGCTTTCACCTTGCATCTCCTCAGGTAGAACAAGAAGTAACTTCGAAAAACTGTTTGCTCGCACGTCTTAGTATAGAAATTCTATGATACCATACTTGGCATGTATTTTATGTGATGAAAATAGTGTCAGGAAAGAATTAACTAACCTTTTTTCATCTAGTAAATAAACAATTTTCTCCATCCATCCTTATATACCTTCAAGTTTTACCTTTATTACTTCTATTATATTTATGATCCTGTTAATTCTCTGTTTTACTCTCATAATTGCAAACACCAACTTATCTCCATGACGGCTGTAATCTTTGTTTTTCCCCTCACCATCACCATCATGTAAAGAGAACATTATATTCAACATCTTTAAACATGTTAGGATTTCTATACCACATTGCCAATACTGTGAAACAAGCCCACAGTAATTTTCACTTGTATCATTATTACCCTAGCTGTTATCATTATTATTGTTATTTCCATTTTATATGTTGCATGATTTTGACACTACCTCTATTGTAAATGTTGAAACATTTTCTGTGTGATTAATTTTATTTATAATTTGAGGAAATTAGATGCAGTAATATTGTGATTAATGCTGAAAATTTCATTCCATTCTGTATCACAAGTACTGGTTTTGGAATAAAGTGAATCATTATTATTATTATTAATTACACGAATGTAAAGCCATCTAGTTGATGACTTCGTCGATAAGCAAAATTTTCTTAGCCGAATTGTCTTTTATTTTCTTCATAAATTATTTTGTTTAATTGGCTTCACAGGATCCTTTGAACGAGACAGGTTGTTTCTAATTGAGTTTTTGGGTTTCAGTGATGGCAAGCCAGCCAACATGGTGGCCACATTGCAAGCATGACTGATAGAATTCAGTCTCCAGTGAAGATGGAACTAGACACACATTATTTCATTTATTTATTTTTTTTTTATTACAGCTTGATTCCACACTGTATTTTTGGTACAAGTATGGAATTTTCAGCATGGATATCAGTAGCCCAAATTTTGCAGGCCGACCATAGATATCAGGTGTGCTTCGTCGGCAGGGGATCGAACCTCGAACCATGTGCTTGGTCGGCGAGAGTCCTAACCACTTTGCCACCGACTCACTGACTAGTGTCCAATCAAAAATATCCTGTAGAGTTCTACAGGAGGTCAATCGTGAGCCTGAAAAGCTCAGTGGTAGCGTCTCTGACTGCAGTTGGTGGGTTCGAATCTCAGAAGGGACAGGAGTTTCCTAGTTATTTCTGTCATTTTCATTACTTTTGAACAAGGCATTAAGAAGACAAATTTCGCCGCGAGATGATATCGTCATCTCGTAGTTTCTTTACAACCGCTTTACAACTAACATGGTTAACAATAATAAAATAAAGTTCATGACAATTACTCAGTTAAATAAAAAACAAAACTACATACTAATGACCAATCATATTTAGATAGGTCATGTAGTCCAGGGTAGCCGAAGATTGAAGTCTATTGATTTGAGTGTACACACAGTTTAGGCTGTATGTGATTAATCCCCCAAAGTGCTGCTATCACCTTCAATAACCAGCCTTGAATTAGAGTTATGTGATGAAATTATTGTGAAACAGTCATTAATATCGATTGATTTTGTGACCAGACATTAATAAGTGTTTTGCAATGGATGATGATTCTGGATTTCTATTAAGATTAATCGCGTTAGGACTTTCGATATGATTTACTAGCCATTTTGGAACATGTTCTTTTCGACGACATTGGAATATTCTGTTAGTTCTACCTATATAGGTGTCACCGCAGCTGCAGGTGATTTTGTAGATACAGTTTGAAGTAGAGTCCACAGAATTTCGTCCTTTAATCGTAGGAACAGGGATGGAAAATGTTCGGGAAGTGAGAAAAAGAGATGTGGCGGCGTAGAATTGCGTTTGATGGCTGATCGAAGTCTTTGAGTTGTCAACTGCATAATCTGGTCTCCCTTGAATGGTAGATTAATTAAATTTATCAAAGGGACTAATTGTTTTAATTTTCATTTTTAATTATCTGAATAGGAATGACAGAATTCGAATTAGCTCTAACACACCCCCACCTACCTTCAATGAACAAAATCAACACAAATGTGACAGGCAATTTCATTGTGTAAACACACATGCTGTCATTCTGTAATTTCATCCACCTATCGTATCCAACATTCATCTACGTACACCTGGTTTTGTTATCTTTACAAATTCACACTCACTCGAGAATGTGAAGACAATTACCTCATGCTGAAGAATAATCATGATTAAGTCAGTGTATACACTGTGAGCTGAGATTTTATGGAATTCTGATTCAATATTACTACTTTGATAAAACTGTTGGAAGCATTTTAAATCACGAAATGTCTGTAAAAACAGAAATGTCGTTTTGTTTTCCACTCACTCTCTCACTCACTCACTGGCCCATTCACTCACTCGCTCACCCAGTGGGGAATATCAACAGTTATTCTGGTTAATGGGATAGAAATTTCTCTCGTTTATGCTGTTTGACGGAAATAATTTCACTTAAATATTCTTTTGTTTATTCCGTCTCACATACTGTGCATATCAGTCTGTATACTGTCTGTATACCGTCTCGAAACAGTACATGAAGTGTAGGGCATATTTTCCCAAATTGAAAGTTGTTTACCGGGTCAGAGAATCATGGAATCGTGGTTTCTATCACAGAGGTTCACATGCACATACACACACTGACACATGTTTACTCAGGTGGTGAACAAAAGTGTTATTTCGATAGAGAAAGAAAGACCAGATTTGCAGTATAAATTAATGTTTTCACCATCTATTTCACAGGTTCTCATCAGCTGCGCACCACTACCTGAAAATACGGTGGTTATAAATAATAACATTTCATACTTCATTGTTTGAAGGATAAACGATGGAACGGTCGAATAGTCCATCTACAGAAAAGAAACTCGGACCGGACAATGAATACCTTCACTACAACAGCTTCTGCCCTATGAGCTTTAAGCGGGGATTAGTAAGGACACTGTATGACAGGGCCAGGAGGTTATGTTCGCCTAATAAGGTAGAAGAAGAATTAAGCTTAGTCGAAAAATGCCTTAAGAAAAACGGGTATCCAAAAGGATTTATCCTCAAGTACAGCAAAGAAAGGGATGAGAAAGAGAAACATCCAACAGTTGAAAAGAAGAAAGTGTTTATTTACCTCCCATACAAAGGAGAAACAGTATCGCAAAAGATTGAAAAGAGGATGAAGGGAGCAATAAAGTGATGCTCCCCTGCAACCAATCTGGTGACACTATACAGTATTACATGCTCTATAAGGCAGTCGAAACTGGATAAGTGCCCTGCTGATGTTACCTCCAATTGCATTTATAAATTTACGTGTACTTGCGGCAGCAAGTACATTAGAAGGACAGAAAGAAGGGCTTCTATCGGTTTTCAGAGCATATTCCAAGAAACTTATGCCTAAAAGGAAGCAGATATTTACAAAGACCGATTACCAGACACCTTGTAGATACGGGTCATTGGTCGAGATTTCCAAATCCTTCAAAATATTAAACATACAAAGGACAGCGAATCTACTACGATTTGCTGCTGAAGCAATTGCAATCAAAAGTCACAGACCAAACTTATGCACACAGACAGAGAGAGTGTGTCAATCTCTCACTCCCTTGGTAACCACATCACTTTCATTACACTGATTAGTCATACACACTAGTGAGCTCAACTCACTAAGCAAGTTTTCAAATTGATGAACCTGACCTTCTTGAGTTGCTATGTTGACACTGTTTATTAGATTTTTCTGTCTTCTCTCACCCCCCTTTTTTCTTCTTTCATAGTTTGACAGTGTATAAATTGATGGTGACTTAGATTATAATGTTTAAGCGTTGGTGGTATAGCGGTTAGGACGCTCGCCGGCCATGCATATGGTCCGGGATTCGATCCCCGGCCGGTGCACTCCTTTACCTCACTGAGCCAGAAATAATGATGGTAAAGAGGAAATGTTGGGCATGAGGCTGGCTAGCAACCCCATCCTGTAAAAATAAACACTGCTACAGAAACTTCAAGCACTAGCTTGAGACCCTGTGTTCCACTGGGAACGAGAATGAAAAATTATATATGTATATATTATAGATTATAATACTTATATTCCAGATGCGTTCACCTTATAATGTTTTCTCTATTACCTTTCAAACAATGAAGTATGAAAATTATTATTTATAACCATTGTAATTTCAGGTAGTTTGCAGTTGATGAGAACCTGTGAAATAGAATGATACCATTTTATACTGCAAATCTGGTCTTTCTTTCTCTATCGAAATTTATCAAGAAAACCAAATGTATGAAAAGTGTTATTCTTTCATATCATTGAGTGAGGTGGTTGTCTGATGTTCTTTATCACTAATTTTTATGCAGTACGTGTATTTGTGTGTGTACTGGAGGATCGAGAAAGAGAGAGAATGGGAGGGGGCGGGAGTAGGAATTAATGAACTGTCAAAAAACACTTTGGATAAACACAAGGTTTATTTCAAGTGTTAGTTTGTAGTGATTTGGTTGATTTCAGGATTTCATCATGAGCTGACATCAGTTAGAGCACCATTGGAAAACCTGGGAGTACTGGACAGCTGTT
This sequence comes from Trichobilharzia regenti, assembly GCA_944472135.2. NCBI lineage: Eukaryota > Metazoa > Platyhelminthes > Trematoda > Strigeidida > Schistosomatidae > Trichobilharzia > Trichobilharzia regenti. The sequence continues at coordinate 4,826,330 of OX235262.1, read as the reverse complement.
TCGTCCTAGTTTTGGACTCTTCATCAGTACGCAGAAGTTAGAATTCATGGGCTGGCCATTGGATCGGGTCCCAGTGGCGAGCTCGCCTTGTAACCAGAAGGTCCTGGGTTCGAACCCTACCGGTGGTGGGTGCGAACTGATGAAGAGTCCCAAACTAGGCTGACGAGACAGCTGTCCAGTACTCCCAGGTTTACCAATGGTTCTCGAACTAATGTCAAGAAGGTTTATTTATTTCAATGCCTAATTTGTCAGGAACCAATATCAGTTAGAGGTCATTGAAAAGTAGTAGGGAGTACTGGACAGCCGATTGGTTTTATTTTGGAACTATCAAAAAGTGTGCAGTGAGAAGCTTATCAGGGATCTGACCTAGAACCTTCATTTTACCCGGCCATTCCATTGACCAGTCATCTAATCGGTTGAAATTCAACAACACTAATGTGCCATTTCACCAATTTATATCGCTACTACTAATTAGCAACATTTCTTTGTATGTGCTTCCCACTGACTTTGTGGATGATATCAGCGAGTATAAAGTCTAATAGAATAACTACTGTTAATACATGTGTAAAACTTGGGCACTGTGGTAGTAAGTAATCCCAGATTAGGTTGTTTATTAGATGTATTACAAACAGTGAAACATTATTATTTACTGGACATTGACATTTCGAGCAAAATTTATTGTTCGTAATCAAATCAGTTATAATTACACGACTTCGAAACATTAGTTTTATGGTTTGCTTTGTTCTCTCCTATTTGTCGTCGTTGGGATGGCAGAATTTCCCAGACCTCCGAGTGGACAGGTGTTGAATCATTCCTATCACATGTATTTGCAGTTGATTTGATAAACAAAGCTTCCGTTGTTATCACTCTTTCCGTCCACCCTGTTGGTATATTAGATTTTGAAACTGTCATCTTATCCCATCCATCCTATTGTATGGTTGTATGTAACTGCATGTGGTGAGTGCTATCTACGGCTGAACTATTTTCTAGATTTCTTATCTCATTCTGGTCAACTAATCTAGATTTTGGTGTTAGGGCTTTATGCTCGGCTAGCCCGACAGACTGTCCCTGTTCTACTAATTTGACTTATGTATTTGACCTGACAATCATTGCAGGCAGGGTGATAGATAAACTAAATTGTTTTGTTCTAAAGGCTCCATCGGAGGGATCCTTTAATCGACAAAACCTGTTTCTAATTGAGTTTGTGGGTTTGAATGCCTTGTTGAGAATTCTGCGTAAGGTGGTTTCCGAGGTTCCTTTCTCGTATGGAATTACTATTGATGATTTAGATTCCTTATTGTTGGTATTGTCTTCCACATATTTGAGATGCATACCATCATTAATATTACTATTACTAATATTATTATCATTATCGCTACTATCATTATTTATTTTAATTTTACATTTCCCTACATACTTTCTGACTAATTTATCAGGGTAATCATTATGTTTCAAGGCTTCTCTTATATGCTTGATATATATATATCCATATAATATGTGTGTTTGTTTGACAGTCTGCTATATTTTGTTATGTATATATGGATCGATATTCCATTATAATTAGCCAATCATGTTAAGACTGTCTATTGATTTGTTCATTTTGAATATTCGCTCTCACACTTATGTTCACACACTTGTTCGAACATTCAGATATATTTTTGGTCTCTCAGTCTTGTGGGACATATTGATTCTCCTTGTGTTTTGGAAAATAGAAGTATCATCGCAAACCTAGTGGTCTTCTGATTTCCGTCTTTCTTGCGTCAGGACTATTAAATTCTCGACCAGTACATAACAATAATTTGGCGACAAGTACATAAGAATGCTTCACTTCGTATCTTAGATTTTCATTGGTACTACTTAGTTTTCGTGCTCTATTATTTAGATAAGACGTCATCCAGTAAGTAGTAATGTATCTAATAGACAAACTAATGTGGAACAACTGCTGTTCAACTACATAAATGTCTTCTACTCCTGACTTGTATCCTAATCGAATTGATAGTTAGATGAGCATTTGGACAGGTCCTTACACACTTATAAAAAGCCATTACAATCTGATTTTTGAAGGCCTGCTGGGTTACAAGGATTTTCACCTTTATCAGAATGGTTTAACTGTATTGAATTAGTTGGGCTGTCTGAAGAGCTAGTTGGTTATTTAATTGTGAAGCTTTCAACGTCCTCCTTCTAGACACAACATCTTCAGCGTAGGATTTAGTGTGTGTGAATGAACTGTCATTTGAATTTTCCATGTGTGATGTAATTGTATCTCCTGGCGACGACTGTCGTGGTAGGATGAATTTTCTTTTGATCCTTGATGATGGCTTCTTGTTGGAGTTGTGATTCAATTTTAAAAACTTTTTGATGAAATTTTGTGGATAACCATTCTTTTTGAAGAGCAAAGGAGGGTGTCCCCTTCGAATCAGAATACAGGAACACAAATCAACTGTATAAAAAGATATGATATATACTCTTTCACATGAATGCATATAGATAATTATGGACATCAGTTTGATGATTCGAATAATGTCGAAATCTTAGATAGAGGAAACACCAAAAGTGTAGTCAGGGAATTCCTAGAAGCCTGGTACTCAAACGAATATAGAATAAACAAACATGGTAATATAGACCAAATATACCGACTAATAAAAGTAAATCATTTGACCAGAAAGTTTAAAATCCAAGTCAATAAAAAACTATCAATACAGATGTGAAGATGGTTACCAGGAGACACAATTCTATCACTCATAATAATAATAATTTTTCCTTCACGTTCCCAGTGGAACATAGGGCTCCAAGCTAGTGGCTTGAAGTTTCTGTAGCAGTGTTTAATTTTTAAAGGATGGGGTTGCTAGCCAGCTTCATGCCCAACCTTTCCTCTTTACCAGCATTATTTCTGGCTCAGTGAGGTAAAGGAGTGCACCGGCCGGGATCGAATCCTGGACCATATGCATGGCCGGCGAGCGTCCTAACCGCTATACCACCGACGCTCTATCACTCATGGAAAAGTCTAAATCGTTTCACTTTATTCTATAACTTGAGCTGAAGTGATATTGTCTAGATGGGGGTGGGGACGACTACGAAAGCTTTGCGACTAAACCAACCAGCTTGGAGAACACAACTAACCGCAAGTCATCCACCTGAGCTACAAATATTCTCTATTATTTCATATAACGTTCTCTCAATCTGGGTGGCCAAAACTTCGACAGTACCGAGGAGGCGAAACAAGGGATTGTCTTTTGCAGATTGTTCTTCACTTCACATATTACTTTGATAGAGAAGACATTTATTTGGATGGAATGACCAGTGGTGACTAGATATTCAACTGTCACACCTATTATAGTTACTATTGCCTTTTGAAAACTATGCGGGATTGTGTTCTTGAAACCTTTTGTACACGATATGCATCAAAAGACTAATATACCTGGCTCCACGGGGATGGGTGAATTGACCTATACGCACATAGAGTTGGTCAGAAGGCAGATCTTTTCCTTAAGGCTTCTGCATATAGAACAATGGACAACTAAAAAACACTACTCTTAGCGCGACAGAGAGAAGAACGTCCTTCTCGGAGATACTGAAATTTTTCTCACAAGGATATGTTAGATTAAATCTCTCTTAAAATCCAGGTCCACATAGAATTTCATTTATTAATTTTCCTGTACTTTTGGTGGGTACTTTATTTTCCATATTAGTTTGTTTATTAGATGTATCACGCAGTGAAACAGTATTATTTACTCGAAGACGTTTCAAACAAAATTTATTGTTCATAATCATATCAATCATTCCTATTACACGTAAATTCATTCAGTTGATTCGATAAACAAAGCTTCCGTTGTTATCAATCTCTCCCTCCATCCACCCTGTGACATTAGATTTTAAAACTGTCATCCTATCCCATCCATCCTATTGTATGGTTGTGTGTGACTGCATGTAGTGTTATAGCTGAAATATTCTCTTGATTTCTTATCTTATTTGGGTCAACCAATCTAGATTTTGCTAAGTTTTTATGTTCAGCTAGTCTGACTGTCCCTGTTCTACTAATTTGACCTATGTATTTGACCTGACAATCATCGCAGATAGGGTATCAGATAAACTGAATTGTTTTGTTTTAAAGGCTCCACAGGACTTATATTTTTAACCAACAAAGCTTGTTTCTAATTGAGTTTGTGGGTTTGAATGCCACTTTTATTCCTGGCCGACATGTTAAGAATTCTGCGTAAGGTGGTTTCCGAGGTTCTTCCCTTGTATGGAATTACTACTGATGATTTAGATTCCTTATTGTTGGTGTCGTCATTAATATTATTATTATTATCACTATGTTACTATTAACATTAATAATGTTATCATTATTACTATTATCACTATCGTCACTATCATTATTTATTTTATTTTTACATTTCCTTACATATTTCTTGACTAATTTATCCGGGTAATTATTAAGTTTCAAGGCTTCTTTTATGTGTATCACTTCCTGTCTTAGATTTTCCTTGGTACTACTTAGTTTTTGTGCTCTGTCACTTAAACATTTCACTAATCCTATTTTTACTGACATAGGATGGGACGATCGGAAATCCAAATATCTGTTTGAGTGTGTGGGTTTTGTGTATAGAAATAAGTAATCTAGAGTATAGTTCAGCTATAGCACTACATGCAGTCATACACAACCGTGCAATAGGATGGTTGGGATAGGATGACAGTTTTAAAATCTAATGTACCAACAGGGTGGACGGAAAGAGTGATAACAACGGAAGCTTTGTTTATCAAATCAACTGCAAATACATGTGATAGGAATGATTCAACACCTGTCCACTCGGAGGTCTGGGAAATTCTACCATCCCAGCGAAGACAAATAGGAGGGAACAAAGAAAACAGCTATAAAACTCAAGTTTCAAAGTCGTGTGATTATAGTTGATGAAATGATTATGAACCACAATAAATTTTCTTCGAAACATTGTCATCCAGAAAACAGTAATACTGTTACACAGACTGTGTGATACATCTAATAAGCAAACTAATATTGAATTACTTACCACCACAGTGCCCAAATTTGGCACATATACTTTATTTTCCATTAAAAATTTCTTTCAGAAAAACTGATTCTGCTTGTAAGACATTTGATTAAGAAATAAAGAAAGACTAGATTTGCAGGATAAGATGATATCATCACTCTACTTCACAAGTTCTCATCAGCTGCACACCACTACCTGAAAGAAAAATTATTATAAGTAATGACAATAACATACTTCAATGTTTGAAAGATAACCGAGAAATCATTATAAGATGAATGATGTTTCCACCAACTGTGAAAAAAATGTGTGGGGGTGGTGGTGAGAGAAGACAGAAAACAGAAAAAATTTAACAAACATTTTCACCATGGTAACTCAAGAAGGTCAAAGTTCATCAGTTTGAAAACTTGCTTAATGAGTCGAGCCCACTAGTGTGTATGACTAATAAGTGTAATGAAAGTAATACAGTTACCAAGGGAGTGAGAGATTGACAAGACTCTCTCTGTGTCTGTGTGCATTAATTTGGTCTGTGACGTTTGATTGCAATTGCCTCGGCAACAAATCGTAGTAGATTCGCTGCCTTTTATATGTTTAATATTTTGAAGGATTTGGAAATCTCGACAAAATGACTCGTATCCACAGGGTGGGTTTCTCGGAATATGCTCTGAAAACCAGATAGAAGCCTTTCTTTCTGCCAGGTAGTTCAGATAGTTTTCAGTCAGCTGATGGGAACCTGTGAAATAGAATGGTGATATCATTTTTTTTATACTTCAAATCTGGTCTTTCTTTCTCTATTGAAATTTATCAAGGGAACCAGATATATTCTATAGTTTGGTTTTGTAAGGGTTAGTTTTGTTTTTACTAGTTGATCACGGATTGATATCAGTTAGAGAACCATTTAAAATCAGGGAGTATTGGACAGCTGTTATTTCATCCTAGTTTGGGAATCACCGGTAGTACGCACCCACTGGGTTTCGAACCCAGGACCTTCCAGTTACAAGGCAAGCTAGCTTGTATACCATTCAGCCACTGGGACACGATTCAATGGCTCATGAATTCTAACTTCTACCTATTCGTGATTTAGCGCGACCTCAACCATTGTCGTTGGTGGGACGTTCATCCACACACGTGGCATCTAATTAGACCGAACTAGGTTAGAATCCCAGTGGGTGCGTACTGCCGATGATTCCCAAACTAGGATGAAACATCAGCTGTCTAGTACTCCCTGGTTTTCAATGGTTCTCTAACTGATATCAATCCGTGATCAATTCGCAAAAACTAAATATATGAAATATTTGATTAAATTTTCGTTTAGGTTTAACAGACATGCAACTGTAGAACTTAGTTCATTAATTAGTCCATATAAGTTTCTTATGGACTAATTTTTTTAAGCTTCTGTTGAGTTCAATAGTTGCCACTACTGACTAACTACTCAAATCATTTTCAGTAGTATATAAGCATACATGCAAAGAGTGTGAGTGTTTTAAAAAAAGGCATTCGAAGCGGAAGCAACACACTCTTTTCATTAATGATAATAATAATAGAGTATTATTATTATTATCATTGTAGAAATAGTAGCACTAGCCACGAAATCTAAATATCCACGAAACCTGGGCATTTTAAGGTAATTAGTAGTAGTGAAAATTAAAGAATGACAAAGGGAATCCATATTAGGAGAACAAACACAAAAGAAAAACAAAGCAAAGCAGAACATGGAATATATCCTATTGTCATGCAAAATAATACATTATGCAACTATATGTATATTAATCCATATATAAATATTCGCTTTATATATTTGTTTTATATTCGGAATTGAATATTTCTACATAAGGTTGCCGAAGGGATGGGGTGAAAGGCAGGAGGAAGGCGGGCAGACAGAGAGAGAGACAGAGGGGCATTCTCACTTCAGGGACTAAAATAATTTGAAGTATAAGTAGTCATCTTGAAAAAAATGGGAAAGCTTGAGTCCTTGTGTATGTGTAGGTCTGTGTGTGTGTGAGTGTGTTCCTTTGTCTCTTCATTCAATATCCCTTTTTTGCATGCATACTATCTCATGCTTCTTATTTAACACGTTCAAGGATTCTTAAGCACTCCCTTGAAATACACACACAGATGGATATATATACATATATATATATGTATATATCAGTGAACATTCCTACTTCATGTAGAGGATACTTTATGAAGTGAAGCATAATAATAATAACCACTATTATTAATATTATTATTATTCTAATCCTCTTGAACATGCTGTATACATTTAACATTCTACTTTTGTAGTATTCTATTTTCTCAACTTGTGAATTGCGTCATCTTTTCTGCTTGGTTAGTTAATTACAAAGTTATATCTTTCCGATTTCCTCGCTAGTTAGAGAAAGTATTAAGTAAGAATCGAAATGAATGAAAAGACTCAATATCCACTTCAGAAATAAAGTTATGCAATCGATCAGTCATGTATCCTATCCATCTAAGTACATATACATTAAATCTGCAAAATTCTCTTCCACACACACATACAATGATTCATAAAACATAAATAAGAGATTTCATCATGAGCTGACATTAGTTACAGAACCACTGGAAAACCTGGGAGTACTGGACAGCTGTTTCGTCAGCCTTATTTGGGACTCTTCAGCAGTACGCACCCACCGGGATTCGAACCCAGGACCATCACTTGAATAAATAAGAGAAATGATGAATAGTCTAATAATTAGGAATTGAGTATACACGGTGAATATGCAGTTGTATAGGTGGATAGATGGATGGATGAAGGGAGGAATGGAGAGATAGATAGATAGATAGATAGATAGATAGATAGATAGATAGATAGATAGATAGATAGATAAATAGGTAGTTAGATGTCGACTCATGATGTAATTGTGTAACCAAATATAAGGTCAGACGGTATATCCAATGTGGTATACAGATCGTTTTAACAGGGATTTTCCAGACGACTGTTCTCTTACACTCTGGATATTAGTAGTAGTTCTTAATAGGTATGTGACGGGAAAGAACAGGAAGTTCAGCAACGATGGTGGTCTTTTCAGCAACTTTATTCTCAAAAGCAGCTGCATTATCGCATTTGTAAACATAAGTTCACATGGACACAATTATTATTTACTTAGTTCCACACAGTAATGAAGGTGATAATAATTTTCAACTTGATATGAAAGTTTGAAGTTACGAGTATAGATTACAAGGGGCTTAAAGACAAGATTACATGTGATTAGAAATCACTTACAAAGTATACAAAATTAATATTTGATAACTGGAGAATTAATTTTAAAAACGAATAAAAGGTGACAAGTATTTTCAACTTGATATGGATAACAAGAGGCTTAGAAACAAAAATGACGCAGGGATAGAACGAATTACAGTGTAACAACAGAAGACAAGGGCCAGCCAAACAGACCGTTTATTAAGGAAATCCACACGTAGTTATAGATCTCCATGTACATTTTTATAGATTATTGTTAGCTGACAAACACAGTCTCCTGATTGGTTGTTTCTCACTGAAAGTTAGTCTTTCATCTCTTTGTGGCTGCTGTTTCTTGAGTGTCAGATCATCTATCTGCTAATTGTATCCGCCTACACAACGTCTGCTGTCAGTCATCGTTTTTGTTGTTTTCTCATGACTAATATTTTAGACATAAACATTGACGTCAATTACTGTCTACCAACTTGGCCAGCAGCCATCTCTCACCACAATAGGTGTGGACAAAATGAGCATGGAAATAAATTGGAATAATAATTTGCAACATGAAATGTAAGTTAAAAGGTGTGAATATAGATTACAAGAGGCATAGAAACAAAAAAAAAGATTACACAGGATAGGATATAATTGTAAAATAGAATTAGTATGGGTCCCTGTAATAGGATTGATGAAACAATTACTGTGGTTTACTCTGTAATGAATGTTTCCCAATACATAAGAATGAATTATATCCCTTCTGTTCATCTGTGTGTGTGTGTATTAGAGTTCCTCGTTTCACCAGTCGGCTTATAAGGGGTATTAAAGTAGTAGACTTTCTGTCTGATACTCCAGTCGCACTTTTCCTCAATAAGCCAGTAAGAAGATCGGTAAAGAGTAAAGGTTGATTGAGCATGAGGCTGGCTAGCAACCACATCCTGTAAAATTAATAAACACAACTGCTATCCAAACTTCAAATCTCTAGCTTGAAGGCCCACCCATATTCCACTGGGAACGTAAAGGAATTAATAATAACAAGAATATAATATATAACTTACTTTACTTTACTTCGGCTATCTCCTACGGGAGGATGAGCCGGCTTCATGAACCATGAAGTTTCATGGGAATTGGGTACGAGTGATGTCCCCAGGATCGCTCGGCCTTTTCTTTGAGAGTGCAGCTCTAGCCTTTACACAACCAAGTGTGACCTACAAGGCAGTAGGAGTGGAGTAGGGAGTCCACTATCCATTGGGAGCCGGTGACCGGAGTCCGGTTCATTCGCCTTTTTGAATGGGGCCAGTCATCCAGGGCATCCAATAAGCCCTTTGTCCATACGTCTGACGGTGAGCTTCATACGCCAGTCGTTGGAGGTTTGGAATCAGGGTTTAGCCATCTCCCCTAGACTGTCATCCAATGGACAGTCAACCCGGTGAAGAGCGCCGGGCATCCGCTTTTGCCCTCTCACTTTGGTGAAAAACACCTCCGCCACGTGAAGGCAGTGAGTAGGACTTCCTGAGGAGAGGCTATGTAAGACGCCCGGTCATATGGGAGCATTCCAAGAGGTGTACGGAGGGGTGGCCAACCCGCAGCTTAAGACACCCACCCCCGACCATCCTGAGGCTTTGGAGTGTCAATAGAGTAGAAACTAAAATAGAATTCAATAAGTAATATCACGTGACGTAATCTAATTGACGCGGTTGAGGCGAGCTCAGATAAAATTAAAAAATGAACGAAATTCAAGTTAACAACAATGGTAATTGTGGGGTAGGAATTTGATAGGGGATGTCGGAAGAAAATATTATACAATTAAGAAACAAACAAGCAAGATAAAGACAAAACAAAGATTCCATATTTGGTGTTAGCTCAGATCAGGTACATTGTAGATTTAATATGGCTGAACAAACTTCTTTCGTATGCAGACATCAGAATTTGATATATGTGAATTGCCGCTATTTCTGCGGTTTGAAGAAGTTTGATACGTCCTCTTTTAGCAAGATTCTCACGTAGCCTGTAGACAACATGAAGTTGTTTTGTCGGTAAGACTGTTATCCAGTTTCTATTAAGTGCTCTAGGATATAGCACTAGTCGGCGTAAAACTATGACGGTAAGTTTTCTATAATACGTTTGGATAGCTATAAGCTGAGTACGGCCAACTAGCCTAGATCTACACGAGCAGTTGTATTAATGGATATACAATGATAAGGGCAGGAGGGGTAGCTCATCGATCATTGTGGTAAAAGTTGCTCAAAGTTCATCCATGATGACGGTTTTCCTCATTGAGTTTCTCAGTATTTCTGCCGATGAGTCTCCATCGAATTGTAGGTTCTAGTAGAAAAGTCTTTTAGAAGCAGAGACTGTAGAAAGTTTTAGTGGTTTAGACTTCATTGATTTTATGATGAAATGTTGGGAGTAGCTATTTCCAAGAAGGAGGAGTGCTTACAAGTGCCAGCTAGCACGAAACCTTGGTCAACCAAAGCTTCCTGTGGCCGATTGCCTCCAACCAGCTAATATCATCAAATCAATGTGCGGAGTGATGACGAGCTGCCTAGAATGATGTCCACATTGCAAACTTGACTGACTGATAGAATTCCGTCTGCACCGAAGAAAGGACTAGCCAAACACATCACACTAGTTACAAGTGTCCAGTGAAAGGAGTCTCTTCACAGAATGCGTTCAAATCAACTTCCATAGTGTCAAAGATGCAAATGCTACGGATTCTGTGAGTCAGTTTCGTTTCGTACATAAAGACACCCAATTATCGAAGTTAGTAGGTCGAATTCTCTATGTCTGCTTTCTGTGCAAAAACCATTTTAGTGTCCTATCTTGTTCCCACCTTGTTAGTCGAACTCTGAGAAAAAATATCGAACTCATTCTTGAATGTGAACTGGATTTTCGGATGGCAGCTATTGATAAAATCTAGAGTTTGTTTTACAAATTCTCTTCAATATGACTGGAAATAATGAAAGTATCGTTCATTTTTAATTTTATCTGAGCTCGCCTCAACCGCGTCAATTAGATTACGTCACGTGATATTACTTATTGAATTCTATTTTAGTTTCTAGTCGATTGACACTTTATATATTATATTCTTGTTATTATTAATTCCTTTACGTTCCTAGTGGAATATGGGTAGGCCTTCAAGCTAGAGATTTGAAGTTTCGATAGCAGTGATGTTTATTACTTCTATGGGATGAGTTTGCTAGCCAACGTTGCATGCCAGATAATCCATAGTAGGAAACTCACGGACTCGTATAAGGTATAGACAGGAGTAAGACAAGACTGGCTATTTGCCTACTATTTCTAATGATTTTTCCTCATTTCAGTAGACTGGATAGTGCGAAAGACAGAGAGCCGGGTAACGAGGAGACAGGCACAAAATCGACTCACACACAAAAAACTTGAAGGATCTGGACTTCACCGATGTCATATATATATGTCTGATCTCTCACAAACTAGAAGAAATGCAAGTGGAAAGCAACAAGTGTGCACAAGAAACATCCAGAGAAGATAAGACTTCATTTCAGGTGAACATAGAGAAAACAGAGATGATGGAGACTACTGGCAAACAGCAACAGCAGTAACAACAGACAACAATCAGCCAGTATAAACTGGAGGATTCTGAAAGAAGCAACCTCCTCTACCTACCTTCCTACCTACCTACCTACCTACCTACCTACCTACCTACCTACCTACCTACCTACCTACCTACCTACCTACCTACCTACCTACCTACCTACCTACCTACCTACCTACCTACCTACCTACCTACCTACCTACCTACCTACCTACCTACCTACCTACCTACCTACCTACCTACCTACCTACCTACCTACCTACCTACCTACCTACCTACCTACCTACCTACCTACCTACCTACCTACCTACCTACCTACCTACCTACCTACCTACCTACCTACCTACCTACCTACCTACCTACCTACCTACCTACCTACCTACCTACCTACCTACCTACCTACCTACCTACCTACCTACCTACCTACCTACCTACCTACCTACCTACCTACCTACCTACCTACCTACCTACCTACCTACCTACCTACCTACCTACCTACCTACCTACCTACCTACCTACCTACCTACCTACCTACCTACCTACCTACCTACCTACCTACCTACCTACCTACCTACCTACCTACCTACCTACCTACCTACCTACCTACCTACCTACCTACCTACCTACCTACCTACCTACCTACCTACCTACCTACCTACCTACCTACCTACCTACCTACCTACCTACCTACCTACCTACCTACCTACCTACCTACCTACCTACCTACCTACCTACCTACCTACCTACCTACCTACCTACCTACCTACCTACCTACCTACCTACCTACCTACCTACCTACCTACCTACCTACCTACCTACCTACCTACCTACCTACCTACCTACCTACCTACCTACCTACCTACCTACCTACCTACCTACCTACCTACCTACCTACCTACCTACCTACCTACCTACCTACCTACCTACCTACCTACCTACCTACCTACCTACCTACCTACCTACCTACCTACCTACCTACCTACCTACCTACCTACCTACCTACCTACCTACCTACCTACCTACCTACCTACCTACCTACCTACCTACCTACCTACCTACCTACCTACCTACCTACCTACCTACCTACCTACCTACCTACCTACCTACCTACCTACCTACCTACCTACCTACCTACCTACCTACCTACCTACCTACCTACCTACCTACCTACCTACCTACCTACCTACCTACCTACCTACCTACCTACCTACCTACCTACCTACCTACCTACCTACCTACCTACCTACCTACCTACCTACCTACCTACCTACCTACCTACCTACCTACCTACCTACCTACCTACCTACCTACCTACCTACCTACCTACCTACCTACCTACCTACCTACCTACCTACCTACCTACCTACCTACCTACCTACCTACCTACCTACCTACCTACCTACCTACCTACCTACCTACCTACCTACCTACCTACCTACCTACCTACCTACCTACCTACCTACCTACCTACCTACCTACCTACCTACCTACGTGGGAATCAAGACGAGCTTTAATTACTCGCAGGTCCATGTGGAGATCGATATAATTACTCAGTATGAAATATAAGATCTGGATTTTCAACTGCAGTGTGTGACGTCAGGGCTACTATACGGATCAGAGTCTTAGTGCTGAGGGGGGCTTCGAGCGGACAACAGACCTTCATCAATAGCTGTCTTCTCTCACTACTTCAATCAAGATCAGATGGCTGGCCAGAAAATATCAGCAACAAGGGACTCTGGCAATGAACGAACAACCCAACAGGAAGCAAGTGTGCAAGAAACATCCAGGAAGAAATGGAGGTGGATTGGCCATACTATCAGAAAACACACCATCAAGTGAGTGACATCACACGCCAGGCAATCACTAGAATGGAACTTAAATGGTAAGCGGTGAGTTGGTCATTAGTATTCAGGTGACATGGAGAAGGAGGCCATGTGAAGAGGAAATGAAAGCATGTGGTCAGACATGGAGCGAGGTGAAAAGGTTGGTGGAGGAGCAAACGCAATAAAGACGTGCGGCTTGAACCCTGTGTTCCTCTAGGAATTAAAGGGAACAATAATAATACATATTTCTGTATACATTTTTTTTACTGTACAGTTAGAATAACCACTCATATCCCATATCATAATACCATTATTCATGTGGTAATTGTCACTAATCTAGGAATCCATTACATCGCCTTATTTTTTTTAATTTTATTTTTGACTATAGCTTGACTCCACGCAGTATTTTTGCTACAGGTATGCAATTTTCAGCATGTGATATAGGTAGCCGAAATTTTGCAAGCTGACCATTGATATCAGGTGTGAGTCAGCAGGGGATCGAAACCCGGACAACAATATCCTTGGTCGGCAAGAGTCCTAACCGTTGTGCCACCGACGCACAAAGTGATCCAGTGATAACTAACCAAAATGAATGAATGAATGTTGGAACTATACGGTAGTAGTAAACCTAATCTATGGATCGCTTATATTTGTGTACACTGATCAGTAGTGTGGCTCTCAGTTACAATCTGATTAGACATCCACGTTTTGAAATATTTTTTTCACAATGTGAACAGTACTCTAAACTTATTTTTTATTCTTATACCATTTATGCATATATATATATAAATACATACCAAAAATAATCGTGTATAATTGTGGCTACTTTAGAACACCGTCCGCCGTAACAAGCTAGATACAAGGAAGGCAAATCATATACTGATCAAACTGAAAATCTATGCATCGTCATCAGAGAACAAAGCATAGAATGACAGTCCAATTTATACCTTTCACAGACAAAGGTGATTGAGAAGTAATTTGAAAACTGCTATGGTGTGAAGTGCCCAAGTCTGTATCAACCTTATTCAACAGCTGGCTGGTTATATGACAGTGGCACGTATCAGCTGGTGATTCACAACGGAAATATCAATGAGGTGTTCGAAGCGAGTGAATACAAGAGTAAGACAGGGTTGCATATTATCACAGATAATATTCATTCATTGTGATGCACTGGATTGTGTGGAAGACTGTGTGTGCATTGGAAGTGAAAAGACAGGAATATATTGCACCGATAACAAAACCTTAGAAGACCTGGATTTCAGGCGTGAATGATTATTGTCTAATATCACACAAACTAGAAGGATTGCAGGTGGAAACCGACAAACTAGCTGAAGAAGCTGACAGGTAGCAAAGACAGGACTCCAGGTGAACACGAAGAAGACGGAGTTGATGAAGATTACCGACCACAACTAACTGCAACAACAACAACACCAACAGCCAGCATCAGTTACTATCAGTGGGAGAAATTTGAATGAGGTGAATTCCTTAACTTATCTAGGCAAAATTATCTAAACCACTGGCGGAACGGATGAAGATGTCAGAACTGACCAGACCAGGGCAAGATACGTCTTCATCAACCTGAAACCAGTTTGGAAATCTTCTACACTGCACTACATTGCATTGCACTCTGCCTCAGCCAGCACAAACAACAAGATTCGGATTTTTGACACAAATGTGAAGCCAGCAGTTAGTCTGTTTGTCATTCAGTGAGTTCTTCTATATGGGTTAGAAACTAGGCCATTGTGTCAGTCACGAAGAGGATTTCCAACAGGATATTACAGACTGCTATCAACAGCTGCCACCTTCAATGGCTGGCTCCATACTGAAGATCAAATCGCCAGTGAGAGAGGATTAGCAAGGAGAAACTGTGGCTGGCTAGCTTGCTGGCTGGTTGTCTGGGAACAAACCAACCAATCAATGAAGATCCAATTGCTCAACAGTTGGATATGTAGGAGTAAACGGAGGAGGAGGTCATCGAATGTCATCGCTTTCAATGCAGGCCATCTCCCGAGCGAAATCCATGGGGTGGGGGAAGTGAAGTGTAGGAGGAGATGACAGATTATGTTCAGTGGCGTGGCTAGTCATCGGAAGAGGAAAGCAGAAAATAGACCATAGTGGAAATGTGTTGCTGAAGCCGAAAGTTCCACTCATAATCCAAGGGAATAATAATAAATAATTTAGACATGTTTCTATGAATACGATTGGTGGATGGTAGCTAGCAGTGGAATCCAGGATGCGCATTTCGTCCTAATTGGGACTCGTCAGTTGGATGTACCTGCATTTCTCAGTGAGTGATGATGTTCCCACTGAGGCTCGAACCCAGTGCCCATAGTTTCAAACGCCGAAGCGTTATCCACTAGACCACTTGGGCCACGAGAACTGGCCACCTCTTGTGCAACGGGTCATATTAATTATTGAATTGAATTTTTGATTTTCCCGTCGATTGATTGGACCGAAGTGCTCGGTCTCAGGTTGACATGTCGGCTTCTTGTGTAGATGCAGGTACATCCAGATGACAAGTCCCAAATAGGACGAAATGCGCATCCTGGATTCCACTGCTAGCCACCATCCACCAATTGTATACTAATTAAATGCCCAGACATCGTCGAAGCATCTGCACAAGAAGCCGACATGTCAACCTGAGACCGAGCACTTCGGTCCAATCAATCGACGGGAAAATCAAAAATTCAATTCAATGTTTCTATGAAATATCCACATGTAGAAATAGTCAGAAGTAGACGTGAAGAGAGACAAAGTCAGTTGAAGATTATCAGTGGCCTATACTTTGAAGGAGACTTCTGCTGTATATGGATGGATATATGGGTAGAGAGATACATACATGCACTAATAACAGCCATACACACTCATACACATACAAACACTGTTGAATACAGAAATGAAATTCTCATTTCATTCGGTATACATTTGTAATAATAATAATAATAATTTGTAATCATTTCGTGGATAGTGACTAGCAGTGGAATCCACCAGGGTGCACATACTCCCCCCCCACACCGATGAGACTTTAATCCAGTGCACTTTGATTCTCAAACGCATTAGCATTTGGGTCGGTATCCACTAAATTACTTCAATGCGGTTGTCAAAGAATTTAACCCTAAGTTCCTATTATTTGTGAAGACTCTCTGAATAGATAATTGCTAGGTGCGATTATCGAATTTAACGCTGAAACACAAGGACCAATAAAAAACTTGTACTGTTCGGCAGTTAAAATCTTTATCGTACAAAAGTCTATAAACAAATGTTTTTCTTTGCAGGGAATCTATTGTCCTTTAATTCGTATTCCTTCGTTTTCTTCCAATTTGTACACGATCGAATCATTTACACCTTCGAGTTACCCGCCAATGGTGACCAAGGTCAATGAACCAACGTTCAATGTTCAAATTCGTTTACAACGGTCCTTAGGAATTATTAAAGCGACTGCACTAGAAGCTGACATGTTAACAGAGGCTGAACACATCGGTTTAATGAGTCAACGGGAAAAATGTAAATTAGGTATTTGAAACTATGGGTATTGGGTTCGATTCTCAGTGGGAACACCATCACTCAGTGGGTAATACAGGTTGTTATGATGATCTGTGTTACCAACTGAAATGAACTCATCGCCAGTTTGTTATGAACCTGTCACTAATATTGTTATGATGGCGTTATCAGTTGAAATGAACGAGTGGATTTATTTATTTATTTTTTGACTACTGCTTGATTCCATACCGTAATTTGATACAAATATGAAATTTTCAGCATTTGATATCGGTAGCCCAAATTTTGCAGGTCAATCATTGATATCAAGTGTGCGTCGGCACGGGATCGAACCCCGGATAGTGTGCGTTATCGGCGAGAGTCATAACCGCTGTGTCACTGATGCAATGGAAAATTCAAATGATATTCCTGCTTCACTAAGCCATGCGGCATAGCGGTCAAGAAGCTCGCTGACCATGTACATGGTCCAGGGTTCGATCCCCGGCCGACTCACATCTGATATCAATTGTCAGCCTGCTAAATTTTGGATACCGATATCATATGCTGAAAATTGAATACTGGTATCAAAATACTGTGTGGAATCAATTTGAATCTGCCTGGGAAAATGCATTATTCTGATGGGTTAGATTCAGCTAGGTTAGTGAGATATAAATATTCTGACTGATTGAAGATTTGATCAAGACCAGAGTGAGAGACAATGATGATTAAATTTTACAGTCATGCAACTGCCTATTATTCTCTATTGTTCCCCCTTGGTTTTTCCAGGGCTACTGAAGAATGACTATGCCTTATTACGCAGGATAAGCCACAAAGTGCCACAACCAGCTTGTTAATATTCTGGTTGACAAGCACATGGAATCATGTGAAAAATGGGCTAAATCCATTCTATCTATCTAACTCACACCACCCACCCTCTTCATTCACAACTCTCCCCATGTATCTCATCAGGCAAGGAGACCAAAAGCCTATGTAGAAAACTGTATGCTCTCACTAGCAAGTACAAAATCTCAACCATACCCTACTTAGCTCGTGTTCTGTGCGATAAAGAAAGCATTAGGCGTGATACCTATAACTTATTGAATAGTCAGTAGAACAACACCGGGATCTCGTCTTTCCAACCCGTATCATTTATAGGTACAACGTTTCCTTTCATTCTTTTCCTTTTCTCGTTTTCCTTGGTGTTATGTGCTGCTTTGTTTCTCTCTTCCTTACAAACTCTACTTAAAACATTCTTCTTCGTTATTTCACACTCTGTATATCTCGACCATTTTTTGTTACAGCTTACGACACTAAATATGCTAGTAATATCTACTTTTCTAACACCTTCAAACATTCTGTTCAATTTTGGCTTTGCTACCGACCGACATGCCAATATGTTGTTGTCAAAACTAAGTGAGATTACCCATAATCTACATAGAATTTTATATATTGTTAATGTACAAACTGGATGTGCAATACTGTAGTGAAATACTGAGAATTCTCTTCTGTATCACAAGTCCTGTTTTGGAATAAAGCAAATATTATTATAAAGATGAATCATGAGAGGATCATTATCTTGAGTTGGTTTCTACCACTGGTACATCCAGTTAACGGGTCCCAGATAGGACGAAATTCGCCTACTGGATTCCACTGCTATTTCGAATCTTCAATATATACCTAAATACAGATGGTTAGTAGTATTTGGTTTTGGGTATTTATACTTCCTTTCATGATGATAACCGTTCGTGTTGTCAAGCAGATCACATACTCTGATGACGGTATGATTTCACCCACAGACCCTCAACATAGTGTGAACAAGCTACACGATGATTCTGGTAAATCAGAAGTTTGGAGAACATCAGTAATAACAAGTGTAGTCAATGGGTAACTATGCTATGCAAGTGTGACTACCACGTCAAGCTGGCAGTTACTGATAGGATGCAACGTATGTCCAGAAAACGCTTGACAGCTGTATCACTGCTTTTTCGTCAGAGCTCATCAACAATGTACTTGGTATGACTCAGCTAGGATAGAGTTTAGGTTGAATGAGTTGAAATCACTACTACTTATGGCGCTAGAGCAGATCACATACTGTGATCTCATTTATTTATTTATTTATTTCAATTTCCGAATCAGTCTTGTTCATATTTGCGACATACCGATTGACGCAATATGCTGTCCACTATTTTTGGCTAGCGTGCTCTCACCACACAAGTAATTACTATTGCACGCATATATGAACTCATAAATACATTGAGTATTGATAAATGTCTGAAATCTCGAGCACCAAGATGTTCGATAACAATTAAATTTATCCATTTCTGACTTACAAGAAGTCAAATATAGGTCTAAATAACTCATTGGTACTGGCTGTGACTGCAGCTCTCAGTGATTTGAGTGATTTGAGTATAATGGAAAAGATTTTTATCTCAACTGGAGGATTTTGATGGAGTTATTTTCTCTCAGTTAGATGGTTTATAGTTGCGAAGCTTTCACTGCCCTACTAAGCAACATTTTCAGCGCATACTACAGTTTGTTGAAGTCAGCTTGACCAAGTTAAACTTTTAGCACCACCAACTACCAATCAGCGAACGACGTCAAATTATCCAATGAGATTCATCAACGTGAGTTCAATGTTGCATAGCGCTTCATTCATTTCAAATGTGTGCCCTAACGAAGTTGCGGTTGCAATTTGCGGAGGATAGTGTTTTCCAGTATTGCCTGGATTTCAGAATTTGTTCGTGTGGTGGTGTGATGACTTTAAAAAGGTTTAGCAGGTCAACTGATGGATATGTCCATCGTTGTGGAATTTGTTTGAGGCGAGTTACCATGGGATACGATAAGCTGATTATTTTAATATTTCAAAGGAACATTTTTGCAAGGTCACATCTCTCCTTAACGCAAATTTTGTATATTCGCAACTACTGGGTCTTAAAACAGCCGGTGAGAGCCGCAGCTGCTAAAATCGAGAATAGCCTTGTCTCAACAGTTCAGTGGTGTCAGCATTGTAGAGGCATTGTGTCGTGGAAAATGGAGAAAATCACTTCGTTGTTGGGTGGAGAAGACATTGTTGTGCGCCTCGATGGAACTGTGTTGGTGAAAAAGAAATACAACCGTGGTCATCAGCAAGCCACCAATATTTGAATAATTGGTTTGTACGACGCTGCCCTCCGAAAGGGATTCGTGGAAAGGATAGCAGATAGAAAAGCAACTACTTTAATACCTATTATTTCTAGACTTGTAAAATAGGGATCTATAGTGTACATACTGATGAATAGAAAGGTTATAACTCGCTGTCATCTCTTGGATATATTCATCATAGAGTGAACCATTCCAGTGATTTTCTCGATCCTATTACGAGGAAACATACAAATTCTATTGAAGGCTTTCGGGAAGCTTAAAAAACAGGATTAGGGCTATAAATGGATCTCGAAAGGATTTCATTTATAGTCATTTGGATGAATATACGTACAGAATGTGGTGTAACTTTTCTATTGACAGTCTTATGCTTAACTGGGAGATGTTCCTGTCACATGTTAGGGAAAGATACCCCTTGTAACAGTTTTATGCTTTCTTTTATGCTTTCATGTGATTATTCCGTTCAAGGTCATTTGCTGACTGGTTGTTAGTGATGCTGTAAGTTTAACTTTGCCGTCAGCTTTAAAACATTTCCACAAGTTTATAAGTCATCTCCTCTAGTGACCTTGAAGAAAAAAACTACAGGAAAGTTAGAAACTCAAGTTTATAGAAAATCATCACACGCCAACCAAAATACCCAATTACAATAGCAACAACTCAATAAATGACACAAAAGGAGTTGTATACACACATTACTCAAGAGAGCCAGCCAGTCAGGACTGACTACAGTACTCTTACCTTAAAGGAAAAATTGAAGAAAGATATCTCATGGACATTTTGTAAAAGAATAGATATCCATGGACTTTCATCAAAAGACATGTATCCCCAAAGTCAACTTATCAAATCAAAGGCTCCAAGGAAAGCACAAGGCGAAATCGCCCTACCATATGTAAGCATCTCAGAAATTACTGAAAGACTATTCGAACATTTAGGAACTGATGTTGTACACGAACCAACAAAATCACTTCACTCAGCTAGCTCTCTGTCAACCAACAGACTCCGCAGCAAAAGAGGATAAAATCAACATCATCTACAAAATAAACTACGTTGACTGCAATGAAAACAATACATTGGTCAAAAAGTGGACGGCCTCTTCGTCTTCGTATCCATGATCATAAACTAACCGTCAAAAGGCACGATGATATCCACTCCCTCATATCGCCTCACTGAATACAGACAACCACGGACGCCAGTTCTACCAGGACAACCAACGTTCAAATATCAGACAGAGGAAACACCAGGAATGCTAGAGAATTTTCAGAAGCCCGACTGGTGTTCCAGTGAATCGTCAATCAATAGACACACTGACATCGACAATATTTACCAATCGACAAGAAGGAAATCTCACACACAAAGGGTCAGAGTTCAGGTCAAAGAAACAATCAATACCAATACTACAGGTGGACTACTGAAGTGTATGTAAACAGACGAAAACAATCAATTAATCACGACGTTTAAGGTCACTTATTAGGATAGATGACTAGTAAACTCTTGGAGATGTTTAAAAGCTCACTTCAATAAATTGATGTATACTCCGAAGATGTTTCCTAGTAGGGTAATGAAAGCTTTGCAAATAAATTACCAGCCAGATCAGAGAACACCATTACATCAAAAAATGGAACACTGAAAACCTAGGAGTGCTAAACAAGTGTTTCGTCCTGATTTGAGCCTCTTTTGAAGTACGCAGTCACCGGGATCACGGATAGACATCAGTTAAAGAACCATTGAAATTCAACATCAGCGTATTGCAAATCTAATTTTTTTCTAGTTTGGAACTCATAGGTGCTCAAACCTACAGACTTCCGCCCACAAGGCTAGCTTGTAGACTACGCACTCACCGGGACCAGATGCAATGGCTCAATGACTCCAGCTTCTGCCAGTTCGCTGTATATGTATATCTGTCATCATTGAGCATTTGGCCTCATGGAACAGCTGTCCAATACTCTCCCTCCCTCTAGTTTCCGATAGTTGGCCAACTGACATCAGTCCATTAACAAAACTGGAAGAAAATGAAATTCATACAAACTGACGTATAAAATATAATACAATGCCCGTTAGTGACTACTAGTTACAGGACGAAGTTGCCTGGAGTTTCGGCGAGAAGTCGTCACCAGTGGGGTTCACCATATTAGAGGTGAGGATAAATACACGCTGGTATAAATTTGGGGAGTCTATCAAATTACGTGAATTTGGCTAGTGCATTTTAATGCAAACACATGCAAATACTACTAACTGATCGATATAAGTAGTTAAGAATCACTTTAAAAAATTAATTAGTCGATTTTATTAAATGGTTGGAGGCAATCGGCGACTTGAAGTCCAACCTCACCTAGGTGTCATGCTAGCTAACAGCCACCAGTCAGTTAGGTGTGTCTGCAATCCTCAAGGAAATAAAGTTCCTTGTAAGATTCAAACAGGAGTCATCTGGTGCTGACTGCCGTCAGAGATGGAACTACTGAGCTATTCAGGCTCGTGATTGACCTCCTGTAGGACTGTACTGGGTATTTTTGATTGGATACTAGTCAGAAACTATTGTGATATGTGTATTCTTTTGTTTGGTGCAGACTGAATTCACTATCAGTCAGCCAAGTTGGCAATTAGTTGACTTAAGTTTGAAATTCTAAAGGGTTTTACATGATATAGTTGGTTAGCAAGGAAACAAGTGGAGTTTCTATTATCATTTCATAATTTTGTCTGTAAGTGGAGTAATTTCCAAATTACTTCTCGGTCAACGCTGTTTCTTAAGGGCCTTTTCGAATTCGATGAATTTGAAGTGCAGTGAGATTTGACTATCATTCTATGCTTTGTTCTGTGATGACGATGCGTAGAGTTTCATTTTGATCAGTATGTGATTTGCCTTCCCTGTAATCCACCTTGTTCTGGCTGAAGGAGTTGTGCACTTATTATTCTCTGCAGAATGACGTGACTTAGTATTTTTCTTGACGCGGACAAGAGCATAACTCCACGCCGGTTCTTGGACAGACGTAGCTCGAAGAAAGAGCTAGTCTTTTTTTATAATCAGTAGGCGATTCGCGCTCCATCTAAACTTTTTGCAACAATGGTGTCAGCATATGTGCCGCAGTCTCTACGTCCATTTCTAGTGATTCGAGGTGGGGCGGGGGATTCAGCCTGGTCAAGCTGCCTTACCAGCCGGTGTTCATTGGCTTGGTTTGCATTCAAGATCTCTGCTTTAGGTAAGTGATTGGTGTCCACCAACAGACAGTTAGGTGCTTGCTGTTGGCGGTGGGGAATTTTTGGCAGAGTTGCAGGTGATGGTCGATTCAAAAGTTGTTTGAATCGCCTCTTTGGTTATCAGGTTCTCTTGATCATCTTTTACTGGTCTCATCATTTGGGTTGATCTCTTCCCGGATAGTGAGCAGCCTGGACATCTGATATAATGCCTTGAGGTCTCCTTTACCTGCGGCCTGCATACCTGTTCTGATTCACTTGCCGGCAAGTGTGTCGTAGAATTGTCTTTTGTCTTTCCAAGCATTCTTCTTCACCTCTTTCCTGATTCAGTGCAGTGTACATTGAACTCAGCTTCTTCCTCTGTTTTCTTGTCCATCATTGCATTGAGTCATCTTCTATCCCATCAACCTTCTAACCTCTCTACTATTATCTCCCAGGTAGGTGTCCGTTGACAGCTATGTCTCTTTTTTCGCACTAAAACATTTGTATACATTTCCTTAAACATCACCTTCAGAGAGATAATTCCAGTGTTCTGTCACACAGGTTTCCTTAGTGATATCATGTAGTGTATCTGACTTGGCGGCCTGTTTGAATATTTTTGGGCTACCACATTCCATGTACATTTTGCATCTATTTACTCGTATTTTATTGGTATTTACATATCACATTATGCATTCTAATCGTATTATCTACCCTCGGGATTTTATAAAACGTTTTAAACCCAAAAACTTTCATATTTGCAATAAACTCAAGAAAAAGCACCATGGAGGTTGGCAGCGTGCCTTAAAATCTACACCCATACATCACACCACTGTTCCAGTTATCATTAGTACCAACTGCCGGTCCCTGCCTAATAAAATTCTGGATTTTCAGTCTCTGTTGTCTTCTAGTACCTACCACAATACTGGTATTGTCACTCTGCAAGAAACCTGGCTCCATGACTCATACGATGACAATATTGTGTCTCTAAACAATTTCAATGTTTTTCGACAAGACCGTATTTGTTCCAAGAAAAAGTGTGGTGGAGGTGTTGCAACTTTTATTCACTCAAAATGGTCCATTTCAAACAAAGTTTGTTTCAAATTCTCGAATGACTTCATTGATTGCATCACTGTGAGATGTCGCCCGAAACACATTTCAAAATACAAATTCATTTATATTTCTAATGTTTATGTCTCTCCTGGCTGTACCATATTGGATTTATCTATGTTCGCCGATGAATTCACCGCTTTTGCTGCAGCTTGCTTCGAGAACTCTTTATCAATAGTAACTGGCGACTTCAATGCATGCGATTGCTCCTTCCTTATATCACTTGGTCATGACAATATTGTTAACTTTGCCACCCGTCTTGGTAAAAAACTGGATCTAGTATTTATCAATGATGTTGGTATATATGAAGCTCGCAAACGTGCTCCTCTACTTAATTCTGACCACTGCATCATACGTGTGCTGCCTAAAATATATTCCAAATCACACAAAGGTGTCCTCTCTCACCTCTACAGTAAAGTTCAACGGAGATGCTACTCAAAAGACAACCTAGACAAGCTCAGATGCATGTTGAAAGACACTAACTGGGACTTATTTACAGAACAAACATTAGATGAAACAATCACAAACACTACCGATTATCTTAAATTCTGTTTCGAAATATGTTGTCCTAAAGAAACATTATTCATCCGATTTGATCGCTTATCTTCGCCATATCTCAAAAAGCTACGTAGAAATAAAGAACTGTTGTTCAAAACTAATGATAAGCCTGGTGTAAAAAAGTTAAACATGCTGATAAAACTGGAAATAAAAAGACTAAGTGTTTTATATAATCAAAGATTTTTGTCATGTAAAACCCCTTCTAATTTATGGAAACTTTTCAAAGAAATTACTAACGGTAAGCGATGTATTTCTGTTCCATCTCTTAATGTTGACACTCTTAATAAATCTTTCATACGCTCTTCTGTTGATACCCTTCCAAATGATACAAATCATATTGACAATAACTTTAGTGGTTTTAATACCCTTGATGTGCTTAAATGTCTCCGGTCTCTTAAGCCTTCTCAAAGCCTTGGTCCTGACGGCATACCTGCCATTGTCCTCAGGAATTGTGCTGATATTTTGTGTTATCCTCTTACTAACATTTTTAATGCCTCTTTTTCCGGTAACGTTCTACCTTTTGCATGGAAAAACATTAAAATTATCCCTATACCAAAACCATCTTCTGGTTCTGATATTAAATTTCGGCCTATTGCAATTACTTCCCCCTTTTTAAAATTGATGGAAAAATTACTTTTACTTCGTCTTGAACCCGCTTTGAAACCTTTTAATGATCCTAAACAATTTGCATACAAACATGGTAGAAGTACCTTGGATGCTGCGGTTGTCTTATATCACAATGTTGTCTCTTGTTTAGACAAAGGTGCTAAATATGTTCGTAGTGCTTTCTTAGACTACACATCTGCTTTTGACTCTGTACCTAGGGGCCTTTTATTAAATAAGCTATCGTTGACACAAACAGGATCCTGGGCTAAGAGTTGGTTGCATTCCTATTTTTCTGATAGAATGCAGTATACTGTATATAACGGCAAATCTTCTTCTACCTCGCTTACAAAATCCGGTGTTCCACAAGGTGCTGTCCTCTCTCCTTTTCTTTTTTCTTTCTTCCTACATGACCTGCCTCATTCAAACGAAACTAACTTTGTTAAATATGCAGATGATCTGACTGTATCACTGCCTATCACTTCCGAGTCTGACAGCTCCAAACTTAATAGCTTTCTGTTGGACATCAACAACTGGTCCAAGTCAAATGGTCTTATATTAAATCCTTCCAAATGTCAGGTGCTTGACTTTACTTTCAAGCATCGACGTGACTTACTTGAACTAGTTAACTCTCATGATCCCTGTAGCATAGATGGCACGGAAATTGAAACCAAATCAAGTATTAAATACCTTGGACTAGTTTTTTCCTCTGACCTTTCATGGTCATCCCATATCTTATCTATCTCTAAGAAAATGTTTCGTCTTACCTTCTACATTAAAAAGTTAAGACAATCAGGTATCAACCAACCTTTAGTTTTGCAATTTTTAAACTCCTGTATTTTACCTATTGTACTCTACTGCTCTCCATTAATCTTTCCTGGGCTTCTCAAAAAAGATTATATCATATTACGAAGAGTATTAAATGCTGTGAGTAGAGCTTGTGGTCTGCCACTGCATGAGCTCGCTAATACTATAGTCGAGAGGCATATAAATTCCTGTACGAAATGGGCAAAGGCTATAATGTCAGACCCTCTGCACCCCCTTTATTCACACCTGTCCCCTTGTATCTCATCAGGTAGGACGAGAAGTCAATATAAAAAGATATATGCTCGTACTACTAAGTATAGAAATTCTACAATACCCTATTTAGCGCGTACTTTATGTGACGAAGACTCTGTTAGACGTGAAACTTACAAGTTACTATGTAATTAGCACAGTGAATCGACCCTTTTATCGTTCATCTTTCTGTATTTTATGGTGTTACACTTTCTATCGTTTAAATCGTTACTCTGCTATTTTATATTAGTTGGTATTACTATTATTACTACAATTTTGTACTTTATACATATTTTTCTCCGTATGGCACACAGTATTTTGCTACGTAGCTGCTACAACAATCGTTTTATTACTATTATGTATTGTGTATTTTTAATTTTTTTTTGTCGTTTTTGGGTAAATTAGATGCAATATTGTACTGAATGCTGAAAATTCCTTGCTGTATCATGAGTACTGTTTTTGGAATAAAGCAATTATTATTATTATTACTCTGATCTGATCTGTAAAGAAGGCATCCTTTCTAATTTTGTCATTCAGTTTCTGAATATCGCACTTGGATTACTGTGGCCTGTCACCGGTTGTTCTGAAGGCTTTCAGTCTCATCTTGAAGGTTCTTTGCTCTAGATGACGCTGTGAACGTAAATTTGCTCCACGTCTCGACTTTGTACCCAGGAGGCTGCGTCTCCACTCCCTTGAGCAATATTTAGATGAAATCACTCTGGTTTGCGGTGTGTTCGTCGGGTGAAATCCATATCACTGATCTTGTGTATATTGTTGTGCTCATACAGGCTCCCTCCGATCACGAAGTCACTGGAAGCGCAGAAGTCTGTGGAGAGTTCTCTATTGTCGTCCATTTTGCCAAGCGAGAGCCTCTTCGGCCATCCATGATGAGTTCTCTTCCTGTATTATCCGCTCCCAGTTTGATATTCATATCTCTCATAAGGATTTTGATGTCACGACTTAGAATGTCCTCAATTACTGTTTGTAGTTGTCTGTAAAACTCTTTCTTTCTTCTCAGGTTTCTCTTTGTTGATAGTATTATGAGCAGCTCTGTGACCTTCCTTCCTTCCTTCAGTTTGATTTGGATCTCGCTGTCATAATCCTGCAGTAGGGGATTGGTTCTTATTTCGTAAAGACTTTGGCTGCCACTGGTGACATCATGATAGCCACTTACTCACTGCCTCAGTGTGCTCATGGTTGTCGTCTGGATGACCGGATCTGAGTTGATTACCGACTCATCGGTTGAAAATTTTGATAGTCCACATTCATTATCATCACTTCGGTGGCACAGTGGTTAGGACTCCCGCCGACCATGCACATGGTCCGGGGTTCGAGCCCACGCCGACGGACACTTGATATCTATGGTCGGCCTGCAAAATTTGGGCTACCGATATCCACGCTGAAAATTCCATACTTGCACGAAAAATACAGTGTGGAATCAAGCTGTAATCAAAAATAAATAAATATATCTCCTCATTTAATAATACTAATTTGGATTATTCCAAAACAGGACTTGTGATACAGAATGGAATTATCAGTATTTCACTACAGTATTGCACATCCAGTTTGTACATTAAAAAGTAAGCAAAATTCTACATAGATTAAGGGTAATCTCAGTTAGTTTTGACAACAACATATTGGCATGTCGGTCGGTAGCAAAGCCAAAATTGAACAGAATGTTTGAAGGTGTTAGAAAAGTAGATACTACTAGCATATTTACTGGCGTAAGCGGTAACAAAAAATGGTCGAGATATACAGAGTGTGAAAGAACGAAGAAGAATGTTCTAAGTAGAGTTTGTAAGGAAGAGAGAAACAAAGCAGCACATAACACCAAGGAAAACGAGAAAAGGAAAAGAAAGAAAGAAATCGTTGTACCTATGAGTTGGAAAGACGAGATCCAGTTGTTCTACTGACTATTTAATAAGTTATAGGTTTCACACCTAATGCTTTCTTTGTCGCACAGAACACGAGCTAAATAGGATATGGTTCAGTTTTTGTACTTGCTAGTGAGAGCATATAGTTTTCTACATAGGCAGGCTTCTGGTCCTGCCTGATGAGATACAAGGGGAGAGTAGTGGATTAAGAGGGTGGTGTGAGTTAGATAAAATAGACTGAGTCCATTTTTCACATGAGTCCATGTGCCTGTCAACCAGAATATTAACAAGCTGGTTAAGTGGCACGTTGCTTATCCTGCTGACAAACTTTAACATCCTGCGTAATAAGGCATAGTCATTCTTCAGTAGCCAGCCCTGGAAAAACTAAGGGGGAACAATAGAGAATAATAAGCAGGATGCAAGAGTTAACAAATCGTAAGAGTAAGGGTTGGGTTATTCCAGAATGTTTTAACTTCTTGATGTAGACGGTAAGACGTAATATTTTCTTAGAAATCATCAAGATATGAGACGACCAGGAAAGATCAGCAGATAGAATGACGCCACGATATTTAATTTCCGACTTGGTTTTTAATTCAGTGTCATCTATGTTACACACCTCGTGAGTGCTAACCACCAGTTTGTTTAGATCAGATTTATGTCTAAAGGTGAAATTTCTTTAGCTACTTGAGCAGCCTTCTCAGCCAGTCGCAAACTTTATATGAACACATCGGGTGGCTGGTTGGCTGGCTGGCGTCCCGAAGGCCAGCTTTTGCCAGCCCTATTTGTCATCTTATCTCTCCGATTCCAGCGAAGAATAAGTTTTTTGTGGCAGTTTGTTTGTTTATTTTCCAGGGTAGGGTCACTTACTAGTCCCACGCCCAACCCTCTTTCTTCTCCTGATCTTGGAAGCGGCTAGAAAAGCGGCGGGCTAGGAAACTAGGCGATGTTATATATATATATATATATATATATATATATATTACAGTCATGTTTAAGCAATATTGCTTTTGTCTGATAGACAGACTATAAACATAACGCGGAAGGTTTACCCTAATGTCTTTATTTCTCTGTCAGTTTTTTCTGTTTTCTTATATTTTCCTTTTTTGCGTCAATTCATCCACTTTAATTATTAACTATTATTATCTCTATATTTTGCTTGAATTGCTTCCTGACAAAAAGCACAAGAAAAGAGAAAAATAAGGTAATGTGAGGTATAATATTGAGGATTTGATAAGTGAAGCAAAATGATGTAGGCAGGAGAATAGTGTGAGTGTGTCTGTGTGTGTGTGTTGGGGAGCGGTGGAGTGGGAAGAAGTTGAGCGGCGAGTGTTGAGTGATGCGGAATAAGAGTCAGTAGGTTATGACTTATTTTGGAGTGTAATTTAATCAGTCAGTTGGAATTAAGGAGGTTTTGAGAACTTTTATTCTTCAATATTTTATGGCATTCGAAGAGTTTGACCACGGATTGATATCATGTTAGAGAACCATTGAAAACCAGCCATGTGAAGTACAGGAGAGCTGTTTCATTCCACTACTTTGAGACACATCGGTAATACCCCGTGATTAAACTCTGTAAAAACAAAACTAATCCTTACAAACCAACTATAGAGAATTAATCTGATGCTCGATAGTGAGTGAGTCACTGGCTACAGGACGGAGATTCCTGGAGTTCTAGTGAGAAGTCGTGACCAGTGAAGTCTATCTAGTCGGGAATAAGGATGGATTTACCGCAGATGACAATGGTTGGTGCCAGTCGCGCTAAATCACGAATTGGTAAAAGTTACAGTTCGTCGACTGGCCGCTGAAACGGGTCAGGTGCCAGTGGCTGTATGGTCTACCAGCTCGCTAGCCTTATAACCAGAAAGTCTTGGATTCGAACACTGGTGTTGGATGCGTACTGCCGATGATTCCTAAACTACGCTGAGGAAACAGCTGTCCAGCACTCCCTATGGCTGGTTTTCCAATGGTTCTCTAATTGACATCAATCCTTGGTCAAACTTATTCATATATTGGTAATACAAAGCATTTAGAGTTGACTTTCGCACTTGTGAGTACTCTTCAGGAGTTACAATGAAAGAGGTGAATTTTGCAGAGAGATAAATGCATAAATTTGTTCTTATGATTTGATATTTTTAATGCTGAGAATACGATAAGAATTTCAAAATAACTTTAATTGATCAAATGGCGATATCAGTCAAATATAGTTTCTATATTTGTGTAACCATAGCAACTAACTAACTAACGAGCACGCAAGCTGTAGAGTAAGGCATATCGGTAGAACACAACGTCAAGTCGAAAAACGTATCCTTGAACACTGTCTAGGAGAAAAGAACATTAGTAGCAGCTCTCCAACCTCAAAAACACCTTATCAACTCTGAACATCGAGCACCCTCATTTGCATGAATGCTCTACAGTGCTACATGGAGCCCATTAATATAATACAAGGGGGGGGGTGGGACTTCGAATACTTCACCTGTACATAGCTGAATCATTGGTTATTCGGGATCTAAAACCATTCGCCTGCATTCAAAACAACTGCATACAATAATTAGCCCTACCGTGGCCACAGTAACGTTTTTACTATCATTTTACTTCATTTTATCATGTAAGTTTATTATTATTATTATTATTCTCATCATCCTTATTTTATTATCAGTCTATTACTGTTTATTAATAACATTGCATTTTCATACATATTTTGTAAAAACACTTTATCGTCTTTCCACGAATTCTTGACCACTCAAAACAACCATAATGATTAGTCATTTTCTCACACTTATTACGTCATGCCAACTTCTGTCTCTTTTCTAACTTACAATTAGTCATCCCTTCTTATACCTAACATTATGTAATGCAAATTTCAAGGACAAAATTATTATTATTAATATTATTATTATTATCACTATCACTACTATCATTATTTATTTTATTTTTACATTTCCCTACATACTTTCTGACTAATTTATTCGGGTATACAATTGGTGGATGGTGGCTAGCAGTGGAATCCAAAATGCGCATTTCGTCCTATTTGGGACTCGTCAGTTGGATGTACCTGCATTTCTCAGTGAGTGATGATGTTCCCACTGAGGCTCGAACCCAGTGCCCATAGTTTCAAACGCCGAAGCGTTATCCACTAGACCACTTGGTCCACGAGAACTGGCCACCTCTTGTGCAACGGGTCATATTAATTATTGTATTGAATTTATTCTGGTAATTATTAAGTTTCAAAGCCTCTCTTACATGCCTCACTTCCTGTCTTAGATTTTCCTTGGTACTACTTAGTTTTTGTGCTCTGTCACTTAAATATTTCATTAATCCTATTTTCACTGACATAGGATGGGATGATCGGAAATCCAAATATCTGTTTGAATGTGTAGGTTTTCTGTAAACACTAGTGTTTAACCTCCTATCCTCTTTCCTTTTTACGTGGCAATCTAACATTGGAAGTTCCCCTTTCTGACTTTCCAATTCATAAGTGAATTGAATTGCATCAACCTTCGAGTTGATGTATTCGAAAAATCTATCTATATCTTGTGTTCTAACTACAGTGAATGTGTTATCTACATACCTCAACCATACTTTTGGGGTGGGGGTGAACGTTTCAATCCCTATGTTTTCCCTACCTATCTGTATATTTGCCACAACTGGGAATATTGGTGATCCCACGGCTACTCCTTCAGTTTGTTTGTATATTTTGACTTGGAATTTAAATACCGTGGAAGTCAGGCATAGCTATACTCCCAGCATTATGTCTTCAAGTGGTACTTTTGTCCGAAGTTCGAGTTCTTGGTAAGAAATGAGTTCGTTTCTGGCTGCCTTCTAATCATTGCTGTTGTGTCAGGAAAGAGGGGAATGGAAGGTTTCAAAATTAGGTCGTCTACCTTACAGAATACAATCCACATCAAAATCATCCACTCTGAACTACAACAAATCTTCTGCATCATATGTGATTACTTCTGTTCTGACGATGCCTTCATCTTTATTAAAGGTGCAATAATAGCTGCGGTTGTAGTAACCAGTAAGCAGTATTTGGTTGTGAAATGATGTTAAGTGATGGCAAAAAGTGAGAATCTTATATTGAGATTTCAATCTGCATATACTGCGCCTCATTCCTCCTGTTTGCTGTCCGAACTTCAGTGGACTACTTACAAATTCTTGTTAGTAGTATGTCCGTTACTTATTTTATTGTGATTATTACCCGAATTCCTTGCCATTTAAGTGAAAGATAGCGCCTCAAGACTGAGTTTTCAAGCTTCGTTTGCACTAAAGTGTTCTCTTTTTACATGTTAAGGCTGTTAAACTCACACTTAACCTTCACTCTTACAAGCTAAGCAAGGGTTAAAAGTATGCCATTGCATTGGGGATCGAATCACAGGCCGCTTTCATGGTTTACAAGCATTCTGCGATTGAACTACTGACATAACACATAGCGTACTGTGATGAGAGCTGACTGCTAGCCGAATCATGCGTCGGTGGCACAGTGGTTAGGACTCTCGCCGACCATGCACATGGTCCGGGGTTCGAGCCCGCACCGACGCACATCTGATATCTATGGTCGGCCTGCAAAATTTGGGCTACCGATATCCATGCTGAAAATTCCACACTTGTACCAAAAATACAGTATGGAATCAAGCTGTAAATCAAAAATAAAAAATAAAATAAATAGAATCAGTAGAGAGTAATTTACGACAATGTTTACGTCCCAAATATTGGTCATTTGAAAACAAGAACAAAGACTGACTGACTGACTCAACAACCAATCACAGAACACTTTGTTTGCGTAGGCAGATGCAGTTGACATATAGATGATATGACGTTCATGACACAGCCACAAAGGGATGAAAGATTAACTTTCAGTGAGAAACAACCACCAATCAGAAGACTGTGTTTGTTAGCTAACAATAATCTATAAAAATGTACATGGAGATCTATAAATATGTGTTGATTTCCTTAATAATAAACGACCTATTTCCTGGTCCTTGTCTTTTGTTGTTACAGTTCTACTAGAGTCAAATCAGACTGTTACATGTTTCTCGCTTGATTCTACTATTACTATTTTTAATATTTGTCCCTTAGGTTCGTAGTGGAGGAGAGGATTTCGAGTAGCATATATTTCCACTGTACTCTTTCCCTTGTTGTCTTACAAAACTGGCTTCATGATTGCTCATAAGGATTCCTCTTCTGTTTACAATGATTCCCTTCATGTCATCATGTTCAGATACACTTCCAGCTTGTCACTTCCCATTTGACGTTGACTTAACGGCCTGGAATATTGCGTCACTTAGTGTATGGTTAATGTACACACACGCATATTATGTTGGCAACAGCTTTGTGGACTGGTTCTCTGCTTCCCAGAGTTAATTGTTGCCTGCTTGGCCTTTGTTGTCAGCTATCGACGAAAGCAGCTGTTTATGAATGTCTTTGTAGTTACCTGTTGGAAGTTCTATTCGAGATGTGCACATCAAAACCTCTAAAAACATATAAAAACACTGACTGACTTGACTTCGAGTTCTCTGCCTTGTCCTGGAGATCTCATCAGCATTATTTGGTAGAGTAATGAACGCCTGTTTTCGTTTCCTGATCTGATCTTGATTGGCTTTGCTATTCTTATCCATGACGCTTGCCTAAAGTTTACACGATACAGCTCAGATAAGTAAAACAGACGAATTTGCAATTAATAGTGTTTTCTGGGCTGGTTGGTTTAGTTGCAGAGCTTTCGTCATCCCCCCAACTGGACAACATCCCCTTCAGCGCAATTCTTAGCATAAAGTGAAATGAGTTAAATTTCTTCATGAATGATAGAAGGCAAAGTTCAACAATAGCGTCCCAAGGGATGCGAACGCACGAGTGACCTTCAGCCAACCAATCATAAAATACGAGGAATTTTTGCACAAAAATGACGTATATTCACAAGAAAATGCACGAAAACGCATTAAACAGATTTTCTTCTCTAACATGACTTAAAAATACATCCCACTTATGATGAAGAGTATCAGTTGCTAAGTTGAACTAGTTTCTGTAGATGTATTCAGCGAAGTGACTGAAGATGTGCTGTTTTGTGAACCGTTTACCTCTCTTCTCTTGCTGTGTAGTTATCTCTAAAGCCCTCGGTTAAATTACTATGGTTTCATCAGGAGCATTGATCACTACATACAATTTCCTTAAGGAAAATGAGGGTAATAAAACAAATTGAAATAAACGACAAATCTATTCCTAATCGCCACCTTAGCCTTAATCCTGACCCTAATCCTTGATTTCACCCTAGCCCTAACCTTAATCATAACCCCAATGACAATCCTTATCCTGCCATAAACCTAACCCTAATCCCAATTATGACCGTAACCCTATAGGGTTAAAACCTTAACTCCAATACTCGCCCTAACCCTAACGAGATGTTAGCACATTGTCCAAACAGTAGATAAAAGCGTTATCTGGGTGAAACTTGCTCTATATTAGATGAATAGCGTTGATATTTCAGCTATGATAATGAAAGGTGCCATTAGCCAACGACTAGCATGCGTTCAAGGTCATTGAACCGTTGGCACTCCTGGGACGCTATTCTTGTACTCCTCCTGATAGAATTGCATCTCCCGGTAACCATCTTTACATCTGTATTGATCGTTGTTTATTTACCTGGATTTTGAGCTTTCTCGTCACATGATTTACTTTTATTAGTCGGTATATTTGGTCTATATCGACGTGTTTGTTAATTGCATACTCGTTTGAGTACCAGGTTTCTAGTAATTCTCAGACTGCACTTTTGGTATTTCCTCTGTCTAAGATTTCGACATTATTCCAATCATCAAACTGATGTCCATAATTGTCTATATGCATTGGTACTAAAGAATATATATCGTGTCTTTTCACAGCTGATTTGTGTTCCTCGATTCTGATTCGAAGGCAACTCCCACTTTGGCCAGTGTGATGCCTCTTACAGTTCATACAATTTATTTTGTAAATGGTGTTAATTTTATCCTCTTTTTCTGTTGTGTGGATCTTTCGGCTAGCATAATATTGAATTAAGCTATTTGACTGGTTTGTGTGCTATATCTATATCAAACGGTTTCATTATTCTAGCTGTTATTTCAGAGATATTTCTCATGTATGGTAGGATGAATTTCCTTTTGGTCTTTGATGATGGTTTTTGTTGGTGTTTTGATTCGACTTTAAACACTTTTGATGAAATTTTGTGGATAACCATTCTTTTTGAAGACAAAGGAGGGTGTCCCCTTCGAATCAGAATCGAGGAACACAAATCAGCTGTGAAAAGACACGATATATATTCTTTAGTACCAGTGCATATAGACAATTATGGACATCAGTTTGATGATTGGAATAATGTCGAAATCTTAGACAGAGGAAACACCAAAAGTGCAGTCAGGGAATTCCTAGAAGCCTGGTACTCAAACGAGTATGCAGTTAACAAACACGTTAATACAGACGAAATATATCGACTAATAAAAGTAAATCATGTGACGAGAAAGCTCAAAATCCAGGTAAATAAATAAAAAACGATCAATCTAGATGTGAAGATGGTTACCGGGAGATGCAATTCTATCACTCATGACGAAATCTAAATCATTTCACTTTATGCTAAGAATTGCGCTGAAGGGGATGTTGTCCAGTAGGGGGATGACGAAAGCTCTGCAACTAAATCAACCAGTTCAGAGAACACTATTAACTGCAAATCATCCACCTGAGATGCAAATCCTCTCTTTTATTTCGAAACAGACGAATTTCTCTAGGTTTCTCCCGTTAATGCTGATTCTTGCTTGTTGATGTTATCGCCGTTGTCAGTGGCCAGATTTCCTCATCATCTCCGCCTTCGCCAATATTCACTTGAATTATGATAGAAATCCGTTTAAAATATTATTCATCTTGTGATTGGATAACTGTAAAATCTCGTCATCTTTTCTCTCACCTTGGTCTTGGTCAAATCGTCATCTAATCCAATCAGCATATTCGTTTCTCGCTGACCTAGCCAAAAAGCCTACCAATCAGAACAATGCATTTTCCAAGGCCTTAGACAGATTTTAATGTGGTAAAAGAATTTATGAATATGACGTGCTTCATTTCCTAATCAAAAAACGTTGTATCCTAACAGTCATAGACGGCAGTCTTTGTTTTTTTGATATTTGAGTTGCACAGCTCAGTGGAGAAGACGGTACCGCGGACAGGTAGGCGTATTTAGCATATCACCTGTCTTGACTACGTGCGACTTCTGTCAACTTGTTGGTTCCCGTCTCTAGATATTCGAGTCTAGATAACTTTGGCAAATTTTCTTGGGACGCTAAGCGTGGGCGACTTTTGTGGTCTAAGATTCATGGATTTTGCAACAAATGGTTCTGGATAACCATTCTTGAAAAGGATTCTCTTGAGATTGTCCAGTTAGCCTTCTATGATATCCACGGTGCAAATTCTGTGACCTCTGTAGCTGAGTGAATGGATAAGCTTTCATCTGGTGTATTGAGATACCCAACTGTGGAAGTTAGTAAGCTGTCCATTCCACGTCGATTTTCTGTAGATAGATCTTTCCAGTGTTCCATCCTGTTCTGGTCTTCTTAGTTGAACGTCAAGAAAGGATATTTTGGAGTTAGACTCTTTCTCAAACGTGGACTGAATCGAGGGGTGGCAGTTGTTAAAGGAATTTAAGACGTTGTCTAGATTTTCTTCATTGTTGATGATAATAAAAGTCAAAACAAGTGGTGATTCAGTGAAGAGACTCTTTTCAACAACGAATTTATCATCAAGCTGTTCAACCATATATATGGTGTTTTTTAGAAAATATATCCGGTTAAGGAATTAGCTCAAAGGTGTGAATACATTCAATAATAATAACAGTCATAGTATGGAATGCAATTAAAACTAAAATGTTTGTGATTATTATCGCGGTTAAATGTCAAGTGGCAAAGCAAATTAATGTCATATATAGAATAATTCATAGGAGGGATAGAACTTGAAAAAGGGTGTGCAATTATAGGATTAGTAGACAAATCGAATAAAACAAAAAACGTTACGTAATATTGTGTGAAATTCGATAGCATAGAATTTATCGTTGTAAAAAAGAATTGATTTAGAATGACAAGTGGAACAAGTGAAATAATACCGGGGACAGTTCAAAGTGAGAATAGTAATAATAACAATTGACTTAATAAGGAAGAGTATACAAATTGAATAGACAAAATGAAAAATGAAAAATTGGTAGAGCTAAAATATGATTGGGGATTACCATATTTTAGCATAGAGGGATTAGGACCATGAAAGTTGGAGGGGTTGAACGAACTTTTTCTGTACACAGAGATCTGGCTTTTCTGTTTCGATAGCCAAAGATGGCTTGAGCAATACAGATGAGTCGGGTACGTAGGGATTTGGGTAGATTGCTCTTTGCCTTGTAGATGACTTTAAAGGCGGAGGCTATAGAGATAGGGTGATCATTATTTTATTTTTATTGTTGATTACAGCTTAATTCTATACTGTATTTTTTGATACAGGTATGGAACTTTCAGCATGTGATATTGTTGGCCTAAATTTTGCAGGCCCACCATAGATATCAGGTGTGTGTCGGTAGTGGATCGAACCCCGGACCATTTGCATGATCGGCGAGAGTCCTAACACTGAGCCACCGACCAGTTGTTCAATGATCGCGCTTCTTATTGCTCCACTTCCACCTCTTCGTAACTACCATGCAGGATAGTGTTGCTGAACCCTCTTGGACAAAACTTGAGTCGAATCACCGATATATTTAGCTCCACACGAGCAGGTGAATTAATAAAGTGTCTTCGACGTACCTCTTGTAGAATTTGAAGGTATCGATCATTTTCTTCAGGCATGTGTTTTCAAGTTTTGCCATGACAACAATCCGCAGGCTGTCAGCCTAGTGTTGAGCCCATAGCTCTACCATCCTTTTGGCGATATAAATCATTCTTAAAAGAGAATTGAACATTCAAGGCACACCTCAGTAGGAGTTCTTTAAGACGTTCGGTTGGTATACCGATATATACATAGGCATAAAGCATCCAGGAACTTCAACTCGTTTAGATGCCTATTTGTCAATTCAGTATATACTCATCTTCTCACGATCGACGTTTCCAATGGACTGAAATTTTGAAATCAAAAGCATCGATCAATCAATCAATCCATCACTACTCTACATAAAAGTAACAACATCACACTAGGGGAAGAATGTATTTCAAAAAACTACTTCGAGTTTTTGTTAAAATAAAAAAAGTTTATCTTAAACAAAAATTGATACATTTACAACATCGTTATTATTATTATTATCAAATGTACACTTATTTTGCAGAATAATATTTGCAGAAATCGAATTATGAATGCGGAATCCAACGTTCTTGCTCTATCTCTCTCTCTCTTTCGCCTTCCCCTTATCCTTACATCTGTTATTTTATTCTAAAAACATTCTTTGTCTAACTAATTGTATATATATATATATATATATATTTTTTTAAAAATATGCTCAAAAAGTGGGAAGACATGAGAATAATAATAATTATTACAATACTAATGATAATTTATATTATATTATAGCCAAGTTGCATTTAATTACAGTCGAACCAAGCAACCAACCAACTGGCCAATAGAATTGAAGCAAGCGCATCAAGTATTGATTGATTTCGGTAGGATTATTGATTTTTCTTTC
The DNA here is from genome assembly GCA_944472135.2 of Trichobilharzia regenti. Classification (NCBI taxonomy): domain Eukaryota; kingdom Metazoa; phylum Platyhelminthes; class Trematoda; order Strigeidida; family Schistosomatidae; genus Trichobilharzia; species Trichobilharzia regenti. The sequence continues at coordinate 4,787,096 of OX235262.1, read as the reverse complement.
TTATATACAATAGCAACGTATTGATGTGTTTATTTTTTTAAATTTAAAAATGCAGCAGATGTCTTAGTTTATATGATGTAAGAAAAAAAATAGGCTAATGTTTGAACTGAGAGATGAATAGAACTGAACTGAACTGATCGAATTCATAGATGAGTCTATTGGGAATTATATAATGAATATATGTAACATTTTTGATGAATTTACAGCCTTTTTTTTGAAAAGATTGTTTGAGATGTTTTTCACAAAGAGTACATTGAAAAAAAACCCGGCAAACATCTGTGTTATTTATGTTCTTGTTTTTTTTTAAACACTTATTATTGATGAGATTCATTGTAGAAATTCTAATCTGCAGTAGGGTGTCCTGTTGCGCCATACTATTGAAATTGTCATAATTGATAAGTATTTAATTTCATGCAATAAATTTGATAAACGAGTTTTGTCAGACTTTTGGGATCCTCACTTAACTTAGCCATAGCACTCACCTTGCATTCCCTCAGGTCGAACAAGAAGCTGTCTTATCAAGAGATTTTACGTGCGTGCACATCTTAGTGTAAAAAATTCCAATATACTATATTTGACACGTGATTTATATGATGGAAATAGTGCCAGACATCAAGAAGCTAACTAACTCCTCCATGTTACCCTCGTACTGACGACCAACTTGGCATTTCCCATTCGGGTTCTGCTAGAGTGATAGCCTGGTGTGTGACGTCACTTGATGGTTTGTTTTTTTAGAGTATGATTCTAAAGAAACACGAGACGAGGCATTTATGATTTTGAAAAGATGTTGAAGAACAATGGTTACTTGAAGATGTTCATTAACAAGTAGAAAGGATTTAAAGACTCTAATAGCAAACAAATCATAGTGGGAAAAAAGACCATCTTCATTCAACCCTGTTTTAAAGGTGAAAATATTGTAGGAATAGTTAACAGAAGATTGAATACGTCACTAACCAGAGGCTATCCTGCAGCTGAGTTGGTTAACATGCTCTTCAGTGTTATGAGAAGTCAACTTCATCATAGATATGCTGATGGAAGTATCCTTAACTGAACGTAATGACTTAGAATCGACTTGTTACCAGGGAATAGTCTTATGGACTTAGAATATGCAGATGACATAGTCCTGTTAGGGGAGGATGATGACAAAATGCGGAATCTTCTGAACACCTTGAGCAGCAATCTTCGTATGTTTGGCATGCGATTCGCCCCTGCAAAATGTAAGATGCTGCTACAGGACTGGACCACGTCAACTCCTAGCTTAGTAGTGATAGGAAGTGAAGTGATAGAACATGTTGACCACTTCACCTATTTGGGAAGTTGTATCAGCACCAACGGACTGATTGGCGATGAAATCTCAGCAAGGATCCGAAAAGCTCGAGCTGCTTTCGCTGACTTACACCATCTCTGGCGTAGGCGTGACATCGGGTTATTAACTAAGGGACGTGTGTACTGCTCATCAGTTCGCTCCGTCTTTCTCTATGGCTCTGAAACATGACCAATACGCGTTGAAGACATGAAAAGGTTGACTGCTTTCGATCATAGATGTCTGCGATTTCTTTCTCACGTTAGGTGGTTTAATAAGGTAAGTAATGTTGACGTTAGGTGTAGAGTGTTGGGCAAACAGGGAAAATCAATCGACGAGGCTATAAAGTTACATAGACTGAGATGGCTAGGTCAGGTGGTGCGCATGCCTAACCATCGCCTCCCCCGACGGGTATTGTTAGCTGATATAGGTTCAGGTTGGAAAAGAGCCAGTGGTGGCCAAACAAAAACATGGCCTCATCAATCCATGAAATCCTTGACAGTTAAACTGAGTCAGGTGGGTAGGGAGATGCAGACTTCCGTGTTGGGGCCCTCGGGACTCTAGGAATCAATCAATGGCTGGAGACAATAGGTGACATGGCTCAAAATCGTTGTCAATGGCCAGCGCAGATGTATTCAGTCTCTGTAGTCTTTCATATTCCTTTCTACCATTACCCATTCTGTTTCACTCTTATACTTGTCAGACTGTATTGATTCTCTTCACTCATCTTCTTGTCTACCTCTGTGTGCTATTTGGAACGTGGCAACACTCGAGCTGGTGCACTTGGGTGCCAAGTTCTATGTTAAATCCAGACAGACAGACAGACACATGAGAAGTCAACAGAACACCCTTCTCATGTTAATTCCAACTGTGTATACAAATTTACGTGTATCCGCGGGAGCAGTTGCCTTGGGAGAACAGAAAGAACGGTATACCACCGATTTTCTGAACATGTATCAAAAAGCCTACGCCATAATAGGAAAAACGCATAAAATAGTGCCATTGCCAGATATCTCGTCAACATGGGTCATACGGTTTCCCGGAGCAATCACTGTCGAACGTTTGAAACTCGATATATGTGTTCCGAAAGATTTTTGGCTTTAGCCTCTCTCTACCTACCCACTTTCTTTGATATTGTGTCACTTTACTCATCTGGTCTTCCTGTTGATATGTATCCACATGATGTGTGTTTTGTTTTTGACAGTCTATTATATTTTGCTATGTGTATATGGATCGGTATTTCATTATAACTGACAATATGCTTTTGTCTGTCCACTAACTAAATAAACAATGTATGACCTTGTTATCACATGGCATTACAACCAATCATGTTAAGACTGGTTAATTATTGGTTCATGTGTATTAGTCATTTTCATATATACTTTTGTACTGTATTCTGGGACACACACTTTTCCGTACGCTTCATACCATTTCACTCACACAGTAGTGTGACATTTATTTTCCTTGTCTGGAAAATACAAGTATCATCGTAAACCTGGTGGTCTTCTGATTTCCCTCTTTCCACGTCATGAATATAAACTACTCGACGAGTACATGACATAATTGGCGACGGGGAAAACTCTAATAACTCACTCAGCGGCAGCAGTGCATGACACCTATAATATGGGTTGAACGCACCACAGTGTTACTCAGCCTAATAATTACTCATCCAATCACTAGCCCCTTGTCTTTATTACCTAATTATTTTGCCATTATATTCAAACAACTATTTTTAAAGTTTTCAGGTAAATGCTTTAAAACTTGAATTTTACTGTCAACTGGCGTATTTGGTGTCTGTTGATATTTTGGCACCTCTTCGTAATAATATGTGCGTCGGTGGTATAGCGGTTAGGACGCTCGCCGACCATTCACATGGTCCGGGGTTCGATCCCCGGCCGATGCACACCTTTACCTCTCTAAGCCAGAAATAATTCTGGTAAAGAGGAAAGGTTGGGCATGAGGTTAGCAACCCCATCCTGTAAAACAAACTCTGCTACAGAAACTTCAAGCTACTAACTTGAAGCCCTATGTTCCACTGGGGAACGTGAAGGAAAGATTATTATTATTATTATTATTCGTAATAATATTAATAATAACAGCTTTATTCCAAACGGTATTAGTGGTACAGTTATGGAATTTTCAGCGTGCATTACAATATTATATTGCATCTAATTACCTCATAAATTTTGTAAGATTTTAAAGTCAAAAAGCAACACACCGCCCCAAAAGAAGATAAATAAAAAGAAATAAAAAAACAGCGTTGCGTTTACATTTCAAACAATGCACCACATAATATGAAGTATAAAATTGGTGTATAACAGAAGATAAGAACAACAGTGTAATAGTAACGAAGAAAGGAAAACAAAAACTAATGGGACAATTTGTTAGAGTACCGCAGTAAGTTTATCGTGTCATACCTAACGGATTTCTCATCACATAACAGCTGTGCTAGATATTTATTTTATTTTATTTATTTCTGATTACAGCTTGATTCCACAGCGTATGTTTTGGTACAGGTATGGAATTTTCAGCATGGATATCGGTAGCCCAAATTTTGCAGGCCGACCATAGATATCAGGTGTGCGTCGGCAGGGGTTCGAACCTCAGAACATTTGCATAGTCGGCGAGAGTCCTAACCACTGTGCCACCGACGCACAAATAGTATTGTGAAGTTTTTGTACTTGACAGTCCTAGCATATAGCCGCCTATAGCTGCTTCTAGTTCTACCAGATGAAATGCAAGGAGATAGATGCGTATAGAGAGGATTCTCGGGGTCCGACAATATTGTATTCGCTAGTTTCTTACATGACATGATATGTCTATCCACAATAGTGTTCACCAGTTGGTTTAACGATATCCCACTTGCCCTACTAACAGCTTTTAGTGCCCTTCTCAGCGAAGCGAAGTCTTTCTTAAGTAGTCCAGGAAAGACTAATGGAGAGCAGTAAAGGAGGATGGGTAGAATACAAGAATTCACAAACTGAGAAAGTAAAGACTGCTTTATGCCAGACTACCTAAATTTCCTAATGTAGAACGTTAGGCGAAACATCTTTGTAGTAACTAGCAAGATGTGGGAGTACCAGGAAAGATCGGTGGAAAAACTCAGCCCAAGGTACTGAACGCTTCATTAGTTGCCTTAGAACTGTGAGACAGTGGCTAGCAGTGGATCGACGACGTACATTTATTTCGGTTTTCAAAATCGTCCAAATGATTTTGTTGGATTCGCCAGGTGTAGTGAGTAATGAGTATGTTCTCCCTGAGATTTACAAAAATCTTTCAGCAATGGCATTTCAATCATCTAAGCATTATCTACTAATCACATAAAGCGACTAGATAAGACTGAGAATTTTTGTCCAACCTAATGAATCAGCGGGAAAATAAAAGACAAATTCAGCGAAGAAAATTTTTTTACCGACGAAATTAGTTCCAGAGGCTGTACTATACAGTCGTATTTATATTTACCAAAAATGTATAGTAGTCTTTTATTGAGTAGTAGGGAGAGGTTGACATAATTGGCATAATGACTCAGAAGTGGCTTAAGAAGTAAAAAATAAAAGAGGTTAAGACAAAGGTAGAATAAGACACTGGACAAAATTTTCCGCTGTATACACAATTCGGGGTTGTATTGGCGAATCGCCAGTGCCTCCCCGCCATACACAAAAGCCAAAATCTGATGCCCTTTATACAATTTAGCTAGTAATTGTCTTGCATTGTCCTTTTGTAAACCATGCCAAATAATGTTCAGAGATGCGTTTGGAAGATGTGCACTAACGGGTTTTAGTGCCTGCTCTTCTCAGCAAAGCAAAGTTTTCTTTAAGTAGTCCAGGAAAGATTAATGGGGAGCAGTAAAGGGGGGGGATGGGTAGAATACAAGAATTGACAAGCTGAGAAAGCAAAGATTGCTTTATACCAGACTGCCTAAATTTCCTAAATAATGTTCAGAGATGCATTTGGAAGGTGTGCGCTTTGTGCAGCCAATATAACTAGCTCCACACGAGCAGGTGAATTTATAAACACACATGAAAGTGACCCAAAGCGGTAGTTTATCCTTCACACATCCATTGATCATTTGTCAGCGGTAGAAATTGATATGAAGCTCAATCGTAAAGAAGGCTTTCCTCAGTGATTTGCATAAGCGATTCTTCAAGATCTCAGCTGCGGTATCACCTTTAAATTCAACTCTCATAAATATCAGTTTCTTCGGCACCGTCTGGATTATTTCAGGCTTTTCTTTTAACTTCATGTTTTTTCTTGATGAATCCTAAAGGATATTCATTCTCTGTGAGGACTTGTGCGAGTCGCTACAGTTCTCCGTTGATTATATCGCTGGAACATATCCTCCTTATTCTTGAAGATAAGGAATGGATCAGATTTCTCTTTCTTCTTAAAGGGACCCAGCTATGGAAATTTTTGTACTGACCAATCCATGTTAGTTTCCTGGAAATCAAACTCTGAAGACAACCGTCAGATCTCCTTTTTAGAAAAACACCCAAAAAAATGGAATTCCGAGTTAATCTCTGATTCCGACGTGAATTTAATGGCATGATGGTAGCTGTTGAACTCCTTAATTATCAATTCAATATCGGTATTGTTGTCACATATGATGAAAGTATCATCCATGTATCTTTGGTACAGATGGAAACTATCGATAGTAGGCCGTAACATACTATTCTCCAAACTGGCCAAGAAGCAGTCTAAAAGTAAAGGACCCGATGGTGTCCTCATTGTCACTCCATCTCTTTGTCTATAAAGCGTGTTCTTGAATTTGAATTGGACATTTAGAGTGAACCTGAATAGTAACTCTTTTAGGTAGTGGATCGGAACACAGACATCTACATTATTATCCTCAATGAATTTGCATATAAAGCAGATAGTTTTAGTGAGGTAAACGTTGGTGAAAAGCGAAGTAACATCCATGGATATCATTTTCTTCCCCGGATACATTAGCATTACTTAGTGAACCAACGAATTGAAATAAATCTGAAACACTATGCTGACAGAGATTATTTCTGATAGGTAGGAGGATGTCTGCGAGCCATTTAGCAGTAGCCTGATATGGAGAGTTTGTCATATCCAAGATTGGAGGTAGTGGTACGCTCTCTTTTTGTGCACATTCGGCAGACCATATAAGCGGGGAATATAAATTGACCTAGAAGCGGATGTATTTACTGATGTATTCATGTACATATATGTTTATTTTTGAGAAAAATTCGATAACAGAGGAAATAACATTTCCTTTTGCCATTTTCATGTTATTTTTTTAAAACATATTCTATTAATAATTTCATATTTGACCTATTTAAGACTAGACGAATAACCACAAGAGAGTAATTATATTCACAACTGTGCTAATGTGTACCGTGGGTATACGATTCCAGTTTGACAACACTCTTTACCGACAAATAGATGGTGTAGCTATGGGCAGTCCACTTAGCCCTGTTTTAGCAGATATCTTTATGTCAAACCTTGAGAAAACAAAGCTGAACCATGCAACTGATCAAACAACTTCCTACTGTCGATATGTTGATGACATATTTGTAGTGTGCAACAATGAAAGTCATGCTTCACACTTCCTCAGATTATTCAATGATGCACACACCAATATTGAGTTTACTATGGAACATGAAAGTGACGGGAAGTTTCACTTCCACGACATTGACATGGAACGACTAGAATACGGTAGTCTTCAGAAGTCAATTCATCTAAAGCCTACATGAAAAGAACGATACTTACATTTTAATAGTTTTTGTCCAAATAGTTATAAACGTGGACTAGTCAAGACTCTGTACTATAGAGCGAGGAGAATATGCTCTGCAGAGAAACTGGAGAAAGAATTTACGAATCTCGAAAAAGTGCTGAAACACAACGGCTATCCTCAAAGATTCATTAACAAATATGGAAGATGTGAATGCTCAAATACCAAACAAATCACAGTTGAAAAAAACCTATCTTCATTCAAATAGATTTTAAAGGTGAAGACATTGCAGAAATGGTCGACAGAAGACTGAGAATATCACTAGCCACAGCCTATCCTGCAGTTAAGTTGGTTCCTGTCCATTGGAGAACATTCTCTTTGGTGCATTCAAAAGTGGATAGATACCCTTCTCATGTTAACTCCAACTGTGTATACGAATTTACGTGTATCTGCGGGAGCAGTTACATTGGGAGAACAGAAAGAAGGGCACGCCTCTGATTTTCTGAACATGTTCCGAAAAGCCTACGTCTCAAGGGAACAAACTCTTATAGTAACGCCATTACCAGACGTCTCCTCGACACGGGTCATAAGGTGGAAATCGAGAAATCCTTCAAAATTATCAATAGACACAGGAGCTCCATTCTCCTCAGGTTTTCCGAAGCAATTTCTATCAAACGCTTGAAACCAAACTTATGTGTTCAGAAAGAATCAGTTATTAGTCTTTCCTTGCCAACCTGGTAACTGGATGTCCTTTTTTCTCTCATCTGATTACGTAATCTTTGTCTTTAACCTCACCCTCCTTTTATAATCTGTAATTTTGCTTCTCTCTTGTTTCTATGATTTGAGTTCAACTCAGTACATTGTTACCTAACTTATTAGTCACTATGCATCTAATGCACATCTCATCTTTATTGTGTTACTCCTTTACCATTATATGCATACATTTATTTGGTTTTAACTTGAATCGCCTGTGTAAAAACTATATAAGCGCAATTTTCAGAGAGCACTGTTTACTAGTTGTGGAACTTTCTGTCAATTGACAACATGTAAAATTTGCAAGTATGTTAAAACATTTCTGTCCGTAAACCCTATAATTTATTTAGGCTGTAAGCAGTTAAGCTGATGAGAAGCCAATGAAATAAGCAATGATAGTACCATATTATTCTGCACAAACCACCATTGTTGTTCTTGCTTTATTCAAATTTATCAAGGGGAATAAATTCATGAAACAACTGTGTGAATGTTTTATAGTGATTCCACATTATTTAGTCATATCACAAACCTTGAAATAGTATGACTGTTTACTGGATGACAAAGTTTCGAATACAATCTATTATTACATATAATAATCATATCACAGTTATAATGCGTTGGTGACACAGCAGTAGAATGCTCCCCAACCATGCCGTATGTAGTTAGGGGTTCGATTCCCGGCCACAGACGCACTCCTTCCTTTATGTCACTAGTCCAGTAATAAGACGATTGGGAAAAACAGGGTAGGTTGGTAGGGCATGAGGCTGGCTAGTAGCCCCAACCCATAGAAGTAATAGACACCACTGCTAGAGAAACTTCAAGCCTCTAGTTTGTAGCCCTGTGTTCCACTGGGAACGTAAAGGAATAAAGAAATTATGTCAGTTATAACTACACACAATTTCAAAACCTGAGTCCTATAGTTTTCTTTATTCTTTCCTATTCATAGGGGTAGTAGAATTTTCCAGATGTCCCTCCAGTTAGGCGTTGAGTCATTCTCATTACACGTATTTTAACTGAGTTGATTCGATAAACAAAGCTTCCGTTGTTATCGATCTCTCCTTCCATCCACCCTGTGACATTACACTTTCCAACTGTCATCTTATCACACCCATCCTATATTGTATGAAGTGTATGTGTGTGTGTAATTGCACGTAGTGAGTGCTGTCTACAGCTAAACTATTCTCTGGATTTCTTATCATATTCAGGTGAACCAATTTAAATTTTACTAGGATTTTGTGCTGCTCTAGTTTCACTATTCACCTGTTCTACTACTTTGACACATATTAAACCCGACAGTCATTACAGGTTCGGTATTAGATATACCAAATTGTTTTGTTTAATGGTCTGTTCCACATGGTCCTCTAACCAATAAAGCCTGTTTCTAATTGTGTTTGTGGGTGGTTTGAATGCCAGCTACTTTTATTCCTGCCGAGATTATTAAGAATTCTACGTAAAGTTTCCAAGATTCCTTCTGTGTATGGAAATACTACTGATGATATAAATTCCCTGGTATTGTGGGTGATGTGCATGTTGTACATGAATGTCGTTATTAATATTGTTCATATTATTATTATTATTATTATTATCATTAAAATTATTATTGATTTTAATTCCATATGCTCCTACCTAAAAATGATGATGACACAAGACGATATGCATTCCTTCATATCAATGCATATAGACTACAACCGGAATCAATTTGATTGGGTGATTGTAGTAATTTTAAACGTTGGAAAGACCAAAAACACTACCGCCGTGGAATTTCTAGAAGCCTAGTCAGTGCTATAATGAATCAGTGATTAACAAAGGCATGATTACAGATCACATTTACAATAATAAATAAAAAGCAATAACAATAAATAATAAGCAATAAATCACATTAGAAAAAACTTCAAATCCCAAATCAATAAAACTAACCAGTGTAAACTGTCAACAAATCACACAACAATGGTTGCCAGGGGATACAATCATATCATTATTCATAGGGAATTCAAATAAGTCTACACTTTATATTAAAGCTTACGCAGAAGTGTTATTGTCTAGAATGAGGACAATGAAAGCATTTGCAATTAAGTCGACCAATTCAGAGAAAACAAGGAAATTAAAATCATCCACCTAAGATATAAACCTTCTTTATTATTTCACTACTGGACCACTATTTCGACTTTGTATGGGACTTATTAGCATTAATCACCCAAGGGATTTGGAACCTAGGAGATTCTAGGTATGACATCAGCTTTCTGACCATTTAATCACTAAGATAGAATCTAGCGGCCTATAAATGCTGTGAAATGGCTGGCAGCATCTATTGTCATTAAGGGGTAATTTTTCTCACAACCCCTACTTATTACTCCTGACTAGTCACAGCATCTTACTACAATTCTAGGTAGGTTTGTCCCATAGTTAATTACTCGTGATTATTATGCTAGTTTTCCAGTATTATTTTTCATGGGTTTGGAGATCATAAAAATCCATGAAAACCAATTTTTGAAAACATAATATTTATTATCATTGTTGTGCTACGAGTATTTTGATGAATTATTGTGAATATTTTACTAAAAACATTTAGCTACTTGTCAGTAGTATAATTTGTATTGAAAATATTTTGTGCTGAATATTAACAGGAGTATATGAACTTGAAAAGTATTATTGGGGTTACTTTCAGACAATGTTTAAGAGAATTGAACACAAAAAACTCTTCGTATATACTAATGAGCATTTCAGTAGGATAATATGCATGTTAAATTACGGATAGTCGCATTATTCACGAGTATAAACGCCTCAGTGGGTATGATTATTATCAAAATAGTATTCTTTCGGGTTACTAGTGGAACACAGTGTTTCACTGTCCTGTGAAGTCTCTTTTATCTTGTTCTGCGATTTACAATAAGATTCAGCTTTCGGTCCACACAATTACCTTCATGTCACGTCGGAACTACGTCTCAACTAGTCATTTCCCTCTCGATATCCAATCAAGGTCTTGCCTGGCATCAAATGTCACTCAATAGTATTCTCAGTGTTTGTTCAGTGTATTTCCACTTGTTTCTCTACCATAATTGGTCTGCAGGTGATTAGTTAACTCATCGCTGGAGTTCTGTGTTGCCAATCCTTTCTGGTTGATTACTTGAATTTCGAAGACGGACCAAAGAAGGCGGCTGTTGATGGAAGTTTGCTGTCTGTTAGAAGTGCTTTTAGTGGTGCGTGTACCAAGTCTATAAACTGCACAGAAGCACCGACTGACATGATAATATTAGTGCTGAAAATATAGATGGAATTTTCATATAGTCTGCTCTGAAACTTCTCATAGGTGATATTTTCACGTTGAGCTTAGAGAATGGTCCAAGGGGAAAAATTATTCTGGTGTCTGTATGTGCATAAAAGATAGATGAAGACAATTTTTATTGTGTGTGTATGTGTGACGAAAACTGTTCGAATGCTGACCTCTTCCTACAACTTAATGATGCCAAGCTATCTACGTTGTACACTGTCGAAGAAGAGTCGAATTCTATATTTTACTTCTGAGGTGTTATGTCACACAGGAGACAGGATGGCTCATTCAGAAGATCAGTATATCGAAAACCCACAACGCTGCAGGACAACGCACTAAATTTACCAGTTAGATACCTTTAGGTAGAAAGGGAAACTGCTCTTAAGATATCTTTGATAATGAAATTAAAAGTCTTCTTCAACAATATATATCCTAGAAGATTTATTGAAAGAAATTACTCCTAGTGAAATCATAATGCCAAAGAAGATGATGCTTTTGAGTCTGGTATCTAATTATGACACTGCTGCTGGGTGTATTAAACGCTCTTTTTTATGCCGCTGACTTATACCGGAGATTCTATAGCTACAGTATAGTTCAGCAATGACTGAAGGATAAACTGCCACCTAAGTCCACCACTTCTATCTTCATCTATTCGCTCAAATGCTATGGTCAACCTGATTATATTCAATATTGCAAAAGATTTATTAGGAAATGCATTGCTGAATACTATCCCGTTTTCTTGATGAAGGATGAACAGGAGGTGATAAAGGTTTCTATTCGTGAAGATCTTCTAATATCAGGTGATTTATCAGCACCATGTGACTTTTTCCTTAAATAATAATAGTAATTCAATATTAGTTAGCTGATTACGTATATCACAGAGTTTTTGAAACAGTATTATTTACTGAATGACAATGTTTCGAACAAAATTTATTGTTCATAATCATATCACCAATTGTAATCACACGACTTCAACACTTGAGTTTTATAGTTTTCTTTGTTCTCTCCTATTTGTCGTCGTTGGGGTAGTATAATTTTCCAGATATCCTAGTGGACAGGTGTTCAATCATTCCTATTACACGTATTTCCAGTTGATTCGGTTAACAAAACTTCCATTATCAATCTATCCCTGATAAATTAGTCAGAGAGCATGTAGAGAAATGTAAAAATAAAATAAATAATGATAGTAGTGATAATAATAATGACGAAATGCATGTTAAATATGCGCAGGATAATGACAACACCAACAATAAGGAATCTAAATCATCAGCAGTAATTCCATACAAAGAAGGAACCTAAGAAACCTTACGCAAAATTCTTAACAATGCAGGCAGGAATAAAAGTCACCGGCAATCAAATCATCCACAACTCGTTTAAGGGATCAGTTCTGCGGAGCCTTTAAAACAAAACAATTTAGTTTATGTAATACCCTGCTTGCAATGATTGTCAGGTCAAATTATTATTATTATTATATATCCATTAGTTCCTAGAGGAACATAGGGCTTCAGCTGCGCACCTCCATTGCCTTCGGTTATCTGACAACTTTTTCACCCTGCTCCAGGTCTGTCCACATGCTTTCATCTCCTCCTCGCATGACCTCCTCCAAGTCACCCTTACACTGACGACCAACTCGCCGCCTCCCTTTCGGGTTCCACTCAAGCAATGGCTTGTCTAGTGATGTCACTTGATGGTTTCCTCAGCGTATGGCCAATCCATCTCCATTTCTTTCTGCCTATTTGTTTCACAATCGGTTCCTGATTGGTTCGCTCCCAGAGATCCCTGTTGCTAATCTTTTCTGGCCATCTGATCTTGAGTATTGAGTGGAGACAGCTGTTAATGAAGGTCTGAAGTTTGTTTGAGATGCTCTTTATGACGCACTGGCCAAATCTCTGATCCGTATAGTGAGTAGCACTGACTTCACATTGGATTTGAAAATCCGGATCTTATTTTTGATGCTGAGTGCTGTTGACCTCCACACAGATTTGAGAGTAATGAAAGCTTGTCTTGCTTTTCCGATTCTGGCTTTGATATCCTCGTCAGTTACGCCTGTAGTTGAAACGATGCTTCCCAGTTAGGGTAGGTGAAGGAGGTTGTTTCTTTCAGGTTCTTCCCACTTATGCTGATTGTTGTCTGTTGTTGTTGGTGTTGTTGATGTTGGCTAGGAATCTTCATCATCTCTGTTTTATCTATGTTCACTTGAAGTTCTATCTTTGATGCTTCTTCTGCCAACTTGTTACTTTTCACTTGCATATCTTCCAGTTTATGGGAAATCAGACATATATCATCGGCTAAATCCAGATCCTCCAAGTCTTTTGTGTCAGTCCATTTTATGCCTGTTCCCTCGTTGGTTGCCGTTGTCTGTCGCATTATCCAATCAATTGCAATCAGGAAGATCATCAGGTCAAATACATGGGTTAAACTAGTAGAACAGGGACAGTCAGACAAGCCGAACATGAAAACATAGCAGCAAAATATAGATTGGTTGACCCAAATAAGATAAGAAATCTAGAGAATAGTTCAGCTGTAGATAGCACTCACTACATGCAATTGCACACAACTATACAATAGGATGGATGGGATAAGATGACAGTTTTAAGATCTAATGTCGCGGGGTGAAGAGAAGGACAGGTTGATAACAATGAAAGCTTTGTTTATCGAATCAAGGGGATGAAAATACGTGTAATGAAAATGATTCAACAGCTAGCTGTCCGTCCAGATATCTGGAAAACTCTACCACTCCTACTACAACGAATAGGGGAGAACAAGGAAAACTATAAGACTTAAGTGTCGAAGTCGTTTGGTTATAATTGATGGCAAAATTATGAACGATAATAGATTGTGTTCGAAACCTTATCAAACAGTCGACAATAAAACTGTTTCACTGTGTGATATATCTAATAAACAAACTAATATGGAATTACATACTACCAAAGTGTTCAAGTTTAACACATATATTAATAATAGTAATGGCAATTTGCTTTATTCTAAAGACAGTGCACTTAGTAAACAGTGCGGAGTTCTCGTCATTTTGTTACAATATTGTTGCACCTAATTTACTTGACAACAGAAAAAACCGAAGATAAAAATGACAAAATATACGTTACCAGGGCTGATAAGAGCGGCAGCTGTTTTCGTACAAGCAGTGACGCTGAAGTCAAAAATCCCCATTTAGACATTTAGAAAACAAAAAGATGGGGAAGAAATATTTGAACAAGGCATTGAGAAGACAAATTTCGCGAGATGATATCGTCATTTCGTAGTTTCTTTACAACCGCTTTACAACTAACATGGTTAACAATAACAAAATAAAATAAAGTTCATGAAAATTACTCAGTTAAATAAAAAACACAAAAGTACATACTAATGACCAATCATATTTAGATAGGTCATGTAGTCCATGGTAGGCGAAGATTGAAGTCTATTGATTGTTTTGTACACACAGTTTAGGCTGTATGTGATTAATCCACCAAAGTGCTTCCATCACCTTCAATAACCAGCCTTGAATTAGAGTTATGTGATGAAATTATTGTGAAACAGTCATTAATATCGATTGATTTTGTGACCAGACATTGCAATGGATGATGATTCTGGATTTCTATTAAGATTAATCGCGTTAGGATTTTCGATATGATTTAGTAGCCATTTTGGAACATGTTCTTTTCGACGACATTGGAACATTCTGTTGGTTCTACCCATATAGCTGTCACCGCAGCTGCAGGTGAACTTGTAGATACAGTTTGAAGTAGAGTCCACAGAATTTCGTCCTTTAATCACAGGCACAAAGATCGAAGATGTTAGGCAAGTGAGAAAAAGAGATGTGGCGGCGTAGAATGTGCGTTTGATGGCTGACCGAAGTCTTTGAGCTAGCTGTCAACTGCATAATCTGGTCGCCCTTGAATGGTAGGTTAATAAAGATAGCTTTCTTTGGTATAGATGCTGTCTTTTCAAGATGTGGTCTATCCTTACCGTGACAATTGATGAAGTTTTCTGGATAACCATTAGCTAATAAAACTGAATATATATGTCGAAGCTCATCCATCAATGTGTCACTCGTGCATATTTTTCGGGCCCTTGAGAACAAACATTTCACTAGGGAACGTTTATACTGGATAGGAACAAAACTGGTAAAATGAAGATATTGTCCACTCCATGTCTGTTTACGAAAAATAGATCGCTGAATCGTTCCATCATCTCTCCTAGTCATAGTAATATCCAGGAAACCGAGTTTGTTATTGGATTCGAGTTCGGAAGTCACTCGGATATTTGGATGAATATGATTAAATAGGGTAATGAAGTTTTCAATAGATTTGCTATTATTACCAATTATAAGAGTATCATCTACATAACGTTTACACAGCATAAATTCTCCAAGCATACCTTGCATTTGTTTCTCTAATTTCGACATAAATATATCTGCTAACAGGGGTCCCAGAGGGCTCCCCATCGCAACACCATCGATTTGTTTGTATGCCTTTTCTTGGAATGTGAATCTAATATTTTCTGTACACATTAAGATGATGTCTTTGATATAAGTTACAGGAATTGGTAAGTTTATCCCATTGCTTGTGATGTAGTCGCAAATGAAATCAACAGTTTCATGAAGGGGAACATTGGTGAATAAAGATTCTATGTCAATTGAACACATAACCTTTTCCTTAATGTTCAAGGTGTCTAGCATTTCTGTAAGATCAAATGAACTTTTTACAGAATGATTTGATAATGAGTCTCTTACAGGCCTAAGGACCTCTGTAATCCATTTGGCGATATTATGGTAAGGAGAATTTACCTTTCAATTAGATCCTCATCTCACTCTGGCTCTACTCTAATATATTATGTATAGCATTTTTATTACAATACACAACAATATACGCCAATCAAGTGGCACTGATATGTTTGTTAACAATAATTAGTCAGTGTCAAAATGTCAATGGGTTAATAATTAATGAAGAAAATCAATACACACAATTAAAAGGTAGAAATGGTTAGAATGAATTAATTTTACAAGGATAACACGTAATTAAAGATGAAGTGGTCAGAAAAAATAATAAAATAATTTGGACAGTTATGATTTTTAAAGGTTTAAGGAGAGGGGGCGAAGTAGTCCTGTTTATGCATTCTTGTAACGATGGCCACGGTAAGGAAAGTAGCTGTACAAATTTCTTCTGAACACACACACAGGTTTAGATTCTTCAGATGGATTCCTATTGCTACAGCTGTCTGTAGAAGACGAACTCGTAGAGCAAAATTAAGATTAGTAGGGATGCGATGAATAATTTTAAATGTTGTATTACCACCAACCTTATGCTCGCTATCTACAAGGTATGCTAAAACAGAACTACGAATACATCTTGTTTGTCCTTTGCTTAACCATGTTGGATGATGTTCGGAAATACGAGGTCAAAATTGTACAAAAAGTGCAAAATAATGATGATAATAATGTTAATATCTGAAATATGGAATATACACATTGGATCATAGGAATTAATAAAAAGCTGTTTGCAGCGAAGAAAATTTCTCTTTTCGACGAATTCATCATCACCGAAGCAGAAAGTCTCTGTAGGCTGCTTTCGAAGTCTCTCAGTAAAACAGACTTCGTCGCCAGCCTTCGAATAACATTCTCCTGCAAGAAACTACTCATCCAACCCGTGAAAGACAGGCTGTCGCATTGGGCCACTTTGAATATGCATATACAAGTCCACTTGCTTGTGTGTGCAGCTGAGTACATTGACCGTAACATGCATCCGCTTGTAAAACGCACGCGGGAACACTTTGCAAGATGTCTAGCAAATGGAGAACTCAAAGGGGTACACAGTTCGATAACAGAGAATCCGTTAAATTCTGGACAATCAGTCCTGTTTGAAAAGTCCTTCAAAGCTATATATAAGATCCGATCCAACCTACCAAATGGAGTGAAATCAAGACATCTAGGAATAGCTGAGGCACCGGTGGTCCAAAAGAAATACGTCCAATCGTTTTCTCTGCTGTGGCCATCCTGAAAAGTCAACCCCACCAATAATTATTATTCTATTGCCATTCTTGTCCAACCTTTCCTGTTATTCGTTATATTTACTTTTTAAATCCCCATCTTAATTATTATTATATCCTTTAATTCCTAGAGGCACATAAGGCTTCATCCGCGCGTCTCCATTACCTTCGGTGTTCTGCCAACTTTTTCACCCCGCTCCAAGTCTGCCCATATGCTTTCATCTACTCCAGACATGACCTCCTCCAGGTCTCCCTCGCACTGACGACTAAATCGCCACTTCTCTTTCGGGTTCCACTCGACCAATGGCTTGCCTAGTGATGTCACTTGATGGTTTCCTCAGAGTATGGCCAGCCAATCCACCTCCATTTCTTCCTGCCTATTTGTTTCACAATCGGTTCCTGCTGGGTTGGTTCGCTCATTGCCAGAGATCCCTGTTGGTGATCTTTTCTCGCCATCTGATCTTGAGCAATAGTGAGCGAAGACAACTGTTAATGAAGGTCTGAAGTTAGATTGAGATGCTCTTTATGATGCGCCAAGTCTCTGATCCATATAGTAAGTAGCACTGACTCACTTCACATTGGAGTTGAAAGTCCAGATCTTTTTTTTGATGTTGAGTAGTGCTGTTGACCTCCACACAGACTTGAGAGTAATGAAAGCTTGTCTTGCTTTTCCGATCCTTGCTTTGATATCTTCATCAGTTCCGCCTGTAGTTGAAACGATCCTTCCCAGATAGGTAAAGGAGATTGTTTCTTTCAGGTTCCTCTCATTTACGCTGGGTGATTGTTTTCTGTTGTTGTTGTTGTTGCTGTTGGTGTTGGCCAGGAATCTTCATCACCTCTGTTTTCTCTATGTTCACCTGAAGTCACATCTTCCTTGAATGCTTCTTCTGCCAACTTGTTACTTTTCACTTGCACATATTCCAGGTTGTGGGAAATCAGTCAAAAATATGTTATCGGCTAAGTCTTTTTTTATCTTCACATGTCCGAACCTTCTACCAATTTTGTTAATACTACATCCTTAAACCCGTAATTCTACAGGCTGACGAGTTTTCCAATAATTATGATCCTATTCTGACGTGTCTAGTCCTTTCTTTGGTGCGATTGAATTCTGTCAGTCAGGTTTGCAATATGGCCATCATGCTATTAGGTAGCTCGCCATCACGGTGCACATTGATTTGATGATATTAGCTGGTTGGAGGCAATCGGCCATAGGAAGCTTCCCCTGACATAGGTTTCGTGCTAGCTGTCACTCGTCATCAAGGCGTATCTGCAAAGAATTGAAAAGAATTCAATCTGAATCAAAGAAAGGACTAGACACGTCGCACTAGTTACTAGTGTCCAATCAAAATACCCACTACTGTCCTGCAAGAGGTCAATCACACGAGTCTGAGTAGCTCAATGGGAACGTCTCGGATTACAGCATTGGGTCAGGTGGGTTTGAATCTCCAAAGGAGGGACATGAATTCCTTTGAGGTCGCAGATACGCCTTGCCGACTGGTGAGTACCAAGTAGCACGAAATCTAGGTTAAGCAAGGCTTTCTGTGGTTGATTGCCTCCTACTATCTAGTATCATCAAACTATAATCCTATTCTGCCTTTTCTATTCGATCTTCCTGAGTATTACACAATTGTAATTTTTAATTCGACCTTTAGTCTGAAATGTTTTTTTTAAGACAAGTGAATCAGTGTCACCATAGGTTACAAATAGGAGAGGAGAAAAAAGAGCCAACCATATTGCTGATCACATAGTCAGTCGGAGGGTTCTCACACTTAATATGGTATCGTTGAGTTCTTATACTTGGTAGTAAGTATGTATAACCTTTTATAACGAATTCTATTCATACCTGATGAGATGAAATAATTGAGAATAGCAAGGGTTAAGAACACAATATTCAGCAAAGAGACTCTTTTCAACGAATTTATTATCAAGCTGTACGATCGTATATACATATCCGGTGAGGGAATTAGGTCAAAGGTGTGAATAAATGAAATAACAACAATAGTATGAAATGCATTTAAAATATTTGTGATGATTATTATTGCTCCCTTGGGTTCCTAGTGGAACATAGGGCTTCAACTGCACGTCTCCACTTGCCACTTCTGTCTTTTTCTCTGCTGTACTTTTCACCTGCATCCATGTCAGTCCATACTGTTTCAGCTCCTCTTTACATGATCTCCTCCATTTCACCCACCCTTCCACTGACGTCTAACTCGCCGCTTCCCTTTCGGTCTGGTTGCACTCGAGCAATGGCCTGACGCACGATGTCACCCAGCGGTCTCCTGAGCGAGTGTCCGACCCATCTCCACTTTCTCATGCATATTTGCTGGGTGATTGGTCCTTGCTTTGTTTGTTCCCATAGTTCCTTGTTGGTGATTCTTTCAGGCCCGGCCATCTGATCTTCATTCAGTATAGAGCGGAAACAGTTGTTAATAAAGGTCTGCAACAGGCTGTTGGAAATATTCTTTGTGACCCACCCGCCCGCCAAGTTTCTGATCCGTATAGAAGAACTGACTGACATGACATTGTTTGTATTGAAAATCCGACCGAATTTTGCTGTTGATGCTGCCTGAGTGACGAAGATTTCCAGATTGGTTTCAGGTTGATGAATAATGTGTTTCTCGCCTGCCTTCCCGATTCTCGCTCAATTTGACATCCTCGTCCGTTCCGTCTGCCTGTATTTGAAACAATGCTCTCTACATAAGTGAGTGAATGAAGTAACCTCTTTCGAATCCCTCCCGTTGATGATGATTGAAGTTGGATGTTGTTGTTCGTTGGTTGGTTATTTTCGTCACCTTCATCTTGTCTATGTTCACTTGGAGTCCTGTCTTCGCCGGCTGCTTCTTCGACCAGTTTGTCAGTTTTCGTTTGTAAGTCTTCAATTTTGTGTGACAACAAACATAAGTCATCGCCGCGCGAAATCCAGGTCTTCTAGGTTCTTCACTTCGGTCCAGGATATCCCTGTCTTTTCGTTTCCCACTGTCAAGTAGCAAAACAATCAGTGTCAGATATGGAATATTGCATAAGGTGTATAGATTTTGGAAAGGGATACATAATTATAAGATTAGTAGGCGAATATAAGAGGTTACGTAACATGGTGTGAAATTTGATAAGATAGAATTCAAAATTGTTAAAATAAAAGGCATGAAAATTAATAATTTTTGGATTAGAACGACAGGTGGAAACAATTCAGAGTGAGAATAGTAATAACAATAATGATAAAAATAATAATAATAAACGTAGTAATAAGGGATAGGTACATAGGATAAGTAAATAAACAAAATAAATAAATGTCTATTCCTCTACGGCCAAGGCAGAAGTAGAGATTGTACATACTTCTTTTGTACACAAAGGTCTGGCTTAAAGTCATGAATTGCCAAGGCCTCAGCTGTCTTTAGAAGTCTGTAATGACAAAAAAACGCGGGAAGTTAGCATGAATTCTATAAATGATCTTAATATCATGATCAGGGTTGACAGAGTGACAGAAGTCGATTAGGTGTTCCAGAATACAGCGTCGCACACACTTCCTTTCTCCCTTGTAAAAAACCATGCAGCTGGAATATGTTCTCGTATCCGTATGGAGAACGTTCTCTGACTACGGCCGACTGATGAAGTGGCCCACTGAATGCCTTATTGACAACCTCTAATGAATTTCGCAATATCCTTTTGATTACCACAGCAAACACTAAGAGAGAGAGAGAAACAAAGCAGTCAAGTATAACAGGCAAGATTCAAGTGTCAACAAACTTTAAACGTAGTGGTTCAGTGTTACCTGATTGTCTTAGCTTCTTAGTGTCATAGATTAGGCAGAACCTCTTTTTAGAAATCCACAAGATATGGGATGATCAAGAAATGTCAGATGAAAGAATTCTTTCATGAATATAATACCTGGCGTTCTTTCTAATTCAATAGCATTTATGCTACAAGCATCATATGAACCAGCCGATTTGTGTAGATCACGTTTATTTTCGAAGGTGAGGTTAGCTAGTTGACATTTGAATGGATTTAAGATAAGACCATTAAGCTTAGACCAGTGGTTAATGTCAGACAAAGAGCTATTCGGTCGAGAACAGTCAGACAGGGAAGAAAACTGCCAACGAGACAGTCAAATCATCGACATATTTAAAGAAGTTGAGTTCATCCGAAAGAGGTAAGTCATATAAGACGAAGGAAGAGAAATCAGCACCTTGAGGGACTTCAGCTTCGGTAAACAGGGCAGAGGAAGTTTTGCCTTCAAGTACACTTTACTTAATCTCGCCTACTTTGCAAGCTCGCCAGCTTTCTAACCGGTTCTAAGCCCAGGAAAAGAGGGAGGGTTGGGCATGGAGCTCTTCTCCATAAATTCAATAAATCTGCTACAGAAACGTCGACGCACAAGAAATATATTAAAAATACAAAAAATACATATAAAAAACAAAGTTTTTCTTCGCTGAAATCGGAGAGGGGAATCGATGCAGGGGGTTGTTGAAAGACAGTCTTCGGGAAGACAGTCAGCCAGTAGATGTGTCATCTCTTGATGAAAACAACAATAAGAAAGGAGACGTGAAGTGTTCGCATTATGTACGAGACTGGCTGGGAAGGCTTCCCAGGCAGCCAGAGAAATGAGAAGATATGGCAAAGAAGTGCTCGGAATCTGCAGGAGTAGATGGAATGGATGTGGAGTATCAAAATTGTCAAATGGAGAGTCAGTAATCTATCTATCAGTTATCCGCTCCTGTCAGGTCACCCAGGCGACAACCGAAAGCACACTGAGGCAGTGAGTGAATGGCCATCATGATGTTACCAGAGACAGCCAAAAACCTATTGCGGTGGGAACCAATCTCCTCCTACATGATTGTGACAGCGAGATTCAACTCAGACGGAAGGAGGGAAGGTCAAAATTATCCAATGCCATGCACTTTTCAAAGAATTCCGGGCTTTCAATGAGTTGTTGATCGGAGGGAGAGTGAACAAGCACAAGGATGTATATATACACAAAGCAAGTTGAGTTTCGCCTCATGAACATATCACAAACCAGATAGACTGCATCTCAATGTTTCCTAAGGAAATGGAGATGCAGCTAGCGTGCTGGACACAAAGTCAAAAAGTGGAACAAATGTGGGGTGAAACCATCATCTAGTTGAAGGAAAATTCAAGGCGGAACTGAAATCCCTGAAAACAACCTAAGGCAGACCAGTGTAATTCAAGTTCAACATTCAGAAACTGAAGGACGAATCTACAAGGGATACTTTCACTGGGCATCAGAATACAGCTAAGTCGGAGAAACTAAGTGGCATCACTGAGGACACCTGAGTGGAAGAACAGGGGAGTTAACTCTTTGAATGTGATGTTCGAGGAAATGTGTTTGGCCAGCAAATTTAGGAAGAAAGAAGAGACAATACAAGGAATGGCTCTCAACGGATATCCGAAAACTAATCAAAAAGAGGAGGATAGTGAAATAAAAGATGACTCAACGCAAACATGGACAGCAGAAGGAGAAGCTGAGTTCAGTGTGTACAACACTCAATAAAGAAGTGTAGAAGAGTGCTAGGAAAGATAAAAGACAATTCTATGACACAGTGAGCGGAAAAAGAAGAAGAAGAACGGATATGCAAGCCTCAAATAAACGAAACTTCAGAACATAAAACCAGAAAACTTAGGTGTCTATCTGGGAGGAGATGAACTCAGATGATGAAACCAATAAAAGGTTTTCAAAGGAACCTTATTACCAAAGAAAAGATGAATAAAACAATGGGCTGATCACTGCAAACGACTCATGGATTGACCATCACCTACAACTTGCTCAGAAATGCACCACCACCAACAGCATGCACACAACTGCCTGCCAGTGAACATCAATCCTCCAACGATAGCGGAGATCTTATATGCAATCAAGCTGCTGAAGCCAGTCGAAATTACCCCCGAAGCACTGAAAACGAACCAAGAGACTGCGTTATATATGCTGAAACCATTACTGCAAAACATTTGGTAGGGATGAAAGGTGTCTACCGACTGGAAGAATGGCTATTTTTTCAAGCTGCTAAAGAAGGGTGACCTAGGCCTCTGCAAGAACTGGCGTAGAATAATGCTCTTGTCCACACCAAGTAAAATACCAAGCCACCTTATCCTGGAGAGAATAAAGGATGCACTGGATACAGAACTCCGCCCAACCAAACCAGAACAAGCAGGATTTAGGAAAGGCGAATCATGTGCTGATCAAACTGCGACTCTACACACCGTCATCGAACACAGCAGAGAATGGCAGTCAAACCTGTGCCTTGACTTCATCGACCTCGAGAAGGCAACAGCTTCGGTAGAACTGACCAAGAAGTGATTTGGAAACTACGTCAATACTGCGGGGTACTTCAAGTCTTTATCAATCTCATTCAACACCTGGCTATAGGACAATGTCACGTTTCAGGTGATCCCCAATGGAAAATTCAGTGGGAATTCCGAATGAATACAGGGTAAGACAGTGCTCGCCACCAACCATTAACTGATTATATTCCTAATAATGGTGGACTGGATTCTGCATCCGACTGTGGGTAGAGAGTGAGGAGACAGGAATACGTCAGATCGATAAGAAGGCTCTAGAAGATATGGATTTCGTGTATGGATGATTTATGTTTAGTGTCATACAAACTCGTAGACTCCACAGGCAGACGAAAACTAAAATGCTAACTGGAGAAGCTGACACTGGAGACAGGATTTCAGGTGAACATAGAGCAGGTGGAGACGGAGGTGAAGAAGGTAATCAACCAAGAACAAAATCAAACAATCAGCATCAGCGTGAGACACTTGAAAGAGGTAACTTCCTTGACTTATTCGCCTAGGAAGCATCTTTTCAAATACAGGCGGAAAGGATAAACATGTCGAAGCCAGAATTGGAAAAGTGGCTCGAAGAATTTGGATTCGTACTCATTTACCGAAATTCTCGCTTATATTGTAGACAACTTTAAAGTTGCTCTGTAAGTTAACTTGGTTTTCACGTTCAATCAGGTGTTCCAGGACACAGTTGTGTGGTGGATGGGCCGGGGATCTTTTTCCTTCTTTATAAAACCATCAGGGTAAATATTCCATAAGACTTCTCTACTCAAATGTACAGTTCATTGAAATCTCAAAAATACTGAAGAACTGCCTATTCCACTCGTTGAATAAAACCTTCTTTGCAGTTGAAGTTTGACTAATTTTCTCCAAAAAGTCGATGATTCACATGAAAGTGATGGACAAGTTTGAACTGCTGGCCACCTCATCATTGCATATCTATCAATTCACCTGCTTATGTGGAGCTAGGTATGTTGACTGTAACCAGTGTTTGCTATCCAAACGTATCATCAAACGCTTGCAATTACAATTTTGTAAAGGTTGTGTAAAGCATGAAACTTAAATCCAAGGCTTCCTGTTGATTACCTCCGACCATCTCACAAATGATCTTGATTCAAATAGCCTTTATTTGATAAGCTGAAATGGTTGACAACCAATAGGATTCAGAGGTTATAAGTACAGGAGGGGGCGGGTAAATACAGACATCACTCTACCCTAAGAGTAAATGGGATATTATGGAAAACTTAGGTGTATATATCAAAATATCAAGAAGTTATGCAATTATTGTAGTATATGCATTGATAATTCCACACTGTTAATGAAGCTTTTGTATTTCCCACTGAATGAAAAACAAAATGATATTACTTTTACTGACGTTTCGATATTTAATGCTGTTAATAACTGTGCGTCGGTGGTACAGCGTTTAGGACTATCGCCGACCATGTACATGGTCCGGCGTTCGGTCCAATACCGATGCACACCTGATATCTATGTTGGGCCTGAAAAATTTAGGTTAACAATATCACATGCTGAAAATGCCATAACTGTACCAAAAATACAGTGTGGAATTAAACTGTAATCAGTAATATAAAAAGTATAAATATGTCGAAGTATTATTAAACCAGAATTTACAAAATCTCAGCTTATATTTTTTTTCCTTCACGCGTTCCCAGTGGAACACAGGGGGCTTCAAGCTAGAGGCTTGAAGTTTCTGTAGCAGTGGTGTTTATTTTTACAGGATGAGGTTGCTAGCCCCATGCCAAACCTTTCCTCTTTACCAACATTATTTCTGGCTTAGGGAGGTAAGGGAGGAGTGCGTCCAGTGGCCGGGGATCGAACTCCGGACCATGTGCATGGTCGGCGAGCGTCCTAACCTCTGTGCCACCGACGTGTATCTGTATGAAATTAAGTTAAGAGAAAGAAGTTTAAAAAAGCATCCAAGACTGTAATGGAATGTGTTAGAAAAGAAACCTTGGTATCAACAGAAAAAATAATAATAACAATAAGAATAGGTAGTTGAAGATGAGATGTTCTATATAATTGAAATTGGTTTATTCACCTAAATCATTCATTCATTAGGGTGGTATCGGTGATAAAGTTAGCACTGGACGAGTATCTGTTGATGAAGGACGTCGTAAAAAACTCCATTTTTATATGAAGTTGATATACTAGGCGGTGATACTGGAAATGATGTCGCTGTTGCTGGTGTTGTTGTTGTTGTTGGTGGTGTCATACTGGTCATCGAACTAGTAGTAGTAGTAGTAGTAATAATTTGACTATGACAATGTGATGGTGAATGCATAACACCATCGATTAATTCATTTGGTCTTGGTGTTGTATACCATCGACCACTTGGTGGTAATAGATAAGCACAATGTTTTATTATTAATTCAATTAATGCATGTTTAAATAGTGTACCAGCTATAAACAACTTATAGGATCTGTATACGATGAACTTAATAATGTTGGAGATAAAACAATAGCTAAGTTCGCAGTAGTCATCATATTGATTTCTTGATTTTCACCTACCCTGTGTATATGATTGATAAAGTAACTTAAACTTTCATAATGAGCACCTGGTAATCGAGGAAACACCTTCTTCAATAAATCAAGCATTTCTCTCTCCACCAGTCGGTCATTGCGAACAACATCAAGTAAATTTGGATAAGCTTCATAGGTGATTAATGAGATAGGCAACTGACGAAGAAATGATTTAATCAAACTTGTCAAAGCATTGATATCACGTACACAGTACAAGATCGGCGCATCGTTTGTGAGCCTGAAATCCACAATCTATACATTTCATGCATTGAGCAACTAATCCCCAAATAAAATGAGTACAATAATCACACCAATGAGGTCCACAATATGTATGAATTCTAAACTTTTGTGGTTTCACATTAGAAATGAGTGTACATGGATCAGGTAGACAAGCAATTGGTAAATTTTAACGTTCTTATATACACTTATATACGCTAACTTAATCATTACCCCTGAATAAAGGGTAATTTTAGCCTTGTCAAGTTAACCAACAGGCAACGATAACAAAACCAGGTGTGGATGACTGTTGGATTTGATAAGTGTGCAAAATTATAGAAGCAGCAGGTGTTGACATAATGAAATCGCTCATCACATTCGTGTTGACTCTGTCATTTCATGGAATGAGGTGGAATGTTGTAACCAGGCTAAATTCTGTTCTAGTCCATCATTCCTATTCAGACAATTTGGATTCCATTTGATGAAATGAAGTGCTTCTGATGACATGAGATATTCTTTTGTGATTTCTGAAATGCTATTTCTGGATGATGATTTCAATATTGTCAAAATCAATTTTGGGGCCTGAATCTATTGCGTAGAGTGTAGACCATCTCTGACTGATGATTTTTCAAGCTTTTCTAGATCATGTGGATTTCTCAGTGGTTGAATAGATTCTGTACGGTGTTTTCTTCGTCTGATCTTGATTTATTTCTACGATCGATACCACGGATTGATACCAGTTAGAGAACCATTGAAAATTAGCACAGAGTACTAGACAGCTGATTCATCCTAGTTTGGGTTTGATCGGCAATACGCACACACCACCAGGCCTCGAACCCAGCACCTTCCGGTTACAAGGCGAGTTAGTATACAATTCAGCCATCGGAACCCGATTTAGTGACCATTCCATGAATTCTAACTGCTACCAATTCGTAATTTAGCGCGATCACCAAACAACCAATGTCATCAGTGGGACATCCATTCTCACACTTGAATGGGTCGACTTAACTGGTCACGACTTCTCACTAGAACTCCAGGAAACTGCATCCTGTAGGAATTCACTCACTAGCAAGCATCAGAGATTAATCTTCTATAGTTATTGAGATGGCGTTTCCTGGAATTCTAGTGAGAAGTTGTGACAAGTGAGGTGGATTCAGTCAAGTATGAGGATGGATGTCCCACCGATGAAATTGGTTGGAGGCGACGCTAAATCACGAATTGATAGAAGTTGGAATTCATGGACTGGCTAATGAATTCGGTCACAGTGGCTGAATATTAAACGAAGGCTCGAACCCCCATGTGGTAGCTGAGTACTTTCGATGATTCCCAAACTTGTGGGATGAAACAACCGTTCATTATCCCGGTACTGGTTTTCAATGGTTCTCTAACTGACGTCGATCCGTAATAAAATCGTAGATTTAAATATTTCTTAAAATCAATGTTGTGAACCATTTCTACAGCGTAGCATGTAGACAACACTCGGATGATGATTTTTCAAGCTTTTCTAGTTCAACTGGATTTCTTGGAAGTTGAACAGAGGCGTCTCTACGGTGTTCTCATTTCTTCTAATGTTGATTTTTATCTGGTGATGTTTTTATCCGATGTATATCGCATCACATTCCAAGCATTTTATTTTATAGACACAATGAAATAGAGAATCTTTAGGGATTTGGTCTTTCATATTGATAAGGTTACTTTGTAGTGTGCGTGTCTGATGTTTTCAGTAAAACTCTGATGTGTATTTTTAACAGTCACAAATTTCTAGTTGCCTAGGTGATACCACATGGTGATAATAAAAACGGAGGCGACCTTCAACTTCGTGCGTCATTCACTTTTACTGGAATTTAACTAAAACAATGCGAGCTGGAAAATTTTATATTTTTTGCTTTTACATTTTTGCTTTTACAACTGTTCACCATTATTTAATTCTGAAAAAATTAACAACCTGAAAATAAATTGTAAAATTAACCGAAGAATATTTAACATTTTAAAGAAAACATTTGCACTTGTGGAGCGAGTTATATTGGCCGTTGCTCTAGGAACTTGATTTTTCGTACTCACTCATGAACATCTCGCACAATGGCTAAGTAAAGCTGTAGTGAAAACTATTAACGGCTCGATATTGGAACATCTGGTGCAAACCGGCCACAAAGCCAGCTAGCGTTGAAGAACCCTTCTCTATCATCTACCGAGTGCCTAATAAATTTGCCAAGAACATCAAAGCACCACAGGCTCCAAACAGCAGAGGCTATTACAATTCGCCTCAAACAACTAGTGCTCTGTGTTCAAAAGAAGCAAGTCCACCCCCTACTATTGCCCTAGCTGGCCTTCAGTAGAGACCATAAACTCATGAATCTGTAATATTATGCTTCCTAATTCTTCTGAAATTCAGCTTATTTTATATTGATGCGATTCAGCTGTAATCCATCGATATCATTATTGATTCGATGTTATTTAAACAGCAACCTTAATGTTGTTCATAACACTAATTCATTCATTCACTATAATGGATGGATATATACCTGTAGAGCCTGATGATGAAGGGGTTATCGAAAAGAGTACTCTTTGTTCAGTATCCATTCTTTTGAAAACATTTGCCTATATATATGTTATTTATAAGTCACACGAATATGCTATCACACTTAAAGAAAAGCTTTGTTATCATCATTGGACATTGGACATTGAACATATTTATTGAATCATATGAATTTTTGTTTGAATTTGTTGTTCTTTTCGCGGGGAGGGGAGTGATTTATTGATCCATTGAAGAGACATTTAAACAATTGAACTTGTTCAGTCAGTTTAGGATTTTAATCGAGAAAGTTAATGACATGACTATGCGTCAGGATAGAGTTTGTTTAAATGTTAAAGGAGAGTTGAAAGAATCAATCAATCAATCAGTCAATAAATTTTATCTCATGAAAAATTCCCATTGTAACATATAGAAAATCAAAACAAGTGATGATTCAGCAAAGAGACTCTTTTGAACATTAAATTTATTATCAAGCTGTTCAACCATATATATGGTGTTTTTTAGAAATTATATCCGGTTAGGGAATTAGGTCAAAGGTGTGAATACATTCAATAATAATAATAACAGTAGTATGAAATGCAATTAAAACTAAAATGTTTGTGATTATTATCGTGGTTAAATGTCAAGTGGCAAAGCAAATTAATGTCATATATAGAATAATTCATAGGATGGATAGAACTTGTAAAAGGGTGTGCAATTATAGGATTAATAATAATAATAATGATTCACTTTATTCCAAAAACAGTACTTGTGATACAGAATGGAATGGAATTTTCAGCATTAATCACAATATTACTGCATCTAATTTCCTCAAATTATAAATAAAATTTAATCACACAGAAAATTTTCCACATTTACAATAGAGGTAGTGTCAAAAACATGCAGCATATAAAATGGAAATAGCAATAATAATGATAACAGCTAGGGTAATAATAATAAGAATACAAGTGAAAATTCCCGTGGGCTTGTGTCACACAGTATTGGCAATGTGGTATAGAAATCCTAACATGTTTAAACATATTGAATATAATGTTCTCTTTACATGATGGTGATGGTGAGGGGAAAAACAAAGACTACAGCAGTCACTGAGATAAGTAAGTTGGTGATTGCAATTATGAGAGTAAAACAAAGAAGCAACAGGACCATAAATATAATAGAAGTAATAAAAGTAAAACTTGAAGGTATATAAGGGTGGATGGAGGAAATTGTTTATTTACTAGATGAAAAAAGGTTAGTTAATTCTTGCCTGACACTATTTTCATTACACAAAAGACGTGACAAGTATGGTATCATAGAATTTCTATACTTAGACGTGCGAGGATACAGTTTTAGTAGACAGATAAAAACGTTACGTAATATTGTGCGAAATTCGAGAGCATAGAATTTAACGTTGCAAAAAAAGAATTGATTTAGAATGACAAGTGGACCAAGTGAAATAATACCGGGGACAATTCAAAGTGAGAGTAGTAATAATAACAATTGGCGTAATAAGGAAGAGACTACAAACTGAATAGACAAAATGAAAAAATAAAAAATTGGTAGAGCTAAAATATGATTGGGGATTACCATGTTTTAGCATAGAGGGATTAAGACCATGAAAGTTGGAGGGGTTGAACGAACTTTTTCTGTACACAGAGATCTGGCTTTTCTGTTTCGATAGCCAAAGATGGCTTCAGCAATACAGATGAGTCGGGTATGTAGGGATTTGGGTAGATTGCTCTTTGCCTTGTAGATGACTTTAAAGGCGGAAGCTATAGAGATGGGGTGATCATTATTTTATTTTTATTTTTGATTACAGCTTAATTCTATACTGTATTTTTTGGTACAGGTATGGAATTTTCAGCATGTGATATTGTTAGCCTAAATTTTGCAGGCCCACCATAGATATCAGGTGTGTGTCGGTAGTGGATCGAACCTTGGACCATTTGCATGATCGGCGAGAGTCCTAACCACTGAGCCACCGACCAGTTGTTCAATGATCGCACTTCTTATTGTTCCACTTCCACCTCTTCGTAACTACCATGCAGGATAGCGTTGTTGCACCCTATTCGACAAAACTCGAGTCAAACGACCGATATACCTAGCTCTACACGAGCAAGTGAATTGATAGAAACATATAGATTTTTAAGTATTGGTTTTGTAGGGATTCTTTTTGATTGTATGGTGGATTTCATCATGAGCTGACACCAGTTGGAGAACTACTGGAAAACCTGGGAGTATTAGACAGCTGTTTCATATCCCAGTGACTCAATGGTCTACGAGCTCGCTAGCCTTGTAACCAGAAGATCCTGGGTTCTAACCGTGGTGGTGGGTGCGTACTGCTGAAGAGTCCTAAACAAGGCTGACGAAGCAGCTGTCCAGTACTCTGTGCAGGTTTTTCCAGTGGTTCTCTAACTGATGTCAGTTCATGATGAAATCCTCCATACAATCAAACACACATAGAGTTGGTCAACACCGTGATATTGTCCTTCAGGTTACTGAACAGTAATAGTCGACTAGTAAAGGCTATTCTCAGAGATGCAGCAGGGAATGTTCTTTTCAGGGACTGTGATATCCTTCATTTCATGATATCGGAAGCTAAGTCCCCTTTGAATTCTAAGCTGATGTAAAGTGTTTTCTTGGGAGCGGTTGATAAGTCACGCTTTGTAGGCTTTGAATATATATTCTTATCTACAAAACGTGGTGGAAATCCATTTTCCATTAGGATTTTCCTCAAAATATATAACTCCTCTTCCACAGTATCAGTGCTACATATGCGCCAAATATGAGTGACAGGTGACCGGACCAGGTTTCGTTTCCGACCAATGGATACCCAGCTGTAGAAATTTGATAGTTGACCATTCCATGACAGTTTTCGATAAATCGATCTCTTCTGAGTTCCATCGGACCTCCTTGATTAGTTCACATCGAGGAAGTGAATGCTAGACTCGTTCTCCATTTCGAGTGTGAATTTTATCGCTGGATAGCAACCATTGCATACATGTAATATATTATTCAGGTTACAGTCACTATTACAAATAATAAAGGTGTCACCTACATACCTTCTATACATTGGAAAACTTTGGACTGTTGGCTTCAACTGACCATTTTCTAGACTGGACATAAAACAGTTTACAAGGAGAGGACCTAAGGGAGAACCCATTGCAATATCATCTTTCTGTCTATAGATTTTTCGACTGAAAGTAAACTGTACATTGAATGTACATCTCAAAAGTAAACTTTATATCTATTGTGACTCAATTATCATGAAGCATTCAATGTTAAGACCGAATTATCAGTACACCTTGTTGATAGTGAACATAAGATTGAAGTTAATACAGCATTTAAAATTATCTATCGCATTCCTACTAATCCTTATTTTGCTTCATGTGTTCATCTTCTACATACTACAGCTAAAGCTTTAAGAATCCACCCTGAATAAGCCAAGCCTGTGTGTTCACAAAAAATTTGTACAGCCACTTTTGCTACCTTGACCATCAATACATGAAAGTATAAACCGGACTACTTCGATCCCATTCCCCCTAAACCTTTAAAAATTATAACTGTCCAAACTACTTTATTATTTTATTATTATTATTTTAACTTCATGTTTAATTACAAGTTATCCTTGTTCAAATCGTTTTATTTTCTTTAACGACCTGTTACGTAGTCAATCTGTGGACACGATAATTCCTTAAATTACTCTACCCCATTTTCCAAAATTATGCATTACACAATCCACTTGTTGTAATTATATCTACCGTTTAATTGTGTGTATTAATTTTCTTCGTTAATTATCACCTCCCATATTGATATGTTGACATTGACTAATTACTGTTAACAAACATATCAATGCCACTTGATTGGTAAACTGTTGTGTATTGTAATAAAAATGTTATACCTGTTTATCAGAGAAGCAACAGAAATGAGGATCTAATTCAAAAGGGAATATTCCCTCGCTCAATACTTTTGCTTTCTTAAAATGATTAAATTTAATTTTAATTTTTCAGAAGAATGGATACTGAACAAAGAGTACTCTTTCCGATTACCTCTTCATCATCAGGCTCTACAGGTATATATCCATCCATTATAGTGAATGAATGAATGAATTAGTGTTATGAACAACATTAAGGTTGCTGTTTAAATAACATCGAATCAATAATGATATCGATGGATTACAGCTGAATTGCATCAACATAAAATAAGCTGAATGTCAGAAGAATTAGGAAGGATAATATTACAGATTCATGAGTTTATAGTCTCTAGTGAAGGCCAGCTAGGGCAATAGTAGGGGATGGACTTGCTTCTTTTGAACACAGAGCACTAGTTGTTTGAGGCGAATTGTAATAGCCTCTGCTGTTTGGAGCCTGTGGTGCTTCGATGTTCTTGGCAAATTTATTAGGCACTCGGTAGATGATAGAGAAGGGTTCTTCAACGCTAGCTGTCTTTGTGGCCGGTTTGCACCAGATGTTCCAATATCGAGCCGTTAATAGTTTTCACTACAGCTTTACTTAGCCATTGTGCGAGATGTTCTAGAGCGAGTACGGGAAATTAAGTTCCTAGATCGACGCCCAATATAACTTTCTCCACCACAAGCGCAGTTGAATTGGTAGATGAAATTTGAAGTGGCTGGGCTAGGTACCTCATCTATCAGTCGAGATAGCTCGATCTGTCTTGTGAAGAATATGACAAGTATTTCGCCGGCATTAAAAGTTCTTTGAACTGATTTTCTTAATTTCCGCGTAATTATCTCACTTGGTATATCGCCCTTGAATTGCAGTCGTATATAAAGAGGCTTCTTGTTTACAGATAGTGAGTAGTCCTTTTCCACCGCTTTCTTTGTCATGTGTTTCTTCATAAATTGGTCGGGATGGCCATTTTCGATCAAATTATCATATACAATGCTTAGTTAATTCATCTTCAATTACTTCTTCTGAGCATATAGCTCTAACTCTGTGGCTGAGGGTCTTTATTAAATTTCTTTTGTACTTGATAGGAACGAAGCTGTGAAAATGTGTGTATATTGTCCTGTCCAAGTACTTTTTCTATGCAAATTTCTTTTTCTGCTAACATCTGGTTCTCTTTTTTGAAGTATTATTTTTATTTTTTATATTTTCAGCAGTAATGTCAACTATCTGCTTCTATAACGTTGAGAGAAATGATTATTCACGCAAACCATTTCTAGCAACTCAGTGTACACGTTTTTGAATAGCTCTGTCTTGACTGCTTCGGTAGTGGAAATGTTTATTAAGCGTACTGATGAAATGACCGTTTATCTGCCGGTTATAGACTATTGGAAAATGAATACCATTTTGATGTGGTTTTGTTCTCTGAGTTGGATGGTTAGTTTGCGAAGCTTTCATCACCCTACTGGGTGACATCTTCAGCGAATACTTCAAATTGAAGTAAGTATCACCCAGTAGGGTGATGAAAGCTTCGCAAACTAACCATCCAGCTCAGAGAACAAAACCACATCAAAATCATCCACCTGAGCTACAAATCTTCTCTATCATATCTGAATATCATTTTATCAGAAATTAGTCAGTGGTACTCGTCAACAAATGGCCTTTTGCTTAATCCCTTAACAAATGTCAGATGGTTAATTTCAATTTCAGGAGCAAGCCAGACTTACATGAACTGATTAGGTTGCACAGTTCCATTATCTTAGGTGGCATTGAAGATGAAAATAAATGGAATCAGTAAATACCTTGGATTGTGTATGTCCTCTGATCAATGATATAAATATAAAATTTGAGCACTATGGTAGAGTATAACTCCATTATGGATAAGATTTTATTCAATGAGAGAATGATGAAACAATGGTTAGTTTTGATATAACTAGTCTTTATACTAACATACCAGTCAATATGGCCATAGAAGCAGTTAAAAGAGAACCAACCGCAGATGCTGAACTTACTCATAGGACAAAGCTTCCCAGAGAAGAAATTATTTTAGGAATTCACTTATGCTTCACATCTACTATCTTTAAATTCCAAGGCAAACTATATAGACAAACAGAGGGTGTAGCAATGGGATGGATCAATAATATCCCCTCTCGGAGCAGACATATTTATGGACAGCTAGGAAAATAGTACTCCAAACGTATGGTGGAGATATGTGGATGACACTTTCACTCACAGTGTTACAAACAGAACATATCTCTAGCATTTTGACACACATAAACTCACAAGTGGAGGGAATAAAATTCACATTTGAATTGGAAAATGAAATAGGAGAATAAGCCATGATGTTAGATTGTAAAATAAAACAAATAGAAGAAGACAAACTACTCACTGGTGTTCATAGAAAACCAACGCATTCTGCTAATAGACATTTAGACTTTGATTCAAATAACAATCCTGTACAATTCATTGGGAAGATCAGAAAAAGTCAAAAGTGAAGTAAAAATAATTGTGAAACTAGTAATAAGAACATAAATAAGAGTGAATATAAGGCATCTACTATTATTCCATATAAGGAGGGGACATCGAAGACCATAGGTAGGATTTTGAATAAGGCAGGAATTAGGATGGGATTCACACTTACAAACTCACTCAGGTAGGACAATCTCTGTTAGTTAAAGTACACTATCGGTTGACCCAATGAAACAAAATAATATAATTCACAAAATACCTTGCAATGACAGTGAATGTGGTCGACTACATAGTTTAATCAAGCTAGTAGATCGACGGGGTGGGGTGGTAATCCGATGGCGGAACATAATAATTCAGCTAAGGTAGGAATGGTTAACCCGGTGAAGACAGATAAGTAAGTTAGAAAGAAGCTCAGCAAATGCACTGCACACCTTAACAACACCCAACCAGACAATAGGGTGACAGAGGGTCAAGACTCTAAGAAGTAATATAGATAGGTGGAGAGAGTGATAGACTGATTACTGAATCCTGCCTGATTCATCGAG
Organism: Trichobilharzia regenti; assembly: GCA_944472135.2. Lineage (NCBI taxonomy): Eukaryota > Metazoa > Platyhelminthes > Trematoda > Strigeidida > Schistosomatidae > Trichobilharzia > Trichobilharzia regenti. Next base: position 4,751,604 of record OX235262.1, on the reverse strand, counting down.
TCTTCACCCAACACATGCAACAAAAATGATTCAATGTAAATACGAGAAATATGGAAGATATTATTACCATCAGTCAGTCAAATCAGAAGAGGAGAGTAAATAATCTTAAAATTCTATTTCAATTCAAGCACATCACTGTTAGGAAGAGGGAAAAACACGTGCAATTATCAGGTCATTATCATGTCTCAGTCAAGTTATTAGCGTGTCGTTGACATGCATTTGTTTCTGCTTTCCGATTGGACGTTGGCACAATTCCAAACTCTCAACCGGATTGGTTGATTTCCAGTCTACCTTATTTTTGTATAAATACAGTCACTTTTGTCGTAAATAAGTGAACCTGGTTTTACCGCCGATTTTCGCGTGTTCTGCTCTACCAGTTAAGTGGACACTGGCCAGTAGTTAAGCAGTTACCTCGAGACAAAGTTCCAGCATGATTACAATGACAATATTCTAACATGTTACTTATTTTGACTATAAATCTTTTTGTTTCTCATCTATTTGTATTTGATTTATAAGACTAATATTATTATTTCTAAATGTACATTATCCTATACTGATTTTTACTCAAATATCAAGTCACTTCCACTCATGTATATAAGTGTAGTAAAAACGTTGTGTGAGTTACTGATATGATTATAATTATATGATTAAGCTCGAACTGTGGTCATCAGTTAATATTGCTGTATAACACTGTGTGATTTATCAAAACGAAATCTTATACATAATGGAGTTATCCTCTGATAACCTTTCCTGGTCTTCCCATATTATGTCATTTTCCAGAAATGTGTTTCATTTGACTTTCTATGTAGGTAGGGAGGTTAAGATGATCTGAGATCATTATGTCAGTGCCTACTGTTACCGTTTTTGATAAATTTCGTATTCTACCTATATTCCTTTACTGTTCCCCCTTTATTTTTCCCCGGCTACTTAAGAAACACTGCTTTGTTATACTGCGTAGGGTACTAAAAAGTAGCTGTCAGTAGGGTGAGTGGGTTGTCGCTAAACTAACACGTTAATACTATTTTAGATAGACACATGGATTCCTGTACAGAATTAGCAAGTATTATTTTGTCAGACTCTGAACATCCTCTCCATAGACAACTGTCTGAACGTTTGCATTTCATTGGGTAGAACTAGAAGCAACTATAGGAGACTTTATACTGGGATGAATATGTATAAACTTCTACAATACCTTGTTTGACAAGAGCACATTTATGTTAGAGGGAAAAAAACAAGAAGTTCAGCAAAGACGGCAATATTTTCGGCGATTTCATTCTCAAAAGCAGCTGTACAATCGCATTTATGTAGATTAGTGTGCATGGATACAGTTATTATTTGTTTCGATAAAGAAAGGAAGACGAAATTTGCAATACAAAATGATATTGTCATTCTATTTCACAGGTTCTCATCAGCTGCACACCACTACCTGAAATTACAATGGTTATATAGATGATAATAACATACTTTAATGTTTAAGTGGTAGTAGAGAAGAGATACTATAAAATTGACGCATCTAAATGAAAGCATTGCAATGTTTTTAGTTTAAGTTTTCATCATCAATTTATACGCTTTTGAAGTTGAAAATAGGGGGGGGAGGGGTAAGAGAGAAAACAGAAAAAATTGATTAACAGAACAGTGTTAGCTTTTAGGTTCACATAGCAACTCAAGAAACAAAAACGGTTACAGTTTATGAGATTAAGATTTGTTCAGTGAGTTGAGATCAAAAAAATTCTGTTACCAAGGTATTAACCTCTCACTCCCTTGGTAACAGAATTTTGATTTTGATTAGTCATCTAATTCAGTGATCTCAACGCACTGAACAAATCTTAATCTCATAAACTGTAACCGTTTTTGTTTCTTGAGTTGCTATGTGAACCTAAAAGCTAACACTGTTCTGTTAATCAATTTTTTCTGTTTTCTCTCTTACCCCTCCCCCCCTTTTCAACTTTAAAGGCGTATAAATTGATGATGAAAACTTAAACTAAAAACATTGTAATGCTTTCATTTAGATGCGTCAATTTTATAGTATCTCTTTTCTACCACCACTCGAACATTAAAGTATGTTATTATCATCTATATAACCATTGTAATTTCAGGTAGTGTGCAGCTGATGAGAACCTGTGAAATAGAATGATATCATTTTGTACTGCAAATTTCGTCTTCCTTTCTTTATCGAAATTTATCAAGGGAACCAAATGTATTATTTGTTTAATTCCACATAGTAACGGTGTGATAATAATTTTTTCAACTTGATATGAAAGTTTGAAGGTACGAATATAGATTACAAGGAGCTCAGAGACAAGATTGCATAGGATTAGAAAACAGTTAAAACGTATGCAAAATTAATATTTGATAACTGGTAAAATAATAATTTGAAAGGCGAATAAAAGGCGACAGCTATTTTCGACTTGATATAAATTACAAGAGGCTTTAGAGACGCAGGGATAGAACGAATTACAGGTGTGAACAAAATGAGCATGGAAACAAATTGAAATCAAAAATTTTCAACTTGAAATGTTAGTTAGGAGGTGTAAATATAGGTTACAAGAGGCGTAGAATCAAAAAAATTACACAGGATTAGAATATAATTGTAAAATGGTTATTCTAAACGGATTACAAGTGTGATCAGGAGGAGCGCGGAAACAAACTTGAAATAATTGATTTTATAACTGAAAAAAGATGGGATGAATTGAATGAAGACAAATAGAGAAAAATCACACGCACAGAGAGAAAGAAAATAATTGAAGGATAAGGGAACATACTAAGCTAGGTCCACGGTTGTAGTTGTAAAGGCTGAACTAGTTTCTTTAAACACACAGCTCCACCTTTTCGATGCATATAGCGAGGGCTTTCACATCACAAAGAAGTGCGAAACACACTGACTGTCTTTTGGTAGATTTTTGTTTACTACGTAAAATAGCTCTGAATGATGGATGAGTCAGTTGAGATTCTGTGACAGTGGTATTGATGAGGTGTTCAGTTATGTCGCTTCTGATTGAACCAGTGCCTCTTCTTTGCCGCTATGCTGAATGATGTGATGAGAAAAGTGTTTGACAGGAAATATCCAATTTACTGAGGATTTGTAACTAAACGACATTTTAACTGATTAAAAATGCCCATTAAAATATTCAAAAGAATGGATACTGAACAAAAAGTACTCTTTTCGATAAATTCATAATTAGGATCTACATTTATGCATCATTATAGTGAATGAATGAATGAATTAGTGTTATGAACAACATTAAGGTTGCTGTTTAAATAACATCGAATCAATAATGATATCGATGGATTACAGCTGAATCGCATCAATATAAAATAAGCTGAATGTCAGAAGAATTAGGAAGGATAATATTACAGATTCATGAGTTTATGGTCTCTACTGAAGGCCAGCTAGGGCAATAGTAGGGGTGGACTTGCTTCTTTTAGATACAGAGCACTAGTTGTTTGAGGCGAATTGCAGTAGCCTCTACTGTTTGGAACATGTGATGCTTTGATAATTTCGGCAATTTATTAGGCACTCGGTAGATGATAGCGAAGGATTCTTCCACGCTAGCTGTCATTGTGACCGGTTTGCACCAGATTGTCCATTATCAGACTGTTGACAGTTTTCACTACACCTTTACTTGGCCATTCTGGGAGATGTTCTCAAGCGAGCACGGAGAATCAAATTCCAAGAGCGACGGCCAATATAACTCGCTCCACTATCAGCGCAGTTGAAATGGTAGATGCAATTTGAAGTGGCCAGCTGGTCTAGGTACTTCATCTTTCAGTCGAGAAATCACGTTTATTCTTTGTGATAATGGTTATGATAGGAGTGCGATAATTACTGAATTAAATGAAGTACATTCTGCTATGAAATTCATATTTGAAGAGGAACCTCAGGACAGAATTGCCTTCCTGGATGTCCTACTTACAAGAAAACCAGATGTTAGCAGAAAAAGAAATTTGCATAGAAAAAGCACTTGAACAGGACAATATACACACATTTTCACAGCTTCGTTCCTATCAAGTATAAAAGAAATTTAATAAAGACCCTCAGCCACAGAGTTAGAGCTATATGCTCAGAAGAAGTAATTGAAGATGAATTAACTAAGCATTCTATCTTCTGATCTCTCCTGGACTTCCCATGTCTTAGCAATCTCCAGTAAAATATTCCGCCTGACATTTTACATTAAGAAGTTAAGACACTCGGGTATAACTCAAACCCTCATCTTACAGTTTGTCAACTCTTGCATCCTACCTATTCTTCTTTATTGTTCACCCCTGCTTATTCTTTCCTGGTTTGCTTAAAAAGGACTATATCACAATTCGTAGAATACTGAAGACAGTCAGTAGGGAGAGTGGTGTCCCAGTGGATCACATAGTTAACGTCGTTGTCGATAGGCACTTGACTTCGTGCAATAAATTTGCTAGAGGGATTTTGTCTGACTTGGAGCATCCGCTTTACCCTCAGCCTTCACTTTGCATCTCCTCAGGTAGAACAAGCAATAACTTCAGAAAACTGTATGCTCGCACGTCTAAGTATAAGAATTCTATGATACCATACTTGTCACGTGCGTATTTTATGTGATGAAAATGTGTCAGGCAACAATTAACTAACCTTTTTTCATCTAGTAAATAAACAATTTCCTCCATCCATCCTTATATACCTTCAAGTTTTACTTTTATTACCTCTATTATATTTATGGTCCTGTTGCTTCTTTGTTTGTTTTACTCTCATAATTGCAATCACCAACTTATCTCAGTGACTGCTGTTATCTTTGTTTTTCCCCTCACCATCACCATCATGTAAAGAGAACATTATATTCAATATTTTCAAACATGTTAGGATTGCTTTACCGCATTGACATTACTGTGTGTAAAAAGCCCACGGCACTTTTTACTTGTATTATTATAATTATTACCTTACCTTAGCTGTTATCATTACCATTATTATTTCCATTTTATATGCTGCATGTTTTTGACATTACCTCTATTGTAAATGTTGAAACATTTTCTGTATGATTAATTTTATTTATAATTTTAGGAAATTAGATGCAATATGGTGATTAATGCTGAAAATTCCATTCCATTCTGTATCACAAGTACTGTTTTTGGAATAAAGTAAATTATTGTTATTATTGTACATGATACTTTGATCGAAAATGGCCATCCCAACCAATTTATGAAGAAACACATGACAAAGAAAGCGGTGGAAAAGGACTACTCACTGTCTGTAAACAAGAAGCCTCTTTATATACGACTGCAATTCAAGAGCGATATACCAAGTGAGATAATTACGCGGAAATTAAGAAAATCAGTTCAAAGAACTTGTAATGCTCGCGAACTACACGTATTATTCTCTGTCTCAGTAATAAGAAAATTAGATGCAATATTGTATTACTACAGTTCAAAGTTTTATATTTGTACAAGACGTGCTATTTAGAGTAAAGCTGTTATTATTATTGTTATTATTAAAACGGTACACCATCAGAAAGTAAACCAATAAAGAATCTGTCGCGCAACATATATTCAGAGGCAAATCAATATGCATTGATTATACTGCTTTCATGTTCCCACATACTGCTTCAAACTAAACGGCTTTTTATCAGAAATCAGCCAATGGTCCAAGGAAAACGGTTTAACCTTAAATCCCTCTAAATGCCAAACAATCAATTTCACCTTTAGGTATAAATCTGACCTAAACAAACTAGTTAGCACTCATGAGGTGTGCAACATAGATGGCACTGAAATAGAAACCAAGTCGGAAATTAAATATCTTGGCCTCGTCCTATCTGATCTTTCCTGGTCTTCTCATATCTTGATGATTTCTAAGAAAATATTCCGGCTTACCTTCCACATCAAGAAGTTAAGACATTCTGGAATAACCCAACCCTTACTCTTACGATTTGTTAACTCTTGCATCCCGCTTATTATTCTCTATTGTTCCCCCTTAGTTTTTCCAGGGCTGGCTACTGAAGAATGACTATACCTTATTACGTAGGATGTTGAAGGTTGTCAGCAGGGTAAGCTACGTACCACTTAATCAGCTTGTTAATATTCTGGTTGACAAGCACATGGAATCATGTGAAAAATGGGCTAAATCCATTCTATCTATCTAACTCACACCACCCCCTTCATTAACAACTCTCCCCTTGTATCTCATCAGGCCGAACCAGAAGCCTGCCTATATAGAAAACTATATACTCGCACTAGCAAGTACAAAACTCAACCATACCCTACTTGGCTCGTGTTCTGTGCAATAAAGAAATCATTGGGCGTGATACCTATAGCTTATTAAATAGTCAGTAGAACAACACCGGGATCTCATCTTTCCAATCCGTATCATTTATAGGTACAACGTTCTCTTGCTTTCCTTTCTTTATTTTGTTATGCTCTGTTTTGTTTCTCTCTTCCATAAAATGTCTACTTAAAACATTCTTCTTCGTTCTTTCACACTCTGTATATCTCGACCTTTTTGTTACCGCTTACGCCAGTAAATATGCCAGTAGTATCTACTTTTCTAACACCATCAAACCCTCTGTTAAATTTCGGCTTTGCTATCGACATGTCAATATGTTGTTGTCAAAACAAACTGAGACTACCCTTAATCTATGTAGAATTTTATTTATTGTTCATGTACAAGCTGGATGCAATACTGTAGTGAATTGTTGAGAATTCCATTCTGTATCGCAAGTACTATTTTGGAATAAAGAAAATTATTATTATTATTATACTTCTTGGAAACGTTTGAGTGACATTCACTTCTGTGGGAGGGTAAGCCTACTGGGTACTAACAAGTTGAGCATAGGTTCAAGGGCCACATGGAGGCGATCATGTGACAAGAGGAGGAGGAGGAGGTGAAGGATCTGAAAGCTTATAAACAATCATAAAGGCGGATAAAAAGCTCTTCATAAGACAGAATGAAATTCAGATGTACTGAATGCTCCACTTTCAAGTCAAGCGGATGAAGTCTTAAGATCGTTCATTCATCAGTAGGCAGTACTTCATAATTATGTCATCAGTAGTCCTGGAATTCATCAGAAAGACAGATCTGCAATGATAAAAAAGGTAGAAATAATTAAAGGGGGAGGGTAAATTACAGATTTCTAAAAGATTATTAAAGTAATGCATATAAATTTAGGGGTTTAAATTGGCAATCATCGGCAGTACACAACCATCCATTAAAGTTCGATAACAGGACCCTCCGGCTTTAAGGCAAGCTTGTACACCAACCAGCCAATAGGATCCTATTCAATGGACAGTTCATGAATTCTAACTTCTACCAATTCGTGAGGCATTTAACCTGACCTCCAACCAATGTCGTCGGTGGGACATCTACCCTCATGCACTTGATTGGATTGACCTCACCGGTCACGACTTCTCACTAGAAGTCACTGTAGGAAACTCCATCCTGTAGCAAGTCACTCACTCACTAGCGAGCATTAGATTTCATGGACCACTAAATCGGGTACCAGTGGCTGAATTGTATACCAGCTCGCCTTGTAATCGAGAAGTCGTGGGTTCGAACTCCCTGTGGTGTGTAAGTACTTCCAATGATTCCTTAACTAGGACGAAACAGCCGTCCAGTACTCCGTATGGCTGGTTTTCAACGGTTCTCTAACTGATATCAATCCGTGATCAACTCGTCAAAAAAGTCTAATCTTTACAAACCAACTCTTGTAAATTAGGTCAGTTTATTATTATGAATTCATTTAACACTGCCCTTTTCTTCGCAGTTGTTATTTGGGGGGGGGATATTTTTCAATCCAAAGCATGTTTCAATACTCCACAATGTTTTTTCTCTCGTTCCCTACAAAATGATTCGAAGTGGCAGGTTGAAATTCAGATGGCCAAATTGTAAATGCGCCAGGCCACTCGTCACTTGAATGTCCTCGGGTTTTCTTCTGTAACGTGACCATGAATCCATACTGATGAAGGGTCTCAAATCAGGACGAAATCGCCTAGAAATACTCTCTATATCGTAATAATCCTCTAACTGACGCCACCTTGTGAAAAAACAACTACGGTGATATTAATCTAAATTCCATTAACGTATGACGGCACATCCTCTGAAAAAGTAAGTGCGCCTCTTCATTTTCCAGGATGAGATATCCCTGCATTGTTAGTACCACTGAACTGTTGATGTGAGACTGTTTTCCGTTTTCAGCAGCTGCACTTCTCACAGGCTGTTTTAAAACTCAGTAATTACAAAATGTACAAAATCTAGGTTAAGGACAAGTGGGACCTGGCAAAATATGTTCCTATGAATCACCAGCTTACCTACCCTGACACTGACTCATCTCAAACAAATAGCACAAAGATGCAAATGTCCATCGACAGACCTGATGAAGCTCTTTATGGTCACATGAACAAATCCTTTCTTCACTAGTCAACCTCATACCTAATCAATACTGAATAATTTGATCCTTACTAAACTGCAAACGCAACTGCTTAGGAGCAAGTATTTCACTCCAATCTAGCGAAATAGAGGCTTCAACTCACGTGAATAAGACTCATCGGAGTATTCAAAGTCACTGATGCGGTCAGATTCCATTGGTAGTTAGTGGTGCCTAAGGTTTAACCTGGCCTTACTAACTAACTAGTGTCCAATCGAAGTGTTTAGTACAGTCCTACAGGAGGTTAGTCATGAGCCTGAAGAGCTCAGTGATAACGTTTCTGACTTCTGGTAGAACTGGGTGACACGGATTCGAATCTGAGAAGAAGGGACACAATTTCTTTCAAGATTGGCTATTAAATGCCAACAGGCACGAAACCTCGGGTGTCCGGTAGGTTTTCCTGCGAATTTCCAGACTGCAGCTGCAAAGTCTCAGTAGCGATGACATGGTTTTTACAAGGTAGGATTGGTAACCTTACGCCCAACCTTTCCTTTTTTGGCAAGGTTTAGGAGTAAATCAACCAGAAATCTCAAACTGCGACTGCATGCATAGTTAGCAAGTCCACTTCTTATACTACTGAAATACTCACTTAAATCAGTAGTATGTATATATCTATAAACTTGTATAACTTGTGATTTAATCTATTCATGGGACTAATTCCTATAAAAGTTCTACGAGGATGAATATTGATATAAGTTGCTAAATAAATTATTTAATACTAGAGATTTTTGTTTTATTTTAACGTTTCAACCACGTGACTATTCAAAGTTCAACATTTTTCTTTCTTTTCTCTCTCTCTCTCTCTCTATGTCTGCCGTAAAAAACGATCAATAAGGAATCAATAATATCTGTGTGTATGTGTGTGTATGCTATTACATTTGTTATTCATCTTTTGATTTGTAAATCGTTTATAGTACCTAATAGTAGTATGTGGTGCTGGTGAGAATTGTGTATTTTCAAGTACTGGTTTTTGTAGGGATTTTGTTTCCTTTGGTTAGAGGATTTCATCATGAGCTGAAGTCACTAAGTCAACCTTTGGGAAACCACTGGGGAGTACTGGACAGCCAGCTGTTTCGTCCTAGTGCTTCGGACTGTTTATCAGTACGCTCTCACCACCAAGGTTTGAACCCGGGACCTTCTGGTTACAAGGCTAGCAAACCAGTAGATCATCCAGAAGCCACTGGCACCTGACCCGTTCCAATGGCCAGGCAGTCAATGAATTCTAACTTCTGCCAATTCATGACATAGCGCGATCACTTCACAATGCTTTCTTTGATGAGTTACTGCCTCCCGGCTTCCCAGTAGAACCAGATCAGGTAACTGCCTGAATAAGACCAGTCGCTAGTGATCATCACATTGACTTTCAAATACTGGTTTTCGTAGGGATTTTGTTTGAGTGGTCGGAGAATTTGTTTGTGAGCTGACATCAGTTTGGTAAAGAGTGGTGGAGTGATGATAAAATTTAAAATCACACTTTTGGTACCACAGCATTATCCTTCTAGGTGGAAACGGACGGGTTCAAAGCACAGCTCCTGAGGTCCTGGGTTTAAACCCTGATGGGTGGGGACGTACTGCAGATGATTCGCAAACTAGTCTGATGAAACAGCTGTCCAGTACTCCCTGTGGCTGGTATTTACTGGTTCTCTAACAGATTTCAATCCATGATTAACTCGTAAAAACATACTCATATAAACATGTTCCGAATATTGATCAACAGAATCAAAAGGATCCTGGTTTAAATTACAACAATAAAATTGTACATCATTTATATTATCCTATTACCTATGCTCACATGAAACTATCATAGTAACTAACCAACTAACTAACTAACTAACTAACTAACTAACTAACTAACTAACTAACTAACTAACTAACTAACTAACTAACTAACTAACTAACTAACTAACTAACTAACTAACTAACTAACTAACTAACTAACTAACTAACTAACTAACTAACTAACTAACTAACTAACTAACTAACTAACTAACTAACTAACTAACTAACTAACTAACTAACTAACTAACTAACTAACTAACTAACTAACTAACTAACTAACTAACTAACTAACTAACTAACTAACTAACTAACTAACTAACTAACTAACTAACTAACTAACTAACTAACTAACTAACTAACTAACTAACTAACTAACTAACTAACTAACTAACTAACTAACTAACTAACTAACTAACTAACTAACTAACTAACTAACTAACTAACTAACTAACTAACTAACTAACTAACTAACTAACTAACTAACTAACTAACTAACTAACTAACTAACTAACTAACTAACTAACTAACTAACTAACTAACTAACTAACTAACTAACTAACTAACTAACTAACTAACTAACTAACTAACTAACTAACTAACTAACTAACTAACTAACTAACTAACTAACTAACTAACTAACTAACTAACTAACTAACTAACTAACTAACTAACTAACTAACTAACTAACTAACTAACTAACTAACTAACTAACTAACTAACTAACTAACTAACTAACTAACTAACTAACTAACTAACTAACTAACTAACTAACTAACTAACTAACTAACTAACTAACTAACTAACTAACTAACTAACTAACTAACTAACTAACTAACTAACTAACTAACTAACTAACTAACTAACTAACTAACTAACTAACTAACTAACTAACTAACTAACTAACTAACTAACTAACTAACTAACTAACTAACTAACTAACTAACTAACTAACTAACTAACTAACTAACTAACTAACTAACTAACTAACTAACTAACTAACTAACTAACTAACTAACTAACTAACTAACTAACTAACTAACTAACTAACTAACTAACTAACTAACTAACTAACTAACTAACTAGCTAACTAACTAACTAACTAACTAACTAACTAACTAACTAACTAACTAACTAACTAACTAACTAACTAACTAACTAACTAACTAACTAACTAACTTAGCTTGAACCAAATACCTAACTGAGCAACCAACTCACATGTTTAATTTATAATCGAAATCAATTTTATTCCTTATGTATGAATGAATAATTTGGTCTATTTCTGAATATTCATTAGAATGTGTCAATTTTATTCTCTAAACACTAGTTTATATTCTGCTGATTAGTTCACTGAAGGTGCGCATTAAAAAGTTTAAAAAAAATAATTGATTATTGAACAAAGAATATTCTTATCAGTAGATTTGTCACTAGCTTCTACATTTATGCGACACTTAGAATCAAATGGCAATAATGATTGGCGGAAACCTGCTTCTATTGTTTGTACCTAGAGTTTCAGTTGTTTTAAGCGAATTGTAATGGCACTTTTTGTTTTAAAGTGTTTTTGATATCTAGAGATCTGTGGGTAATTTCTTTTCGGTACTCGATAGATTAGAGTAAAAAACTGTTCAATCTAGTTTGTGTGGTCTGGTTGAACGACATGATCCAATACTGCAATGGTGACGGTTTCATTATTATTATATCCTTTAATTCCTAGAGGAACATAGGGCTTCAGTTGCGCATCCCCATTGCCTTTCTTTTAAATACAGCTTTATGTTAGGCGTTCACTTTACTTCTCTATCAACACGCTTTTCTGTTGTGTCCAAACAGTTTCAACCACCTGTTGGGAAAAAAAACATTAGGGAGAAGCACTCTTTCTTTATCACAAAAACAAAGATATAAAAGTTTGAAATGCAATGCTGTCTCGTTTGCTTTTAAAAGAAATCTAAACAGATGGGCATAACTTATGATAATCACAGCGAAGTGATGATCTGATTAACGGATAGATTCAACAGATCAGCCGATTGACAGCGTTTTGAGTTAAGTTAACCAAAAAGGCAGACGACTATAACTCTGTCTTTCCGTGCATTCAACATGCAATACAACAACATGTGGGCAACGGTGACGAATATACATCAAAGTCAAATAACCTTGGACCAGTACCAATCAGATTGCTGCTAAGAATTATAAATGGTTACTGTTCACATAATCTTAGTGACAGTTTCCAACCAGATTTCGTTTCTGACTTCTGTGTGTTGAAAGTGGAGTAAGTTGAAACATGACGCTCGGGTATGACTCAACCCCTTCTCCTCTTACAGTTCATAAACTCTTGCATCCTACCTATTCTTCTTTATTGTTCACCCCTGCTTATTCTTTCCTGGTTTGCTTAAAAAGGACTATATCACAATTCGTAGAATGCTGAAGACTGTCAGTAGGGAGAGTGGTGTCCCAGTGGACAACATAGTTAACATCGTTGTCGATAGGCACTTGACTTCGTGCAATAAATTTGCTAAAGGGATTTTGTCTGACTTGGAACATCCACTTCAGCCTCAGCTTTCACCTTGCATCTCCTCAGGTAGAACAAGGAATAACTTCAGAAAACTGTATGCTCACACGTCTAAGTATAGAAATTCTATGATACCATACTTGTCACGCGCGTATTTTATGTGATGAAAATGTGTCAGGCAACAATTAACTAACCTTTTTTCATCTAGTAAATAAACAATTTCCTCCATCCATCCTTATATACCTTCAAGTTTTACTTTTATTACTTCTATTATATTTATGGTCCTGTTGCTTCTTTGTTTGTTTTACTCTCATAATTGCAATCACCAACTTATCTCAGTGACTGCTGTTATCTTTGTTTTTCCCCTCACCATCACCATCATGTAAAGAGAACATTATATTCAATATTTTCAAACATGTTAGGATTTCTATACCGCATTGACAATACTGTGTGAAACAAGCCCACAGTAATTTTCACTTGTATTCTTATTATTATTACCTTAGCTGTTATCGTTATTATTGTTATTTCCATTTTATATGCCGCATGTTTTTGACATTACCTCTATTGTAAATGTGGAAAATTTTCTGTGTGATTAATTTTTATTTATAATTTGAGGAAATTAGATGGAGTAAAATTGTGATTAATGCTGAAAATTCCATTCTTTATCACAGGTACTGTTTTTGGAATAAAGTAAATCATTATTATTATTATCATTATGAATGTGTATATTATATTAGTATTGTTCCTTTAGTTCCTAGAGGAATATAGGGCCGCTTCAGCCGCATGTCTCCATTGTGTTCAGTTCTCCACTAACGTTTTCACCTGGCTCCACGTCTACCCACATGCTTTAATCTCCCCTTCACATCACCTCAACCATGTCACTCTCGTACTGACAACCAACTCGACGCTTCCCTTTCGGCTTCCACTCGAACAATGGCATGTCTAGTGATGTCACTTAATGGTTTCCTCAGAGTATGGCCAATCCACCCCCATTTCTTCCTGCATATTTGTTGCAAAATTAGTTCCTGTTAGGTTGGTTCGCTTCCAGATATCCCTGTCGGTCAAGTTTTCTGGCCATCTGGTCTTGAACAAAGTACTGAGCGAAGACAACTGCTGATGAGGGTCTGTAGTTCGTTCAAAGTGACCTCCGTGACGCGGTGTGGCGCCAATTTTAAGATCCGTAGAGTAGCACTGACTTCACATTGGAGTTGAAAATCCGGATCTTATTTTCCGTGCCTAGTGCTGTTGATCTCCACACAGACTTAAGAGTAATGAAAGCTTGTTTTGCTTTTCCGACCCTCGCTTTGAAGTCTCCATCAGTTCCGTCAGCTTGTGGTTGAAACGATGCTTCCCAGGCTGATAGGTAAAGGAGGTTATTTCTTTCAGATTCCTTCCATTTATGCTGAATGTTGTCTGTTGTTGTTGCTTTCGGCAAGGAATCTTCATCACCTCTGTTTTCTCTATGTTCATCTGAAGGAAGTCCAGGTTTTGGGAAATCAGACGTATATCACATCGGTAAAGTCCATTTTATGCCTGTCACCTCGTTGCTCGGCTGGCTGTCTGTCGCATTATCCAGTCTACCACAATCGGTAACATCATTGCAGATATTAGGCAGCCAGCCGGCTTTTCTTACACTCATCTTCACTTCTTCGAAGGCTTCCGTAAGTTTCTTGTTGTGGATTACTTGTCACTCAGCATTGTCGTACAACTGTTGGATGAGATGTATAATTGTCGATGGGACCCCGTAGTAGTGAAGTAGTTTCCAAATCACCTCTCGATCGACGCTGTCTAATGAAGGTCTTTTCAAAGTCGATGAAGTTGAGTGAGATAGAGAGGTGACTGCCATTCCAAGCTTTGTTCAATGATGATCCGTAGTGTGGCCAGTTGATCAATACATGACTTGTTTCTCCTGAATCCAGCCAGTTCCAGTCGAAGTTTCTCATCCAGGGAGTGTTTGTCTCTCTCTCTCCAGGATGATGCGGCTTAGTATTTTGCTTGAAATGGACAGGAGCATAATGCCGCGTCAGTTCTTGAATCGGTGGAGGAATAATGAGACTTCAGAGGAATTGGTTGTTTACTGATAGTTAAGCATTGCATTCAGATGCAATCACTATAATGGCAGGAACTCTCTAAGAGTTATTGGTATGTTCTACACTATGATGATGTTTTAGAAACATTCTTCTTCGTAATCAAATCTCTGCCTTAGCAAAATATTGTGTAGATAGCACCATTGACCTTGTGAGACGACCAGAGTATCTGCGCTACACCTGTGGAAACAGAGAATACCAATATATCAGCAGCGCGATGAGTGGTAACAGCACTGTCACCATATTACCACCTTACAAAAGATCAATGGAATTATTTCTGTACTTGGAGGAGTTGGTGTCGTCGTTCACATTGAGAAAACAGTGCTTATTAAACGGAATATGAGTCAACGCTGTAGGAGAAGAGTAAACGGAGGGGGGGGGATGATGCTGCGCCTCTAGGTACGATATAAATCTTCGAGAAAAGTTGATAGAACGCATCCTCAAACGAAATTACCGATGCAAATCACTACCATTCACACAGACGAGTGAAGAAGTTATTTTTTTTCGTGATTTAAAGGCATGCAAGGACCGATTGACAGTAAAGGGACTAAGTGAGTTTCTACGATATTCTGTCAAGCTTGCGGAAGCGAATGCTAATTCTGATACTCTCAAAAGCTGCATTAAGAATGGAGAATATCCAAAATTTTACTGGAAAATTTTACGCCGTAATCATATTTATCCAAACGGTCGAACTCTTAAGCGTCATGCGTTGAACCTGATCGATGCCATACAAACGCGTCTTCCGGAACTTGAGAATAACGTATCTCAACGTAGGCATTTCTTGTTTGAACTAACAGACACAGAATGTAGCCTGTTTGAGGATTATATTTCTGACGTTATAAAGAAACGATCTGAAGATGTTAAAATAAATATACTGAAAAGTTGTAAAACAATCGAATCTCACTTTAAGTTTCCGGATTCGCCAGAGAAATACGTTTTTAACTATTCTAATTTAACTTTGTCGGATATTCAAATGCAAATCCTATCTCTGGGTCTGAAGTTCTCTACTGTTTCGTCCAGAGTCAACGAATTAGACACAAAAGTTCAGTTTGAAAATCTCATGAATCAAACACATGACTTGAGTCCAATGTCTAGCGAAGACGTTGAACAATTCAAATCTTCATTACTTCATTGTTATTACCAGTACCAAAGAACGCAAGGCAGACAACGACAAATGTTATCAAAAGAACACAAAAGACAACTAAATGAATTGCTTAACAACAAAAACATAATACTGATTCGTCCAGACAAGGGATCAGGTATTGTTATTCTTAATCGTGATGATTATGTCAATAAATTATGTACCATCCTGAGTGATGAAGAAAAATTTCTAAAATCACCCGATCAAAAGGACAAGACAGATAATATTGAGAAGGAATTATCTAAAACTTTGACGAAATTGAAGCAAGAATGCATCATTACTCCATATATGTATGAACAGCTTAAACCATCTGGTTCAACTATCCCTCGTTTATATGGTCTTCCAAAGGTGCACAAAGATGATGTCCCTCTGCGACCTGTATTGGATATGCTGAATTCGCCGTATCACTCTACCGCTAAATGGCTTGCGGAAATTCTGGAACCAGTTAGATTAAATCTATGTAAACATAGTCTTTCCGACACTTTTGACTTCGTCAGTTGTGTTGATGAAATTAATGTGACTGGTAAGCATATGATTTCGTTAGATATTTGTTCATTGTTCACAAATGTACCACTAGTAGACACTATCTGCTATCTATGCGAGTATATTGATTCAAATAGCATGAACATTGGCTTACCAACTGATTATCTTAAACAACTACTATTGAGATGCACACTGAATGTGCAATTTAGATTTAATGATGTCATCTACAACCAAAGGGATGGAGTCGCCATGGGGTCTCCTTTAGGACCGCTCTTAGCGGACGTTTTCATGGCAAGCTTAGAGAATGGCCCACTAAAGGAAACCATCGATAGTCTGTTTATGTATAAAAGATATGTTGATGATACCTTCATTGTATGTGATGAAAACACTTCAACTGCCGAACTTCTTAGAATATTTAATGGTTCTCACCCATCTTTGCTTTTCACGATCGAAGAAGAGTCGGATTCTTCGTTTCACTTCCTTGATGTTAAGCTAGATAGAAGAGAGAATGGAACGCTTCTAAGGTCGATTTACCGAAAGCCAACATTCACTGGGCAGTACACTAACTTCAACAGTTGGGTACCTTTAGGGAGAAAGAGAAATCTTATTCATTCCTTATGCTCCAGAATTCGTAAAATCTGCTCTGCAGAGACAATCGATAGGGAACTAGATAACCTTCGATCAAATCTCCTTAACAATGGTTATCCCACAAGGTTCATTGAACGTAACATCAAGAAAGAATCCGCCCCGAGACAAGTCACAGTACCAAAGAAAAAATTGTTTATGAGTCTTGCATTCAAAGGTGACACCATTTCAGAATTGATTAAAAATCGTTTATCTAAATGTGTTAAACGCACTTTTCCTGCAGCTGACCTGCAACTAGTTTTTACCAGCCGAAATATGATCAGACAATGCGTCAAGGATAGATTACCGCTTTTGTCCACATCTATGTGCATTTACTCTTTTACTTGCTCTTGTGGAGCTGTTTATATTGGACGTTGTAAGCGTAATCTCCGAAAACGTGTAGCTGAACACTATCCGGTTTGGTTAATGAAAGGCGAACGTAGAACTGCAAAGTCGTCTATTTGTGATCACCTGTTAGAGTCTGGTCATTTAGCCCCACGTGATTCATCTTTCAAAGTTATATACATGGCAAAATCGAATCGATCCAAAAGTTTACGTTTTCTTCACTTATGCATAGCCGAAGCTTTAGCTATACATGAACAGAAACCTAAATTATGTGTTCAAAAGCGTTTTGTCAAACCCCTTTCTTTACCTTGGTCATAATAATGTTCTTTCTAGTTTTTATTTTATTTTACCACTTGAATTCTTTCCACTTCACTTCACATCTTCATTCTTATCGTAATCGTACTCCTAATTTTCATAATTTTTAGACAACACTTGACATTTTTGTTATAGAACAATCTTTAATATTTTTGTAATTTATCCACTTCAACTCTACCCCTTATAACTTTTATCACATATATACGTACATTGACTGAGCAATTATTATTATATCCTTTAATTCCTAGAGGAACATAGGGCTTCAGTTGCGCATCCCCATTGCCTTTCTTTTAAATACAGCTTTATGTTAGGCGTTCACTTTACTTCTCTATCAACACGCTTTTCTGTTGTGTCCAAACAGTTTCAACCACCTGTTGGGAAAAAAAACATTAGGGAGAAGCACTCTTTCTTTATCACAAAAACAAAGATATAAAAGTTTGAAATGCAATGCTGTCTCGTTTGCTTTTAAAAGAAATCTAAACAGATGGGCATAACTTATGATAATCACAGCGAAGTGATGATCTGATTAACGGATAGATTCAACAGATCAGCCGATTGACAGCGTTTTGAGTTAAGTTAACCAAAAAGGCAGACGACTATAACTCTGTCTTTCCGTGCATTCAACATGCAATACAACAACATGTGGGCAACGGTGACGAATATACATCAAAGTCAAATAACCTTGGACCAGTACCAATCAGATTGCTGCTAAGAATTATAAATGGTTACTGTTCACATAATCTTAGTGACAGTTTCCAACCAGATTTCGTTTCTGACTTCTGTGTGTTGAAAGTGGAGTAAGTTGAAACATGACGCTCGGGTATGACTCAACCCCTTCTCCTCTTACAGTTCATAAACTCTTGCATCCTACCTATTCTTCTTTATTGTTCACCCCTGCTTATTCTTTCCTGGTTTGCTTAAAAAGGACTATATCACAATTCGTAGAATGCTGAAGACTGTCAGTAGGGAGAGTGGTGTCCCAGTGGACAACATAGTTAACATCGTTGTCGATAGGCACTTGACTTCGTGCAATAAATTTGCTAAAGGGATTTTGTCTGACTTGGAACATCCACTTCAGCCTCAGCTTTCACCTTGCATCTCCTCAGGTAGAACAAGGAATAACTTCAGAAAACTGTATGCTCACACGTCTAAGTATAGAAATTCTATGATACCATACTTGTCACGCGCGTATTTTATGTGATGAAAATGTGTCAGGCAACAATTAACTAACCTTTTTTCATCTAGTAAATAAACAATTTCCTCCATCCATCCTTATATACCTTCAAGTTTTACTTTTATTACTTCTATTATATTTATGGTCCTGTTGCTTCTTTGTTTGTTTTACTCTCATAATTGCAATCACCAACTTATCTCAGTGACTGCTGTTATCTTTGTTTTTCCCCTCACCATCACCATCATGTAAAGAGAACATTATATTCAATATTTTCAAACATGTTAGGATTTCTATACCGCATTGACAATACTGTGTGAAACAAGCCCACAGTAATTTTCACTTGTATTCTTATTATTATTACCTTAGCTGTTATCGTTATTATTGTTATTTCCATTTTATATGCCGCATGTTTTTGACATTACCTCTATTGTAAATGTGGAAAATTTTCTGTGTGATTAATTTTTATTTATAATTTGAGGAAATTAGATGGAGTAAAATTGTGATTAATGCTGAAAATTCCATTCTTTATCACAGGTACTGTTTTTGGAATAAAGTAAATCATTATTATTATTATCATTATGAATGTGTATATTATATTAGTATTGTTCCTTTAGTTCCTAGAGGAATATAGGGCCGCTTCAGCCGCATGTCTCCATTGTGTTCAGTTCTCCACTAACGTTTTCACCTGGCTCCACGTCTACCCACATGCTTTAATCTCCCCTTCACATCACCTCAACCATGTCACTCTCGTACTGACAACCAACTCGACGCTTCCCTTTCGGCTTCCACTCGAACAATGGCATGTCTAGTGATGTCACTTAATGGTTTCCTCAGAGTATGGCCAATCCACCCCCATTTCTTCCTGCATATTTGTTGCAAAATTAGTTCCTGTTAGGTTGGTTCGCTTCCAGATATCCCTGTCGGTCAAGTTTTCTGGCCATCTGGTCTTGAACAAAGTACTGAGCGAAGACAACTGCTGATGAGGGTCTGTAGTTCGTTCAAAGTGACCTCCGTGACGCGGTGTGGCGCCAATTTTAAGATCCGTAGAGTAGCACTGACTTCACATTGGAGTTGAAAATCCGGATCTTATTTTCCGTGCCTAGTGCTGTTGATCTCCACACAGACTTAAGAGTAATGAAAGCTTGTTTTGCTTTTCCGACCCTCGCTTTGAAGTCTCCATCAGTTCCGTCAGCTTGTGGTTGAAACGATGCTTCCCAGGCTGATAGGTAAAGGAGGTTATTTCTTTCAGATTCCTTCCATTTATGCTGAATGTTGTCTGTTGTTGTTGCTTTCGGCAAGGAATCTTCATCACCTCTGTTTTCTCTATGTTCATCTGAAGGAAGTCCAGGTTTTGGGAAATCAGACGTATATCACATCGGTAAAGTCCATTTTATGCCTGTCTCCTCGTTGCTCAGCTGGCTGGCTGTCGCATTATCCAGTCTACCACAATCGGTAACATCATTGCAGATATTAGGCAGCCAGCCGGCTTTTCTTACACTCATCTTCACTTCTTCGAAGGCTTCCGTAAGTTTCTTGTTGTGGATTACTTGTCATTCAGCATTGTCGTACAACTGTTGGATGAGATGTATAATTGTCGATGGGACCCCGTAGTAGTGAAGTAGTTTCCAAATCACCTCTCGATCGACGCTGTCTAATGAAGGTCTTTTCAAAGTCGATGAAGTTGAGTGAGATAGAGAGGTGACTGCCATTCCAAGCTTTGTTCAATGATGATCCGTAGTGTGGCCAGTTGATCAATACATGACTTGTTTCTCCTGAATCCAGCCAGTTCCAGTCGAAGTTTCTCATCCAGGGAGTGTTTGTCTCTCTCTCTCCAGGATGATGCGGCTTAGTATTTTGCTTGAAATGGACAGGAGCATAATGCCGCGTCAGTTCTTGAATCGGTGGAGGAATAATGAGACTTCAGAGGAATTGGTTGTTTACTGATAGTTAAGCATTGCATTCAGATGCAATCACTATAATGGCAGGAACTCTCTAAGAGTTATTGGTATGTTCTACACTATGATGATGTTTTAGAAACATTCTTCTTCGTAATCAAATCTCTGCCTTAGCAAAATATTGTGTAGATAGCACCATTGACCTTGTGAGACGACCAGAGTATCTGCGCTACACCTGTGGAAACAGAGAATACCAATATGTCAGCAGCGCGATGAGTGGTAACAGCACTGTCACCATATTACCACCTTACAAAAGATCAATGGAATTATTTCTGTACTTGGAGGAGTTGGTGTCGTCGTTCACATTGAGAAAACAGTGCTTATTAAACGGAATATGAGTCAACGCTGTAGGAGAAGAGTAAACGGAGGGGGGGGGATGATGCTGCGCCTCTAGGTACGATATAAATCTTCGAGAAAAGTTGATAGAACGCATCCTCAAACGAAATTACCGATGCAAATCACTACCATTCACACAGACGAGTGAAGAAGTTATTTTTTTCGTGATTTAAAGGCATGCAAGGACCGATTGACAGTAAAGGGACTAAGTGAGTTTCTACGATATTCTGTCAAGCTTGCGGAAGCGAATGCTAATTCTGATACTCTCAAAAGCTGCATTAAGAATGGAGAATATCCAAAATTTTACTGGAAAATTTTACGCCGTAATCATATTTATCCAAACGGTCGAACTCTTAAGCGTCATGCGTTGAACCTGATCGATGCCATACAAACGCGTCTTCCGGAACTTGAGAATAACGTATCTCAACGTAGGCATTTCTTGTTTGAACTAACAGAGACAGAATGTAGCCTGTTTGAGGATTATATTTCTGACGTTATAAAGAAACGATCTGAAGATGTTAAAATAAATATACTGAAAAGTTGTAAAACAATCGAATCTCACTTTAAGTTTCCGGATTCGCCAGAGAAATACGTTTTTAACTATTCTAATTTAACTTTGTCGGATATTCAAATGCAAATCCTATCTCTGGGTCTGAAGTTCTCTACTGTTTCGTCCAGAGTCAACGAATTAGACACAAAAGTTCAGTTTGAAAATCTCATGAATCAAACACATGACTTGAGTCCAATGTCTAGCGAAGATGTTGAACAATTCAAATCTTCATTACTTCATTGTTATTACCAGTACCAAAGAACGCAAGGCAGACAACGACAAATGTTATCAAAAGAACACAAAAGACAACTAAATGAATTGCTTAACAACAAAAACATAATACTGATTCGTCCAGACAAGGGATCAGGTATTGTTATTCTTAATCGTGATGATTATGTCAATAAATTATGTACCATCCTGAGTGATGAAGAAAAATTTCTAAAATCACCCGATCAAAAGGACAAGACAGATAATATTGAGAAGGAATTATCTAAAACTTTGACGAAATTGAAGCAAGAATGCATCATTACTCCATATATGTATGAACAGCTTAAACCATCTGGTTCAACTATCCCTCGTTTATATGGTCTTCCAAAGGTGCACAAAGATGATGTCCCTCTGCGACCTGTATTGGATATGCTGAATTCGCCGTATCACTCTACCGCTAAATGGCTTGCGGAAATTCTGGAACCAGTTAGATTAAATCTATGTAAACATAGTCTTTCCGACACTTTTGACTTCGTCAGTTGTGTTGATGAAATTAATGTGACTGGTAAGCATATGATTTCGTTAGATATTTGTTCATTGTTCACAAATGTACCACTAGTAGACACTATCTGCTATCTATGCGAGTATATTGATTCAAATAGCATGAACATTGGCTTACCAACTGATTATCTTAAACAACTACTATTGAGATGCACACTGAATGTGCAATTTAGATTTAATGATGTCATCTACAACCAAAGGGATGGAGTCGCCATGGGGTCTCCTTTAGGACCGCTCTTAGCGGACGTTTTCATGGCAAGCTTAGAGAATGGCCCACTAAAGGAAACCATCGATAGTCTGTTTATGTATAAAAGATATGTTGATGATACCTTCATTGTATGTGATGAAAACACTTCAACTGCCGAACTTCTTAGAATATTTAATGGTTCTCACCCATCTTTGCTTTTCACGATCGAAGAAGAGTCGGATTCTTCGTTTCACTTCCTTGATGTTAAGCTAGATAGAAGAGAGAATGGAACGCTTTTAAGGTCGATTTACCGAAAGCCAACATTCACTGGGCAGTACACTAACTTCAACAGTTGGGTACCTTTAGGGAGAAAGAGAAATCTTATTCATTCCTTATGCTCCAGAATTCGTAAAATCTGCTCTGCAGAGACAATCGATAGGGAACTAGATAACCTTCGATCAAATCTCCTTAACAATGGTTATCCCACAAGGTTCATTGAACGTAACATCAAGAAAGAATCCGCCCCGAGACAAGTCACAGTACCAAAGAAAAAATTGTTTATGAGTCTTGCATTCAAAGGTGACACCATTTCAGAATTGATTAAAAATCGTTTATCTAAATGTGTTAAACGCACTTTTCCTGCAGCTGACCTGCAACTAGTTTTTACCAGCCGAAATATGATCAGACAATGCGTCAAGGATAGATTACCGCTTTTGTCCACATCTATGTGCATTTACTCTTTTACTTGCTCTTGTGGAGCTGTTTATATTGGACGTTGTAAGCGTAATCTCCGAAAACGTGTAGCTGAACACTATCCGGTTTGGTTAATGAAAGGCGAACGTAGAACTGCAAAGTCGTCTATTTGTGATCACCTGTTAGAGTCTGGTCATTTAGCCCCACGTGATTCATCTTTCAAAGTTATATATATGGCAAAATCGAATCGATCCAAAAGTTTACGTTTTCTTCACTTATGCATAGCCGAAGCTTTAGCTATACATGAACAGAAACCTAAATTATGTGTTCAAAAGCGTTTTGTCAAACCCCTTTCTTTACCTTGGTCATAATAATGTTCTTTCTAGTTTTTATTTTATTTTACCACTTGAATTCTTTCCACTTCACTTCACATCTTCATTCTTATCGTAATCGTACTCCTAATTTTCATAATTTTTAGACAACACTTGACATTTTTGTTATAGAACAATCTTTAATATTTTTGTAATTTATCCACTTCAACTCTACCCCTTATAACTTTTATCACATATATACGTACATTGACTGAGCAATTATTTAGTGCCACTTAATAACCTTTTTCTGTAATATAAATACGACTGTACAGCTTGAAAATGAAGTCGTTGAAAAGAAATTTCTTCGCTGAACAAAAACTGTGTTTTTACTTATGAAGAAGTTATTCACAATTATCATCATCAAACTATATTCATCATAAAGTCAATCATTCTTCTGAATGATTGGATCCTATAAATGGAGATCATACATATTTTATTGAAGGAGCCTGGTTAACCGATCTGAAAATATGTATTATTATAATAAATAGTTCCTGATATGAAAAATGATGTACAGCCACTTGGATAGATTTTTATACCGATAGTGGTTTGACATGTTTATAGACACTCCTATGAGAAACTGGGACGGAGGTTTGCAGCATTTTAGAGATATACACCTTGTGTAATTCATATCTTACAAATA
Organism: Trichobilharzia regenti; assembly: GCA_944472135.2. NCBI lineage: Eukaryota > Metazoa > Platyhelminthes > Trematoda > Strigeidida > Schistosomatidae > Trichobilharzia > Trichobilharzia regenti. Next base: position 4,727,278 of record OX235262.1, on the reverse strand, counting down.
CACGTTTTTATACAATAAATTCCAGTTTTTTTACGTGGATGAATTATCATATAAGTCTGTATATCCAAGGGTCATGAGTGCTTACTTTTGAAGAGCCCTCAAAATATGACGAAATATATTTCCCTCAAGTAGTTGGAGTTTTCCAATGGTTTCCCAACTGAAGTAATTTCGTGATCAAAATTGAAATCTTTCAATTTACAACAAACAGACTCTTGAAAACTAATCTCATGCTTGCTAGAGACTGAGTACACCGCGAAGGTGCCTGAAGTCATGACCAATAGAATCGTGGATACTGACTGGCATTCGCGCTATAAATACTTCGTAGATTGTCAGAAGTATAAATTCCTCGACTATTGCACTCCATCCAACCCAGTGATTGAATTATCAAGCAGTTAACCTTGTAACCTGAGAGTTTTGCATTCGATACTTGGCCAGAACATGGGTAAGTAAGTAAGCAAGTATGAAGAGTCTCATGGAGGGACGAAACACCTGCCGAATACTGAAAGAAATGAGTAAATATCATCTTGGTAGACTATGAATATCCTTTGTATTCATAACTCTCTCCTAGCATTTCATAAAACAGGGGCAGGAAACTGCCAATCTGCTGAGGAACTACACGTTAACTGCCGCATATTTTGTTCTTCATTAATAGAGTGTCGTTAAAAGTTTCACTTGATTTAATTTTATACTCATCTCTTATTGAACAGTGTCATTATTATGAACACCCTGTATTAATTATTATTACCCTTACAATGAAGCAAGCAGATGCGATATTGTATTACAAGCTGAGAATTCAATATTTGTACCAGAAGTACTCTTTGGAATAAAGCTATTGATATTCAATTATTGAATTGAATTCTTGATTTTCCCGTCGATTGATTGGACCGAAGTGCTCGGTCTCAGGTTGACATGTCGGCTTCTTGTGCAGACGCTTCGACGATGTCCGGGCATTTAGTTAGTATACAATTGGTGAATGGTGGCTAGCAGTGGAATCCAGGATGCGCATTTCGTATAAAGTATATATAAAGTATAATTATATTTCAATAGTTTGCACACATTGATAAGCTTTGTTATTGGTAATATAATATGTAATGGTAATAATATAAATTACTGCCCGTGTTCACAACAACTGCTGGAATTGTTTCATTCACACATTTATGATTTGTACTCATATATATAGTTCATTATTATTTTTTTGCTCATTCACGTATTCGGTCCAATCAATCGGCGGGAAAATAAAAAAAAATCCAATTCAATAATTAATATGACCCGTTGCACAAGAGGTGGCTAGTCCTCGTGGCCCAAGTGGTCTAGTGGATAACGCTTTGGCGTTTGAAACTATGGGTACTGGGTTCGAGCCTTAGTGGTGGGAACATCATCACTCACTGAGAAATGCAGGTACATCCAGCTGACGAGTCCCAAATAGGACGAAATGCGCATCCTGGATCCCACTGCTAGCCACCATCCACCAATTGTATGCTATTAATATTCAGTTGGTAGATGGTGACTACCAGTAGAATCCAGGATGCGCACTTCATCAGCTGGAGGATGTACCTGCATTCCCCAGTGAGTAAGAACATCATCACTCACTACGGCGGTGATCTGTTGTACCAATTACTGATAGCTTGAGAAGAGTAGTTGATTATATCACTCACATAAACCAGTAGAGCTTGCTAGCTATCTAGCTAGCTAGCCAGCCAGATTGTAGGGTTGTTTTGGATTGGCCTCATCAGTGCACTGACATGTCAGTTATCTCACGTGTGCTGATTAGGCTATTAGCTACCGCCGACTGAAGGAGGGCGGGGTTAGAAATCTCGGTCTTCCTGTCTAAATGCCACGTATTCATAACCTCTGTCACGGAGGTATTCATCAAAAAAAAGTAGAAAGCGAATTCAAGCGTTTCGTGCTTACAACAGGGCTGGTGGACATGTGAGTCTATCTATGGGTTCTGGAAAGCCTTGATTCCAAATTTATGGTATACATGGTCTCTAGAATTCTGAAAGCATTGAATGGTATATGAATCTGTTCTGGTCAATGTGAACTAAGGAGACGTAGTTCTTGACGCTTTGCTTCACTACCATGTGGATCAGACTTCAAATAAGAGATTAATTTTTATTTATAATTTGAGGAAATTAGATGCAATGTTGTGGTGAAATGCTGAAAATTCCTTTCTGTATCACAAGCACCGTTTTTGGAATAAAGTAAATTATTATTATTATTATCATTACGAATATGTATATTATATTAGTACTGTTTCCTTTAGTTCCTAGAGGAATATAGGGCCGCTTCAGCCGCATGTCTCCATTGTGTTCAGTTCTCCACTAACGTTTTCACCTGGCTCCACGTCTACCCACATGCTTTAATCTCCCCTTCACATCACCTCAACCATGTCACTCTCGTACTGACAACCAACTCGACGCTTCCCTTTCGGCTTCCACTCGAACAATGGCATGTCTAGTGATGTCACTTAATGGTTTCCTCAGAGTATGGCCAATCCACCCCCATTTCTTCCTGCATATTTGTTGCAAAATTAGTTCCTGTTAGGTTGGTTCGCTTCCAGATATCCCTGTCGGTCAAGTTTTCTGGCCATCTGGTCTTGAACAAAGTACTGAGCGAAGACAACTGCTGATGAGGGTCTGTAGTTCGTTCAAAGTGACCTCCGTGACGCGGTGTGGCGCCAATTTTAAGATCCGTAGAGTAGCACTGACTTCACATTGGAGTTGAAAATCCGGATCTTATTTTCCGTGCCTAGTGCTGTTGATCTCCACACAGACTTAAGAGTAATGAAAGCTTGTTTTGCTTTTCCGACCCTCGCTTTGAAGTCTCCATCAGTTCCGTCAGCTTGTGGTTGAAACGATGCTTCCCAGGCTGATAGGTAAAGGAGGTTATTTCTTTCAGATTCCTTCCATTTATGCTGACTGTTGTCTTCAAGTATTGGTTTTTTTTGTTGTCTGTTGTTGTTGCGTTCGGCAAGGAATCTTCATCACCTCTGTTTTCTCTATGTTCATCTGAAGGAAGTCCTATTTTTGATGCTTTTTCTGCTTAACCTGTTGCATTTCACTTGCGTATCTTCCAGGTTTTGGGAAATCAGACGTATATCACATCGGTAAAGTCCATTTTATGCCTGTCTCCTCGTTGCTCAGCTGGCTGGCTGTCGCATTATCCAGTCTACCACAATCGGTAACATCATTGCAGATATTAGGCAGCCAGCCGGCTTTTCTTACACTCATCTTCACTTCTTCGAAGGCTTCCGTAAGTTTCTTGTTGTGGATTACTTGTCATTCAGCATTGTCGTACAACTGTTGGATGAGATGTATAATTGTCGATGGGACCCCGTAGTAGTGAAGTAGTTTCCAAATCACCTCTCGATCGACGCTGTCTAATGAAGGTCTTTTCAAAGTCGATGAAGTTGAGTGAGATAGAGAGGTGACTGCCATTCCAAGCTTTGTTCAATGATGATCCGTAGTGTGGCCAGTTGATCAATACATGACTTGTTTCTCCTGAATCCAGCCAGTTCCAGTCGAAGTTTCTCATCCAGGGAGTGTTTGTCTCTCTCTCTCCAGGATGATGCGGCTTAGTATTTTGCTTGAAATGGACAGGAGCATAATGCCGCGTCAGTTCTTGAATCGGTGGAGGAATAATGAGACTTCAGAGGAATTGGTTGTTTACTGATAGTTAAGCATTGCATTCAGATGCAATCACTATAATGGCAGGAACTCTCTAAGAGTTATTGGTATGTTCTACACTATGATGATGTTTTAGAAACATTCTTCTTCGTAATCAAATCTCTGCCTTAGCAAAATATTGTGTAGATAGCACCATTGACCTTGTGAGACGACCAGAGTATCTGCGCTACACCTATGGAAACAGAGAATACCAATATATCAGCAGCGCGATGAGTGGTAACAGCACTGTCACCATATTACCACCTTACAAAAGATCAATGGAATTATTTCTGTACTTGGAGGAGTTGGTGTCGTCGTTCACATTGAGAAAACAGTGCTTATTAAACGGAATATGAGTCAACGCTGTAGGAGAAGAGTAAACGGAGGGGGGGGGATGATGCTGCGCCTCTAGGTACGATATAAATCTTCGAGAAAAGTTGATAGAACGCATCCTCAAACGAAATTACCGATGCAAATCACTACCATTCACACAGACGAGTGAAGAAGTTATTCACAATTATCATCATCAAACTATATTCATCATAAAGTCAATCATTCTTCTGAATGATTGGATCCTATAAATGGAGATCATACATATTTTATTGAAGGAGCCTGGTTAACCGATCTGAAAATATGTATTATTATAATAAATAGTTCCTGATATGAAAAATGATGTACAGCCACTTGGATAAATTTTTATACCGATAGTGGTTTGACATGTTTATAGACACTCCTATGAGAAACTGGGACGGAGGTTTGCAGCATTTTAGAGATATACACCTTGTGTAATTCATATCTTACAAATACACGTTTTTATACAATAAATTCCAGTTTTTTTACGTGGATGAATTATCATATAAGTCTGTATATCCAAGGGTCATGAGTGCTTACTTTTGAAGAGCCCTCAAAATATGACGAAATATATTTCCCTCAAGTAGTTGGAGTTTTCCAATGGTTTCCCAACTGAAGTAATTTCGTGATCAAAATTGAAATCTTTCAATTTACAACAAACAGACTCTTGAAAACTAATCTCATGCTTGCTAGAGACTGAGTACACCGCGAAGGTGCCTGAAGTCATGACCAATAGAATCGTGGATACTGACTGGCATTCGCGCTATAAATACTTCGTAGATTGTCAGAAGTATAAATTCCTCGACTATTGCACTCCATCCAACCCAGTGATTGAATTATCAAGCAGTTAACCTTGTAACCTGAGAGTTTTGCATTCGATACTTGGCCAGAACATGGGTAAGTAAGTAAGCAAGTATGAAGAGTCTCATGGAGGGACGAAACACCTGCCGAATACTGAAAGAAATGAGTAAATATCATCTTGGTAGACTATGAATATCCTTTGTATTCATAACTCTCTCCTAGCATTTCATAAAACAGGGGCAGGAAACTGCCAATCTGCTGAGGAACTACACGTTAACTGCCGCATATTTTGTTCTTCATTAATAGAGTGTCGTTAAAAGTTTCACTTGATTTAATTTTATACTCATCTCTTATTGAACAGTGTCATTATTATGAACACCCTGTATTAATTATTATTACCCTTACAATGAAGCAAGCAGATGCGATATTGTATTACAAGCTGAGAATTCAATATTTGTACCAGAAGTACTCTTTGGAATAAAGCTATTGATATTCAATTATTGAATTGAATTCTTGATTTTCCCGTCGATTGATTGGACCGAAGTGCTCGGTCTCAGGTTGACATGTCGGCTTCTTGTGCAGACGCTTCGACGATGTCCGGGCATTTAGTTAGTATACAATTGGTGAATGGTGGCTAGCAGTGGAATCCAGGATGCGCATTTCGTATAAAGTATATATAAAGTATAATTATATTTCAATAGTTTGCACACATTGATAAGCTTTGTTATTGGTAATATAATATGTAATGGTAATAATATAAATTACTGCCCGTGTTCACAACAACTGCTGGAATTGTTTCATTCACACATTTATGATTTGTACTCATATATATAGTTCATTATTATTTTTTTGCTCATTCACGTATTCGGTCCAATCAATCGGCGGGAAAATAAAAAAAAATCCAATTCAATAATTAATATGACCCGTTGCACAAGAGGTGGCTAGTCCTCGTGGCCCAAGTGGTCTAGTGGATAACGCTTTGGCGTTTGAAACTATGGGTACTGGGTTCGAGCCTTAGTGGTGGGAACATCATCACTCACTGAGAAATGCAGGTACATCCAGCTGACGAGTCCCAAATAGGACGAAATGCGCATCCTGGATCCCACTGCTAGCCACCATCCACCAATTGTATGCTATTAATATTCAGTTGGTAGATGGTGACTACCAGTAGAATCCAGGATGCGCACTTCATCAGCTGGAGGATGTACCTGCATTCCCCAGTGAGTAAGAACATCATCACTCACTACGGCGGTGATCTGTTGTACCAATTACTGATAGCTTGAGAAGAGTAGTTGATTATATCACTCACATAAACCAGTAGAGCTTGCTAGCTATCTAGCTAGCTAGCCAGCCAGATTGTAGGGTTGTTTTGGATTGGCCTCATCAGTGCACTGACATGTCAGTTATCTCACGTGTGCTGATTAGGCTATTAGCTACCGCCGACTGAAGGAGGGCGGGGTTAGAAATCTCGGTCTTCCTGTCTAAATGCCACGTATTCATAACCTCTGTCACGGAGGTATTCATCAAAAAAAAGTAGAAAGCGAATTCAAGCGTTTCGTGCTTACAATAGGGCTGGTGGACATGTGAGTCTATCTATGGGTTCTGGAAAGCCTTGATTCCAAATTTATGGTATACATGGTCTCTAGAATTCTGAAAGCATTGAATGGTATATGAATCTGTTCTGGTCAATGTGAACTAAGGAGACGTAGTTCTTGACGCTTTGCTTCACTACCATGTGGATCAGACTTCAAATAAGAGATTAATTTTTATTTATAATTTGAGGAAATTAGATGCAATGTTGTGGTGAAATGCTGAAAATTCCTTTCTGTATCACAAGCACCGTTTTTGGAATAAAGTAAATTATTATTATTATTATCATTACGAATATGTATATTATATTAGTACTGTTTCCTTTAGTTCCTAGAGGAATATAGGGCCGCTTCAGCCGCATGTCTCCATTGTGTTCAGTTCTCCACTAACATTTTCACCTGGCTCCACGTCTACCCACATGCTTTAATCTCCCCTTCACATCACCTCAACCATGTCACTCTCGTACTGACAACCAACTCGACGCTTCCCTTTCGGCTTCCACTCGAACAATGGCATGTCTAGTGATGTCACTTAATGGTTTCCTCAGAGTATGGCCAATCCACCCCCATTTCTTCCTGCATATTTGTTGCAAAATTAGTTCCTGTTAGGTTGGTTCGCTTCCAGATATCCCTGTCGGTCAAGTTTTCTGGCCATCTGGTCTTGAACAAAGTACTGAGCGAAGACAACTGCTGATGAGGGTCTGTAGTTCGTTCAAAGTGACCTCCGTGACGCGGTGTGGCGCCAATTTTAAGATCCGTAGAGTAGCACTGACTTCACATTGGAGTTGAAAATCCGGATCTTATTTTCCGTGCCTAGTGCTGTTGATCTCCACACAGACTTAAGAGTAATGAAAGCTTGTTTTGCTTTTCCGACCCTCGCTTTGAAGTCTCCATCAGTTCCGTCAGCTTGTGGTTGAAACGATGCTTCCCAGGCTGATAGGTAAAGGAGGTTATTTCTTTCAGATTCCTTCCATTTATGCTGACTGTTGTCTTCAAGTATTGGTTTTTTTTGTTGTCTGTTGTTGTTGCGTTCGGCAAGGAATCTTCATCACCTCTGTTTTCTCTATGTTCATCTGAAGGAAGTCCTATTTTTGATGCTTTTTCTGCTTAACCTGTTGCATTTCACTTGCGTATCTTCCAGGTTTTGGGAAATCAGACGTATATCACATCGGTAAAGTCCATTTTATGCCTGTCTCCTCGTTGCTCAGCTGGCTGGCTGTCGCATTATCCAGTCTACCACAATCGGTAACATCATTGCAGATATTAGGCAGCCAGCCGGCTTTTCTTACACTCATCTTCACTTCTTCGAAGGCTTCCGTAAGTTTCTTGTTGTGGATTACTTGTCATTCAGCATTGTCGTACAACTGTTGGATGAGATGTATAATTGTCGATGGGACCCCGTAGTAGTGAAGTAGTTTCCAAATCACCTCTCGATCGACGCTGTCTAATGAAGGTCTTTTCAAAGTCGATGAAGTTGAGTGAGATAGAGAGGTGACTGCCATTCCAAGCTTTGTTCAATGATGATCCGTAGTGTGGCCAGTTGATCAATACATGACTTGTTTCTCCTGAATCCAGCCAGTTCCAGTCGAAGTTTCTCATCCAGGGAGTGTTTGTCTCTCTCTCTCCAGGATGATGCGGCTTAGTATTTTGCTTGAAATGGACAGGAGCATAATGCCGCGTCAGTTCTTGAATCGGTGGAGGAATAATGAGACTTCAGAGGAATTGGTTGTTTACTGATAGTTAAGCATTGCATTCAGATGCAATCACTATAATGGCAGGAACTCTCTAAGAGTTATTGGTATGTTCTACACTATGATGATGTTTTAGAAACATTCTTCTTCGTAATCAAATCTCTGCCTTAGCAAAATATTGTGTAGATAGCACCATTGACCTTGTGAGACGACCAGAGTATCTGCGCTACACCTATGGAAACAGAGAATACCAATATATCAGCAGCGCGATGAGTGGTAACAGCACTGTCACCATATTACCACCTTACAAAAGATCAATGGAATTATTTCTGTACTTGGAGGAGTTGGTGTCGTCGTTCACATTGAGAAAACAGTGCTTATTAAACGGAATATGAGTCAACGCTGTAGGAGAAGAGTAAACGGAGGGGGGGGGATGATGCTGCGCCTCTAGGTACGATATAAATCTTCGAGAAAAGTTGATAGAACGCATCCTCAAACGAAATTACCGATGCAAATCACTACCATTCACACAGACGAGTGAAGAAGTTATTCACAATTATCATCATCAAACTATATTCATCATAAAGTCAATCATTCTTCTGAATGATTGGATCCTATAAATGGAGATCATACATATTTTATTGAAGGAGCCTGGTTAACCGATCTGAAAATATGTATTATTATAATAAATAGTTCCTGATATGAAAAATGATGTACAGCCACTTGGATAAATTTTTATACCGATAGTGGTTTGACATGTTTATAGACACTCCTATGAGAAACTGGGACGGAGGTTTGCAGCATTTTAGAGATATACACCTTGTGTAATTCATATCTTACAAATACACGTTTTTATACAATAAATTCCAGTTTTTTTTACGTGGATGAATTATCATATAAGTCTGTATATCCAAGGGTCATGAGTGCTTACTTTTGAAGAGCCCTCAAAATATGACGAAATATATTTCCCTCAAGTAGTTGGAGTTTTCCAATGGTTTCCCAACTGAAGTAATTTCGTGATCAAAATTGAAATCTTTCAATTTACAACAAACAGACTCTTGAAAACTAATCTCATGCTTGCTAGAGACTGAGTACACCGCGAAGGTGCCTGAAGTCATGACCAATAGAATCGTGGATACTGACTGGCATTCGCGCTATAAATACTTCGTAGATTGTCAGAAGTATAAATTCCTCGACTATTGCACTCCATCCAACCCAGTGATTGAATTATCAAGCAGTTAACCTTGTAACCTGAGAGTTTTGCATTCGATACTTGGCCAGAACATGGGTAAGTAAGTAAGCAAGTATGAAGAGTCTCATGGAGGGACGAAACACCTGCCGAATACTGAAAGAAATGAGTAAATATCATCTTGGTAGACTATGAATATCCTTTGTATTCATAACTCTCTCCTAGCATTTCATAAAACAGGGGCAGGAAACTGCCAATCTGCTGAGGAACTACACGTTAACTGCCGCATATTTTGTTCTTCATTAATAGAGTGTCGTTAAAAGTTTCACTTGATTTAATTTTATACTCATCTCTTATTGAACAGTGTCATTATTATGAACACCCTGTATTAATTATTATTACCCTTACAATGAAGCAAGCAGATGCGATATTGTATTACAAGCTGAGAATTCAATATTTGTACCAGAAGTACTCTTTGGAATAAAGCTATTAATATTCAATTATTGAATTGAATTCTTGATTTTCCCATCGATTGATTGGACCGAAGTGCTCGGTCTCAGGTTGACATGTCGGCTTCTTGTGCAGACGCTTCGACGATGTCCGGGCATTTAGTTAGTATACAATTGGTGGATGGTGGCTAGCAGTGGAATCCAGGATGCGCATTTCATCATCTGGATGTACCTGTATTCCCCAGTGAGTAAGAACATCATCACTCACTGCGACGGTGATCTGTTGTACCAGTTACTGATAGATTGAGAAGAGTAGTTGATTATACCACTCACATAAACCAGTAGAGCTTGCTAGCTATCTAGCTAGCTAGCCAGCCAGATTGTAGGGTTGTTTTGGATTGGCCTCATCAGTGCACTGACATGTCAGTTATCTCACGTGTGCTGATTAGGCTATTAGCTACCGCCGACTGAAGGAGGGCGGGGTTAGAAATCTCGGTCTTCCTGTCTAAATGCTACGCATTCATAACCTCTGTCACGGAGGTATTCTTCAAAATAAAGTGGAAAGCGAATTCAAGCGTTTCGTGCTTACAATAGGGCTGGTGGACATGTCAGTATATCTATGGGTTCTGGAAAGCCTTGATTCCAAATTTATGGTATACATGGTCTCTAGAATTCTGAAAGCATTGAATGGTATATGAATCTGTTCTGGTCAATGTGAACTAAGGAGACGTAGTTCTTGACGCTTTGCTTCACTACCATGTGGATCAGACTTCAAATAAGAGACTTGGGGGTGGGGCTGGCCTATCTGTTTCTATCAGACGTCCAGGTAGTTTCACACGGCCCTGGCACAACCTATGAGATTCTGTTCAGTGCACCTGTAAGTGCCCATATTATATACTGATTTAGTGTCTTAATAATGGTAAACGGGATCAAATTCGTCACCTGAATGGAAGTTATACTGTTCCAGTTGAAGATTCATCCCAGTTGTTTCTTTCTGGCCAGTGAAGTTATGGATATACACATGATCCGGGGTTCGATCCCCTGCCGACGACGTACACCTGATATCAATGGTCAGCATGCAAAATTTGGACTTCCCTATATCACATGCTGAAAATTCCATGCTTGTACCAAAAAACGGTGTGGAATCGAGCTATAATCAAAATTTAGTAAGAAAAGTGAGGTGGCATTCCAAGTAAATATAAGAAAAAGTATAACTCTATTATAAATAAGATTTTATTATGAAATTATTATTATTTATTGTTCCCTTGGGTTTCTAGTGGAATATAGGGCTTCAACTGCACGTCGCCAATTGCTTCTCTCTTCTGCTGTACTTTTCACCTGCATCCATGTTAGTTAGTCCATACTCTTTCAACTCCTCTCTCTTCACACGATCTCCTCCATGTCACCCATCCTTGCACTGACGTCCAACTCGCCGCTTCCCTTTCGGTCTGGTTCCACTCCAGCAATGGCCTAACGCGCGCGCGATGTCACCAAGTGGCCTTCTCAGCCATTGTCCAATCAATCTCCACTTTCTCCTGCATATTTCTTGGGCAATTGCTTCTTTTTTTGTTTATTTCCATAGTTTCTTGTTGGTGATATTTTCCGGCCCAGCCATCTGATCTTCAGTATAGATCCAGCGAAGACAGTTGTTGATAAAGGTCTGCAATAGCCAGCCTGTTGGAAATATTCTATGTGACCCGCCCGCCAAATTTCTCTCCCGATTCGTATAGGAGAACTGACTAACTTGACGTGATTGTATTGAAAATCCGAATTTTGTTGTTGATGCTGACTGAATGACGAAGACTTCCAGATTGGCTGTTTTAGGGTTGATGAATGTGTGTTTCTCGCCTTTTCGATTCTCGCTCGATTTGACATCCTCGTCCGTTTTATTTAGATAAATCAGTCTAACGCAATCAGTCAACAGGAAGAACCGTCTGAGTTATACAAATAAACATCAATTTTATTTCTTTCCATTTATAATTACAATTCAATAGGGCACGAATCCTGAAAAAAAACCTTGAAACAAGCAGTCACATCTGTGACTCACACTGACAGCTGAAGGTAACAAACGAAGCATGTTTCATACCCAAGAGAAGAGAAATTGCCTTCCACTAATATCATCATATTTTGAGAAAAAACAGCTTTACAACCGTTGTGCATGTATGTATGTATGTGTGAATAAATTCAGCTTTCACAATCCAGACACATACGCGCACCCACAAAAATACACAAAAAACATCATTCACCTGTTATGAATCAGTAAAGTAGGATTTGGTAGAATTCCTCAGATGGATACTCTACCTACTATATAAAATAGTTGGTTCCCTTTATGAATTTAGACGAAGAAATAATAAGACGTGATTTTTCTGAATTGTGTAATGTATTTGAATGTACCTGTGGACACAAATACCCTAAGGGGGACGACTTATCGATCTCTGCAAGTAAGGGCTGGTTTCAGATCATATTGTTAATAAGTTAGTTTGGAAGGATTAGGTTTGTTTCTACGAGTTTGACCACCGATTGCTATCAGTTTGAGAACCATTGCAAACCAGTAGGGAATACTGGACAGCTGTTTGATCGTAGTTTTTTTTGGAATCAAAGGCAGAAAACACCCACCACAGGGGGTTCAAACCCAGTGCCTTCGGATTACAAGGCAAGCCTTGTAAAATATGGGACAATACAATTTTACGGAACATGGTGGACCTTGATTGCCTTGTAACCGGAAAGTCTTGTTGGGGGTTGGATACTCCCGATAATTCCGAAAATAGGCTGAAGAAAACAGCTGGCAAAGTTAAACTTTCGACACCACTAACAACCAATCAGCAAACGACCTTCAACGGACCAATCACATTAAAGAGGCATATATGATGAATGGAAATGTATATTTGTAGAAAAAAGCATAAAATAGATAATAAAATGGGTTACATGGGATATCTTTCTCGATCATGTGAGAGAAACATCTCCCAGTTTAGCATGGGACTGTCAATGGAGAAGTTACACCATATCCTGTACATATATTCATCCAAATGACTATAAATGAGATCCTTCTGAGATCCATTTATAGCCCTTATCCTTTGTTTCAACCTGCCTCAAAATCCTTCAATAGAATTTGTATGTGCCCTCGTAACGGGATCCACAAAATCACTTGAATGGTTGACTCTATGATGAATAGATCCCAGAGATGACAGTGAATGGTAGCCTTTCCACTCGTCGGTGTGTATAATTGATCCCCGCTTAACAAGTCTGGTAATAATAGGTATAAGAGTATTTGCTTTTCTATCTGCTATCCTTAGGGAGAGAAGCGACCTAGCGAAAAAAGTTCCTACGAAATATTAAAATTATCAGCTTACCCTCTCTAGCTTTAGTAGGCTTCAAATATATAGCACAACGATGAACAAACCCATCAGTTGATTTGGTATAGCTTTTTAAAGTCATGATACCACCACACAAACAAATTCGCTCTTTCCGGAGCAACTCAAATCCAGGAAATACTGGAAAACGCTAACCTCCTCGAATTGCAACAATAGCCTTGTAAGGTCACGCATTAGAAATGAATCAAGCGCTATACAACATTGAACTGCGTTCGTGAACCTCATTGGATAATTCGACATCGTTCATGAATCTCATTGGATAATTCGCTGATTGGTAGTTAGTGGTGTCGAAAGTTTAACTTCGCCAAACAGCTTTCCAGTACTCATTGTTACCTTTTCACTAATTCAAGCAAAACAACTTCCCAAAAACTTCATCAACAAAATCAACACTGACATTAAAAATAATGGTCAAAAATGTATGCTGAAAACATAGACCTGGCCAGTTTTCATTTCAAAAAGAGCAGAGATGTCAGACAATATCAGAAGAGTACTCAATAATCTCGAAATCAGACACGCACACTACACAGCAATCCTGTCCATATAAAAAAAGAAATCCTTAAAGATTCTTCATCTAAATATATTTTTAAAATAAAATGCCTGGAATTTGATGCGATATACATTGGACAAACATCGTCAGAGAGAAATCGAGATCAGAAATGGGAATCGCTGATTGGTTATTGTCTTGTGATGAAAATTGTAGTTTACTTAGGTCAATTTTTAGTTAAATTTCTATTTTATTTTGTTTTCAAGATATGCATCGTTTTTAACCGTCACTAGCTATTCAAGAAGAATAATAAACAGAAAGCAACAATGAAACAATGAATGATTAATCGATTAACTATTGATAATTGTCATATTTGACCTACTAAATAAAGAAATAATAACAACACCCACTCACTGACCTTAAGTAAACAGATATAAGGTCGAATAAATCTGATTGGTTAATTGGTACGTATATATATACGTATATAGATATGCGTACTTATAAAATACTGAAATGACCATTAATGGCTTTTTATGACACTCTAACTTGGATATTTTTCTTCAGCAATAGTTATAAGTTCTAATGAAATATTTATCCTAATATAAAGTATTTTTAAGTACATTTTATGATGAACAGAAATAGTCTTTATGAATAGCTTCATTCCTCTCCAGTATAAAAGAAATCTAGCAAGGACACTTAACCAAAGGGCAAGAGCTATAATATTCTCACAAGAGGTAACTGAAGGTGAAATAAGCATTGCATATGATATCTTGATTAAAAATAGCTATCCAGTAAACAATTTATCAGGTAACATATAACTAAGAAAGTTAAAAAGGACTATTCACTATTCACCAGGTGCTGAAAAACAACAGCTATCCTATCCTCAAAGATTCATTAACAAATATGGAAGATGTGAATGCTCAAATACCAAACAAATCACAGTTGAAAAAAAGCCTGTCTTCATTCAAATAGATTTTAAAGGTGAAGACATTGCAGAAATGGTCAATAGAAGACTGAGAACGTCACTAGCCACAGCCTATCCTGCAGCTAAGTTGGTTCCCGTCCATCGAACAACATGCTCTTTGGTGCATTCAAAAGTCGATAGATACCCTTCTCATGTTAACTCCAACTGTGTATACAAATTTACGTGTATCTTCGGGAGCAGTTACATTGGGAGAACAGAAAGAAGGGCACACCTCTGATTTTCTGAACATGTTCCGAAAAGCCTACGTCTCAAGGTAACAAACTCTTATAGTAGCGCTATTACCAGACATCTCCTCAACATGGGTCATGAGTTGGAAATCGAGAAATCCTTCAAAATTTTCAATAGACAAAAGAGCTCCATTCTCCTCAAGGTTTTCTGAAGCAATTTCTATCAAACGCTTGAAACCAGATTTATGTGTTCAGAAAGAAGCAGTTATTAGTCTTTCCTTGCCTTGGTAACTGGATGTCTTTTTCCTCTCATCTGATTGCGTAATCTTTGTCTTTAATCTCACCCTCTTTTATAATCTGTAATTTTTCTTGTCTCTTGTTTCTATGATTTGAGTTCAACTCAGTACATTGCTACCTAACTTATTAGTCACTATGCATCTAACGTACATCTCATCTTTATTATGTAACTCCTTTACCATTATATGCATTCATTTATTTTGTTTTAACTTGAACTGCCTGTATAAAAACTAAATAAGCGCAATTTTCTGAGCACTGTTTACTAATAGTGGAACTTTCTGTCAATTGACAACATGTAAAATTTGCAAGTATGTTAAAACGTTTCTGTACTTAAACCTCATAATTTATTTAGGCTGTAAGCAGCTGATGCGAAACAACAGAAGACAAGGGCCGGCAACAGATCCTTTTATTATGGAAATCAACACGTATTTATACATATTTCACATACATTATTATAGCCTAGTCAAGTAGACAAACTCAGTCTTCTGATTGGTTGTTCCGTGTAACCATCGAGAAGTGGAGCCATCTATCTGCGAATCATATTTGCCCAGGTTTAAATCTGCTGTGATTGGTTGTTGAATTAGCCTTGCTCATATTTTCTCACAGGCAATATAAGTGACCTAGACATTGGCGTAGATTAATGTCTACCAATTGGCTAGCAGCCTGCTCTCACCACAATGGTACCATATTATTCTACACAAACCACTGTTGTTCTTGCTTTATTCATATTCACTATCCTTTATACATACGACTACAATTCAAGCGCCATATAAGTAGCGATATAATTACGAAGAAGTTACGAAGAAAATCACTTCAAAGAACTTTCAATGCCAACAAATTACAATTCCTTTTTTTATATGACCGGGTGGTGATTCCTCGAGTGAAAGGTAAATACGTAGACCAAGACAGCTTCTAATTGTATCTACCAATTCAACTTCGATCTTGCAGAGAGTTATATTGAGCGTTGCTATAGGAAATTGATTTTTCGTGCTCCTTCGAGAACATCTACCAGTGTGGTTTAATGAAAGTGTAGTGAGAAGAATCACTAACTTCATATTAGACCATCTGGTCCAAACTGGCCACAAAGCTAGTAAGCATTGAAGACTCCTTCTCCATCATGTATCGGTTACCTAATAAACTGCCAAAAACAATGAGGTACCGCATACTCGAAACAGTAGAGGCTATGGTGATTCGCTTGAAATAACCGGTGCTGTGTGTGCAGAAGAAGCGAGTCCAGCCACCTTTTCTGCCCTGGTCAGCCTTCAGTGGAGACTATAACTACATGAATTTGTGTATGATTATCTTTAGAAAACAAAAAGACTGAGCGTAGAAATATTTACTTTTCAATGAGATCCTCATCTCTCTCTGGCTGTACTCTAATATATATATCCACAGCATTTTAATTACAATACAGCAGTTTGCCAATCAAGTGGCGATATGTTTGTTAACAATAATTCAACAGTGTCAAAATGTCAATGGGGTGATAATTAACGAAGAAAATCAATACACACAGTGAAAAAGGTAGAAATGGTTAGAATAAATTAATTTTACAAGGATAACACGTAAATTAAAGATGAAATGGTCATAATAAATATAAATAAAATAAATAATTTAGACAATTATAATTTTTATAGGTTTAGGAGGAAGGGGGCGACGCAGTCCTGTTTATGCATTCTTGTGACGATGGCCATGGTAGGGAAAGTGGCTGTACAAATTTTTTCTCTACACATAGGCTTGGCTTCTTCAGGTGAATTCCGATTTCTTCAGCTGTCTGTAGAAGACGAACTCGTAGAGCAAAATTAAGATTAGTAGGAATGCGACAAATAATTTTAAATGCTGTATTAACATCAACCTTATGCTTACTGTCTACAAGGTGTGCTAAATTAGAGTTATGAATAGATCTTTTTTGTCCCTTACTTAACCACGTTGGATGATGTTCGGAAATACGACGATGAACTTGCCTAATTGTCTTTCCTAATTTGTCTGTCTGATATTCAGTGTGTATTGTTATGCTGATACTATCGAATTGTAATCCATTAATATTGTTATAATTTAAAGAAAATCAAAACAAGTGGTGATTCAGCAAAGAGACTCTTTTCAACAACGAATTCATTATCAAGCTGTTCAACCATATATATGGTGTTTTTTAGAAATTATATCCGGTTAGGGAATTAGGTCAAAGGTGTGAATACATTCAATAATAATAATAATAATAATAGTATGAAATGCAATTAAAACTAAAATGTTTGTGATTATAATCATAGTTAAATATCAAATGGCAAAGCAGTTAATGTCATATATAGAATAATTCATAGGAGGGATAGAACTTGAAAAAGGATGTGCAATTATAGGATTAGTAGACAAATAGAATAAAATAAAAACATTACGTAATATTGTGTGAAATTTGATAGCATAGAATTTATCGTTGTAAAAAACAATTGATTTAGAATGACAAGTGGAACAAGTGAAATAATTCCGGGGACAGTTCAAAGTGAGAATAGTAATAATAACAATTGACTTAATAAGGAAGAGTATACAAATTGAATAGACAAAATGAAAAATTGGTAGAGCTAAAATATGATTGGGGATTCCCATACTTTTGCATAGAGGGATTAAGACCATGAAAGTTGGAGGGGTTGAACGAACTTTTTCTGTACACAGAGATCTGGCTTTTCTGTTTCGATAGCCAAAGATGGCTTCAGCAATACAGATGAGTCAGGTACTTAGTGACTTCGGTACATTACTTTTTGCCTTATAGATAACTTAAAAGGAAGTACTGTACATGAGCTTAGAAATCAAAGCTAACTTAGCTCCCGATATCATGAAAAGACATATCTCACGGTCCCTGAAAAGAACATTCCCTACTGCATCTTTGACAATAGCCTTTACTAGTCGACTATTACTGTTCAATAACCTGAAGGACAAGATCCCGCTGTTGACAAACTGTATTCGTGTCTATCAATTCTCCTGCTCGTGTGCAGCTAAGTATATGTCACGATAATGACAGACCACATCTGGAAAGACAGCACCTGTACCAAGGAAAGCTATCTTTATTAACCTACCATTCAAGAGTGACTAAATAACGCAGTTGACGGCTAGCTCAAGGAATTCAGTCAGCCATCAAAAGCACATTCTACGCCGCTTCTCTTTTTCCCATGTGCTAAAACATTTCTGATCACTGTTCCTGCGATTAAAGGACAACATTTTGTGCTGTGTACTTCAAATTGTATCTACAAGTTCACCTGTAGTTGAGGTGACACACACATATATTGGCAGAACCAACTGAATGCTCTGGACTCACAGAAAAAACCTGGAGGATTCTGGACTTCGCCGACGATATATGCCTGATTTCCCACAAACTGGAAGATATGCAAGTGAAAAGCGACAAGTTGGCAGAAGAAGCAACCGGAAAAGATAGGACTTCAATTAAGATGAACATAGATAAAACAGAGGTGATGAAGATTCCTGGCCAACACCAACATGAACAACAACAACAGACAACAATCAGCCAGAATGAATGGGAGGAATTTGAAAGAAACAACCTCGTTTACCTACCGACATGGAAAGCATTGTTTCAACTACAGGCCAGCGAAAATGACGAGGATATCAAAGCCAGAATCAGAAAAGGAAGACAAGCTTTCATTACCCTTAAGTCTGTGTGGAGGTCAACAGCACTCACCATCAAAAATGACATCCGAATTTTCAACTCCAATGTGAAGTGAGTCAGTGCTACTCACTATACGGATCAGAGACTTGCACTGCGCGTCATAAAGAGCATCTGAGACAAACTACAGACTTTCATCAACAGTTGTCTTCGCTCAGCGCTTCTCAAGATCAGATGGCCGGCCAGAAAAGATCACCAACAGGGATCTCTGTCAATGAGCCAACCAACTCAGCAGGAACCGATTGTGCAGCAAATAGGCAGGAAGAAATGGAGATGGATTGGCTGGCCATACTCTGAGAGAACAATCCATCAAGTGACATCACTAGACAAGCCATTGCTCGAGTGGAACCGGGCCGAAAGGGAAGTGACGAGTTGGTCGTCAGTGCAAGGGTGACTTGGAGGAGGTCATGTGAAGAGAGGAGATGAAAGCATGTGGGGAGACTTGGAGCGAGGTGAAGACATTGGCAGAAAACCGAAGGCAATGGAGGTGCGCAGCTGAAGCCCTGTGTTCTTCTAGGAATTAAATGATATAATGATAATAATAAATAATAGAATGCTCTAATACGGTCATCGTAAAGAAAATATTCCAAAATGGTTATCAAAACATATATAGAAAATCCAAATGCAATTGATCTGAATACGAAACCATCATCATGATCATCCATTGCTAAACACTTAATAATATCAGAAAGAATAAAAGATCAATATTAATGACTGTTTCACAATTATATCACCACATAACTCTAATTCAAGGCTGGTTATTGAAGGTGATGGAAGCACTTTGGGGGATAAATCACATTCAGCCTAAACTGTGTATACAAAAATCAATAGACTTCAATCTTCGCCTACCCTGGACTGCATGACCTATCTAAATATAATTGGTCATTAGTATGTAGTTTTGTTTTTTATTTAACTGAGTAATTTTCATGAACTTTATTTTATTTTATTATTGTTAACCATGTTAGTTGTAAAGCGGTTGTAAAGAAACTACGAAATGACGATATCATCTCACAAAATTTGTCTTCTAAATGCCTTATTCAAATAATAATGTTGTTGATAATACTAATTCATTGATTATAATTGATGGCATGATTATGAACAATGATAAATTTGTTTGAAACGTCAACCAGTAAACAGTAATACTTTTCACAGACTCTGTAATGTATCTAATAAACCAACTAATATGGAAATGATTGCCTTGTGACTTTGAAACTCTACACTACCAAGTACTCACAGCAACTTGCGCATTACTTGCATTGCCCCATGACAAACGTTTTTAGGTAAGTATTCATTCAATAATGTTAATCTATGGGTTCATTTATGTTTCCCTGAACCTGGAGATATGCGAGATGAAACTAAAGACATTCAATACCCCAGTCTTGCAGATATTCTTTCTATCTATCTAGGCTGTATGATAATTATGCAAATAGACGATTACAAATTTGCATTACAAATTATTGAAGTTAATTTTAACCAAGAAATGCTTAATTTACAAGTGTTATGTAATCTCAGGTTAGAATTGTGCTTAATGGTAGAATAATTGATTAGACACTAGTAACAGTTTGACATGTTCCAGTCCTTTCTTTGGTCAGACTGATCCTCTCAGTAAGTCAGTCAGTCAGTCAGACAGGCATGCAATGTGGCCACCATGCCAGGAGGTAGCTCTGCATCACGGCGCTCACCGGGAGCATGAATAGCTCATTGGAGTGTCTCTGACTGCAGCACCGAGTGACCGGTTTGAGTGTCAAATGGAAACAAAGAGTTCCTTAAAGGTAGCATTGTTGAATAGTCAACTAGCACAAAATCCAGGTAAGCAGGGCTTCCTGCCTTGCCTCCAACCAATATCATCAGATACTAATGCCAAAAAGATTCATTCGAACATTTAGAAGCCAAAGGGAAATTCGATCCAAGAATATTTCTTGGATAATTTCCTCTCATTCTCTGCCCTTGACTTGGCGGCCTGTTCGAATTTTTGTAGACAAAGGATGGTGTTTGAACCACTTCCGCTTTCGAATACATAAGTTAGTTTCTTATGTGATCAAACA
Source organism: Trichobilharzia regenti (assembly GCA_944472135.2). Lineage (NCBI taxonomy): Eukaryota > Metazoa > Platyhelminthes > Trematoda > Strigeidida > Schistosomatidae > Trichobilharzia > Trichobilharzia regenti. Next base: position 4,706,530 of record OX235262.1, on the reverse strand, counting down.
GCCTCAGCAATATATGTAATAGTCGAATTTTTAAGGTAAAGTCAAATTCGTCGGAGGGTATAAACAAATGACTTTAAAAGTGCCTTGCTTATAGCAATTTTGTGTTGTGTATCACACGAGATGACATAGTAATGACTATTAAATGGACTGTGTTTTCACTACTAAGCAATGTGCAAATGTGTTCAAAATCAGATAAATATTTTCCGTTGAGGATCACTTGACATGTGCCGTTGTCATACAGCTGTTGAATAAGGTTGGTGAATATTTGGGACGCCGTAGTACTGAGTAGTTTTCAAATTACTTCGGATCAACGCTGCGAAGGCCTTCTCAAGTCTATAAAGTTGAGGTAGAGGTTTGATCGCCATTCCATGCTTTTTCGATGATGATGAGTAGAGTTGCAATTTGGTCTGTACATGATTTGCCTTTCCTGAATCCAGCTTGTTCTGGTCGGAGTTCTGTCTCCAGTGCGTCCTTTAATCTCCAGGATGATGCGACTCAGGATTTTACTTGGCGTCGATAGGAGATGATTCCTCGCCAGTTCTTGCAGAGTGAGGCCTTCTTTGATAGTTTCACGAGGTAATTTCCTCCAGTCAGTAGGCACCTTTCCCTCCTTCCGACCTTTTGCAATAATGGAGTCAGGATATTTCTGTCGTCTCTGGGTCCGCTTTCAGTGCTTCAGGGGGTATTCCATCTGCCACTGCTTTCAGCTTCAGATTGATTGCATCAAGACTTCAGCTTTCGTTGGATTGTGTCAACTTGCAGTTATGTACGCGCTGTTGTTGTATTTCTGGACGTGTTGCAGGTGGTGGTCTTCAAGAGTCCTTTGAAGTGATCCACCCATTGTTTAATCTTTTCCTTGAATTGAGTTCCCTTGGCTGATTTTCATAAGTTTCACTTTGTTGATCTCTTCCAGGGAGACTTGGTTATCTGATATAATGTCCTACCCTTTTACCTTGCCTTTTCAGTTCAGTGGCAGGTTGTGTAGAATCGTCTTTGTCCTTCCTAGCACTCTTCTTCAACAACATATATTCTTGATTGTTCCTTTTGTAAAATCGTTTTAACCTGCCATAGGATAACCATTTTCAATATGAAGGGAGATATCAACGAAAGTCTAATCAGTCAGTTGAAATGACTTCAAACCATACACCGTGTCGGTGATGAATGACTTACATTAGTACGGAAAATCTAATTCTTCTTCTTCTGATGCTGAATCAGCCCTCCGAAACTGGTTTTAGATCATTGAAAGTGTGTCTTGCGAGTTTTCGAATCGACTGTGGTTGACACCTTCTTGCATGTTGCATGCCTATAGTTGAAATGAAATGGTGCAATCGTATTCTGCATAAGATGTTCCTGTTTTCTTCATAGTCTAACTGATGCATATTTATTTTTTATTTAAACGCATAAAATCTTGGTACAATATGGCACCAAGAAGGATGCGCCACACAATAATAATAAAACAACATAGATCAAACGAAAAAAAAAGATATATATATATATAGTAGTGAACGGATAAAGAACTTCATCTGGAAGGAAAACAGTCATGCTTAACAAGTTCAAACAGTATTCGTTAACTATCATCGGGAAGAGAGGAAAAAGGAAATTGCAACACGTGTAATAGCACGCGATAAGTTCCCCTGATTGTTTGTTGCTTCATTGAAATCATTGTGTGAGGCTAGGTACTGCAGGCGCCAAACGAAGCAGGGACCACCCCCGAGCCTTTGACTTGGATCTAATCCTCAAGGCAGCGAGCAGCGTCAGGAGTGCATTCCCATGGTTGACGGTGACCCATATGGGTTCATACGCCATTTAATCCGATTGGATACTGGAGCTCATGTACCCCCGTGGTGACTGCTTTTAGTTTAACCGCTATCCAAACAACCTACCTGACATGGTAGGACTGCAATCACGAGTCGTCAGTTTAGCATGTTGGGTCATTACGGTATTCAAACCCGACCACCACGACAAGGTAGCAGTTATCGGCGGGTAAGTGATGCAAAATGCTAATTAAAATGGTTTTTATGTTTAAAAGAATAGTTAGTAAACAAAGAACGTTCTTTTCGATTACTTCTTCTTAATTATCAGGTTCTACAGTTTTATGTATCCTGATAGTGAATCAGTGAAAACAAAACACGTAGATCAACGAAGAGTCTGTTTCCTGCGGCGAAGTCATTTTCTTAGCTTTACAATCGCAAATATATATATGTGTGTTGTTTTGTGTGTATGTGTGTGTGTACATTAATTTTTTCAAACAAAATTACAATTGGTTATGGTTACTTTTAACTAAACAGGTGAAGATTGGTAATACCAGTCAAGGAAATTAGGTGTTAATGAAATTAGGGTAGTAACAAAGGTGATGAGTTGTCACAATCAGTTGTTAAAAAAGAAGTTATGTAATAATATGAATAGTTAGGTGATTGAGGTTTACTCAGGCTGCACACATAGAAACAAATAACATAGGAACGAAATAACGTAAGAATTATAAGCAATTAAGGAACAGGCAAAAAAACAAAATGAAGTCATCAAAATCAAACAAATCAAATAAAGTCGGAAAAAGAAGGATCACATCATCTCTGAGAAGAACATTCTTTGCAGCAACGTTAAGAATAGTGTTCTCCAGTCGCCCACTGATCTGCAGAAGCCTCAAGGACAAGATCCCGCATCTGCCCACTTCTATGTGCATATATCAGTTCACCTGCTGCTGTGGAGCCAGGTACATCGGTCGTTCGACGCGCATCCTGTCCAAGAGGATTCAAGAACACTATCCAGCATGGTTGCAAAATGGCAATAATGGTGCAATAAGGATTACGATGCATCGGTGGTATAGTGGCTAGGACGCTTGCCAACCATGTACATGGTCCGAGGTTCGATCCCCGGCCACAGACGCACTCCTTTACCTCGATGAGCCAGAAATAATGCTGGTAAAGAGGAAAGGGTTGGGCATGAGGCTAGCAACCCCATCCTGTAAAAATAAACACTGCTACAGAAACTTCAAGTCACTAGCTTGAAGCTCTATGTTCCACTGCGGAACGTGAAGGGAAAAAAAGGATTCCGATAACTGAACACCTGGTTAACACTGATCATTTCATTTCAACAAACGCCTCCTTCAAAGTAATCTACAGAGTAAAGAATAACCTATCAAAGGCAATACGGTTTCGTCTCCTTTGTATCGCTGAAGTTCTGGCCATTCACATGGAGAAACCGGAGCTGTGCATACAAAAGAAGATTACTCAACCACTTCTACTGTCATAGTAACAACTTTTTTTATTTGATTTGTTTGATTTTGATGACTTAATTTTGTTTCTTTGCCTGTTCTTTAATTTACAGAAAAAGGTTATTAAGTGGCACTAAATAATTGCTCAGTCAATGTACGTATATATGTGATAAAAGTTATAAGGGGTAGAGTTGAAGTGGATAAATTAAAAAAATATTAAAGATTGTTCTATAACGAAAATGTCAAGTGTTATCTAAAAATTTTAAAAAATTAGGAGTACGATTACGATAAGAATGAAGATGTGAAGTGAAGTGGAAAGAATTCAAGTGGTAAAATAAAATAAAAACTAGAAAGAAAATTATTATGACCAAGGTAAAGAAAGGGGTTTGATAAAACGCTTTTGAACACATAATTTAGGTTTCTGTTCATGTATAGCTAAAGCTTCGGCTATGCATAAGTGAAGAAAACGTGAACTTTTGGATCGATTCGATTTTGCCATGTATATAACTTTGAAAGATGAATCACTTGTTCTTTAATTGCTTATAATTCTTACGTTATTTCGTTCCTATGTTATTTGTTTCTATGTGTGCAGCCTGAGTAAACCTAAATCATCAAACTATCCATATTATTATTACATAACTTCTTTTTTAACAACTGATTGTGACAACTCATCACCTTTGTTACTACCCTAATTTCATTAACACCTAATTTCCTGGACTGGTATTACCAATCTTCACCTGTTTAGTTAAAAGTAACCATAACCAATTGCAATTTTGTTTGAAAAACTTAATGTACACACACACACATACACACAAAACAACACACATATATATATTTGCGATTGTAAAGCTAAGAAAATGACTTCACCGCAGGAAACAGACTCTTCGTTGATCTACGTGTTTTGTTTTCACTGATTCACTATCACGGATACATAAAACTGTAGAACCTGATAATTAAGAAGAAGTAATCGAAAAGAACGTTCTTTGTTTACTAACTATTCTTTTAAACATAAAAACCATTTTAATTAGCATTTTGCATCACTTATCCCCGCCGATAACTGCTACCTTGTCGTGGTGGTCGGGTTTGAATACCGTAATGACCCAACATGCTAAACTGACCGTGACTCCGTGATTGCAGGTCCTACCATGTCAGGTAGGTTGTTTGGATAGCGGTTAAACTAAAAGCAGTCACCACGGGGGTACATGAGCTCCAGTATCCAATCGGATTAAATGGCGTATGAACCCATATGGGTCACCGTCAACCATGGGAATGCAGCTCCTGACGCTGCTGCGCTGCCTTGAGGATTAGAATCCAAGTCAAAGGCTCGGGGGGGGTGGTCCCTGCTTCGGTTTGGGCGCCTGAGCAGTACCTTAGCCCTCACACAATGATTTCAATGAAGCAACAAACAATCAGGGGAACTTATCGCGTGCTATTACACGTGTTGCAATTTCCTTTTTTCCTCTCTTCCCGATGATAGTTAACGAATACTGTTTGAACTTGTTAAGCATGACTGTTTTCCTTCCAGATGAAGTTCTTTATCCGTTCACTACTTATATATATATATATTCCTCTTCTTTCTTTTTTTTCGTTTGATCTATGTTGTTTTATTATTATTGTGTGGCGCATCCTTCTTGGTGCCATATTGTACCAAGATTTTATGCGTTTAAATAAATAAATAAATATGCATCAGTTAGACTATGAAGAAAACAGGAACATCAGTTTATGCAGAATACGATTGCACCATTTTCATTTCAACTATAGGCATGCAACATGCAAGAAGGTGTCAACCACAGTCGATTCGAAAACTCGCAAGACACACTTTCAATGATCTAAAACCAGTTTCGGAGTCGGCTGTATTCAGCATCAAGAAGAAGAAGAATTAGATTTTCCGTACTAATGTTAAGTCATTCATCACCGACACGGTGTATGGTTTGAGAAGTCATTTTCAACTGACTGATTAAGACTTTCGTTGATATCTCCCTTCATATTTGAAAATGGTTATCCTATGGCAGGTTAGAAACGATTTTACAAAAGGAACAATCAAGAATATATGTTGTTGAAGAAGAGTGCTAGGAAGGACAAAAGACGATTCTACGACAACCTAGCCACTGAAGCTGAAAAGGCAACAGGTAAAAGGGACCTGAGGACATTATATCAGATAACCAAGTCTCTATCCTGGAAGAGATCAACAAAAGTGAAACTTATGAAAATCAGCCAAGGGAACTCAATTGCCAAGGAAGAAAGACGGATTAAACAATGGGTGGATCACTTCAAAGGACTCTTGAACAGACCACCACCTGCAACACGTCCAGAAATACCAACAACAGCGCGTACATAACTGCAAGTTGACACCAATCTTCCAACGAAAGCTGAAGTCTTGAATGCAATCAAGCCTCTGAAAGCTGGAAAAGCAGCTGGACCAGATGGAATACCCCCTGAAGCACTGAAAGCGGACCCAGAGACGACAGCAAATATCCTGACTCCATTATTGCAAAAGGTCGGGAAGGAGGGAAAGGTGCCTACTGACTGGAGGAAATTTACCTCGTGAAACTATCAAAGAAGGGAGACTTACGCCTCACTCTGCAAGAACTGGCGAGGAATCATGCTCCTATCGACGCCAAGTAAAATCCTGAGTCGCATCATCCTGCAGAGATTAAAGGACGCACTGGAGACAGAACTCCGACCAGAACAAGCTGGATTCAGGAAAGGCAAATCATGTACAGACCAAATTGCAACTCTACGCATCATCATCATCGAACAAAGCATGGAATGGCGATCAAACCTCTACCTCAACTTTATAGACTTTGAGAAGGCCTTCGCCAGACAGCGTTGATCTCGAAGTAATTTGAAAACTACTCCAGTACTACGGCGTGCAGTGCCCAAATATTCACCAACCTTATTCAACAGCTGTATGACAACGGCACATGTCAAGTGATCCTCAACGGAAAGAATATTGCTTTCGATAATTTCGGCGATTAAGGATGAAATGCTTAATTTCACCTCTTCTATGTGTATCTATCAATCTGATTGCTTCTGTAGAGCCTGTTACACATGCTGTACATTTATGCATATTTATCGTTGGATTTTTGAACACAATATTGCACATTAGCTTAGTAGGTGAGAAACACAGTCCATTTAATAGTCATTTACTATGTCATCTCGTGTGAATACACAACACAAAATTGCTATAAGCAAGGCAGCTTTTAAAGTCATTTGTTATATACCCTCCGACGAATTTGGACTTTACCTTAAAAATTCGACTATTACATATATTGCTGAGGCTGTTTGGATCGACAATAAGAAACCTAACTTATGTATTCGAAAGCGGAAGTCGGTTCAAACACCATCCTTTGCTTGTCTATCAATCAAGGCTTTAATGATCCTTAGTTTGGTGTTGTAGAAATTTCTTAAATTTTATTTAATATTCTATTCACTATTGCATTTTTTTTTTGGCTTATTATAACTTAGACATCTTTCTTGAACTGTGGTAATTTCATGGTGTTCTTAACAAATCAATATTATTTCAATAAATAACACCAATACTGTTAATGACGATGATTCTAGAATATTCTGTGTAATTATAATAATAACAAGCTTTATTCCAAAACAGTATTTGTGAATACAGAATGAAATTCTCAGCATTGTGAGCAACTATGAGAAATGTACATGTTTGTAACAAAGAGGTGTTTACATTTGTGGAGATGTTTAGGACGACATTTAAAAGGAATGCAGTCTATGAAGACATTTGAGAATGAGAAGCAAACATTTTTAGAAACATACCATTTGGAGTGAATAAAAGTTGCAATTCCACCACCATTTTTCTTATTACAACATTGACAGTCTTGTCGAAATAAAATAAATTTCACTTAGTGAGATAAGATTGTCGTCATACAGTTCATGCAACCACGTTTCTTGTAATGCGATTATGGTGGTGTTATGATACGTATCAGTTGACATCAGGGATTGTAGGTACATTATCTTATTTGGCAGAGAGCGACAGTTTGAGTTCATTATGACAGGGACCGTAGTTAAGTGTATTGGTGTACGTTTGAGAGCTCTTTGCCAACCACTACGATGCTTCCTCCTTGATTTCTTTGGAATATGAAACTCATTTGGTCGTAAATGATTAATAAAGTTACGAGAGTAAATGATTCCGTTAGAATTCATATTTAGGTGATAAATAAATGTGAGTAAACGGTAGATTGGATGCAATATGTAGATATTATAGTAGCTGGTCTACAAAAAATTCGAACAGGCCGCCAAGGTCAAGGTCAGAGAACTGGAAGAGGAAATTATCCAAGAGAATATTCTTGGATCGAATTTCCCTTTGGCTTCTAAATGTTCGAATGAATCTTTTTGGCATATTAGTATCTGATGATATTAAGTGGTTGGAGGCAGGAAGGCAGGAAGCCCTGCTTAACCTGGATTTTGTGCTAGTTGAAGCTATTCAACAAGAAGTATCTGCTACCTTTAAGGAACTCGTTTGTTTCCATTTGACACTCAAAACCGCGTCACTCGGTGCTGCAGTCAGAGACACTGCCAATGAGCTATTCATGCTCCCGGTTGAGCGCCGTGATGCAGAGCTACCTCCTGGCATGGTGGCCACATTGCATGCCTGTCTGACTGACTGACTGACTGACTGACTGAGAGGATCCAGTCTGAACCAAAGAAAGGACTGGATACATGTCAAACTAGTTACTAGTGTCTAATCAAATTATTCTACCATTAAGCACAAATTCTAACCTGAGATTACATAACACTTGTAAATTAAGCATTTCGTGGTTAAAATTAACTTCAGATAATTTGTAATGCAAATTTGTAATCGTCTATTTGCATAATTATCATACAGCCTAGATAGATAGAAAGAATATCTGCAAGACTGGGGTATTGAATATCTTTAGTTTCATCTCGCATATCTCCAGGTTCAGGGAAACATAAATGAACCCATAGATTAACATTATTGAATGAATACTTACCTAAAAACGTTTGTCATGGGGCAATGCAAGTAATGCGCAAGTTGCTGTGAGTACTTGGTAGTGTAGAGTTTCAAAAGTCACAAGGCAATCATTTCCCATATTAGTTGTTTTTATTAGATACATCACAGAGTCTGTGAAATAGTATTACTGTTTACTGGTTGACGTTTCAAACAAAATTTATCATTGTTCATAATCATGCCACCAATTATAATCACACGACTTCAAAACTTGAGTTTGGTATTTTTCTTTGTTCTCGTTTCTATTCGTCTTCGTGGGTGGAGTAGAAGTTTTCAGATATCTGCCTGAACAGGTGTTGAATCATTCCTGTTACATGTATTTGCAGGTGATTCGATAAACAAAGCTTCCGTTGTTGTTATAATCTCTCCCTCCACCCTGCTGTTGCATTAGATTTTAAAACTGTCATCTTATCCCATCCATCCTATTGTGTGGTTGTGTGTAACTGCATGTAGTGAGTTCTATCTATAGCTGAACTAACTATTCTCTAGATTTCTAATCTTATTTGGGTCAACTGATCTAGATTTCGCTGCTAGGTTTTTATGTTCGGCTAGTGTGACTGCCCCTGTTCTACTAGTTTGACCCATGTATTTGACCTGACAATCATCGCAGGCAGGGTATTATGTAAACTAAATTGTTTTGTTTTAAAGGCTCCACAGGATTGATCATTTAACCAATGAAGCTTGTTTCTAATCGAGCTGGTGGTTGGTTTGAGTGCCAGCCACTTTTATTCCTGCCTTGTTAAGAATTCTGAGTAAAGTTTCAGAGGTTCCTTCTTTATTTAATCTCCTTGATCTAACTAGACAGCATTAATTACTATTTCATATGAGTAGGGGTCATTAACTGCTGGAATCAAAAAGTAATATATACCATCACAATGCAGGCTTCCATTATTATTTTGATAAAATCACACAGTGGGGTCTACTACTTACTTTACTTTACTTCGGCTATATCCTACGGGAGGATGAGCCGGCTTCATGAAAATCTCGAATCATCTCTGCCCAGGCGCGGCGATCTGATGCAAGGTTATGCGACAGGGTTATCCAATTCTTGTTCCACAGACGGAGTCCGTAGACGGTTTGTAGCCCCAGGCACTTCATATCAGCCTTGACTGTACCAAGCCCTGTTTTCAACTGTCCACCCCTGCGACATCGCCAAGATGGAAATGGCGAGGGATTTGGAATTGATTTGACCAGATCGTCATCTGGTCGGCGCAGAACATGGCCAAACCACCGAAGGCGACGTTGTTGGACCAGTACTGGAATTTGGTTGATGTTGTAGAGAGTTCATGAAGTTTCATGGGAATTAGGTCCGAGTGATGTCCCCAGCATCGCTCGGCCTTTGTTTGAGAGTGCAGCTCTAGCCTTTACACAACCAAGTGTGACCTACAAGGCAGTAGGAGTGGAGTAGGGAGTCCACTATCCATTGACAGCCGGTGACCGGAGTCCGGTTCATACGCCTTTTGAATGGGGCCTGATATCCATGGCATCCAATAAGCGCTTTTTCCCTACCTCTGCCGGTTAGCTTCATAAGCCAGTCATTGGAGGTTTGGAATCAGGGTTTAGCCACCTCCCCTAGACTGTCATCCAATGGACAGTCAACCCGGTGAAGAGCGCCGGGCATCCGCTACAGTAAGTTATATTTACTGATGACCACATTTCGAGTACAATCTATGCCTGCTCATAATCATCATATCAAAGCACTACGCACACAACTTTCTTGCTTCATTCATATAAATGACTAAAACTGATGACTAGATATTTGAATAAAATCAGTAATATAAGATAATGTACCTTCAGAAATAATATGACAACAATAGTGGTGAAACTAATAATGATAATAAATAAATAAGAAAAAAAAGTACAAGGCTTCTACAGCTTAACCATATATGCAGGAGACATCTGAGACCCTCCTGACGTAGGATTCTCAACAAATCAGGAATTACAGTGGCATTTAAACCTACAAACTCACTCAGACTGGACAACCTCTTCAGGGTTAAAAGACCCAGTAGACCCAATATTTTTTTGTTTTTTATTTCCTTCGCGTTCCCAGTGGAACATAGGGCTCCAAGCTGTAGGATTGAAGATTCCGTAGCAGTGTTAATTTTTTGCAGGATGGGGTTGCTAGCCACCTCATGCCCAACCTTTCCTTCTTACCAGTTTCACTACTGGCTTAGCGAGGAAAAGGTGTGCGTCGGAAGCCGGGACTCGAACCTCGGACCATTTGCATGGTCGGTGAGCGTCTTAACCGCTGTGCCACCGACGCGCATGAACATAATTGCATAGTGGCTTGCAAAAATTTGAAGGTAGACTGAAGTAAACGTCGTAGACTCAATTAAACAGAATAATATAATTTACAAAATACCTTGCACTGACTGTGAGTTAAGTCAACTTCATAGGTCAAACTAGTAGGTCGGGGAGAGTCAGATTTTTGCAATTGCATTGCATGCATTAACACAAGAACACACAAAAGCATGGGCGAGTGTTGAAATTCTAAAAGGCATTATAGGGAGGTGGACAGACATTGATCACTATATTCTGATTCATTGAGTTCATACCCAACACATGCAATAAAAGTTAATTTACTCGATGGAAATACCAGAGATATGCATGGAAGATATTATTATTACCACCAGTCAGTCAAATCAGAAGAAGATAATAAATAATCTTAAATTGTATTTTATTCCTCTTCAAACACATTATAACATTCTAACAATTTATTTATTTATTTTACTATAAAAGCATCTTATTTCTCATCTGATTCTATTTGATTGATAACATCAATAATATTTCTGAAAGTAATTTATCTTACACTGGTTTTATTCAAATATCTAATCATCAATAGTTTTTCACATGAAACAAGAAAGTTGTGTGAGTAACTTGTTATGATATGATTGTAAGCGGTAATAAATTATGCTGGAAGTGGATGGTCATTAGTAAATATTACTTACTGTATAACAACACTGTGAGATTTTTCATCAAAATAAAATCTTATCCAAAATGAAGTTATACTCTACCATCACAGTACCATCAAAGTTTTATACTTATATCACTGTAGTATCGCCTTTACCTGTTCATTATAATGACAAATCATCTATCTTTCTGTAGTGTTGTCTTAATGCCATTGATTCACTTTTGTTTATATATTCAGCAAATTTGACTTGTGATTTATATAAGTAAAACAGAGAAGTTTTGTGTGTCTAAGTGTCACATTCATCACTTCGGTTGTCACAAACTTTAACGGCTGAAACTATTTCGAGCGTCGGATGATCAGCGTTGGCTTAGATTACATTTAATTCCCTTTTATATGGGCTGATAGCTTACAATCACATTGCGCGAGATTCAATACCACATTGGAATACCATCCCAAGCAAAATACTAAGCCGCATCATCCTGGAGAGAATCAAACATGCCAAACTGGATGGAAAAAAACAGCGACCGGAACTAGCTGGATTCAAAAGAAACAAGTCATGTATTGATCAACTGGCCACACTACGGATCATCATTGAACAAAGCTTGGAATGGCAGTCACACCTCGTTGTATCTCAAAGTCATCGACTTTGAAAAGGTCTTCAACAGTACGGCGTCAATCGAGAGGTCATTTGGAAACTACTTCGACAACTATACATCTCATCCAACAGTTGTACGACAATGCTGCATGAAAAGTAATCCACAACGGGAAATTTACAGAAGCCTTCAAAGTAAGGACGGGAGTGAGGCAAGGCTGTCTACTATCGCCAATGATCTTCCTGATTGCAGGGGATTTTATAGTGCGACAAAAAACGGGTAGTGAGGAAAAAGGTATAAAATGGACTCACACAAAAAACTTGAAGGGTCTGAATTTCACCGATGTCATATATATGTCTGATTTCTCACAAACTGGAATATGTGCAAGTGAAAAGCGACAAGTTGGCAGGAGAAGCATCCAGAGAAGAAAGGACTTCCTTCAGGTCAACATAGAGAAAACAGATGAAGGTGATGAAGATTCCTGGCCAACAACAACAGAAACAACAATCACCATAACTAGGAGGAACCTGAAAGAAACAATCTCCTTCACCTAACTACTTAAATGAGAAGCATCATTTTAACTACGTAGGAACTGATGAGGATATCATAGCAAGGATCGGAAAAGGAAGATAAGCTTTCGTTACTCTTAAGTCTGTGTGGAGGTCAACAGCACTCCTCATCATCAAAAATAACATCCGGATTTTCAACTCCAATGTGAAGTCAGTCAGTGCTACTATACGGATCACAGACTGCCACTGCGCGTCATAAACAGCATCTCAAACAAACTACAGACCTTCATTAACAGTTGTCTTCGCTCAATACTTCACTCAAGATCAGATGGCCGGCCAGAAAAGATCACCAACAGGGATCTCTGTCAATGAGCCGACCAACTCAGCAGGAACCGATTGTGCAGCAAATAGGCAGGAAGAAATGGAGATGGATTGGCTGGCCATACTCTGAGAGAACAATCCATCAAGTGACATCACTAGACAAGCCATTGCTCGAGTGGAACCGGGCCGAAAGGGAAGTGGCGAGTTTGTCGGCATCGCAAGGGTGACTTGGAGGAGGTCATGTGAAGAGGAGATGAAATCATGTGGGGAGACTTGGAGCGAGGTGAAGACATTGGCAGAAAACCGAAGGCAATGGAGGTGCGCAGCTGAAGCCCTATGTTCTTCTAGGAATGAAAGGATAAAATAATAATAATAGTAATTGGAATACCTTACATAGGATATGCCGTGAGAGCTGGCTGTTGGCCAAAATTAGCAGACCTAACGTGGGCAAATGTGATTCGCAGATAGATGGCTCCACTTTTCAATGGTTACCGGAAGCAACCAATCAGAAGACTGCGTTCGTGTACTTGAATAAGCTACAATAATTTATGTGAAATATATATATAAATACGTGTTGATTTTCGTAATAAAACGATCTGCTGCCGGCCCTTGTCTTCTGTTGTTACAGTAAGACTAATGAAAGTTGAAAAGATCTAGGTTGAAGCATCTTTCCACTCTGTTTCTCTCTCTTATAATCCACTCAAAATAAAATAATGTATGATAATAGAATTGAACTTGAAAACAAGAAAAAAATGGAACTTTAGAATTAGGGAAATATATCTGATAATACAATAAATGTAGATATATATATTTATATTAATATAAAATAAATTATCAACTAAGTAGTATGGAAAAGATAAGTGGATAAATGCATTTTCATGAAAGACACATATATACATTGACTTGCCATCTTTGCTTTTTCTTTCTTTTTGTTCAAGAGATGTGCAGATAACAGAAGTAGGCCTACTTGCTCAACATATTCATGAAGGCTAATATTTTTGAACACCATAGTTCATATGATAAACAGGGAATGTGTTGAAGGAAGGAGTGACAGTGCCAGGGAGAGATTGAGTGAGAGAGAGAAAGAGTGTGAGGGTAGCAGAAAGCGAAGAGTCCACCCCACCCCCCCCCCACAGAAAAAAAATTGAGGAATTTTTTAGGATTATTCCAATGAAATCAATAAATAAATACATAAATAAATAAAATATCACTGGAGGATTGTTGCAATGTCAATCCTCCGCGATATTGGTTACATCTACTAATGATACTGATGTGTGTTTGCAAGTGTGTCTGTGTGTGTGTGTGTCTGTGGTGGCAGGGTGGATGTGGTTTGCGATTGTCATCTGTGAAGGAGTTGGCCGGTTGGTCAACTGGTTATTTGATCATGCTGAATGTTCGTTTCGAAATAGGTGAAAAAAAATCGATATCGACCGATATATGCAGTGGAGAGATTCAATAAGGCGTTGTTACGAGAAAGAGAGTTGACAGTTACATGATCAGAGGAGGATACTTTCGGGTATTTGTTTTCTTCTTCTATTCAGGTTCTTCTCAGAGGAATTCCATCTCCCCACTTCTTCTTATTTCTGATTCAATGCGATGTGAACTAATATTTGACTAGCTAACATTGGATTTCTATACACCAGTAGACCTTGACGATTACAACATTTTGATAGGTTCGATGAATTGACAGTCTGTAAGTAAGAGACATACACAGAGAGAAGAAGAAATGAACACAGAGGTAGTCATAAAGGTGTTTGTCAGTAGATCGATTGATATGGTGCCCCAAAGTCGTCATTTACCTCAATTACTAGTGTTGTCGATGTGGTACCTGAATTCATATAAGAAGTTGTTTAAATCCATCTTCTCATCAGGTAGGACTACAAGTCAGCATAGAAGATTATATGCTAGTACGAGCAAGTACAAAAATGCAAAGATACTTTAATCGAACCATCATCTGTGTGACAGAGATACACCCTCTTAGGTGTAAAATCCAAAAACTTCCTATGCAATTAGTGGAAATAATTTTGGCTGTTTGATCGTTACCTATTTTTAGTTTATATGATGATACTATTTCAATGATCTTATAATTTCAACTACCAACATATTCCAAGAAACCTGTGCCTTAAGAGGAGGGAAATATTCTAAGAGTGCAATTACTATACATATTCCATTATGGCTAAAATTTGTTTTGATAAAGTCTCACAGTGTTATACAGTAATAATTACCGAGCACAATTTATTACCTGCTCATAATCATATCAAGGCACTACTCACACACAACTTTCTAACTTCTTTTATATAATTCCATCATTATTTCAGTTCATCGCTTGATTTGATTGGTAGTAGTATTTTCCATATTTCCGGTATGAGTGATGAATCATTCCTATTGCATGTGTTTGGTGTGTAGACTCGATGAACAAGGACCCAGTAATCGACCTCTCTCTATCTCTACCTACCTAGATTACTTTTTAGAATTTTAACCCTCTCCCATCCTATTGTGTGGTTGTGTGTTAATGCATGCAGTGCGATCGCTGAGCTTCTTTCTAAATTACTTATCTTCGCGAATGGGATCAATCATTTTGAACTTAGTTAAATTCTTATGTTCTGATTATTTCACTACCCCCGAACTACTAGTTTGACTCTCCTATGTAGTTGACTAAACTAACTCACAGTCATTGTAGGGTATTTTGTAAATTATATTATTTTGTCTAATTGGGTCAACCGACAGTGTCTTTTAGCCTACAGAGCTTGTCCAGTCTGAATGAGTTTGTAGGTTTGAATCCCATTCTAATTCCTGCTTTGTTGAGAATCCCATGTACGGTCTTAGATGTCCTCTCCTTATATGGTATAACTGTAGATGCCTTATATTCTTTCTTATTTATGCTATTATTACTAGTTTTACAATTAATTTTGTTTTTCTTTTGGCCATTTTCAATGTTTCTAATGAATTTTATGAGATAGTTATTTAACACCAACCAACGCTTCTTCTATCTGTTTTATTTCATCATTTAGGTCTTTTCTTATGCTACTTAGTGTAATTGCTCGGTTTGTTAGACACACTTAACTAAACCTGCCTTTACAGACAACGAACGGATGAGACGAATTAAAGAGGTCTAAATACCTATTAGAATGAGTTGGTTTTTTATAAACACTAGTGTGTAGTTCGCCTTCTTCTATTCGTTTTATTTTACAATCATTCATCACGGATAATTCTCCTTGTTCATTTTCCGATTCAAAGGTGAATTTTATTCCCTCTACTAGTGAGTTTATGTGTTTCAAGAAGCTAGAGAGAGATATGTTCTGATTTTAACACTGTGAATGTGTCAGTCATCCACATATGTCCACCATATTTTTGGAGTAGGATCAAACGTATTGAGAGCACTACTTTCCAGCTGTCCATAAATATGTCTGATACGATAGGGGATATTGGTGTTCCATCCCATTGCTACACCTTCTGTTTGTCTATATATTTTGCCTTGGAACTTAAAGATGGTAGATGTGAGACATAACTGAATTCCTAAAATAATTTGTTCAATGGACAGCTTTGTCCTATGACTCAGTTCAGGATCCGCAGTTAGTTCTTTTTTAACTGCTTCTAAGACCATATTAACTGGTAAATTAGTATAAAGACTAGTTATATCAAAACTAACCATTTTTTCATCATTCTCTAGTTGAATGTCATTTAGTTTATTTTTCATCTCATATGAATTAGTTGGTCAGCCTAGAGTTTGAACGATTTCTGATGCGGCATAGTATTAGAGCTAAGTGTTTTGATAATTCCTAATTAGGGGGTATTTCTGAAGTCTACTTTTGGTCGTATGGGGTAACCTGGCTTATGTATTTTCATAGTACCCCATAAATTCTATTAGCATTATTAAGTTTCAGGCATTAAATTAAACCATTTTGACTCACCCAGTGATGGCTTCATTCTGTGTATTAGTTCTGCTGTAGATTTCTTAACCTTATTCATTATTGTGTCTACAGGCTTCTTAATTTCTTCATTTGGACCCGTTTGAATATGTTCAGTAACTTTTTTGATATAGTCAGATTTATTCAAAACTACAGTGGCGTTGTCTTTGTCAGCTTTTGCGATGACAATGTTTTTATCCTGTTTTAGAATAATTAAAGCTTCTCTTTCCGATTTTGTTAAGTTTGATTTTGTTTTGTTTTGAATTTTCAGGGTTAGTGCACATTGTGCTCAAACGTCTTCTGCTGTCGTCTTATCTATTGAGCTTGGTGCTACTTCTATGTTAGGAACGACATCCTCTGGTTTTAATTTATTAACTGTTACGTTGAAATTTAGTCCTTTCTCAAGTACTTTTATCTCACTAGAGCTTAGTTCCCATGATGAGAGGTTGATCACCCACTTTGTTCTGTCAATATAAGATGAAGCATGGGGAGAGAAAGAGAGAGGTTGATTACTAAATCCTGGTTCATCGAGTCTACACACCCAACACATGCAATAGGAATAACTCATCACTCATACCGGAAATATGGAGAATACACTACCAATCAAATCGAGCGATGAACTGAAATAATGATGGAATTATATAAAAGAAGTTAGAAAGTTGTGTGTGGGTAGTGCCTTGATATGATTATGAGCAGGGTAATAAATTGTGCTCGGTAATTATTACTGTATAACACCACAGTGAGACTTTATCAAAACAAATTTTAGCTACAGTGTACAAGTTTCATTCCTAAACCAGACATATTGTTGATACCGGACATATCGTAGAGATTTCTAAGTCCTTTAACATGTTAAATAGACAAAGGAGAACAAATTTACTACGATTTGCTGAAGCGATCGCAATCGAACAATTCAAACCAACCAGACTTATGCGTACAGAAAGAGAGTGGGATTAATATTTCACTCCCATGGTAACTGAATTTTGATTTTGATAATACATTCATAATTAGTCACCTAATTCACCGATCTCAATTCAGTGAGCAAATCTCAATCTTGTAAGCTGTGAGTGCGTTTAATTGGTGGCTGGTGGCTGGCAGTGGAATCCAGGATGCGCATTTCGTCCAATTTGAGACTCAACAGTGAATGATGGTGTTCCCACTGAGGCTGGAACCCAGTTCCCATAGTTTCAAACGCCAAAGCGTTACCCACTAGACTACTTGGGTCACGAGAGCTGACCACCTCTTCTGCAACGGGTCATAATAATTATTGAATTGAATTTCAGATTTTCTCATCGATTGATTGGACCGAAGTGCTCAGTCTCAGGTTGACAGTCTGTTGGCTTCTTGTGAAGATAATTCAACGATGTCTGGGCATCCAGTTGACAAGTTCCAAATAGGACGAAATGCGCATCCTGGCTAGATCCCACTGCTAGTCACTATCCACCAATTAAATACTAACTAAATACCCAGAAGTAGTACAGAAGATTTTCAAACTATTTTCAGATTGATGAAGGCGTATCTTGTCCTGCCTTTCCGATTCTAACTTTGACATTTACATCGGTTCCGTGCGGCTGTAGTTGAAACGACGCTTCCTAGCCAGACAAGTAAGAAGGTAACCTTAACCTGTTAAATGTCTCCTTTTCATGTAAGTTTATGAACAATTTTAGTGTCTGCTGCAGACTACTTCTAGGAATCGAATGAAATCAAGATGTTCGGCTGAAGTGCTCAATGTCTCACACTCAGAATGCAAGGGAATGATAGTAATCATCAATACAAGTGCCTCGGTGGCATAGCTGTTAGGACGCTCGCCGATCATGCACATGGTCAGGGGTTCGATCCCCGGTCGAAAAGGCACTCCTTTACCTCGCTAAGTCAGAAATAATGCGGGTCAAGAGGAAGGGTTGGGCATGAGGCCAGCAACCCCATTGTGAAAAATAAAACACTACTACAGAAACTTCAAGCCCCTAGCTTGAAGCCCTATGTCCCTCTGGGGAACTTCAAGGAAGGATAAAATCCATAAAAGTAGATATAAACAAAACAAGGCAAGCTCGTATACCATTCAGCCACTGGGACCCGATTCAATGGCCAGCTCATGAATTCTAACTTCTACCAATTCGTGATTTAGCGCGACCCTAACCATTGTGCGTACTGCCGATGATTCCTGAAACTAGGATGAAACAGCAGCTGTCCAGTACTCCCTGGCTTTCAATGGTTCTCTAACTGATATCAATCCATGATCAACTCGTAAAAACATAAACAAATACAATTTGAGAAAAAAAATGACCTTACCTGAATCTCATCTGTTGATTTTGTAATTTTATTATAAGTTATTTGAAATTTGAACAAATTATTCAATATTATTTGTCTAACACTATCCAAATGGTTTGGCATAGATTGTATTGATGCTTTAACCGATTCTAAAGCTGATTTCAATTGGATAATTCCACCGCCTAATGAAGAGATAATTGTATGCGGACCACATGTATCCCAGACAAATGTATTCGGCTAAAAGAACAAAAAGCAGGCAGACAGAGAGATAGAGACAGTGAGAAATTCATTGGAGAATGTAAAACAAAATAAACCAAAAAAAATGTGTTAAAAAAATTATATATGCAGTCTGTTTAAAGCGTTTAACAAAGTTAGACCAATATTTGTAAGTCCGAGGTCAAATTTTGATCACAGCTCATCTAATTTTGATGGCATGGAGGATTTCATCATGAGCTGACATTATTTAGAAAACCACTGGAAAACCTGCAGGGAGTACTGGGCATCTGTTTCATCTGTCCTAGTTTGGGACTCTTCACCGGTACGCACCCACCCGCCAAGGTTCGAACCCAGGAGCATCTGGTTACAAAGCTAGCGAGCTCGTAGACCACTGAGCCACTGGGATCCAATCCAATGGTCCTTGAATTCTAACTTCTGCCGAGAATTCACGACATAGTGCAACCATTTCGCAATGCCTTTTTCGATGAGTTACCGCCTTATCTTCAACCTGCTGTACCCTACTGGTCACGGCTTTCCACTAGAACCCTGGGTTAACTACCTGAATAGGACCAGTCGCTAGTGAGCATCAGATTAATTAATTTTCAAGTATTGATTTTGAAGGGATTTTGTTTGATTGCATACTTGTTGATAGTTGTTTTATGACTCATGATTGGATAAAGTTTTTAAAAACAAGAGATGTTCCTTTTATATTTATAAACCTCTGTTATGTTAATTTCGATTAATTACCCTGAAGATGTTCGGACCAGATTAACGAACTCAGGAAACGTTGGAATTAGTCATTTCCATCCGGGTTGAGATTTCACAAATATAGTTTGTTTTTACAAATGTTTACTTCTCACTTGTCGCCAAAATATCTTGAAACTATTCTGTCAAATCTTGATGACAGTTCATTTATATAAATAAATAGTATCATTCACAGGGAGTAAAAGAATTTACGTTATTGAGAATGTTATATGACAATCAATATACTTGGTAGTTGTACTAACGAATTTTATACCTATTCGATTCGCTAGACTGCTATTCGAAGCACTCTTAGCAACAACAGAGACCACGAAACAATACCACTGGAACAGCAATGCAAGTAGACAAGAAGAGAAGACAGACCATTGATGTAGAAAGTTTTCATTGTCTTATATCGACAGTGAAAATTGGTTGACAGCGCTTGCGAATATGTGGACTGTTCGAATGACCTTGAGAGACATTAATCACATTGATAAATTAATACAGCCACCAACCAATACGATTCCAAGGTTAGAAGTGGGGTGGAGGAAATACAAATGTAACAACAGAAGACAAGAACCAGGAGACGGATCGTTTATTAAGGAAAATCAACACATATTTGCATATTTTCATGTACATTATTATAGATTATTGTTAGAAGAAAAACACAGTCTTCTGATTGGTGGTTGTTTCTCACAGAAAGTTAACCTTGCATCTCTTTGTGGCTGTTTCTTGAATGTCAGACCATCTATATGTTAACTGTATCTGCCTACGCAAAGTCTGCTGTGGTTGGTTGTTGAGTCAGTCTTTGTTCTTATTTTTCTCATGACCAATACTGGGGATGTAAATATTGACGTAAATTACTGTTTACCCATTTTTGCTAGCAACCAGCTCCCACCACACAACCACCAGTGTAAAGATAAATGTAGTATTTTAGGAAAAGTAGTCCTATTATAACGGAATGATTTGGGAGCCATCGGTTGTTATCATCTCGAGGACTTCATAACAGCCGAGCAGTCTACATCTGCCTACATAGATGAAACCAGCTGTCAAAGATTTCATGGAATGTTCCCAGATTTTGGTCTGACTGCGACTTCCTCTTTTTCAAATTAAGCCTGTGCAAGATTATAGTGTTGGGATATGGAAAACGAAACCTTGTCATGCGTTCATATGTCCTAGTTATTTCAATAAATGTAGCTTCATAATCTCACAGACTGACTACCACTCCTTACATAAAATTCACTATATGTCTCTTCATTCTCTCTGTGTGGAGACTCTGTCGCCATACTGGTGTCGTTGGTTCTCGGAATGGCGGCAATGCGTTTTCCTTAGCAATCTTCAGTGTTGTTATTGGTGATTTCAAATTACTCTCTATGACCCTTACTGCAACTTTCCCGTCTAGCAGCAGGTTCTCCTTGAAGCGGCGTATAATATGCAAACTGATCACCTCGGTATAGTGTCTATCAAAAGCCAAAGGGGTCAGTTCTTGTAGACACCATAAATACCCGTCAGCACTTTCGTCGCGGCGCTTAATGTAGGCATAAAAGGTGGCTCGATGCTCGATGTGTGAACGTAAGCAATGCTTCCACATTAGCAGCGTCTGAAATAGTATTGCGGGCCATCTTAAAACGTTTTAAAGTGGGTAGTGAGAGAGAGGATATTACAACGCTAGCTTTTTGTTCCTCATCGAGCAGTTGTATATACCACTGGCAATGCTCCTCACATAAGGTAAACGATTCGCCTAGGACGAACTCGTCCTATTATTTTTTTTGATTACAGCTTGATTCCACACTGTATTTTTGGTACAAGTATGGAATTTTCAGCATGGATATCGGTAGCCCAAATTTCGCAGGCCGACCATACATATCAGGTATGCATCGGCGTGGGCTCGAACCTCGGAACATGTGCATGGTCGGCGAGAGTCCTAACCACTGTGCCACCTATGCCTCCTCCACCTTCAATTCGCCAGTCCCCTGATGTTCTTCCCTGTCAGTTATCCGCAAAGTCGTCTGGACTGCCTTTGTGATAGCCAGCATGAAAAATCTATCTGAGCGCGTAGAGACAGGCGGCAGGGATGAAGCTGACGACTGTTCTGTTGGTGGAGCTTTTCAAACCTTCCTGATCATCAATGGTTTCCAAACTCTTGACATCTCGTTTTTGATAGGAACGAGGTTTTCAGGCTCAATGACACACACCAGAAAATGGCAATTAGCGCTTTCTTATACAGTGTTTAGTTACCAAGGAGTAGCAAATGTCATGTGTCTAGTCATTAGTATTTGTGTAGACCCATCCTTATCAGTGAAGGTGAGAATGTAGCCACCAAGCTAGGCGACCCATAAAAGCAGTGCATTCCTAAATGAAGACAATTAGTAGGAAGCTCTCGATCTAGGCTCCGTATTTTTTAGCAGTCATCAGCGAAATACATCCACAATGTTGGATGGACTAGTGTCCTCTCTGAGTTCCGAACCCGAGCCATTCACTACATTACTACTCAGCTGATTGGGCTGAGGTGTTTAACTTCCTGTGAGACTGCAAAGTATAGATTGGTTGGTCATCAGGTAGTAGTACTGGTCAAAACAAGTTTGAATCTCAGGGAAGACTTTGATTCATTCAAAGGTTGCAGATACATCTAGTTGACGAGTGTCCATCGAATTTCTCTTATCTCTTCTGAGATTTCGTCAGCAATCAGTCAAATTAGGACGGATACAACAATAAATGCCATCTGAGATACTTCTCCGTTTAGTTAACAATCCCTTTTCATACATAGAAAGCATATTAGAGGCTAAAAATATGGACGTTTGTGAATTAGTTATTCTTTAAAGCATGTGTTTTCAACTACTGACAGACGTCTTAATGTCATGTTACATGTTTATCACTAACCTTGACTAGTTTATTAGTGTTGGTTAGTTTTCCAACCGGTCCTAAACCATGGGAAAAAACAGGCCAAGTTGTGCTTGAGGCTAGGAACCTTAACCCAGTAAATCGATACATTCAATTTAATTGGTGAATGTTGACTAGCAGTGGAATCCAGGATAACGCGCATTTCGTCCTATTTTGGACTCGTCAGCTGGATGTACCTGCATTCCCCAGTCAGTGAGTGATGATATTCTCACCAAGGCTTTGGCGTTTGAAACAATGGGCACTGGGTCAAGCCTTGGCGCACAGTTGATTTGATGATATTAGATAGTTGGTAGCAATCGGCCACATGAAGCCTTGGACCTAGGTTTCTTGCTAGTTGACACTCACCAGTCACCAAGGCGTATCTGTAACCATGAAGGAACTCATGTCCCTGCCCAATCAGAAGGCTGTGTTTGTCTACTTGAATAAGCTATAATAATATACAGGAAATATATATATAAACACGTGTTGATATCCGTAATAAAACGAACTGTTGCCGGCCCGGTGTATAAACAAATGGCTCTTTCACTTACTTCCATTAAAATGAACGCGTCAACTTCATCTAATATAACGCATAACTGTTTAAAACCTGCTCCAGATGATGACAACAAGACAACATTGACCAATTCTAGATTTTCATCTCTGTAATCTAAACAAACAAATAAAAGAATAAACGAAGGATAATAGAATCCAAACAAAGTGGAACATTTTGTCATATTTTGAAACTTTAATCAGGTTGTAGTGAGAAGTTATGACCAGTGGGGTACAGTGGATTGGATTTACAAAAAAACAAAAAGGATACTCACCACTGATGATATTGGCTAGTAACAGTTACGCTATTATCATAAATCATTGGGAGACGTTGGAATTCGTGGACTGGCCAATAGATTGGCTCATCATAGTGGCTGCTAAGTGGTCTATACGCTAGCTTGCCTTGTAGCCAGAAGCTACGGGGTTCAAAACTCCTCTGGTGGTTGTTTACCGATTATTGTTATTGTTCCCTTGGGTTTCTAGTGGAACATAGGGCTTCAGCTGTACGTCTCCACTTGCCACATCTGTCTTCCTTCTGCTGTACTTTTCACCTGCATCCATGTTAGTTAATCCATATTTTTTTTGATTACAGCTTGATTCCACACTGTATTTTTCGTACGTGTATGGAATTTTCAGCGTGAATATCGGTAGCCCAAATTTCGCAGGCCGACCAGAGATATCAGGTGTGCGTCGGCGAGGGCTCGAACCCCGGACCATGTGCAGGGTCAGCGAGAATCCTAACCACTGTGCCACCGACGCACAACTCCTCTCTCTTCACACAATCTCCTCCATGTCACCCTTGCACTGACGTCACACTCGCTGCTTGCTTTCCTTTCGGCCTGGTTCCACTCGAGCAATGGCCTAACGCGCGCGCGATGTAACCCAGCGGCGGCCTCCTCAGCCGCAAGTGTCCAATCCATCTCCACTTTCTCCTGCATAATTGTTGAGCGATTGGTTAGTTCCAGTTTCGTTTGTTCCCATCGTTTCTTGTTGATGATTCTTTTCGGGCCGGCCATCTGATATTCAGTAGAGATCCAACGAAGACATTTAGTTGTTGATAAAGGTAACTTCTACAATAGCCTGTTGGAAGTATTCTTTGTGTACCGATGAAGAGTCGAAACAAGGATGACGAAAAAGCTGATTTGAGGCAAATCATATTTTTACAAACCATCGTTTGAAAGTTATTCTTATAATTATTATATTTCTTTCTGACTAATGATAGGAATTTGTCAATAGAAAATTGAAAATATTTATTTTAACTCTAATTTCCGATGTCCAGTTCATGATCAAATTTTAATCTTATAAAATTTCCATTCAACCTAATCATTGAATTGTTGATATTCGTCGTACTATTTTGAATATTCCTATAGGCAGTTGAGTCAGTTGCTTTGTATTTATGTTATAACAACAGAAGACAAGGGTCAGGAAACACATCGTTTATTGAGCAAAATCAAGAAGAATTTGTAAATTTTCACGCATATTATTGTCAGTGGAAATACAACATCTTCTTATTGGTTGTTTTTCCTACTCAAGGTTATTATGCACTGCTTGTGACCGTTGCTTAGAAAGTTAAGCCATATATCTGCAAGTCGTATTTATAGGCATTAAGTTTGATGCGACTGGTTGGTGATTTCTTCAAAGTTAAGCTTTGTTATTGCTTTTCTCTCATGGTCACGATTCGTGACGCAAAATACTGACGTAAATTATTGTCCAAAATTTTAGCTTGTTCACAGCCAGCTATCACAACAATGTAAAATTACTTGAGTAGCTTGAAAATCTAAATTGAATCATATGAGAAAGAGAAGACGTTCAGCCAAGAGACTCTTTTCGACGGCGAATTCATTCACATAGCGCTGTACAATCGAATTTATATATAATTATTTGTGTGTGTGCATGTGTACATGAGGTTTGTCAAGTTTAGATAATTAATTAGGTAATACAAGAATGATCTAATATAGAAACAAGGTTAATTAGACACCAACTAAAGTAAGATTGGGTTAGACGTAATATAATTGACTAAAATGTTTCAACTTAGGTCGGGGTAGCAACAGAGGTAATTACAGATAGAGACTAAGTAGAAGTGGGTTAGAGAATAATGCCATTCGAATTAGAACTAAGATTGAGCAAATAATTTGAATGACGCAACATAAATGAGTGACTAGAAATTGAGCGTTGGTCAAGTCAGTAACAGTGGTAGTGAGGTGTAGAAATGAAATCGGGTGGGGATAGAGAACAAGAAAGTTGAAAATGCAAAATATAACAATTAAGAAGACAGAATAATACTAATGAAGAGACAGAAGAAAAGATCAGGTAGAATTTACTTTTCAGGTAATAAGATAGATTAAGTCTATTGCAAGTGTAGTGATTGAACGAACTTCTTCTGTATGCAGAGTTCAGGGCTTAGCCCCTGTACACCAAACGAAACGTGATCCGTTCACTCAGCTACAGAGCTCCCAGAATTTGTACCCCGGACACCATAGAAGATGAACTGGACAGTCTCAAGAGAATCCTAGTCGAGAATTGTTATCCAGAACGATTTATTGCAAAATCTATGAATCCTAGACCACAAAAACCGCTCATGCTTAGCGTCCCAAAGAAACAATTCTACATGAACCCTCAATTCAAAGGAGATATATCTGCAGAAACACTAAAAAATCGACTGTCGCGCTCACTCAAGAAGATCTTCTTCGCAGCTGAACTACGACTAACTTTATCCACAAAACCTATGATTCATGTGAACGTGAAGGATAAGCTACCACTGCTGGCCTCATCAATGTGTATTTATCAATTCACCTGCTTGCGTGGAGCCAGGTATGTCGGCTGTAGCCAGCATTCGCTTTCCAAGAGTATCACCAAACACTCACCAACATGGTTTTACAAAGGAGAAAAACGATTACCCGCAGCTCCATCTTAGAACATTCGATAGAATCAGGACACCAAGCTGCACCCCAAACAAACTTCAAAGTATTCTACTGAGTAAGTAGTCTTCCTAAAGGTGTACGAATCGGATTTCTTCAAACTGCAGAAGCAGTGGCAATTCACTTGCTAGGTCATGAACTCTGTATACAGAAGAAGTTCGTTCAATCACTACACTTGCAATGGACTTAGTCTATCTGATTACCTGAAAAGTAAATTCTACCTGATTTTTTTTCTGTCTCTTCATTAGTATTATTCTGTCTTCTTAATTGTTATATTTTGCATTTTCAACTTTCTTGTTCTCTATCCCCACCCGATTTCATTTCTACACCTCACTACCACTGTTACTGACTTGACCAACGCTCAATTTCTAGTCACTCATTTATGTTACGTCATCCGAATTATTTGCTCAATCTTAGTTCTAATTCGAATGGCATTATTCTCTAACCCACATTTACTTAGTCTCTATCTGTAATTATGGCGGCCTGCTTATATCATTGGGCTACCGAAATTACTTTCCTCCAAAATGCTTAATTTCATCTGGATTTATCGTTGTTTTAATCTTCCAGTTATATCAAATGACCAATACATAAACTTGCGCCATGATTTAACTTGCTCCCAAGTAAACGCTGTACAATTCTTCAACGAAATGAGGATATACTTCAGATTATTACTTTACATGTGAATCCTGTGTGAAGAAAAAAGTACTTTGGAACTGAATACGCTGAAAAATTTTGTACCGTATACTCGCATACTGTCTTAAATAAAGCTTTACCATTATTATTAGTATTATTATTACCTCTGTTGCTACCCCGACCTAAGTTGAAACATTTTAGTCAATTATATTACGTCTAACCCAATCTTACTTTAGTTGGTGTCTAATTAACCTTGTTTCTATATTAGATCATTGTTTTATTACCTGATTAATTATCTAAACTTGACAAACCTCGTGTACACATGCACACACACAAAAGGAATTTGAATATATTCACGATTCCTTGACGGAGATGGGCTATCCGAGTAGTTTAATAAAGAAACATATGAAACCATCAGAGACTCTGACTGTACATAAGAAACCTCTATTTATTAATTTAATGGTAACTTATCAAGTGAGATTCTATTTCAAAGACTTTCAAGGAGTATACGGAGAACATTTTACGCAGCACACCTATGTTTGTCATTCTCTAACCGACGAATGATTGGAACGCAAACGAAGGATAAGCTTGATAGTTTTCCCACATCTATGTGTATTTATCAATTCAACTGCACCTGCGATGACAGTTATATTGGGCGTACTACTAGACAGCTTAGGTATCCAACGTGCTAGTGAACATCTCCCATCGTGGTGGTTTGGCGAAGGACAGACGAAAACAATCCGTAGCTCAATTCTGTCACATCTAATTGATAGTGGTTATGTAGTGGAGAAAACGAGAGCTTTCAAAGTAATTCATCGTATCCCACCGAATCTTTCTAGTAGACTTCGTATTCGTCTACTGCACACAGCTGGGGAGATAGGCATTCGAACTATTAAACCTGAACTATGCATTCAAAAGAAGTTCGTGCAGCCATTATCCCTCCCGTGGCCTAATAAGACATAACCAACTAAAGACTTCTACACCACCCCTTATTTATATTTCCAAACCCTTTCTTATCATCCCTTAATCTTATCTTCATTATAAACGTGTTTCATTTCCTTCCCCTACAATCTAACATTACGTAATCGGTTCATTTGTTTTTACTGGCCTTTATCGACTACTATGTCTACCTGAACATTTGTTTGTTTAATCATGCTGTTTTTTCATTATTCGTGTTACCACAGATTGCCTCACCTTTTCATCCTTATTATTGATAAGACCATTATTATTATTATTATTATTATTATTATTATTATTCTTTTATCATTATTATCTTTACTACTATTATGACTAATTGCACAATTTATATTCACCATCGTATTATCCTGTAGACAAAACACCATGATTGGTTCATATTTGAATTTTTATTTGTAAAGTTATGTAGGTATATTAGAGTTAAGCCTGATGAGATCTAATTGAAAACAATATTGCTCGCCTAAATGTGTTGTTCTAAATAATTATATATAAATGTGATTGTGCAGCTATGTGAATGAATTCGCCGGCGAAAAGAGTCTCTTCGCTGAACGTTTCCTCTTTTTCAGTGTTATTATTGACATTATCATTATCATTATTATTATTACTACTGTTACTATAATCATCATTAATACTGATATATATGCAACATTCCACACTCATGATTTTCGATCCATCAACTCATTGTTATTAGTTAAAACAGTTGTGCGAATGTATATTAGAGTAATATATGTCGACTAGACAGACTGGATAATGCAAAAGACAGTGGGAAACCAACGCATAGGCAAGAAATGGACTCACACAAAAAATCTTGGAGGATGTGGATTTCGTCGATGTGGTAATATGTCTGACTTCCCACAAACAAGTTGGCAGAACAACCATCAAGCATACGACTTTCTTCAGACGAACATAGAGTAAACAGATGTAGGTGATGAAGATTCATGGCCAATAGCAAGAGCAGCAACCAGTGGCAACAATCAGCCAACATGAATTGGAGGATTATGAAGGAAGCAATCTCCTTTACCTACGAATCTATCTATCTATCTACCTACCTACCTGAGAAGCATCGTTTCAGCTGCAGGCGGACGGGACTGATGAGGGAATCGTTAAAGCAAGGACCATTGATAAAACAAGACAAGTTTTCATGACCCTTAAGTCTGTGTGGAGATAAACAGCACTACTCAGCGTGAAAAATTAGATCCGGATTTTCAACTCCAATGTGAAGTCAGTGCTACTGACTATACGGATCAGACACTTGACGCCACGTCGCTTTGCGTCACGAAGGCAAATTCGAACAAACTACACACCTTCATCAACAGTTGTCTTCGTTCAAGATTAGATTGCCGACCAGAAACAATCAGCAATAGTGAGGGATCTCTGGGAGCGAACTGGAACCAATTGTCCAATAAATATGCAGGAAGAAATGGAGGTGGATTAACTGGCCATACTCTGAGAAAACACACCATCAAGTGACATCACACGTCAGGCCACCACTCGAGTGGAACCCGGACGGGAAGCGGCGAGTTGGTCGTCAGTGTGAGGATGACATGTAGGAGGAGGTCGTGCGAAAGGGAGATGGAAGCACGTGTGGAGACTTGAAGACAGGTGAAAAAGTTGGCGGCGAACAAAATACAATGCAGGCGTGTCGCTGAAGTCCTATATTCCTCTAGGAATTAAGGGAAACAATAATAATAATATCCAAACCAAGATCATTTTTAAGAGTTTGGAAAAATTCGACCATTGGGTATATGATATTCATTGTCAATATTATTATGATAAAAGATTTTGTATTTCCTATGGATTCTTAAACTAATTTTGTCCACAAAATAAAATTCTTGTAATGTGATGCGGTATACTGCGGACAAACACCATACAGAAATCGACATCAGAAGAAATGAACACCGTAGAGCCGCCTCTCTTTCGAAATCCAGTTGAAGTAGAAAAGATTGAAAAATTCTCAGTCAGAAGTCGTCTACATGCTACGATGTAGGAGTTAGGTGACACAATTGATTTTGAAAACATTGAAATCACTATCCAGAAAAAGCATTTTAGAAA
Source organism: Trichobilharzia regenti (assembly GCA_944472135.2). NCBI lineage: Eukaryota > Metazoa > Platyhelminthes > Trematoda > Strigeidida > Schistosomatidae > Trichobilharzia > Trichobilharzia regenti. Next base: position 4,676,855 of record OX235262.1, on the reverse strand, counting down.
TCATAAAGAACGTCGAATATCATCGAAAGCACTTCATATGAACAAATGGAATCCAAATGTTTTGAATAGGAATGATGCAGTGGAACAGAATTTGAACTGATTACAACACCCTCCCCCCCCCTTATGAAGTGAAATCATCAACCCGAATGTGATAAACAATTTCATTATGTAAATACACGTTACTTTTATAACTTTTCACACTTATCAAATCCAGTAGTCATCTACACCTGGTTTTGTTATCTTTACACCAATCGGTCAACTGAACAACACAAAAATTGACCCCATACTGATGAACATGGATGATTAAAGTTACTGCAATAGACATAAGCTGAGTGGATTTTGTAAATTCAGTATTAAATAGGGAAACGCCGGTGAAAACAACAATATCGTATTCAGGATTTCATCATTAGCTGACATTAGTTAGAGAACCACTGGAAAACCTGCAGGGAGTACTGGACAGCTGTTTCCCGCGTCCTAGTTTGGGACTCTTCAGCAGCACGCACCCACCACAGGGGATTCGAACCCAGGACCTTCCGGTTACAAGGCGAGCCCGTATACCATTAAGCCACTGGGACCCGATCCAATGGTCCTTGAATTCTAACTTCTGCCAATTCACGACATAGCGCGACCGCTAGCCAATGTCTTCGGCGAGTATTTGTCCTCACACCCGACCAGGTGCAATGGTTCCAAAGGTTCTCTAACTAATGTCAGCTCATGATGAAATCCTGAAACCAATCAAATCCCTACAAACCAACACTTGAATACCAATGAGATGCTCACTGGCGACTGGCCCTATTCAGGTAGGTAGTTACCTGGGTTCCAGTGGGAAGTCGTGACCAGTAGGGTGCAGCTGGTCGGGTGTGAGGACAAATACTCGCCGAAGACATTGGCTAGCGGTCCCGCTATTTCGTGATTTGGCATAAGTTAGAATTTACGGGCTATTGGATCGGGTCCCAGTGGCTTAATGGTCTACGAGCTCGCCTTGTGACCAGAAGGTCCTGGGTTCGAACCTCCTGTGGTGGGTGCGTACTGCTGAAGAGCCCCAAACTAGGACGCGGGAAACAGCTGTCCAGTACTCCCTGCAGGTTTTCCAATGGTTCTCTAACTAATGTCAGCTCATGATGAAATCCTGAAACCAATCAAATCCCTACAAACCGACACTTGAATATCGTTTTTTTTCCATACACTCATTGGAAAATACATCAACGTTTATAACAATGTACATTAGAGTAGCTGAAACAGTAAGAGAAGTACTGTAATTAATAGTTTTCTCTGAGCTGGTTGGTTTAGTTGCGAAGCTTTTCCCGTCCCCCTACTGGACAACATCCCCTTTCAGCGTAATATTTAGCATAAAGTGAAATGATTTAAATTTTTCTTCATGAGTAGTGATATAATTGCGTCTCCCGGTAACCATCTTTACATATGTATTGACCATTTTCTATTGACTTGAATTTTAAACTTTTAGTCATCTGATTTACTTTTTATTAATTGGTATATTTCCTTTATAATAACGTGTTTGTAAATTGCATTTTCGTTTGAGTACCAGGCTTCTTGGAATTCCCTGAATGCAGTTTTGGTGTTTCCTCTGTCTAAGATTTTGACATTATTCCAATCATCAAACTAATGTCCATTATTGTCTATATGCATTGATATGAAAGAATATACATCGTGTCTTTTCACGCCTGATTTGTGTTCTTGGATTCTAATTCGAAAGGGATACTGACATTGGCCGATGTTATGCTTGTTACAGTTCATACAATTTATTTTGTAGATGGTATTAATTTTACCCCCTCTGGTTTGAATTTATCCTTGGAACTGTTTTCGTATTAGTAACTTACCGCCAACTCAGGATGAGTCAGGAAGTAATTCTTCTAACCTCCCCTATCTCCACACTGGATGAGACAGCACAGAGGGTATTCTGGAGATTTGATGGAAACACTTTACGTCTGTGCTTTATTTTTTTATTCTTATTTTTCCTTCACGTTCCCCAGTGGAACATAGGGCTTCAAGCGAGTGGCTTGAAGTTTCTGTACCAATGTTTAACTTTTACAGGATGAGGTTGCTAGCTTCATGCCCAAGCTTTCCTCTTTACCAGCATTATTTCTGGCTTAGCGAGGTAAAGGAGTGCGTCCAGTGGTCGGGGATCGAACCCCGGACCATGTGCATGGTCGGCGAGCATCCTAACCGCTATGCCACCGACACGTCTCTGCTGCTGCTGCATCCCTTTAGAATATCTTTTTCCCATCTCCTTTTGTCTTCCTGTGTTTGCTCCATTGAGTATGGCGGGTTGAACTGTTGTACTCCTGTGCAAATGTCTGTTTTTTTAATTTTAACAATGCGAATATTTAATAATCCGTCAGACATTTAAATATAAAAGACAATAAACTTGGGGGAAATGCGGCATGGAGGGCACGGAGGGGTAGCAATAGTGGTTATAGAAAAGGAAAAAAACCTTACCATGAAATAAATTAGTCAATCGACTAAACTCCACTGAACTGCAAGCAAGTTTTAAAATCGGTTTGCCTTCACTGAACACTCTATCTGGACAGAGAACATCGAAAAAATTGTCTGGAAAACGTAAATGTCTTGGATATTGTAAATTTCCTGGTGGTGAATTCATTAAGGCTTGTGAACAACAATTATTTGATCTGCTATTTATAATCAATGAATTAGTTTCTAAATTCATCACATGTATACCCCAAAATATTCGACCATAATTAGGAAAAGTACTGGAATAGAAATAGAAACAAAAAGAAAAATAAAAGACAGGATCAAAGATCAGTATTAAAGGAGGAGATAGATTAGCTGAAATATGTATGAGGCGGACAGAGAGATATATGAGATCGTCAAAAGCTGCAATTCATGAACTGACCATTGTATCAGCCTGTTGTAGTGGCTGACTAAATTCGGGCTACCGATTTCACATGTTGAAAATTATATAATTGTACCTAAAATACTGCGCGGGAATCAAGGTACAATAGGAAAATGAATAAATAAAAAAAATATAGGGACCTTTCGTTATTGCATCTTTGAATTTATAAACAGATATCAATATTATGAAATTAAGAACAACACATTTAAGCGAATAATATTTCGCTTTCAATTACATCTCAACAGGCTTAACTCTAAGATAAATAAGTTTGCAAATAAAAAATTTAAATACGAACCAATCATGGTGTTTTGTATTTAGGATAATAAGATTTATTATTTTATTATTATTATATCCTTTAATTCCTAGAGGAAAAAAGAGCTTCAGCTGCACGTCTCCATTGCGTTCGGTTCTCTGCTAGAGTTTTCACCTGGCTCCAGGTCTGCCCATATGCTGTCATCTCCTATTCACATGACCTCCACCGTCTCACCCTCGCACTCACGACTAACTCGCCGATTCCCATTCGGATCCCACTCGAGCAATGGCTTTTCCAGCAATGTCACTTGATGGATCGTGTTCTCAGAGTATGGCCAGCCAATCCACCTACATTTCTTCCTGCACATTTCTCGCAAAAATGCCTCCTAATTTGTTGGTTCGCTCCCAGAGATCCCACACTATTGCTGACCTTTTCTGGCCGGCAATCTGATCTTCAGCGAAGCATTGAGCGAAGGCAGCTATTGATAAATGTCTGTAGTTTGTTTGAGGAGCTCTTTATGACGCGCATTCCAAGTCTCTGATCCGTATACGCAGTAGCACTGACTTCACAATGGAGTTGAAAATTCAGATCTAATTTTTCATGTTGAGTAGTGCTATTCACCTCCACACAGACATGAGAGTGATAAAAGTTGTCTTCCTTTTCCGATTTTTGCTTTGATATCCTCGTCAGTTCCGCCACCTGTAGTTGAATTTATGCTTTCCATGTCGGTAGGTAAAGCAGGTTGTTTCTTTCAGGTTCCTCCGATTGGTGCTGGCTGATTGTTGTCTGTAGTTGTTGTTGTTGCTGTTGGTGTTGGCCAGGAATCTTCATCACCTACATCTGCTTTCTCTATGTTTACCTGAAATGAAGTCCTATCTTCTTGGATGCTTCTTCTGCCAGCTTGTTACTTTTCTCTTGCATATCTTCCAGCTTGTAGGAAATCAGACATATATATGACATCGTCGAAGTCCAGATCCTCTAAGTAGCTATGATAGACAGATAAATAAATCACACAACCGGACGAATAACTAATAATTACTACTACTACTACTACTAATGGAAAAGAGCATATAAGCAAATTATAAAATGCAGAGAGGGAGAGAGAGAGAGGCAGATGCAGAAAGGAATTCAATGTAAGTAAAGAATAAACATGATTTAGGAATGACAATTATACATATATGTATAAATGCAGTTTAATTATACCTATCGGTTGTCATTAATTTGCCTATTGCAACCGCTTATCTCCTCTTTATACCGTTTAGAATAAAAAATACAGAAATCTAAAAATCACAAAATAGCTGAGCAAAGAATATCCTCTTCGATAATTTCCTCCACCTATTCTGGCACTACAATGATATATATATGTGTGTTTATATACATAGAATATTCTAGATTAGTAGTCAATAATAATATTAGTTTTCAAGTATTGATTTTGTAGGGATTTTTGTTTGATTGAATGGAGGATTTCATCATGAACTGACATCAGTTAGAGAACCACTGGAAAACCTGAAAGTACTGGACAGCTGTTTCGTCCTAGTTTGGGACTCTTCATCAGTACGCATCCACCACTAGGGTTCGAACCTAGGACCTTCTGATTACAAAGCTAGTGAACTCGTAGACCATTTAGTGGCCACTGTGACCCGATCCAATGGTCTTTGAATTCTAACTTCTGCCAAATCACGATATAGCGCAACCACTTCACATTGTCTTCTTCGATGAGTTACTGCCTCATCATCAACCTGCTGTACCTTATTGGTCACGGCTTCCCGCTAGAACCCCAGGTTAATTGCCTGAAGAAGAAGTCATTGACTGTGTGGTGAGAGCTGTCTGTTAGTCAAAATTGGTGGACAGTAATTAACGTCAATGTTTATGTCCCCGATATTGGTCGTGAGAAAAATGAGAAAAAGGCTTTGCGTAGGCAGATGCAGTTGGCATATAGATGATCTGACATTCAAGAAATAGTCACAAGGAGATGAAAGATTAACTTTTTGTGAGAAACAATCACTAATCAGAAGACTGTGTTTCTCAGCTAACAATAATCTATAATAATGTACATGAAAATCCATAAATATGTGTTGATTTCCATAATAAACGATGTGTTGCCTGGCCCTTGTCTTCTTATAAAGAAGACATTGCGAAATGGTCGCGCTATGTCATAAATTGGCAGAAGTTAGAATTCAAAGACCATAGGATCGGGTCACAGTGGCCACTAAATGGTCTACGAGGTCGCTAGCTTTGTAACCAGAAGATCCTGGGTTCGAAACCTAGTGGTGGATGCGTACTGATGAAGAGTCCCAAACTAGGACGAAACAGCCGTCTACTACTCTCAGGTTATCCAATGGTTCTTTAACCAATGTCAGTTCATGATGAAATCCTGAATTCAGTCAAACAATATAAGTGTTTTTTAAATAATATCGATATGTAAAGTAAGATCACAATGGAATTACAGTTCATTAAAAATGCTTATATCATAATGATAATAATAATAAAATAAAATACAGTAGCAAATAGAACATCGACTAAAATTAGGAAATTTCCACAAAAACTGAGGATCATTCAAACCTAAATGGCCAAGTAAAGGATAATGTCTGAACTAACTGCTTTTCAATGCACTTTTTTTTTTGATTTTTTTTTTTTGGATTTACAGCTTGATTCCACACTGTATTTTTGGTACAAGTATGGAATTTTCAGCATGGATATCGGTAGCCCAAATTTTGCAGGCCGACCATAGATATCAGGTGTGCGCCGGCGTGGGCTCGAACCCCGGACCATGTACATGGTCGGCGAGAGTCCTAACCACTGTGCCACCGACGCACAAATAGATATTTATTTTATTTAAAAGCACACTAATATTATTATTGACTACTAATCTAGAATATTCTATGTATATAAACACACATATATATCATTGTAGAACCAGAAGAGGTGGAAGAAATTATCGAAGAGGATATTCTTTACTCAGCTATTTTGTGTTTTATAGATGTCTGAATGAATATTTTTTGCTATATTGAAATACAGAAATGAAAATCCCTCTATATATGAGTCAGAAAATTACTGAAAACCACGGAACTTTCGATAGACATTACATCCTAGTAACACGTAGACATGACTATACCAAGGGTGGGACTCAGAACTTTCAGGGTTCTGGGAACGAATAAGTTATTCAAGAAATATTCCGAAGAAAATGGCAATGGATCAGACATATGCTGAGGAAATCATCATGTGACACTATCTTCCGGGCCCGAATGGGAAAGAGACTAGTTGGGCCTGGTTCTGAGGAGACATCAAGGAGGCCGTGTGAGGAGTAGATTACCGGCTTATGGGATATTTTGGGGTTAGCTAAAGATGCGGACAGAGAATAGGACGATGTAGAGATGTACTGTTGAAGCCTAGTTTACCACTCAGAAGCCAGAAGAACGATAATAATAAGTATATGTGATAAATATGTGTAATATTCCAGAAAAAGCGTCACAAACTATTTTTGGTGTTTTTATAAGTAGTATCGATCTTCTGCTGCATGCCAAGTAATCCACAACGGGAACTCACCGGATCCTTCGAAGTTAAGTCAGGAGTAAGACAAGGCTGGCTGCCTACTATCGCCAATGATTTTCCTGATTGCAGTAGACGGGACAATGTGACAGACAGTGGTCCGGGGAGCGAGGAAACAGGCATAAAATGTACCCACACAATAAACGTCGAGGATCTGGACTTCGACGATGTCATATATATGTCTGATTTCCTACAAGCTGGAAGATATGCAAGAGAAAGGCAACAAGTTGGCAGAAGAAGCATCCACTGAAGATAGGACTTCATTTCAGGTAAACATAGAGAAAGCAGATGTAGGTGATGAAGATTCCTGGCCAACACCACCAACAGCAACAACAACTACAGACAACAATCAGCCAGCACCAATCGGAGGACCTGAAAGAAACAACCTGCTTTACCTACCGACATGGAAAGCATAAATTCAACTACAGGTGGCGGAACTGACGAGGATATCAAAGCAAAAATCGGAAAAGGAAGACAAGCTTTTATCACTCTCATGTCTGTGTGGAGGTGAATAGCACTACTCAACATGAAAAATTAGATCCGAATTTTCAACTCCAATGTGTGAAGTCAGTGCTACTCACTATACGGATCAGAGACTTGCACTGCGTGTCATAAAGAGCTCCTCAAACAAACTACAGACATTTATCAATAGCTGCCTTCGCTCAATGCTTCGCTGAAGATCAGATTGCCGGCCAGAAAAAGTCAAAATAGTGTGGGATCTCTGGGAGCGAACCAATAAAGTAGGAAGCAATTGTGCGAGAAATGTGCAGGAAGAAATGTAGGTGGATTGGCTGGCCATACTCTGAGAACACGATCCATCAAGTGACGTCACTAGACAAGCCGTCACTCGAGTGGAACCCGAATGGGAATCGGCGAGTTTGTCGTGAGTGAGAGGGTCAGATGTAGGAGGTCATGCGAATAGGAGATGACAGCATATGGCAGACCTGGAGCCAGGTGAAAACTCTAGCTCAGAGAACCGAACGCAATGGAGACGTGCAGCTGAAGCCCTATATTCTTCTAGGAATAAAAGGAAATAATAATAAATCGATCTTCTGAGATCAGCGGAATTGCAGTTTAAAGAATATGCATTAGTTTTGATAGGCATAAAAGCATAGCACTAAATTAAGTATCATGTAGAATTACGAAACTTTATGTAAAATTAAAGGTTAGTTAATAATATTGACAAACAAGCTGAGGAAAGCGTCTGAATCAGCTTCTGCTTTTTGAATACAAAACTCAGGCTTCGTTTCATCAGGGATTCCAAAGTCTTCAGGATATTATGTAAAAGTAGAACTGTTCAGGTCAAATTGTACAATAGTCAGAATTTATCAGTTAATATCAGTCTTATATTCAACATCCAGTGAAATGAGGCGCAATAGAGTTTTGAATGAATCTCGTTTTTTGTCCTGTTTGACCACTGTGCAGAATAGTCTTCAAAAATTCGATGAATTATTATTATTATTGTTCCCTCATGTTCCTAGTGGAATAAAGGGCTTCAATTGCACGTCTCCACTTGCCACTTCTGTCTTCCTTCTGCTGTACTTTTCACCTGGTTCCATGTTACTCCATACTCTTTTAACTCCTTTTCGCACGATCTCCTCCATGTCACCCACCCTTGTACTGACGTCACACTCGCCGCTTGCTTCCCTTTCGGCCTGGTTCCACTCGACCAATGGCCTGACTCACACGCGATGTCACCCAGTGGCCTACTCAGCCAGTGTTCAGTCCATCTCCACTTCCTCCTGCGTATTTGTCGGTTGGCGATTGTTTTCTTCTTGTTTCGATTGTTCCCATAGTTTCCCATAGTTGGTGATTCTTTACGGCCCGGCCATCTGATCTTGAGTATAGATCCAGCGAAGACAGTTAGTTGTTGATAAAGGTAACGTCTGCAATAACCTGTTGGAAATATTCTTTGTGACCTGCCCGTCCGCCAAGTTTCTCATCCGATCCGTATAGAAGAACTGACTGACTTGACGTTGTTTTTATTGAAAATCAACCGAATTTTTTGTTGTTGATGGCTGAGTGACGAAGATTTCCAGATTGATTTCAGGTTGATGATTGAATGTGTTTCTCGCCCCTCTCCCCGATTCTCGCTCGATTTGACATCCTCGTCCGTTCCGACTGACTGTAGTTGAGACAATGCTCCCTAGGTAAGTGAATGAATGGAGTAACCTCTTTCAAATCCCTCCCGTTGATGGTGATGGGCGCTGGATGTTGTTGCTGCTGTTATTGTTGTTGGTTGGTTGATTATTTTCATAACCTCCGTCTTGTCTATGTTCACCTGGAGTCCTGTCTTCACCGGCTGCTTCTTCGACCAGTTTGTCGGTTTTCGCTTGCAAGTCTTCGATTTTGTGTGACATCAAACATAAATCATCCACTAGCGAAATCCAGGTCTTCTAGGTTCTTCACGTCGGTCAGTCCAGGATATCCACCCTGTCTTCTCGTTTTCCACTCACTGTCTGACGCATAATCCAGTCAGTCCACCACAATTAGGAATATCATTTGGTGATAATAAGCACCCTTGTCTGACTCCTGTCTTTACTCCAAACGCCTCGCTGAGTTTTCCGTTGTGGATCACTTGACATGTTCCGTTGTCGTACAGCTGTTGAATAAGGTTGATGAATATTTGGGGTACGCCATAGTACTCGAGTAATTTCCAAATTACTTCACGATCAACGCTGTCGAAGGCCTTCTCAAAGTCTATAAAGTTGAGGTAGAGGTTTGATGGCCATTCAATGCTTTGTTCTGTGATGATGATGCGTAGAGTTGCAATTTGGTCAGAACATGATTTGCTGACTTTCCTGAATCCAGCTTGTTCTGGTCGGAGTTCTGCATCCAGTGCGTCCTTAATTCTCTCCAGGATGATGCGACTCAGGATTTTACTTGGCGTCGATAGGAGCATGATTCCTCGCCAGTTCTTGCAGAGTGGGGCCTAAGTCGCCCTTCTTTGGTAGTTTCACGAGGTAACCTTTCCTCCAGTCAGTAGGCACCTTTCCCTCCTTCCAGACCTTTTGCAATAATGGAGTCAGCATGTCTGCTGTCGTCTCTGGGTCCGCTTTCAGTGCTTCAGGGGGTATTCCATCTGGTCCAGCTGCTTTTCCAGCTTTCAGAAGCTTGATTGCATTCAAGACTTCAGCTTTCGTTGGAGGATTGGTGTCAACTTGCAGTTGTGTGCGCGCTGTTGTTGGTATTTCTGGACGGGTTGCAGGTGATGGTCGGTTCAAGAGTCCTTTGAAGTGATCCGCCCATTGTTTAATCTGTTTTTCTTCCTTGGTAATTGGGTTCCCTTGGCTGTCTTTTATAGGTTTCGCTTGTGTTGATCTCTTCCCGGATAGAGATTTGGTTATCTGATATAGTGTCCTCAGGTCCCTTTTGCCTGCTGCCTTCTCAGCTTCAGTGGCCAGGTTGTCGTAGAATCGTCTTTTGTCCTTCCTAGCACTCTTCTTCACTTCTTTGTCCAGTGCTTTGTAAGTTGAGCTCAGCGTCTCCTTCTCCTGTCCGTCCTTGCATTGAATCATTTTCTCTTTCACCATTCTCCTCTCTTCTATTAATTTCCAAGTGTCCGTTGAGAGCCATTCCTTGTCTTGTCTCTTCTTTCTTCCTAGAACCGTTGAACACGTTTCGTTGAGAATCGCCTTCAGAGACTTCCAATGTTCTTCCACGCATGATTCTTCAGTGATGTCGCGTAGTGTTTCCTGCTTTGCTCTGACAGTTGCAGTGAAGGTGTCTTTTGTGGTTGTGTCCTTCAGTTTCTGAGTGTTGAACTTGCATTGTGGCCTATCCCCAGCTATCCTCGAGGCTTTTAGTTTCACCTTGAAAGTCCCTTGTACTAGATAGTGGTCTGAACCCACATCTGCTCCTCTCCTTGACCTTGTGTCCAGTAGGCTCCGTCTCCACTTTCTTGAAATTGAGATGAAGTCTATTTGGTTTTTGGTGTTTCCATCTGGTGAAATCCATGTCGTCTTGTGTATATCCTTGTGTTTGAACACACTACCACCAATCACCAAATCATTGAAGGCGCAGAAGTCTGAGAAGAGTTCACCATTGTCGTTCATTTCACCGAGGGCCTCTCGACCCATGGTGAGTTCTCTTCCTGTGTTGTCTCCTCCCAGCTTCGCATTCATGTCGCCCATCAGGATTTTGATATCGCCATTTGGGACGTTGTCCATTATTGTTTGTAGTTGTCTGTAGAACGCCTCCTTCTTCTCTTGTTCTGAGACGTTTGTAGGCGCATAGCATTGAATGACTGTAACTTTCCTTCCTTTTGAGTTGAACCTGGCTGTCATTATCCTGGAGGAGATTGGTTCCCACTGCATGAGAGCTTTGGTTGCTGTTGGTGACATCATGATGGCCACTCCCTCGGTGTGCTCGTGGTTGTCCTCTGAGTGGCCGGAATAGATTATTGTCTCTCCAGTTGGTAGTTGGCACCTTCCAGTTCCGTTCCATCTGCTTTCGCAGATTCCCAACACTTCTATTCTATACCTTCTCATTTCAGCGGCTATCTGGGCAGCCTTTCCAGTTTCGTACATTGTACGAACATTCCAGGTACCCATCCTTACTTTTGCTTTCATCGAAAGAAGGCACATCGGCTGACTGGCTTCCCGAAGGCTTTCACCAGCCTGCGTTATTTCACTTCCTCGATTCCAGCGAAAAATAAGGTTACTGTTTACATTTTTAGAATTTTTAATATATTGGTGCATTGAAGTTTCTGTAGGTGTTTGGTTGAGTTTTGGGGGTGGAGTTGCTAGCACCACACCCCAACCCTCCCTCTTTATCCGGGCTTGGGACCGGCTAGAAAACTGGCAAGCTAGTAGTCTAGGCTAGGCTAGAAAACTAGCGAGCTAGTAATCCAGGCGATGAAAATCGCGTACAACTGTAAAGCTTATGTAACTGACTCCTCACGAGCAGTCAAATTGATAAATAGACATCGAAAAAGTAAAATTAGTTAGTTCATCTTTACCTCACGAACGTTAAATGGGAGTGGTTTAGTAAAGAGACAGCCTACTTCATCAGTGGTAGAGAATGCTGTTTTTTAGAATTGTGTTATTATTCCACTGGTGTTATTATTGACGTAATGATGATGGAAGAACAGGGTCTTTTTCGAAACTCTTGACAATTTAACTTGCCTTCAGATTTGTTTTCTTGTCAATGAATTTCTCTGGGTAACCATTCTTACAACAACAAAAAAGCATCACATATATATATATATGTATATACATAAAAGTAATCATAAAATAATTTCACCAAACAATATGCTCTTACTCAACTTCACTTTCTGATAAATCAATTAAATAAAATGGTTGATTAATAACACCAATCAATGGGACTCCTGTGCATCGATCAAATAAGCCTATAAGGATAGTAACATTGATTAGTCCACCACGATAGAAACGTATTAAACTTGTTGGATTTTCAAAAAAATGATTAATTTGATTTAAATGTTCAGCGTCTGTAGCAGATTGTGTAACAGGTGATGATGCGATGTGCGCCGATTGAGATGGTGGTACTGATGATGGTGGTGGTGGTGGTGGTGGTGGCGAGGAGGAAGATGAATTTGGCGGGTTGGTAGTAGTAGTTGGGCTAACAGTAGTAGGCGGAGTAATGGATGCTTGGATTTTATCGAATCGACCTTGAGCATAATCAGCTGTTGAGTCTATAAAACAATGATTTGATAAAGAATAAAAACGTCAATACACATATACAATGGAAAATGCGTTATTTAGTCGTCAAGATGGTAGGGTGGATAGGGGGACATTATAGGCAAAACACTAGTTATTATAGAAAATATCCCCATTTGGACATTTAGAAAAGAGAAAGATTGAGCGAGCGAAGAAATATTTACTTTTGTCAATTAGATCCTCCCTTATCTCACTCTGGCTCTACTCATATATACACGTATAGCATTTTAATTACAATACACAACAATTTACCATTCAAGTGGCACTGATATATTTGTTAACAATAATTAGTCGGTGTCAAAATGTCAATGGGGTGATAATTAACGAAGAAAATTAATACACACAATTAAAAGGTAGAAATGGTTAGAATAAATTAATTTTACAAGGGTAACACGTAAATTAAAGATGAAGTGGTCAAAATAAATAAAAAATAAAATAATTTGGACAATTATAATTTTTATAATTTTAAAGGTTTAGTGGGAGGGGGGCGAAGTAGTCCTGTTTATACATTCTTGTGACTATGGCTACGGTAGGGAAAGCGGCTTTATAACTAACATGGTTAACAATAATAAAATAAAATAAAGTTCATGAAAATTACTCAGTTAAATAAAAAACAAAACTACATACTGATGACTAATCATATTTAGATAGGTCATGTAGTCAGTCCATGGTAGGCGAAGATTGAAGTCTATTGATTGTTTCGTGCACACAGTTTAGGCTGTATGTGATTAATCCACCAAAGTGCTTCCATCACCTTCAATAACCAGACTTGAATTAGAGTTATGTGATGAAATTATTGTGAAAAAGTCATTAATATCGATTGATTTTGTGACCAGACATTAATAAGTGTTTTGCAATGGATGATGATGCTGGATTTCTATTAAGATTAATCGCGTTGGGATTTTCGATATGATTTACTAGCCATTTCGGAACATGTTCTTTTCGACGAGTACATTGGAACATTCTGTTGGTCCTACCCATATAAGTATCACCGCAGCTGCAGGTGAACTTGTAGATACAGTTTGAAGTAGAGTCCACAGAATTTCGTCCTTTAACCGCAGGCACAAAGATCGAAGATGTTAGGCAAGTGAGAAAAAGAGATGTGGCGGCGTAGAATGTGCGTTTGATGGCTGACCGAAGTCTTTGAGCTAGTTGTCAACTGCATAATCTGGTCGCCCTTGAATGGTAGGTTAATTAAGATAGCTTTCTTTGGTATAGATGCCGTCTTTTCAAGATGTAGTCTATCCTTACCGTGACAACTGATGAAGTTTTCTGGATAACAATTAGCTAATAAAACTGAATGTATATGTCGAAGCTCATCCACATCGATTTGTCACTCGTGCATATTTTTCGGGCCCTTGAGAACAAACATTTCACTAGGGAACGTTTATACTGGATAGGAAGAAAACTGGTAAAATGAAAATATTGTCCAGTCCATGTCACTTTACGAAAAATAGATAGCTGAACCGTACCATCATCTCTCCTAGTCATTGTAATATCCAGGAAACCGAGTTTGTTATTGGATTCGAGTTTGGAAGTCATTCGGATATTTGGATGAATAGGATTAAATAGGGTAATGAAGTTTTCGATAGATTTACTATTATTACCAATTATAAGAGTATCGTCTACATAACGTTTATACAGCATAAATTCTCCAAGCATACCTTGGATTTGTTTCTCTAATTTCGACATAAATATATCTGCTAACAGGGGCCCCAGAGGGCTCCCCATCGCAACACCATCGATATTTTTATATACCTTTTCTTGGAATGTGAATCTAATATTTTATGTACATATTAATATTATGTCTTAGATGTAAGTTACAGGAATAGGTAAGTTTATCCCATTGCTTTTGATGTAGTCGCAAATGAAATCAACAGTTTCATGAAAGGGAACATTGGTGAATAAAGATTCTATGTCAGTTGAACACATACATAACCTTTTCCTTAATGTTCAAGGTGTTCAGCGTTTCTGTAAGATCAAATGAACTTTTTACAGAATGATTTGATAATGAGTCTCTTACAGGCGTAAGGACCTCTGTAATCCATTTAGCGATATTATGGTAAGGAGAATTTACTTTTCAATTAGATCCTCATCTCACTCTGGCACTCTACTCTAATATACACGTATAGCATTTTTATTACAATACACAACAATTTACCATTCAAGTGGCACTGATTTATTTGTTAACAATAATTCAACAGTGTCAAAATGTCAATGGGTTAATAATTAATGAAGAAAATTAATACACACAATTAAAAGGTAGAAATGGTTAGAATAAATTAATTTTACAAGGATAACACGTAAATTAAAGATGAAGTGGTCAAAATAAATAAAAATATAATAAATAATTTAGACAATTATAATTTTTATAATTTTAAAGGTTTAGTGGGAGGGGGCGAAGTAGTCCGGTTTATACAATCATGTAACGATGGCCAAGGTAAGGAAAGTGACTGCACAAAATTCTTCTGAACACACAAGTTTGGCTTCTTCAGGTGGATTCCTATGGCTTCAGCTGTTGTATGTAGAAGACGAACTCGCAGAGCAAAATTAAGATAAGTTGGAATGCGATAAATAATTTTAAATTGGTGTATTAACATCAATCTTATGCTCACTATCTACAAGGTAGGCTAAAATAGAACTACGAATAGATCTTGTTTGTCTCTTGCTTAACCATGCCGGATGATGTTCAAAAATACGATGATGAACCTGCCTAGTTGTTCGCCTGATGTATTATGATTATTATTGTAACGGAGTAACTAATCTCATCTATTTTACTAGCTAGCTGCCTGGTTCCAAGCTCAGAAAAAGAGGGAGGGTTGGAAGTGGAGTTAGTGACCCTACCCTACCGACCTACTGCACCCTACTGGTCACGACTTCTCACTAGAACCCCAGGTAACTACCTACCTCAATAGGGCAAGCTGCTAGTGAGCATCTCATTGATATTTTAGTGTTTGTTTTTGTAGGGATTTGATTGGTTACAGGATTTCATCATGAGCTGACATTGGTTAGAGAACCATTGGAAAACCACCTGAGAGTACTTGACAACCAGCTGTTTCGTCCTAGTTTGGGACTCTTCAGCAGTATGCACCCACCGTGGTTCGAACCCAGTCACTATAATAACTCCAACGTACAAGAAAAATATAAAGTAATAGACTTATTCTTCACTGAAATCGGATGTGCAAAAGGATATGGGCTGGTGAATGCCTTCAGGGAACCAGTTAGCAGGCTGATGCGCCTTCTTTCGATGAAAGCAAAAATAAGGATGGAGACGTGTAATTTTCGCACAGTATGCAAAGTTGGTTAGGCTGTCCTGATTCCCAAAGAAATACTAAAGTACAGGATAGAATTACTATGGATCTACGAGAGTCGGTTGAAATGATTTTGGACTATCGAAATTGTTAACTAAAGAGTTCAACGATTGTCTTCACTCTATGATGAAGATCATATTGCCACTCGGAAAGAATTAGTAACAAGTAACTCTAGAAATGAACCAATCAAGAACTTGTTACTTAAGAAGTATGTCAAATGAAAGAATGACATCACATGTCCGGCAATCACTTGTTTTGAACTCAAACGTAAAATGACGACTTTGGCACTGGTCCCTGTGTGACATGAAAGAGGTCGTATGAGAAGAAGATAAGAGACTATGGGGAATCGTTGGACCAGCTGAACAGGATCGTAGAGAATAAGACAATGTTGAGAAACGCTGTTGAATCCATATATTCCACTCAGAACCCTACCTATTCATGTAAGTAGTCACCTGGAGTTCTGGTGGGTAGTCCAGATCAGTGGGGTGTAGCAAGTCTGGTGTGTGAGGACAACTACTTGCCATGGATGACATTGGCTAGTGCCAGTCGGGCTGTATCGTGATGCTTTGGCTATTGGATCACGTCCCAGTGGTTGCTGAATGGTCTACGAGCTCGCCAGCCTTGCAATTAGAAGGTCCTAGGTTCGAACCTCTCTGGCGGTAGGTGCGTACCTTTGAAGCAGAGTCCCAAACTAGGCTGACGAAACAGCTAGTTGGCCAGTACTCCCTGTGGGTGGTTTTCAAATGGTTTTTCAAACGATATCAGCAGCTCATGATGAACTCCTGTAACCAATCAATTAAATCATCTAGAAACCAATACTTGAAAAACAAAGTCACCCTTTTGGAAAATTCTTCCTAATCGATCTAATTACACAATATTGACCCTTATTGTTTGTCTTTGTTTCTCTACTAATTTCTAGTTTCATTGTCAGTGTTTCTAGTCAGTTGTATGACTAAAATTTTATTCGAACGAGGCTGTCTACTGAAAGTGTTTGATATATATTGATTCTTGTTCACAGGTTTTTGAACCTATCTTGTTGGAAATATTCTACGTGATTCTAAGGTGCTTTGTTTGGTTGATTTCGGTACTGGTGGAACAAGCTGAAGAGGACTGCATAAAAATACAAGAAAGTGTAGATGTTTAATTGGTGGATGGTAACTAGCAGTGGGATCCAGGATGCGCATTTCTTTCCATTTGGGACTCGTCTTCCGGATGTACCTAAATGTCAACCTGAGACCAAGCACTTCGGTCCAATCGATGGAAAAATCTCAAATTCAATTAAAGTGTAGATGTGTTTTTGAAGCCCTATGTTCCACCAAGAACTCAAGGGAGCTAAATGATCTGTCCAGCTGCTTAACAGCATTGTTGAGGTAATTTTGAGCGTCAAGTACATTACTATTATTGTTCAGTAGTATTATTATTATTCTCTTGGATTCCTAGTGGAATATAGGGCTTCAACTGCACGTCTTCACTTGCCACTTCTGTCTTCCTTCTGCTGCGCTTTTCACCTGATTCCATGTTAGTCCATACTATTTTAACTCCTCTCTCTTCACACAATCTCCTCAATGTCACCCACCCTTGCACTGACGTCACACTCGCTGCTTGCTTCCCTTTCGGCCTGGTTCCACTCGATCAATGGCCTGATTCACACGCGATGTCACCCAGCGGCCTCCTCAGCCAGGAGTGTCCAATCCATCTCCACTTTCTACTGCATATTTGTTGGTTGGCGATTGGTTCTTGTTTTGTTTGTTTGGGCCCATAGTTTCTTGTTGGTGATTCTTTCCATCCCGGTCATCTGATATTCAGTAGAGATCTAACGAAGACATTTAGTTGTTGATAAAGGTAACGTCTGCAATAGCCTGTTGGAAATATTCTTTGTGACCTGCCCGTCCGCCAAGTTTCTCATCCGATCCGTATAGAAGAACTGACTGACTTAACATTGTTTGTATTGAAAATCTAACCGAATTATTTTGTTGATGATAGCTGAGTGACGACGATTTCCAGATTGATTTCAGGTTGATGATTGAATGTGATTCTCGCCTTCCCGATTCTCGCTCGATTTGACATCCTCGTCCGTTCCGACTGACTGTAGTTGAGACAATGCTCCCTAGGTAAGTGAATGAATGGAGTAACCTCTTTCAAATCCCTCCCGTTGATGGTGATGGGCGCTGGATGTTGTTGCTGCTGTTATTGTTGTTGGTTGGTTGATTATTTTCATAACCTCCGTCTTGTCTATGTTCACCTGGAGTCCTGTCTTCACCGGCTGCTTCTTCGACCAGTTTGTCGGTTTTCGCTTGTAAGTCTTCGATTTTGTGTGACATCAAACATAAATCATCCACTAACGAAATCCAGGTCTTCTAGGTTCTTCACGTTGGTCGGGCCAGGATATCCACCCCTGTCTTCTCGTTTCTCACTCACTGTCTGACGCATAATCCAGTCAGTCCACCACAATTAGAAATATCATGGGTGGTGATAATAAGCACCCTTGTCTGACTCCTCTCTTTACTCCAAACGCCTTACTGAGTTTTCCGTTGTGAATCACTTGACATGTTCCGTTGTCGTACAGCTAGCTGTTGAATAAGGTTGATGAATATTTGGGGTACGCCGTAGTACTCGAGTAATTTCCAAATTACTTCACGATCAACGCTAACTATCGAAGGCCTTCTCAAAGTCTATGAAGTTGAGGTAGAGGTTTGATGGCCATTCAATGCTTTGTTCTGTGATGATGACGCGTAGAGTTGCAATTTAGTCAGAACATGATTTGCCTGACTTTCCTGAATCTAGCTTGTTCAGGTAGGTAGGCGTTCTATATCCAATGCGCAGATTTTATTGCAAATGAAACCATTTTTCTGGTGTTTTTGGGAAATTTTGTGACTGTAACTACCTGAAGAATGTTTGAGTCAGCAAGGCAGCAGAACACAATGATCGATTTTTCTACGTTCAAACTACACAGCACGATAGTTTTCGTCATTTTAATTATTTCATTTTACTCTCATGGTGAATTCAATTTTCATTTATACGTATGTCATATTTAACCCAAAGTGAACATGACGTGAAGAACGTTTAATGGTGGTGAACTACAAGTCATATTTTCTTCACAACCGGTGCTGATTCTCCAACTGATAGGTGAAGTCCCTAGACTAGACACTTCTAATTCTATCTACCGATTCGACTTCGATTGTGCAGGGAGTTATACCGGCTGTTGCTCTAGGAAATTGATTTTTCATGCTTGCTCGAGAACATCTATCAGTGTGGTTAAATAAAGGTGTAATGGAAAGCCTCAATAACTTCATATTAGACCACCTGGTTCAAACCGGCCACAAAGCTAGTAAGCATTAAAGAATCCTTTCCCATTATTATCTATCAGGTACCAAATAAATTGCTAAAACCATCCAGGTACAGCATATTCCAAACAGCAGAGACTTTCGCGATTCGCCTGAAACAACCTGTGCTTTGTGTGCAAAAGAAGCAAGTCCAACTATCCACTACTAGTGCACTAGCCTTATTCAGTGGAGATAATAATTTCACTATTTCGGTATTATGATTTTTCTTAATTTCTCTGAAGTATACGCTGAAATTGTCGCCTAGTGGTGAAGAAAGAATGCTGAAGACGGTCAGTAGGGTGAGTGGTGTCCCAGTGTCCCACATAGTTAACATCGTTGTCCATAGGCACTTGACTTCGTGCAATAAATTCACTAAAGGGATTTTGTCTGACTTGGAGCATCCGCTTTACCCTCCCTTAGCTTTCACCTGGCATCTATCTCCTCAGGTAGAACAAGAAATGACTTTAGAAAACTGTATGCTTGCACGTCTAAGTATAAAAATTCTATGATACCATACTTGGCACGTATTTTATGTGATGAAAATAGTGTCAGGCAAGAATTAACTAACCTTTTTTCATCTAGTAAATAAACAATTTCCTCCATCCATCCTTACATACCTTCAAGTTTTACTTTTATTATTTCGATTATATTTATGGTCCTGTTACTTTTTTGTTTTACTCTCATATTTGCAAAGACCAACTTATCTCCATGACGGCTGTATTCTTTGTTTTTCCCCTCACCATCATCATCATGTAAAGAGAACATTATATTCAATATCTTTAAACATGTTAGGATTTCTATACCACATTGCCAATACTGTGTGACACAAGCCCACGGCAATTTTCACTTGTATCATTATTATTACCCTAGCTGTTATCATTATTATTGTTATTTCCATTTTATATGCTGCATGTTTTTGACACTACCTCTATTGTAAATGTGGAAAATTTTCTGTGTGATTATTTTTTATTTATAATTTGAGGAAATTAGATGGAGTAATATTGTGATTAATGCTGAAAATTCCATTCTGTATCACAAGTACTGTTTTCAGAATAAAGTAAATCATTATTATTATTATTTTTACACAAAGGGTGAATACTTCCATGCTAATGGGAATGTCTTAGAGCTATATCATCACTAATTTTCATCCACTGGTTCTTAGCATCTTCAAGGATCCCAAACATGCAGTCTACACCTGCTTGTGTGGTTGGTTGAAACTAACTAACAAAGTCTATTGTCAGTTAGCATTTCTTGTCGAGGATGGTGGGTGGGCTTGGTGTGCGTTACACATGTCCTAACCAACTTAACCGATGTAGTTTCACAATCTCATCCACTGAATTAACATCCCCACCTAACCTCATTATTATTACTCAGGCATATATCATTTAGCTTGGAAAATACAATACAAACATCTGTAGTCAAAGAAAGCCAACAATCTCAGGTCTTCGACTTTCAGTGGTTGAGTGTAACAGTCATATATCAGGATGTCGTGAATTGATGTGTAGTACGCATGTCCTTCGACTGATAACCGCATATCACATCTACTTCAGAGATGACTCAAATTTGCAAATACTGTATGAACCCTTTGTAATAGTGTTAAGATTTCGTTGTCGATCAGTCAGTACATTGCGGTTGATGTGCAACTTCTTCAAAAAAGTGAAGTGATCAACACACTCCACCGATTTACTGCCTACCTTTTAAACTAGTAGACGGTAAAGTTCACTCCTGAAACATGATCTTACTTTTTTTATAGGACACGCTATTATAGATCAAATTCATCAACTAATTAAGAATAAGACATGTGACAAAAAAGCCAAATTGTAAATCAGAAAAATTGATCAGTACTTATGCAAATTAATAACAGTTTACGACGAAGGTTGTCATGAGGTATACCATTATATCATTCATGGAGAAATCAAATGCGTTTATAGCATAAAAAAGTAAGCATTGATGATTTCCTTTGGAAAGACAATGAAGGCTTTGCAGCTGGGAAAAAACGTAACCATATCAAAGCCTGATGAGAATAAACACAATGAAGAAATCAAGTTAGGTCATTGTTATGTACTGGTCGAGAAATTAATAGTCCTGACGCAAGAAAGACGGAAATCAGAAGACCACTAGAGTTGCGATGATACTTCTATTTTCCAAAACACCAGGAGAATCAATATGTCACACAAGAGTGTGAGAGCAAAAATATAAGAATGTCCGAACAAGTGTGTGAACGAATATTCAAAATGAACAAATCAATAGACATTCTTAACATGACTGGCTAATTATAATGGAATATCGATCCATATATACATAGCAAAATATATCAGACTGTCAAACAAACACACCTATTATATGGATACATGTCAGTCATCAAATGACATCACTTAGAGGATCATCGAAGGACAAGGGGGAACTGAACAGCTATTTTATCTAAGCTAGCGACTCCACAGGATCATTGATCGAAAAACCTACTGGTCTTAGCCAGTAACTAGGAAATTTTTGGTTTAACCCCTTCGACTGGGTCATAGATGCATCATCCTAGTTAAGAGAGTCTCGTTCTAGAATGATATGTAAATTCATAGTCGTCCGATTGTGACACTCTTCATCAGTGCTCACCCGCTGGCTCAACGGGAAAGAACCCAGTGACCTTCGAGTTGAGAGATTAAGCTCACTGACTATTTAACTTTTTGTGCTAGGATTCAATGACCTGGAATTCGAACTTCTGTTAAATCAGTGATATGGCGTTGTCGTCACCAATGTGGTGGATGGACCCCACTGGTCATGGCCTCCCGTTGTACAGCCATCAATGAGCTGACTAATAATACCTATAACAAAGTGTTTGACAGTTTGTGATTTTTAACTAATCCGAATAAATCTGCTGAAGAAGCTGTGGCTTACACGGCAAAACGTTCAGAAAAATCTCGTTTTGATTTTCTTAACACGCTGGGATTAATTTAAATAATTTATAATGTATTGCATGTTGTTGTATAGTATCGTTGTTGTTGCTTTTTGCCCTTTTTGTTGTGAATTATTTACCTTTTGCTGGTGTTGTTCTGAATGTTTTATCCCTTGTTTTCCGATTTTAAGGGGAGCAACCCAAAAGGTCGCTTCTCTCTAAACTTTATCTTAATGTAACAATCCCTTTCTCAGGCGTGAGGCTAGCAACCCCACCCTGTAAACAAAGTTGCTACAGAAATTTCAGCACGATGAATCTCTTTGCGCCAAAAGAAAAATTCTGTGTGGGGACATGAAACGTCCGCACTATGTACGAGATTGGCAAAGCTGCCCAGATCGCAAACGAGACCAAAGGAAGGAGACTTAAGTAAATTCAAGAGCTGGCGCAGAATTATGCTCCTGTCCATTCCAAGCAAAACACTAAGCCGCATCATCCTGGAGAGAATCAAACAAGCCAACCTGGCTCAAAAACTGAGACCGGAACAAGCTGGATTCAGGAGAAACAAATCATGCATTAATCAATCGCCACACTACGGATCATCATTGAGCAAAGCTTGGAATGAAAGTCACCTCTCTATCTCCACTTCATCTACTTTGAAAAGGCTTTCGACAGCGTCGATCGAGTGGTTATTTGGAAACTACTTCGCTACTACGGGGCGCCATCGACAACTATACATCTCATCCAACAGTTATGCGACAATGCTGCATGAAAAGTAATCCACAACGAGAAACTTACGGAAGTCTTCGAAGTGAGGATGGCAGTGAGACAAGGCTGTCTACTGTCGCCAATAATTTTTCTGATTCCAGTAGATTGGATAATGCGACAAACAGCGGGCCGGGCAATGAGGAAACAGGCATAAAATGGACTCACACAAAAAACAACTTGGAGGATCTGGACTTCGCCGATAACATATATTTGACTGACTTCTAACAAACTAGAAGATATGCATGTGAAAAGCAACAAGCCTGCAGAAGAAGCATCAAAAATAGGACTTCAAGTGGACATAGATAAAACAGAGGTGATGAAGATTCTTGGCCAACAGCAACAATAACAACAACAGACAACAATCAGCCAGCATAAATGGGAAGAGCCTGAAAGAAACAACCTCCTTCACCTGCCTACCTGGAAAGCATCGTTTCAACTACAGCTGGACTGAACTGACGGGGATATCAAAGCAAGAATCGGAAAATCAAGACAAGCTTTCATTACTCTTTTTTTAAGATAAGATAAGGTAAGCTTTATTCCAAATCAGTACTTGTGATACAGAATGGAATTCTCAGCATTTTACTACAATATTGCATCCAGTTAGTACATTAACAATAAATATAGTTCTACATAGATTAAGGTTATCTCAGTCAGTTTTGACGACAACATATTAGCATGTCGGTAGCAAAGCCAAAATTTAAACAGAGTGTTTGAAGGTGTTGGAAAAGTAGATACTACTAGCATATTTACTGGCGTAAGCGATAGCAAAATGGTCGAGGTATACAGAGTGTGAAAGAACGAACAAGAATGTTTTAAGTAGAGTTTGCAAGGAAGAGAGAAACAAAACAGCACATAACAAAAATAAATAGAGAAGGAAAAAAGGTAGAGAGAAAACGTTGTACCTGTAAATGATGTGAGTTGGAAAGACGAGATCCATTTGTTCTACTGACTATTTAATAAGTTAAAGGTTTCCGGCCTAACGCTTTCTTTATCGCACAGAACTCGAGCTAGGTAGGGTATGGATGAGTTTTTGTACTTGCTAGTGCGGGCATATAGTTTCCTATATAGGCTTCTGGTTTTCCCTGAAGAGATACATGGGGAGAGTTGTGAATGTAGAGGGTGTTGTGAGTCAGATAAAATGGATTTCGCCCATTTTTCACATGAGTCCATGTGCCTGTCCACCAGAATATTAACAAGCTGGCTAAGTGGCAAACTGCTTACCCTGCTGACAACCTTTAACATCCTACGTAATAAGGTATAGTCTTTCTTCAATAGCCCAGGAAAGACTAAGGGGGAACAATAGAGAATAATAGGCAGAATACGGAAGTTAACAAATTGTAGGAGTAAGGGTTGGGTTACACCAGAATGTCTTAACTTCTTGATGTAGAAGGTAAGACGGAATATTTTCTTGGAAATCGTCAAGATATGAGACGACCAGGAAAGATCAGAAGATAGAGTGACGCCTAGGTATTTAATTTCCGACTTGGTTTCAATTTCAGTGCCATCTATGTTGCACACCTCGTGAGTGCTAACCAGTTTGTTTAGGTCAGATTTGTGCCTAAAGGTGAAATTAACTGTTTGGCATTTGGAGGGGTTTAAGGTGAGACCGTTTTCCTTGGACCATTGGCTGATTTCTGATAAGAAGCCATTTAGTTTAGAGCAGTCACTTTGACATTTGACAGGTAAAGATACAGTTAGGTCATCAGCATATTTGACAAAGTTAATGTCATTTGAAGATGGTAGGTCATGTAGAAAGAAAGAAAAGAGAAGTGGGGAGAGTACAGCACCTTGGGGGACACCAGCTTCAGTGAGCACAGCAGAGGAGGATTGCCTTTGTATACGGTGTACTGCATTCTGTTTGAAAAGTAGGAATGCAACCAGTTAGTGACCCAGGACTCGGTTTGTGTCATGGAGAGCTTATTTAGCAAGAGACATCTAGGTACAGAGTCGAAAGCAGAAGTGAAGTCAAGAAACGTGCAGCGGACATATTTGGCACCTTTGTCTAATGATGAGACAATACTGTTGTGTAAGACGGCTGCAGCGTCTAAAGTACTCCTACCCTGTCTGTAGGCAAATTGTTTGGGGTCTTCGAAGCTTTTAAGGGAGGGTTCAAGTTTAAGAAGTACTAGTTTTTCCATGAGCTTTAGAAACGGGGAAGTGATGGCGATGGGTCTGAACTTTACGTTCTTGCTATTGCCAGGTTTAGGGACAGGGACTATTTTAATGTCTTTCCATGGAACAGGTACAACGTTTTCGGAGAAAGAAGCATTTAGGATATTAGTTAGAGGAGAGCATAAAGCATCTGCACATTGTTTTAGAACATATGCAGGTATGCCATCAGGGCCAAGACTATGTGAGGGCTTAAGAGTTTTAAGACATTTTAAAAAAAAGAGTGTTAAAGTCCTGGAAGTTATCAGCTACAAGATTAGTAACGTTAGAAGTGGTTATAGTAGAAGGAGAGCGTATAAAAGACAGATTAAGAGCATTAACATCACAAGAGGGAAAAACATTACATCGCTTACTATTGCCAGTAATTTCATTGAAAAATTTCCACATGCTGATAGGAGATTTGCATGATAAAAGTGTTTGGTTATAGCATTAAGATTTTTGATTTCAGGTTTCAGTCTGTGTGGAGGTCAACAGCACTCACCATCAAAAATAAAATCCGGATTTTCAACTCCAATGTGAAGTCAGTTGGTGCTACTGACTATTCGGATCAGAGACTTGGCGCGTCACAAAGAGCATCTCAGACAAACTTCAGACCTTCATTAACGGTTGTCTTCGCTCAGTGCTTCGTTGAAGATCAGATGGCCGGCCAGAAAACATCAGCAACAGAGATCTCTGGCAATGAGCGAACCAACGAGGAACTGACTGTGAAACAGATAGGCAGGAAGAGATGGAGGTGGATTGGCTGGCCATACTCTGAGAAAACAATCCATCAAGTGACATCACTAGAAAAGCCATTGCTCGAGTGGAACCCGACCTTATGGGAAGCGGCGAGTTGGTGGCCAGTGCGAGGGCGACTTAGAGGAGGTCATGTGAAGAGGAGATGAAAGCATGTGGGCAGACTTGGAGCGGGTTGAAAAAGTTGGCAGAAAACCAAAGGCAATGAAGACGCGCAGCTGAAGCCCTATGTTACTCTAGGAATTAAAGGATATAATAATAATACTCAAAAATCTTATTAACCTAAATATCAAATTAGTTCAGTCTGATGCTCAGACATTCTCATGAGTGGTCATTTAGAGATATTTGATAAGATAAAAGAGTATAGAGAATTAAAATTGGGTCATAGAAGACATTAAACAGAGGTGATTAATCAACTAGTCAATGAAATGTAATTGACACTAAGCCCGTGGAATTGAGAAAGAGAGGGTAGTTTAAGTGCCTCTGGACAAAATGAAAAACAATTCAGTGAAGAAAATTTTCGCTATCGACGAAATCATCTTCACAGTCTGTACTATATACATTCGTATTAATATCTACCAAAAGTGTTTATAGTCGTAGTTCATTACTGAGTAGTCGGATGGAGGGAGAGTGTGACATAATTGGCGTAATAATTACTCAGAAATAGCTTCAGTAGTTAAAATAAAAGTTGTAAATTACGTAGCACTCAAAAACGGTACAAAGGAAGAAATGGTTAGAAATTTGATAAGGTTGAAATTGTTAGGTTGTGAGAAAATTTACAAAAGAAACACTTGAGAGTGATAATAGTGAAATAATTATTGAACTAAAAGCAAACTAATCATTGAAAATAAAAAAATAAAGGAATTCACAGGGAACGACTGATGAAGAGGTTAAGATTAAGGTAGAATGAGAGACTGCATAAATTTTATTTTGTATAAAAAGTTCGCCGTTGTACTGATTAATTGCTAACAACCACGCCATATAAAAATGCCAAAACTTTAAAGCCTCTTTGTACCATTCGGCCTCATCACGCAGATGAAGGCGAACATAAGGTTTAGCTTTTACCTTATCGATTTTAAGAGGTTTCACCATATTGTGAAGACGTAAACGAATTCATGTTGATTGACCTGATTCAACTTAGTCTTTGTTTGTTGCTGCATGACTGGAGGTAATGCTGTTGAGCATTCCACGTTTTCCTCGAATTTGAATTGAATTTAAATCCTAATGTCTGCTTTGAAGATCAAGCTCCAAACTTGATAGCTTTTTATTGAACATCAACAAGTGGTCTAAGTCAAATGGTCTTAATTCCTTCCAAATGTCAGGCACTTGACTTTACTTTCAAGCATCGACGTGACTTACATGAGCTAGTTAGCTCGCATGATCCCTGTAGCATAGATAGCACTGAAATTGAAACCAAATCAAGCATTAAATACCTTGGATTAGTTCTTTCCTTTGACCTTTCATGGTCATCCCACATCTTATCTATCTCTAAGAAAATGTTTCGTCTTACCTTCTACATTATAAAGTTAAGACAATCAGGTATCAACCAACCTTTAGTTTTGCAATTTTTAAACTCCTGTATTTTACCTATTGTACTCTATTGCTCACCATTAATCTTTCCTGGGCTTCTCAAAAAAGATTATATCATATTACGAAGAGTATTAAATGCTGTGAGTAGAGCTTGTGGTCTGCCACTGCGTGAGCTCGTCAATACTATAGTCGAGAGACACATAAATTCCTGTACGAAATGGGCAAAGGTTGTACTGTAAGACCCTCTGCACCCCCTTTATTCACACCTATCCCCTTGTATTTCATCAGGTAGGACGAGAAGTCAATACAAACAGTTATATGCTCGAAGCACTGAGTACAGAAATTCTACAATACCCTATTTAGTCCGTACTTTATGTGACGAAGACTCTGTTAGACGTGAAACACTATGTAATACTATGTAATAAGTACATTGAATCGACCATTTCATAGTTCATCTTTCTGTATTTTATGGTGTCACACTTTCTATCGCTTAATTATAACTTTGCTATTTTATTTCAGTTGTTATTACTATTATTTCTACAATTTTATACTTTCTGCATATTTTTCTCCGTATTGCATACTGTAATTTGCTTCACAGCTGCTATAACAATCGTTTTATTATTATTATGTAATGTGTATTTTTAATTTTTTTTGTCGTTTTTGAGTAAATTAGATGCAATATTGTACTGAATGCTGAAAATTCCTTGCTGTATCATTAGTACTATTTTTGGAATCAAGCAAATTATTATTATCTTCAAACTACTCCGGTGAGACATTTAGCTCACAACTCACCAAAAAGCATTTTTAACAGACTCCTACAGGCTTCCATAAACAGTTCTCATCATATGATACTGAAGACCAAGTGGACAGCCAGTAAGGATAAGCAGTAAAAAACTGTTGCAAAGAACAATCCAACAATTTATCATCCAACATATATGAAAAAGTAATCACTGAAAAGTGACAGGGAGTAGTGGAGTAGCCAGCTGTTTTGTCACCTTACTTTAAGACTTATCGGTAGTACGCACCCACGGGGTTTGGGAAAACAGGAAACTTTCAATTACAACACCACCTAGTTTGTAGACCATTCAGCCATCGGGAGCCGACTAAATTTTCAGCCCATGATTTCTAAATGATATCAGTCCGTGGTCAAACTTGAAAAAAATCAAATCAACTTTTGAAAAACATTTCAAATTAGTTAATGATTTCTATTCTATACACAGTTCAAGTGTTAAGATCTCAAAGAAGTTCCTTTTGAACAAAAATTGTTCAGTTAAAAAAATATATAATCTACTCAGTATCACAAATGTTAATCTAGAAAGCGAGCAAATTTGTATAAAACTTTACACCAGTCATATCAACCAATTACTGGTGCTCGTTAGCCAACCAGATCGTGGTAATTTAAGCAATTGACAGTTGATTCGCTCGTTTGACGTCAAGCTCATCAGCAGCATTATCGGCTGGAGTCAGTTCAATGACCGAATCAAATTGATCAACTCCATCTTCACCACAAGCACTACTGATTACTATGTGAGAGAGGTACGCAACTACTCAATTCAACCAATTCAGTAGTTTATAATTCTATTTAAAAGAAGTTGTGGTGGACTGAACATTACTCTGAGGAAACCATTGAGTGACACAGACAGCAAGGCAAAAACATTTGAGTGAAATCCAATTAGGAAATAACAATTTGAACACATAAGTCCGACAGTGGCAAGGAGGAAGATTACGTGAGCATGAAATTAGGTTTATGAGTAATCGTGAAATCAAAAAACAAGAAAGGATAATGAGAACACGATGAAGTGGGCTACAGAAATCTGATGGGAATATTAATAATAATGTCGTATCAAAAAATCCATGAAGCAGAATGACTTATTAGACCTAGAGGACAATTTAGGGAAAACCAATAGAAGTTAATTGATGGCATATACTACGCAATATGCGAAATAATCGGAGCTTTCGTGCTAAACAATTTGTAAGATAAGGTGATTATAATTATTATGACATATAATTTTTATATTTCTGACTTCATTATTACAAGTCAGTCAGTAGTGACTGTTAAATGATCCCTCCAAATGTAAAGGGGTTAATTTTTAATTTTAGAGACAAGTGAGATTTACATGAATTTCGACTAATCACATACATTCTAAACTATGTGTGTACAAAAATACAATAGACTTCAAACTTCATCTAACATGTGTACTGACTACTTGACCTATTTAAATGTGATGATTGGTCATTAGTATGTACTTTTGTTTTATTTATATAACTGAGCAGTTGTTATGCATTTTATTCTATTATTATTATTATTATTATTATTATTATTATTATTAATATTGTGAAACACGTTAGTTGTTAAACGGAATCTGTCCTCTAAATGCCTTATTCAAATTTATCAAAGGGGAGTAAATGCTTTAATCAAGCGGTTGGCTCGCATGATTCGTGATTCCTATGATCAAAGATGGCGCAAAAGTCGAGCGTTAAGTAACTTGGATTTTATATTTTCTATGGTCAACAACAGCGATCTCTGGGAGCGAACTAATCAGGAACCGATTGTGAAACAAATAGGCAGAAAGAAATGGAGATGGATTGGCTGGCCATACTCTGAGAAAACAATCCATCAAGTGACATCACTAGAAAAGCCATCACTCGAGTGGAACCCGAAAGGGAGGCGGCGAGTTGGTCTTCAGTGTGAGGGTGACTTGGACGAGGTCATGAGAAGAGGAGATGAAAGCATGTGGACAGACCTGGAGCGGGGTGAAAAAGTTGTGAGAAAACAGAAGGCAATGGAGGTGCGCAGCTGAAGCCCTATGTTCCTCTAGGAACTAAAAGATACAATAATAATAAGGCATACATACATAATTTATGTGATGAGCAAAGTGTGTAAGACAGGAGATTATCAACTTACTGTGCAGCCCCACGTAAATGCCATTGTTTCGCCATTTTGTGTTCTCATTATTACACTGTCGTCGGTATTTTGACTTGATTTAATTTGATATTCACATTCCCACTTGACAACATCATTAATGCAAGTGCCTTATTTGGGTTATTACCCAGTAATAAGAGGATCAGGTGCAATATTGTATTACTATATGCTGAAAATTCCATATATGTGTTAAAAGTTTGGCTTTGGAATAAGGCTATTCTTATTATGTTTTTTAATCGAGACGTTCAGCTAATTCTTGACTCCTCGTCGAGATGAATTGTTTGAAATGGTTGTGTATAGTAACTCGTCACATGAGAATTAAGCACTTTTATCATCCTTTCGCGCTGGATATTAAAGGTGGTGAGTATGGTAAGTAGTGGGATGCCAGTTTGTCAGCCAGCTGCTGCTAACGACAGTAGTCGACTCGGTACCTGAACTCATATGGGAAATGGTTCAAATCCATACTGTTTAATCCTCAACAGTGTCTGTATTCTCATTTCTCCTCCACCGCCGGCCGTCCTTATTCTCATCAAGTGAAGGATCGGAAGTCATTCCACGAGACTATATACTTACAGAATCAAGTAGAGAAAGTTAGGGATACCATGTTTGGCCTTCATCTTGTGTAATAGAGATAATGTAAAGTACAAAACCTACGATTAACTATGTATTGAGCGAGATGGTCGGCTCTTTTATGCTCTTCTATTTGTAATCTATGGCCATTATTATTATCACTATTACTTTACACCTTTTCTATATTTCTAACTTTGCTGTCACTGAAAATACCAGAGACCTCTCTACATAGAAGGTTAGTTGAAATATGTTTTTGGAAATAAACATGATGTCGAGAGGTTAGGAAAGACCATTATTATTATTATTATTATTATTATTATTATTATTATTTTATTATTTGTATCCTTCAGTTCCTAGAGGAACATAGGGCTTCAGCTGCGCACCTCCATTGCCTTCTGTTTTCTCACAACTTTTTCACCCCGCTCCAGGTCTGTCCACATGCTTTCATCTCCTCTTCTCATGACCTCGTCCAAGTCACCCTCACACTGAAGACCAACTCGCCGCCTCCCTTTCG
Source organism: Trichobilharzia regenti (assembly GCA_944472135.2). Taxonomy (NCBI): domain Eukaryota; kingdom Metazoa; phylum Platyhelminthes; class Trematoda; order Strigeidida; family Schistosomatidae; genus Trichobilharzia; species Trichobilharzia regenti. The sequence goes on along the minus strand of OX235262.1, from coordinate 4,645,776 downwards.
GGTTCCACTCGAGTGATGGCTTTTCTAGTGATGTCACTTGATGGATTGTTTTCTCAGAGTATGGCCAGCCAATCCATCTCCATTTCTTTCTGCCTATTTGTTTCACAATCGGTTCCTGATTAGTTCGCTCCCAGAGATCGCTGTTGTTGACCATAGAAAATATAAAATCCAAGTTACTTAACGCTCGACTTTTGCGCCATCTTTGATCATAGGAATCACGAATCATGCGAGCCAACCGCTTGATTAAAGCATTTACTCCCCTTTGATAAATTTGAATAAGGCATTTAGAGGACAGATTCCGTTTAACAACTAACGTGTTTCACAATATTAATAATAATAATAATAATAGAATAAAATGCATAACAACTGCTCAGTTATATAAATAAAACAAAAGTACATACTAATGACCAATCATCATAATAGGAAAGAGAAGAAATTACTATTTCTCACCTATTGTCTCCAGCCATTGATTCCTAGAGTCCCGAGGGCCCCAACCCGGGAGTCTGCATCTCCCTACCTGACTCAGTTTAACTGTCAAGGATTTCATGGATTGATGCCATGTTTTTGTTTGGCCACCACTGGCTCTTTTCCAACCTGAACCTATATCAGCTAACAATGCCCGTCGGGGGAGGCCAATCATCACATTTAAATAGGTCAAGTAGTCAGTACACATGTTAGATGAAGTTTGAAGTCTATTGTATTTTTGTACACACATAGTTTAGAATGTATGTGATTAGTCGAAATTCATGTAAATCTCACTTGTCTCTAAAATTAAAAATTAACCCCTTTACATTTGGAGGGAATATTTGACAAGTGCTACTGGATAATTTCTCATAAAAAGTAATTTACTTGTGAAATAATCCAACTAAGAAGTAATAGGCATGAAAATAGCCGGATCACTAGCGTCCTGGATAATGTTAACTTCACGGAATTAAGACGAATAAGTCGCCTGAGAAGGTAGAAAACAGTAAGGGAGAAAGGACACTAGCTAGAGTAAGTAAAGCCCTTAAAGATTTCCCACTATATGCAGCGTTCAGTTATGTCTGATCTTAACTGTCTTAAAAATAATTAAGATAAAGCATAGACACAAACAAATGACCTGTCAATGGGATCACTGATATCTTCAGTAGTATTACCAGACATATTTTTAGATTACTGTAGGAAAGTAAGTTTCTTATAACTTTTTCTCCTATTCCTAAGATACAGGGAACATGACGACAGGATGGTTGGTTAGATACTAGTATTGATAAGAAGAAATTATGTCACATTTTGACCAATACTCAGACTTTCATATATATATATATATATATATATATATGCTCTACTCAAAATCAATAAATGTGTGTTTAGTTATATGTCTATGTAAGCAAGACAAGAGCATGATTGATGAGTCGGAAAACTATTCACTACAGTGCATTCAAAAGTTCAATAAAATCAATAAGAAAAATAGGAGTAGTAATGATAAAATAATGAAAATAATATGAAGAATGATTAAGAAATTGTAGCTTCCCTATAAGCAGTGAACACTATAAGTTTAGATTTAAGAATAGACAGTTAATAAGGCTGTGTGATTCATAGATTAAACAATTAGATATGGGTCGATTAGATTATCACAAGATAAGAAATTCAACTAGGCCTGGAATGATAGACCGTGTTAGACTAAATACTCTGAGGAACATTTCTCAGCTACTACAAATCAGAAATCTGATTCCATGTTATCATACAATAAGTTGGGAGTACTGGACAACTGTTTCGCCCTAGTTTTGGACTCTTCATTAGTAAGCACCCACTGGGGTTCGACCACACCAGGAATCTTCATCACCTCTGTTTTAATTATGTGTTCACCTGAAGGAAGTTCTGTCTTCTCTAGATGCTTCTTCTGCCAACTTGTTGCTTCTCACTTGTATATCTTCCAGTTTGGGGGAAATCAGACATATATCACCAGAGAAGTCCAGATCCTCCACGTTTTCTGTGTGAGTCCATTTTATACCTGTTTCCTCATTCCCCATTGTCTGTCGCATTATCAAATCTCCTGCAATCAGGAAGATCATTGGCGATAATAGACAGTCTTGCCTCACTCCCGTCCTCACTTTGGAGGCTTCCGTAAGTTTCCCGTTGTGGATTACTTGGAGGCATGCAGCATTGTCGTGCAACTGTTGGATGAGGTGTATGATTGTCGATGTCACCCCACAGTATTAGCGAAGTAGTTGCCAAATGACCTCTCGATCGGTGCTGCGCTATCGAAGGCCTTCTCAAAGTCGATGAAGTTGGGAGAGAGAGGTGACTGCCATTCCAAGCTTTGTTCAATGATGATCCGTAGTGTGGTGATTTGATCAATACATGACTTGTTATTCCTGAAACCCATAAGTTAAGACATCCTCAAAGTATGCAGGAGTGATCTGTCTGTGATCACGAACTAATATTAAATAGAGAAGCATTTGAAAGCTTTGAAGCATTTGAGTGCTCACGAGCCGTTTCGTCCAAATTATAAGTTCTTCAGGAGTGTTTACCAATTGGCATTCGAACCCAAGATCTTCAGCCTAAAAGACCAGCTCTAGGATGACACAGGTGTCAGGAGATTGAGTGGTCTACGAGCTCATTCCTTAATGCGGAGGTCATAATTTCGAACCCTAGCGGTGGATGAGTACTGTAACAGAAGCGTCCCAAATCAAGTTGACGAAACAGCTATCCAATACTCTCTGGTGGTTTTCCAATGGTTCTCTAACCGATGGTGTCAGTTTGTGGTCAAATCTGTAACCAATCAAATGCCTACAAAGCAACACTTGAAAATAAGGTATAGTATAGTTAAATAGAAAGACAGGTGAATAACTCACGTAATACCGATCCCAGGCAAATAGAAAGTCATATTTAGAAACACGAAGGAGTGAAAATAATGTATGGAAGCAAGTAATGAAGTTGTGTGATGAGTTGTCTTGATCTTTCTTTATGGTCAGCAACTGGATTTCAAGGAAGACTTAACCGACAATATACTTAAAAGAAGAATTTTATCATCTTTGAGTGAGAAAAGCATTCTTTGCAACAACGCTTAGAGTAGTGTTCCAAAGCCGCCCATTGGTCTTCATAAGCCCAAATGATAAGATCTCGCATGTGACTACTGGTATGTGCATAGGTCAGTTCACCTGTTCTTGTGAAGTCAGGTATTTATTGATCGTTCGCGTGATGTCACCCAGTGGCCTTCTCAGCCACCGAGTGTCCAATCCATCCAACCCACTTTCTCCTGCATATTTGTCGGTTGGCGATTGGTTTTTGTTTCGTTTGTTCCCATAGTTCCATGGTTAGTGATTCTTTTCGGCCCGGCCATCTGATCTTCAGTATAGATCCAGCGAAGACAGTTAGTTGTTGATAAAGGTAACGTCTGCAACAGCCTGTTGGAAATATTCTTTGTGACCCGCCCGCCCGCCCGCCAAGTTTCTCATCCGATCCGTATAGAAGAACTGACTGACTTGACGTTGTTTGTATTGAAAATCCGACGGAATTTTGTTGTTGATGCTGGCTGAGTGACGAAGATTTCCAGATTGGTTTCAGCTGGTTGATAAATGTGTTTCTCGCCTTCCCGATTCTCGCTCGATTTGACATCCTCGTCCGTTCCGACTACTACCTGTAGTTGAGACAATGCTCCCTAGATAAGTTAGTGAATAGAGTGACCTCCTTGAAATCCCTCCTGTTGATGGTGATTGGCGCTGGATGTTGTTGTTATTGGTTGGTTGGTTATTTTCATCACTTCCTTCTTGTCTATGTTCACCTGGAGTCCTGTCTTTGCTGTTTCTTCGTATCCTGCTCAAAGGGATTCAAGATCACTGACTGAGTGACTGACTGGTTTCAACGTAGGGCTTTGCACCGATGTGCAACAGTTCGAGACACCACACACTTTCTCCTTGTAGCACACAAAGCAAGAGAAGAAAGTAAAAAGAAATGCAAAGTATAGACAGTAAACAGAGATATGAGGCAAAACGAATATTGATATCGAATAACAATGTAGTTTTATTGGATATTATAAGTCACAACGAGTGGATGCATCTGCGCAAGCCATTGAGAACGAGGATTTTTTGTCACATTGCCAACTATCTCCAGTCATTATTGGCTATACCATCACGAGGACTCCAACCAGCAAGTCTACACGTCCCTACATGGCTAGCTCAAACGAACTATTGCGCGTTTCACTGAATGATGAAGACATGTTTTAGTCTTACCTCCACTAGCGAGCTCCTTTCCAGCCAGATCGTATGTCAGTCAGCTTACATTGCTCGTCGTCGAGTGCGTCGGTGGCACAGTGGTTAGGACTCTCGCCAACCGTGCACATGGTCTGCGGTCCGATTCACTGCTGATGCACACCCGATATCAATGGTTGGCCTGCGAAATTAGGGCTATCGATATCACATGCTGAAAATTTCATACTTGTACTGAAAATATGGTGTGGTATCAAGCTGTAATAAAAACGACGATGGCCAGGCGCATGTAGAACATGTCCTAACCATCCCACTCAATCGATGTAATTTCACAGCCTCGTCTATTGATTTCCCCTCCCACCTACCTAGCACTCGACGCCTGACCTAAATATTGCTCACCCTATTATACCATTCCACACAGGAGATAAAACGCAGGCACTTATGATCAAAGACAACTAGACAGCGTTCTCATATCTTCCACTCTCAATGATCAGGTCTCATAGCTATAAAGGAGGATCGAGGGGACTGTTGAACAGTACACACGCCCTTCGGCCGAAGGCCAGATATCACGGCTCCACCAGAGACGGTATAATCTGGTATATGCGAAATGAGCCCTCTGTATCCGTGCTGAGATTTCGTCGGTGATCAGCCCATCGGGGCTGATGTAAGTGAAGTCGTCAACACTCACTTACACTTAACTCCCCATTTCCACTGAATCTATGTGTCAAACTCAAATTAATACGAATTCTAGTAGTACTACTACAACCACTAATAATACAATATCCATTGGTAGACTTCTCAACAGTGACACAAGAGATTCAGCCGTGATTCCACGTGGATGCATTCTTAAACCTCGTCTAACAAATACAAAGGCATAAAACTAGTAAATCAATCTTGTAAAATCAGCATCTAAAACCAATGAGACCTCAAAACCTGAGAATCTACTTTTCACTGGGAACTCAGACGAAGGGGGCTAAAATTGAAACAAAGTATAATGCATAATACCTCGGACCAGTTTTATCTTCCGACCTTACATGTTCATCTCAAATCCTAACGATTTCTAAGAAAGTGTTCCGTCTAGCCTACTACATTAAGAAACTTAGACTAGCTGGAATCACCCAATCTCTACTTTCACAATTTATCAACTCTCGTATCTGACCTATTCTACTTTACTGCTCCCCATTAGTCTTTCCTGGGTTACTTAAAAAGGACTATACCATCCTGAGAAGGATGTTGAAGGTAGTTAGTAGGACTAGTGGTGTAAAACTCAGTCAGCTCATCACTACATTAGTAGATAAGCATCTGAATACATGTGAGAAATGGTCTAAAACCATGCTCCCCGACCCCAACACCCCCTCTATTCCCAACTCTCTCCTTGTATCTCATCAGGTATATCCGGAAATCAGTACAAAATAGTATATGCTTGTACGACCAAGTATATGAACTCAACGATACCATATTCGGCCCTTGTTCTAAGTGACAGAGACAATGTTAAGCGCGAAACCTATGACTTGATTTGTTGTCAAATAACATAATTTTGGCTCTTTTATTTCTTTCATATTTGTATTCTATAGTAAACACCTTCTTAAACATACTTAGCTACCTAAAATTATTAACATTGGTTCACTTTTTTATACTTTATTCTATTCCTTCTTTTGTGTATCTAGTGGTTCCGACTATATTAGCACTATGAGTATTACAAAATTGTCCTGTCATTAAACATCATGTAATATTAGTTTTGTGATTGTTTTTTCTTGTCCGGCGATACTAACTGACCATCTTGGTTGTGAATGCCATTATCACCATCTTAAAAATCGTCTAACAAATAGGAGGGCATAAGATAAGCAAATCAATCCTGTAAAATCAGCACCTAAAACGACTGGAACCTCAATACCTGGGGATCTAGTTTTCACTGAGAACTCAAATTTGAAGGGGGTGGGGGAAAGTAAGAAAATGCTCAAATTCTACTCATAGATTAACCTATTTCATCTGTCAGAGATTTAGAGGTAACAAAACACTAATCTCATGAAAAATATATATGAAATTCTATCTGAATGAATAAAGCAAACACAAAACCTAGGATACACCTGTTTTTAAAGAGTTCTAATGTTGTGTGAATTAAGGCTAGTCCCGAAAATCTGTAATTACAAACCTACTTTATTAACTTTCAAGGATTGATCTGTAAGGAATTGAATTGTGTTTTTTCCGAATTTTACCATGGCTTGATATCAGTTAGAGAACCATTGAAAACCAGCCACAGGGAGTAATGGACAACTGCTTCATCCTAGCTTGGGAATCATTAGCAGTACGCACCCACCACATGAGGGTTGGAACCCAGGACCTTCCAGTTACAAGACAAGCTCGTATACCATTCAGACACTGGCACCTGACCCGGTTCAATAGCCAGTAAACAAGTTATAACTTCTACCAATTCGTGATGCATTTAGCGCGATTACCAACCAATTTTATCGGTGGAAAATCTATCCTTACTCCCGACTGAATGCACCTCAATGGTCATGACTTCATAATAATAATAATTTGGATTATTCTAAAACATTACTTGTGATACAGAATGGAATTCTCAGCATTTTACTACACTATTACATCCAGTTAGTACATTATTCAATAAATAAAATTCTACATAGATTAAGGGTAATCTCAGTTAGTTTTGACAACACATATTAGCATATCGGTAGCAAAGCCAAAAGTGAACAGAATGTTTGAAGGTGTTAGAAAAGTAGATACTAGCATATTTACTGGCGTAAGCGGTAACAAAATCGTCGAGATATACAGAGTGTGAAAGAACGAAGAAGAATGTTTTAAGTAGAATTTGTGAGGAAGAGAGAAACAAAACAGAGCATAACAAAAAAAGAAAGGAAAGAAAGAGAACGTTGTACCTATAAATGATATGAGTTGGAAAGACGAGACCCAGTTGTTCTACTGACTATTTAATAAGTTATAGATATCATGCCCAATGATTTCTTTATTGCACAGAACACGAGCTAAGTAGGGTATGTTTGAGTTTTTGTACTTACTAGTGCGAGCATATAGTTTTCTATATAGGCAGGCTTCTGGTTCTGCCTAATGAGATGCAAGGGGAGAGTTGTGAACGAAGAGGGTGGTGTGAGTTAGACAGAATGGATTTAGCCCATTTTTCACACGGTCCATGTGCCTGTTGACCAGGATATTAACAAGCTGGTTAAGTGGCACCTGTGGCTTACCCTGCTGACAACCTTTAATATCCTGCGTAATAAGGTATAGTCTTTCTTCAGTAGCCAGGAAAAACTAAGGGGAACAATGGAGAATAATAGGCAGGGCGCAAGAGTTAACGACTTCTCACTTAAACTTCACAAAACTCCATACGACAGCAAGTCGTTAGTGAGCATCTGAATAATTTTCAAGGACTGATTTTTAAGGATTTGATTATTATCATTATTATTTACTATATTGTTCACTTGAGTTTCGAATAGAATATAAAACTTCAACAGCACGCCTAGATTTTTTCCCTATATTCTGAGGTCCCTTACATCAGCTGGCCTCAAGATTGCCCATAGTCTCTGTTATGTACTGCTGAGTAGTTAATTTTCCCCACACGAAAAGGGGAAAATCAGAAGACCACCAGGTTCACGATGATATGTGTATTTTCCGATTAGGGAAATTGACTGTCACACAAGTGTGTGAGTAAAAGGGTACGTAGTGTACGAAATGTGTGAACAAGTGTGTATATAAAGTGTACAATGCAAAAGTATATATGAAAATGGCTAATATACATGAACCAATAAGAGAGACATCTTACCGACATTGGATTCTGATTGATTGTAATGTCATGTGATAAAAAAGTCATACATTGTTTACTTAGTTAATGGACAGACAAAGCATGTTGTCAGTTATAATGGAATATCGATCATATACACATAGCGAAATATAACAGACTGTCAAAAACAAAACATACATCATGTGACTACATATAGTCTCTCATCTGCTCTGTAAATGGTTCCCTTCATGTCACAATCAAACCAACGCCAAACTAATCCTTTCCTACTCAGGTTAGACTCGAGCGATGGTCTAGCGCGTGAAATCACTTGACAGTCTCCATAATGTGTGTGTACAGTCCACCTCATTCTCCTTAATGAATATCAGTTGAGCAAAAGGTTATTGATTGGTTCGTTTTCAGCTAGAGTTTAATGTTACTTATTCTTTCTGGCCATATGATTTTCCCGATGCAGCGAAGGTGACTGCTGATAAAGGCCTTCTGTAGCTTGTTCGAAGTACTCTCCATGATGCATGCGCCATGCTTCTAATCCATTTAGAAGGACGCTGAGAATCTGAACTCTGTTCTTTATGCTGCTGAGGTAAAGTGCAGTAGATTAGCAAATCAATTTCATAGTGATAAAGGTCTGTTTTATTCAGCTGAATTTCAGATTTTCCCGACGATTGATTGAACTGGAGTGCTCAGTCTCAGGTTGACATGTTGGCTTCCTGTGCGGATGCTTCGACGATGCCTGGACATGGAACTTGAAGTCATTTGGTGGGTGGTGACTAGTAGTTGAATCTAGCCAGGATGCGCATTTCGTCCTATTTGAGACTCGACAACTGCATTCTCAGTGAGTGCTGGTATTCCTATGGAGGCTCAGATCCAGTGCCATAGTTTCAAACGCCTCCTGGATTCCACTGCTAGCCACCGTCCACCAATTAAATTCAAAGTCTGCTTTGTCTCTCCAATGCCTGGCAGTTTTTGACATCTTCATCTGTGTGTCATCGCCTCTTAGTTGAAACGATACTGCCTTGTAGGATAAGTGAAGCAAGTGACCTGTTTCGAGTTTCTCCTGTTGATAGTGACTGGCGCTGACTGCTGTGGTTGTTGTCGGTTAGTTGGTTGGTTATTTTCACCACCTTCTTCTTCTTTATGCTCACCCAGAGTTCTGTCTTTGCTAATAGCCGGCCTTTTCAGTCAGTTTGCTGACTTTCGACTGGCTATCTGCCTGGCTGCCAGTAAGTCTTCGAGTTTTTCAACGCTAGACATAAATTTTGTCTTGATTTTCGACTATAGCTTGATTCTACACAGTATTTTTCATTGTCATAGCAGCATTATCCAGCGTCAATCACCATCCATGCGAGAGGTTTGAAAGAGGTTACTTCATTCACTCACTTATCTAGGGAGCATTGTCTCAACTACAGTGAGTCGGAACGGACGAGGATGTCAAATCGAACGAGAATCGGGAAGGCGAGAAACACATTATTCATCAACCTGAAACCAATCTGGAAATCTTCGTCACTCAGCCAGATCAACAACAAAATTCGGTCGGATTTTCAATACAAACCAGGTGAAGTCAGTCAGTTCTTCTATACAGATCAGAAACTTGGCGGGCGGGCGGGTCACAAAGAATATTTCCAATAGCCTGTTGCAGACCTTTATCAACAACTAACTGTCTTCGCTGGATCTATGCTGAATGAGGATCAGATAGCCGGGCCGGGAAGAATCACCAACAATAGACTATGGGAACAAACGAACAAAACAAGAACCAATCGCCAACCAACAAATATGCCGGGGAAAGTGGAGATGGATTGGACACTCGCTGGCTGAAGAGGCCGCTGGGTGACATCGCGCGCACGTCAAGCCATTGCTTGAGTGGAACCGGTCCGAAAGGGAAGCGGCTAGTGGGACTTCCAAGAGGGGACATGTAGGAGATCGTGTGAAGAGGAGTTGAAAGAGTATGGACTAACATGGATGCAGGTGAAAAGTACAGCAGAAGGAAGACAGAAGTGGCAAGTGGAGACGTGCAGTTGAAGCCCTATGTTCCACTACGAACCCAAGAGAACAACAATAATAACAATAAATTTAGTAGGCCAGCTATTGACATCAGCTGTGCGTTGGCGGAAGATCGAACCCCAGTAAATATGCATGGCTGGCGAGAGTCCTAACCCCCTGTGCCACCAACACATTTAATAAACCCCTTCGTGTTTTTCTTTTAGTTTAAAAATGCTAATAATTATATCTCATGTTGCAACAAAAAAAGAGAGTTAGAAAACATACCTATTGGATCAATCCATACACCAAATGTACCCGGATCATTAAATCTCTCGTTTAATTGTTGTCCATTGAAGCAATTGTTACAACTTTCAATAAGATGTTCCCAAATTTTACACACTGGTAGCTGTGTTTTAAACCATTCCAACGGTTGAAAACAAATTTCACTTAATTCATTGGCAAACTCTTCATTATTACCAAAAACATCGACTAATTCGGAGGGAGAGAGAGAGTGGGAGAAAAAAAACAGAAAATGAAGAAAGTTAAAGAAACGAAGTTATTTAATGAATATAGTTCATATATTAACTGATAAATTAGACATTATTATCAATATTATTGTATCCTTTAATTCCTAGAGGAACATAGGGATTCAGTCGCGTGTCTACATTGCGTTCGGTTTACTGCCAACTCTTTCACCCAGCTCAAAGTCTGCCCACGCGCTTTCATCTCATCTTCACATGACCTCCTCCAAGTCACCCCACTCTCGAACTGACGACCAACTCGCCGCCCGCTTCCCTTTCGGGTTCCACTCGAGCAATGGCTTGTCTACTGATGTCCCTTGATGGATTGTTTTCTCAGAGTATGGTCGATCCACCTCCATTTCTTCCTGCATATTTGTTGTACAATCAGTTCTTGCTGAGTTGGTTCGCTCATTGCCAGAGATCCTTGTTGCTAATCTTTTCCATCTGGTGTTCAGCGAAGTATTGGGCGAAGACAGCTGTTGGTGAAGGTGTGTAGTTTGTTTGAGATGCTCTTCATGACGCGTCAAGTCTCTGATCCGCACAGTGAGTAGCACTGACTTCACATCGCAGTTGAAAATCCATAATTTATTTTCATTTTCATTCTGAGTGGTGTTGACCTCTACACAGACTTGGTGAGAGTAATGAAAGCTCGCCTTGCTTTTCCGATTCTGGCTTTGATATCCTCGTCAGTTCCACCTGTGGTTGAAACGATGCTTCCCAGGTAGGTAAAGGAAGTTGTTTCTCTCAGGTTCCTCCCACTTATGCTGGCTGATTGTTGTCTGTGTTTGTGATTGTTGTTGCTGTTGGCCAGGAATCTTTATCACCGACATCTGTTTTCTCTATGTTCACCCCAAGGAAGTCATATCTTCTCTGGATGATTCTTCTGCCAACTTGTTGCTTTTTACTTGCACATCTTCCAGCTTGTGGGAAATCAAACATCAGCGAAATGCAGATCTTCCAGTTTTATTTGTGTGAGTCCATTTTATGCCTATTTCCTCGCTTCGCGGACCGCTGTCTGTCGCATTATCTAACCTACTGCAATGAGGAAAATCATTAGTGATAGTAGGCAGCTTTGACCCTAGTTAGTGTCAAATAAAAATGAATTAGTTTCATTATCACCACTTGAGAAATCCAATGTAAACCAAAGATCAAAATCATAAATTCTTCACTGTTGTGTACACAGAAGATGACACCTTAGGTCATCAGACGATTAGGTTTGTACATTATTATTACTTGTTTAGTTGATCAGCATTTTACAGTATGATTCTTCATAGTTCTCCATTTTTATTTGGTCACCATCTACTCTTACACTCTAGCAGGTGAACATTATCAGTCATCACACATCATCCTGTTGAGGAATTTTGAGATATCCAATTTGGAGTTAACTACTCATTAGAAATGGAGTGTAAAAATGATATTTGATTTTCAAGTTATGATCATTGTTAATTCTGCTCTTTGATCCTTGATTCTTAAATTTTTGAAAGGAATATTCAAGTAGACAATCAGCATTTCTGTACTATCATTATCAATATTATTTATCCCTTGAGTTCCTAGTCGAATGAATATAGCACTTCAGCTGAACATCCTTATTGCAATCAACTGATGACACGAATTCCTAAAAACTTTTATTTTCTTCCGACGTCATCTTCTTCATTTCATTCTCGTAACCGTGCCCAACTCATTGCCTGTCATTAAGGTTCCACGAGACAGTTTCCCTGATGTGCCACATCACTTGAAACATCTTCTCCATTTCTACTGTATATATTTTACAGTAGTAGGTTGTTGGCTGGTACCTTGACTAGTAGAGGCCTCTGTTTACAGGATTACAACTCATTCGTTAAGTTATTCATCTTATTACACAGCTGTATTACGCTAATTCAGCTTATTTTATGCTGTCAGTAAGTATGCTTTTTGACAACACATCACGACTACCCTTCTTACCAAACGTCACGCACACACAAACTAGTTAAAATTTAATTACTCATCGCATTTCTGAATTGTTTCACAACAATAACCCTAAGTTTGTTTGCATATTCTCTTCCTTGAATCTAAATACTGGGGAGGTCAGGCATAGCTACACTACCAGCATTATGTCCTCAATTGGCACTTTCGTCTTAAGTTCGAGTTCTTGGTCAAAATGAGTTCGTTTCTGACCGCCTCTATAGCCATATTTATTCGTATACGTGTAGATAAACTGACAATGTCAAAAATAACCATTTTTTTCTTCATTATCTAATTTTAAATTATCTAATCTGTATTTTAGTTCATAAGTCCACTTGAGTAAATAACGCTGGGAGTACAGCTATGCTTGACTTTCACAGTATTTAAATTCCGGGGGAAAATATGCAGAAAAAAAGAGGGAGTTGCCATGGGGTCGTCAATATCCCCGACTGTGGCAGATATATTCATGGATATGTGGGAAAAGATAGCAATTGAAACGTTCACCCCCACCCAAAAGTATGGTGGAGGTGTGTAGATGACACATTCACTGTACTTAGAACACAAGATATAGATAGATATTTCGAACACATCAACTCGAAGGTATAGGCAATTCAATTCACTTATGAATTGGAAAGTCAGGAAGGGAAGCTTCCAATGTTAGATTGCAACGCAAAAAGGAAAGATGTGAAGTTAAACACTGGTGTTTACAGAAAATCCACACATTGAAGCATATTTGAACTTCCGATCATCCCATCCTATGTCAGTGAAAATAGGATTGGTAAAACGTTTAAGTGACAGAGCACAAAAACTAAGTAGTACTAAAGAAAATCTAAGACAGGAAGTGATACACCTAAAAGAAGCCTTGAAACTTAAAAATTACCCGGATAAATTAATCAAGAAATATGTAAGGAAATGTAAAAATAAAATAAATAATGATAGTAGTGATAGCGATAATAATAATAATGGCAATATTAATGATGACATGCATGTCAAACATGCGCGAGATAATGACAGCACCAACAATAAGGAATCTAAATCATCAGTAGTAATTCCATACAAGGAAGGAACCTCGTAAACCTGACGCAGAATTCTTAACAAGGCAGACAGAATAAAAGTGACCGGCATTCAATCCACCCAAAAACTCACTTAGAAACATGCTTTGTTGGTTAAAGGATAAGTCCTGTGGAGCCTTTAAAACAAAACAATTTAGCTTATCTAATACGCTATCTGCAATGATTGCCAGGTCAAATATATGGGTCAGAGTAGTAGAACAGGGGCAATCGTTGGTGGAACATCCATCCATCCAGTTGGAGTCGCGCTAAATCACGAATTGGTAGAAGCGAGAGTTCATGAGCCATTGAATCGGGTCCCAGTGGCTGAATGGTATATGAGCTTGCCTTGTAACCGGAAGGTCCTGGGTTTGAATCTCAGTGGATGCGTACTGACGATGATTCCCAAACTAGGATGAAACAGAAGCTGTCCATTACTTCCTGGTTTTCAATGGTTCTCTAACTGATATCAATCCATGATCAACTTGTAAAAAAATATTATGATTATTAATTCAATATTCCAGTCGCTTCAGTGAGAATGTATTCGTTTGTCTTAAATTGATAATAGATAGATTATTCGTAACCCCAACATGTCACAGAATGATTTCAACTAGTAATCCTGAGTTCCAACATAAAGAATTTCAGTGTATACAGAAGGAAATGAAAATCTCCGCGAATGTGTGCTATTCAATTATGAACCAACATTTTCTTTAGTATTTAAAGTATATTTACAGGATATCATCATGAGCTGACGTCGGTTAGAGAAGGATTGAAAAACCAGCCAGGGAGTACTTGAAAGCTGTTTCGTCGCAACCTGGGACTCTTCATCAGTACGCAACCACTGCAGGGTCTTCGAACTTAAGACCTTCTGGTTACAAGGCCAACGAGCTCGTCGACAATTTAGTAGCCACTGGGACTCGATCCAATGGCCAGACTATGCATTCCAACTCCGATGAATTCACGATATATCACAACTGGTACCAGCCAGTGTCATTCGTGGCGAGTATTAGGACTCTCGCCGACCATGCACACGGTCCGAGGTTCGATCTCCTGCCCACCCACACCTGATATCTATGGTCAGCCTGAAAAATTTCGGCTACCGATATCCATGCTGGAAATTCTATACTTATACCAAAAATACAGTGTGGAATCAAGCTGTAATGAAGAATAAAAAATTTTAAAAAATTAAAATATTTTTCCTAACGCCCAACCTGCCGTATCCTAGTGGTCACGAATTCCCAGTAGAACCCCACTAGAACTACCTAAGTGAAGAGGGCCAGTGGCTAATGAGTATTTGATTGATATTCAAGTGTCGGTTTGTAGGGATTTGATTGATTTGCTACAAGATTTTATCATGAGTTGAACCATTGGAAAACTTTCAGGGAGTACTGGACATCAGTTGGAAGAACTGGTGTAAATTGTAATTGATGGATTATTTGATCCGCTCCCAGCGACTGCTCAATGGTCTACGAGCTCGCCTAGTAAACATAGGGTCCTGAGTTCATACAACCTGTGGTGGGTGCGTACTGATGAAGAGTCCCCAACTATCCACTCCTGCCTAATGGTTTTCCACAGGCTCTTTAACCAATGTCAGCAGATGATGAAATTCTGTAACCAACTTATTTTTGTTATGATGACAATTGTAACTAATTCGAAAATTCCGACAACAATCATGTTTTTTTCTGAAAAGATATATTTTTGTTTAAACTTGTCAAAAACTTACAACACTACAGAGTAAAAGTACAGTTAAACAAAAAGGAGAGAGAGAGAGAGAGGGAAAAACACAAGTACAATAGAAGAAAACAAATTGGGTGATAAACAAGGAATGTAGTGATATTAACTGCACCCATGACTACCAAAAGTGTATACATCATAAAAGGAGGGACAAAGTAGTTAAGTAAGTAAGTAAGTAAGTAAGTAAGTAGGTAAGTAAGTAAGATACTGAAGCATTGAAAGACTACATGTAAGGCGATAGTAAGAGGAACGAACAGTAATACTACCGTGTTTGTCATCTTTAACCAATTGGAGTTTGCTTCTCCTTCACAGTAAACTCCTTATTATCATTACCACTATTATCTTATAGACATGCACATTAGTAGTGTAGAAGTGGAACTTCTTTTTGTCACAAACTTAATTATCGATTTTACAAAATACAACAGAAAAATGCGATGACATTTTTCAGCCGAAAAATATACTAAAATATTTCTGCCTTTTTTTGTTTTTTTTTTTTCCATTATGTGATAGTGTTTTTGTTTTATTCAATCAAAACTTCAAGCTGACCCTTCTACTAATTTCCTAGCCAAATATCAGTTAGGTAAAGTGGACTGGGATTATTATTACTTTTATATTATTGGTTCGTTTAATTCTTAGAGGAACATGGGGCTGCAGTCACACTTCGACATTGCGTTAGCTACTCCGCCAACATTTTCACCTCAATTCATATCTGGCCATATGCTTTCTTCTCCTGTTCACATCACCGCCTCCTCCATGTCACCCTAGCACTGACGACCAACACGCCACTTCCTATTCGGGTTCCAGTCGAGGGCTTGTCTAGGGATGTCACTTGATGGTTTCCTCAGAGTATGACCAGCCAATCCACCTCCATTTCTGCCTGCTTATTTGTTGCACAAACGGTTTCTGTTGGGTTGGTTCGTTCACTGCCAGAGATCCCTGTTACTGATCGCTTCTGGTCGGCCATCTGATCTTGAGCGAAGTATTAAGTGAAGACAGCTGTTGATGAAGGTGTGTAGTTTGTTCGAAGTGCTCTTCATGACGCGCCAAGTGTCCGATTCATAAGGTAACACTGACTTCACACATTGGAGATGAAAATCCGGATGTTATTTTCCATGTTGAGTGATGCTGTTGATCTACACACAGACTTGAGAGTAATCAAAGCTTGTCTTGCTTTCATGATCTTCGCCTTGATATCCTCATCAGTAATTGAAACGATGCGTCTCAGGTAGGTAGGTGAAGGAGGTTTCTTCTTTCAGATTCCTCCCATTTATTCTGGCTGATTGTTGTCTGTTGTCGTTGTTTCTGCTGTTGGCCATGAATCTTCATCACTTCTGTTTTCTCTGTGTTCATCCAAAAGACATCCTATTTTTGATGCTTGTTCTGCCAGCTTGTTGCTTTTCACTTGCATATCTTCCAGTTTGTGTGAAATCAGACATATATCATCATCGGTGAAGTTCAGATCCTCCAAGTTTTTTGTGTGGGTCCATTTTATGCCTGTTTCCTTGCTGCCAGCCGCTGTCTGTCATATTATCTGGTCTACCGCAATCAAGAAAATCATTGGCGATAGTAGGCAGCCAGCCTTGTCTTACTCCTGTCTTCACTTCGGAGGATTCCGTGAGTTTCAAGGTGGACTGGGAAGTGAACTTGAAACTACAAAATGTCTTGTAAGGCATTCTATTATCGAAAGACTTAAATATAATACAAAATATGACTGATTGAATTTCGCTATATAAGTCTTCGAGTTCAAATAACCACACTCCATGTTCAAAAGGAACCAAAGTGAGGAAAAATGTACACGAGAAGGGATTGTTCCATTATTCCCTAATTAAAAAACTTTTTAGAAAAAAGTCACTTTTTTTTTGCCTTCCCGCGCTTCTGGAAAAATTATTAAATAATATTAAAAAAATTTTACTTACAATTTTTTAAAAAAAACCACAATATACAACAAAAAATATAAAATAAATTAAAACATTCCAAAAAATAATAAAAAAGGAAATTTTATTTTTTTGGGAAAAGGGAAATTATCCTTCCAGGGCAAAGAAAGGCTGATAACCGCTTCTTTCTAATGAACGCATAAATCAGGTTTCAGGCGCTTGATGGAAATGGCCTCAGCAAACTTAAGGAGAATTGAGCTCTTTTGCCTAGTGATAATTTTGAACAACTTTTCGACGTCCACTTCATGACCCGTGTCGAGGAGATGCTTGGCGATGGCACTGTTTAAAGCATTTGTTCCCGCTGAAGACGTAAGCTTTTTGGTACATGTTCAGAAAATCGTAGATATGCCCTTCTTTCTGTCCTTCCAATGTAACTGCTCCTCAGTCAGATACATGTAAATTTGTATATACAGTTGGAGGTGACATGAGAAGGATATCTATCGATTTTTGACTTCACCAAAGAGCAAATTGTTCGATAGACGATTGTGGTGGTTCCTTAACTGATGTCAGCTCATGATGATGAAATCCTCCATACAATCAAACAAAAATCCCTACAAAATCAATACTTGAAAATTAATCTGATGCTCACTATCAACTGGCCCTATTCAGACAGTTAACCTGGGGTTCTAGTGGGAAGCTGTGTCCAGTAGGTTACAGCAGGTTGAAGATGAGACAGTAACTCATTGAAGAAGTCATTGCGAAATTGTCGCGCTATGTCTTGAATCGGCCGAAGTTGTAATCCATAGTCTGGCCATTGGATCGTGTGCTAGTCGCTAAATAGTCTACAAGCTTGCTTTGTAACCAGAAGGTCCTAGTGTGCTTAAACCCCGATAGGCGCGTACTGATAAAGAGTCCCCAAATAGGACGAAACAGCTGTCCCGTACTCCCTGCAGGTTTTCTAGTGGTTCTCTAACTCATGTCAACTCATGAAGAAATCCTCCATACAATCAAATAAAGATTACACCACTACGAACTATTTTGATCCATCCTAGAAATATTCGCTAGGCAATATTTCTTAACGTCACAAGGACACCAATCAGAAGGTCTACATATCTATCTCTACATGCCTGACATAAATGAATTTTGAAAGACTTCATGAAATGATGCTAAATTTTAGTTTGATTATCCTTAACTCTCCTCTCTCTCTCTTCCAACCCAACCCGATGTAAGTTAACACTATTCGTGGTGACCCGGTATGCGTTACACGTGTCCTAGTCATCTCAGCCAATGTGACTTCATTAAACAGAAGACAATTACCTGTAGTTAAATACAATTACGATTTTTGTATCTCTTACTTTCAATGACCATGTTCTGCAGCCATAATGAAAGATTGAGTGAACTGCTACGCAACTGACGCATCGTTTGGCAAATACCACACGAGTGTTTTGTATCCTTGCTGAGATTTCAATATCAATCATTTAGTGTACTGGAGCTGATACATCTCCTGTAGGAGATCAACCACTAGCTGAAATAGTTCCGTGGTAACTTCTCTGACTGCAGCATTGGATGACATGGGTTTGAACCTCAGAAGGAGAGACATGAGTTCTTTCAAAAGGATTGAAGATACACGCCTTTCTGACTGACTGACTGACTGACTGACTGACTGACTGACTGACTGATGAGTGTTAACTAGCAAGAAACCTACCTAGGTTTAGCCAAGACTTCCTACCGATTATCTCCAACCATTTGATATGTCATTTAGACTATAATTATGATCAATAAAATAGTCAGTGTTAATTTACATAGGTCAGTCTCCAGACTGGTTAGTGATCATCATATCACCATAAAAGGATTCTCCATTGTTTATCTACCTACCTGTCGATTCCGAAAAAAAATAAAGATGAGTTAAACACATAGTGAGGAGACTGTTTGGTGACATGAAGCGCCAGGAATGCTTCTGAATCCTACCAAAATAAGAAACAATGAGTTAGGCATGGGTTGAAAGGCGACACATGGCGGAGATCGTGTCAGGAGGAGAAGATGAAAGCTTATGAGCAATCCTTGGGCCACCCAAACAGCACAGCCTCAGGATGGTCGGGGGTGGGTCTTGCGCTGCGGGTTGGCCACCCTCCGTACACCTCTTGAAATGCTCCATATGACCGGGCGTCTTACATAGCCTCTCCTGAGGAAGTCCTACTCATGCTTCACGTGGCGGAGGTGTTTTTCACCGAAGTGAGAGGGCAAAAGCGGATGCCCGGCGCTCCTCACCGGGTTGACTGTCCATTGGATGACAGTCTAGGGAGATGGCTAAACCCTGATTCCAAAGCTCCAACGACTGGCGTATGAAGCTCACCGGAGCTCACCGGCAGACGTATGGACAAAGGGCTTATTGGATTCCCTGGATGACTGGCCCCATTCAAAAAGGCGAATGAACCGGTCACCGGCTCCCAATGAATAGTGGACTCCCTACTCCACTCCTACTGCCTTGTAGGTCACACTTGGTTGTGTAAAGGCTAGAGCTGCACTCTCAAACAAAGGCCGAGCGATGCTGGGGACATCACTCGTACCCAATTCCCATGAAATCATGAATCCGGCTCATCCTCCCGTAGGAATAGCCGAAGTAAACACTCAAGATAACACAAGATAAAATTGAGATGTGCTGAGAAAGCTTTGTTTTCTACTTGAAACTCGAAGGAATAATAGTTTACGACATAGCGTGACCATTAGCCAATGTCTTCAGAGATTGTTTGTCCTCGAGCACCCTACTGGTCATGACTTCCCACTAGGAAACCAGGTAACTACCCACCTGAATAGGGCCAATCGCTAGTGAGCATCTCATTCATATTCAAGTATTGTTTTGTAGGATTACAGCATTTTATCATGAGCCGGCATCGGCTAGAAAACTATTGGCATGAGGACATATACACAGACTAAGAAACTGGCAGAAGTTGGAATTCGTCGGCTTGCCATTGGATTAGGTCCGAGTAGCTGCTTAATAGTCTGCAGCTTGACTTGTCACGGGAAGGTTCTTGATTCAAATCCCGGTGGTGAGTGCGTGCCGCTGAAGAGTCTCAAGCATTAAAACAGAACAGCTGTCCAGTGCTGCCTGTTTGTTTTTCAATTGCTCTTTAACCGATGTCAGTTCATGATGGAATCCTGTAAACCAATCAATCAAATTCCTAAAAACCAATACTTGAATAATAATAATAATAAAATGATATAACATGTTAATTCATTTATATCTGCAACAATTAACAAAAAGAAGCAAATAGTATAGTCGCTAACTACTTGTACTTACCTAATAAATTAACAAGATTCTCTTTTGTTGTAAGTTGTATTGTAACACTTTTACCTGAATTACTAGAGAAACGATTATTCTCTTCACCGAATACTGATTCACCGAATCCAGGAAACTGAAATTTGTAAGAGCAAGCAAGCAAGCAAGAGAGAGAGAGAGACAGTTAACTAATACAGCGAATGTATTATACAAAACAACAAATCAATTAGATAATTCCCATTGTAGCATTAGGAAAACACAATATTCAGCGAAGTAGAGACTATTTTCAACAACTTGAATTTATTCTCATCAAGATATACAATCGTGTATAATGTGGGGTTCGTTTTTAAGAAATGATATCCGGTGAGGGAAATTCGATCAAAGGTGTGAACATATGAAATAATAATAACAGTAGTATGCGATGCAATTTAAATATTTGTGATCATAATCACAGTTAAATATCAAGTGGCAAAATAATTAATGTCATATATAGAATAATGCATAAGGTGTATAGATGTTGGAAAAAGACACATAATTGCAGGATTAGTAGGCTAATGTAAAACGTCGTTACATAACATGGTGTGAAATTTGATAAAATAGAATTCAATATTGTAAAAATAAAAATAAAATAATAATTTTGGGTTTAGAATGACGAGTGAGACAAGTGGAAACAGTTTAGAGTGAGAATAGTAATAATAATAATAATGATAATAATAATAATCGTAGTAATAAGAGAAAGATACATTGAATAACTAAATAAACAAAATACAGAAATAAATAAATGTCTATCCCTCTACGGCTAAGGTAGAAGTAGGCAGTGTACATACTTCTTTTGTGCACAAATACTCGCCGAAGACATTGGCTAGCGGTTGCGCTATATCGTGAATTAGCAGAAGTTAGAATTCATGGACTGGTCACTGGATCGGGTCCCAGTAGCTTAATGGTCTACGAGCTTGGCTTGTAACCAGAAGGTCCTGGGTTCGAATCCTAGTGGGTGCGTAATGCTACTCCCAGGTACTCCCAGGGTTTCCAATGGTTCTCTAACTAATGTCAGCTCAAGATAGAATTAATTCACCCTGCTTTAGGATAAGAAAAATTTTCAGTTCTGATTGCGTTGACTCAGAACTTAACTTCTTAAAAGCCACGCTCGCAGAAAACGGTTACCCTAACCGATTTATTGACAGCAACATGAAAGATAAGCAGTCTAAACTGATCATCAACCCAGTTGCAAAGACAGCCTCATTCATGAACTTTGACTTCAAAGGTGATCAAGCTTCAGATAAACTCATAAATCGTCTCTCTAAATCAGTCAGTGAGACGTTCTATATATATATATATATATATATATATATATACGATTGTACATCTTGATGAGAATAAATTCGTTGTTGAAAATAGTCTCTTCTTCGCTGAATATTATGTTCTTAAATAAATTAGGGTCTTTGATTCACCTAGACAGAAAAAGAATCATTTTCAAGTTATTATCTTTCTCAGGGATTTGATTGATTTCACTGAAAGAGTATCAGGGAAAGCCAGTGAGTACTAGGTAGCTGATTTTGATCCTAATTTAGGTGAGTATTATTGAAGAGTCCCCGACCGGGGGATAAATGGCTACCCATCTAGGTCACTCTGTGGTTCTCAAAAGTTCTGTAATTCATGTCAGTTTATGAATTAACTTGAAAGCTTGTTTATAAAACAGTTATAATTATATTAGTGCGTCGGTGGCACAATGGTAGAGTGCTCTCCGAGCACACAGGTGGTCCGGGGTTAGATCCCTGGCCACGACTCACTCCTTCTTTACCTCGATAAGCCAGTAATAACACTGGTAAAGATGGCAGGTTGGGCATGAGGCTGGCTAGCAACCCCATCTTGTAAAAGTAATCACCACTGGGAACGTAAAGGAATAAAATAAATTATTACATTTATTATTTTACTCCTTTAAGTTCCCAGGGGAACATAGGATGGCTTCAAGCTAGAGGTTTGAAGTATCTGTAACACTGGTGTTTATTATTTTTACTGGATGGGGTTGTTTGTTATTCTACCCCCCATACTGCCTGTCTGTCTGTCTATCTGTTTACGACATAGAACTTTGCACAAATGTGCGGAAGTTCAAGTCGCCACACTCCGTGTAGCACGCGAAGCAAGAGAAGAAAGTACAAGAAAAGAATAATAGAAACAGTGAGCAGAGGTGTGAGACAAAGGAAGAGTAATAACGAAGAACAAAACAGTTTCATTGAAGATCATAAGTCACAAGGAGTGGATGCATCTGCGCCACTGAGAACGATTTTGAGCCATGTCACCAACTGTTTCCAACCATAGATTTTTACCGTCCCGAGGACCCCAGCCTGGAAGTCGTCTACACCTTCCTACGTGATTGGCTTAGACTAACTGTTGTGGATTTCATTGACTGGTAAAGCCAAGTTTTTGTCTGACCGCCGCTAGCTTTTTTCCAGCCTGACCCAACATCCGCTAACATTGCTCGTCGAGGGAGGCGATGACTTGGCATACGTAACACATGTCCTAACCATCTCAGTCTTTGTAGCTTCACGACTTCGTCGATTGATTTCCTCTGTTCACCTAGCACTCGACGCCTAACCTCCATGTTGCTCACCTTATTATGCCACTTTACACGGGAAATAGACCGCAGGCACCTATGATCAAAGAAAGCTAGTCTTTTCATGTCTTCCACTCTCAGTGGCCAGGTCTCGCTCACAGCCATAAAGGAGGATGGAGCGGACTGATGAGCAGTACACCCGCCCTTTGGTCGATAGTCGAACATCTCGTCTACGTCAGAGTCGGCGTAAACTGGCAAATGCGAAATGAGCCCCCTGTATTCGTGATGAGATTTCGTCAGAGATCACACTGCCATACCATATTGCCCATACTGCCTACTTTTCCTCTGGCATTACCAGCTAGGCGGAATTTAGGGGTAAGTGAACTGGTGTAACAACAGAAGACAAAGGCCAGGCAACAGATCGTTTATTAAGGAAATCAACACATATTTATAGATTTTCATGTACATGATTATAGATTATTGTCAGCAGAAAAACATAATCTTGTGATTGGTGGTTGTTTCTCACAGAAAGTTAACCTTGCAGCTCTTTGTGACTGTTTCTTCAATGTCAGATCATCCATATGTTAACTGTATCCACCTACGACCAATATTGGAGACATAAACATTGACGTAAATTACTGTCCACCAATTTTGACCAACAGCCAGCTCGCACCACAATGGGATTCGAGGTTAGAGCTTTCACGGAGTGGCTGGTGAAGATTTGAACACTGAGACAGTGATCCATGTATTGCAAAAATAAATCACAATATTTACTTTGTTCAGATAATGCCGATCAGCTATAGTTAATGTTTGTTAAATTCAGTAAAAAAATCAATATTTGCTGGTGACCACATTTCGAGCACAATTTATCACTTCTCATAATCATATCAAGGCATTACTCACACACAACTTTCTAACTTCATTTATATAATTCCATCAATATTTTTCATTGCTTGATTTGATTGGTAGTAGTATTTTCCATATTTCCGGTATGAATGTAGGATGAAGTCTCGATGATCCAGGCAGGATTCAGTAATCAATCAATGTATGGCGGAGGTGCTGGCAATTCATCAATACAACCCTGAACTCTGTATACAGAAAAAGTTTGTCCAGTCTCTCATTCTACTTTAATCTTAGCCTCTTCACTAATCGTTCCCCGTAAATATTTTTGATTTTTTCTTTTGTTCTTAAATCTTTAACTTTACTTTTAGTTTGCTTTTACTTTAATAATTAATCCACTATTATCAATCTCATATGCTCCTTTTGTATATTTTCACACCGTCTTCACACTTGTTCAATTGACACTCAAATACCACCTTTATTCTCCCTCACTCAAGAGCAATTTTAACCTTTTCTAACTTCTATCTTTGTTCCGTTGAGTACCATGTAGTTTTTAACTTTTAATTTTCACTTCTAAAGAAACTTATGAATAATTACATCAATTATGTCCCCCCCTATTACTCAATAATAGACTACTATACATTTTTCTAAGTATAAATACGACTGTACAGCCTCTGAAGATGATTTCGTCGATAAAGAAATTTTCTTCGCTGAATCTGTCTTTTATTTTCTTTATGACTCAATGGGTATTTTCCGTGATTAGTAATCAATCTCTCCCTCTCTTCACCTACCAATATTGTTTTTTAGAATTTTAACCCTCTCCCACCCACCCTATTGTGTGATTGTGTGTTGATGCATGCAGTGCAATGTAGTGCTGAGGTTTTTTTCTAAATTACTCATCTTCGCGGGTGGGGTCAACCATTCTGACCTTAACTAAATTCTTATGTTCTGACAAACTGACTATCTGTGTAGTTGACTTAACTCACAGTGATTGCAAGGTATTTTGTAAATCATATTATTTTGTCTAATTGGGTCAACCTACAGGGTCCATTAACCTACAGAGCTTGTCCTACCTGAGTCAATTTTGTAGGTTTGAATGCCACCCTAATTCTTATACACTAATTCCTGCTTTATTAAGAATCCTATGTAGGGTGTCAGATGTCCCCTACCTATATGGTTAAAATTAAGATGTTTTATATTTTTTCTTATTTATTTTTTATTAGTTTCATCACTATTTATATTTTGCTTTTGATATGTTCTGTTCTCCCGACGGGTGACTTACAAGCATCACAAAATGTAAGAGACAGCTAAATGCATTTTATTGCATTGTAAGTGTTAAGCATAAGTCTACAAATATTTGTCAATCGATTTCAACTAGGCGTCGGTGGTACAGTGGTTAGGACTCTCGCCGACCACACACATGGTCCGAGGTTCGATTCCCTGCCGACGAAGCACACCTGATATCTATGGTCGGCCTGCAAAATTTGGGCTACCGATATCACATGCTGAAAGTTCCATACTTGTACCAAAAATACAGTGTGGAATCAAGCTGTTATCAAAAATAAAATAAATAAATAAAAATATGAACAATAGTCTACAAATCGTTAATATAACGAATATGTACCAATATTCTCTCACTGAGACAGTTATTTTTAACAATAATAACAATAACAATAACAATTTCGCTTTATTCCAGAAACAGTACTTGTGGTACAGTGTGGAATTTTCAGCACATATCTACAATATTGCATCTAATTTCATCATACATTTAAAAGGAATATTATAAAAAAAATAAAATATAAAAAAAACACAAAAAAAACCAAAAAAGAAACACAGAAATAACAAAAAAACATAAGAAAAAAATGCAAATAAAAATACCAAATAAAAAGGAAGATAAACACAAATAATGAAAAAAATATTTCAGTATTGGTTAGTGGAAGCTACGATATGTGTATGGGTGGGGAACAGTAACAGCTATAATCATACAAGAATTGTGAGATGTTCTTAAAATGTTTATAGCCAAGATTGATTGAACTAAACTAAACAATCATAAAATAAACATTTCAGGTTTGTTTTTTTTATTGTCAGCACTAATGCGGTGTTTGTAGTGGTAGTGTGAGTAATCATGCATAATACAAAATTTTTTTAAGATGGTGATAGTGCCAATAACAAACAAGATTGTCAGTTAAATAGTGCCGAACAAAGAACAATCACAAAACTAATATTACATGATGGTTAATGACGGACAGTTTTTAATAATCGTAGTGCTAATATAGTCGGACCCAGTAAATATACAAAAGAAGGAATAGAGTAAAAAAAAAAAGTAAGCCAACGATAATAATTTTAAGCAGCTAAGTATGTTTAAGAAGGTTGTTCACTATAGGTACAAATAAGAGAGTAAAGGGGGAAATAACAAGGGCCAAAATTATGTTATTCAACAAATCAAGTCATAGGTTTCACGCTTAACATTGTCTCTGTCACTTAGAACACTGGTAAATATGGTATCGTTGAGTTCCTATACTTGGTTGTACTGATTTCTGGTTCTTCCTGATGAGATCAAGAGAGTTGGGAATAGAGGGGGTGTTGGGGGTCAGAGAGTATGGTTTTAGACCATTCTCACATGTATTCAGATGCTTATCCACTATGTTGTGACGAGCTGACTGAGTTTTACACCACTAGTCTACCAACTACCTTCAACATCCTTCTCAGGATGGTATAGTCCTTTTTCAGTAACCCAGGAAAGACTAACGGGAACAGTAAAGTAGAATAGGTAGGATACGAGAGTTGACAAATTGTGAAAGCAGAGGTTGAGGGACTCCAGTTAGTCTGAGTTTCTTAATGTAGTAGGTTAGACAATTACTGTTTATGTTAACAGATATAACCTTTAGTAAACTGTTAAGGATTAAAATATAACATTTACTGGATTTCATCTTGAGTTGACATCAGTTAGAGAACAATTGGAAAACCTGAGAGTATTGAACAACTGTCCCGTCCTAGTCTGTGACTCTCAGAAAGTATGCAACCATCTTTAGGTTTAGAATTTAGGACCTTCTAGTTGCAAGGCGACGTAGTAGACCATTAGGTCACTACGACCCGATCCAATGGCTAGCTGATGAATTCCAATTTCTGTAAATCCAGCCAATGTCATCGGTGGTGAGCAAACGTCCTCCCACCCCACCTACTTTACCCCAACTGGCTTGCCAACCAACACTTGACTATCAATCTAATTTTCACTAGTGACTAACACTATTCAGGTAGGTAATTCTTTGGCTTCTAGTGGGGAGTTCTTATCAGTAGGGTACACAGGATAGTATTTGAGGATAGAAACTTGCTGCGGATGACACTGGCTGGTACCAGTCGCTGTATATCCTGAATTCATAGAAGTTGAAATTCATGGTTTTACTATTGGATCAGGTCCCAGTGGCTTTTGAATGGTCTACGAGATCGCCTTATAACCGGAAGGTCCTGAGTTCTAATCCTGATGGTAGGTGTGTACTGTAGCTGGAGATTCGCAAATCACGGTGACGAAACAGCTGTCCACTACTCACTGATGGTTTCCTAATGGTTCTCTAACCTATGTCAGCTCATGATTAAATCCTGTAGCCGATCACATCCCTGCAAACTAACAAGAATAGCTAACTAAACGTTAACAAAGATTGTCCATAGGGGACTAAAATGGAATGGTCAACTGACAACAAGTTTCTACAGCTGTGCGCTGATTTAATTTTATCCCCTACCACTGGCGTTCGATGTATTTACCGCCTTGAAGTACTAGAAGAAGATTTAGACCTTCTCAGAGAAGTTTTCATTCAAGATGTATATCCACAAAGATTTATTGACAGCACTGTCAAACTAAGAATTCCGTGACATGTTTAACATGAATCTATTCTTCAAGATTTACCAAATCTTTTACGTCATTAAGAAAATCATTTCATCATCTAGGAGAGGAACTTTCTTTACAGTGACGCTAAAAGTCCTCTTAGGCCAGCCCACAATTGCCCATAAGCTCTGACCTTACATTATCTCCTCCATATCACCCTCTGACCCATGCGACACTCAACTTTTCCTATTTATGCTCCACCCGACAGCCTGGAGCACGATGTCACCGGATGAACTGCTCAGACTTTGTTCGACCCGTTTCTACCTGTATCTTTAGGATATGAATTGAGCAAAAAGTTCTTGTTGGTTGGTTCCCGGAGCTTCTTGTTGCTAATTCTTTCTGGTCAGGCATCTGATCATCCCCATGAAGCCAGCAAAGGGGATGGCTGTTGATAAAAGTCTCCAGCCTGTTGGAAACTTTCCCTGACACTCTGGTCAAGATTATTAGCCATATAGAAGCAGTACCTTGTTTGACGTTGATGTTGGAAATGCAGCTTGTGTTCTTTGTGATAAGTTCAGAAGGGCAACTTAGGACTCTGCGAGAAATGGCGAGGAATCATGCTACTGTCGACGCCAAGTAAAATTCCGAGTCACATCATCCTGGAGAGAATTAAGGACGCATTGGAGACAGAACTCCGACCAGAACAAGCTGGATTCAGGAAAGGCAGGCAAATCATGTTCTGATTAAATTGCAACTCTACGCATCATCATCACAGAACAAAGCATGGAATGGCAATCAAACCTCTACCTCAGCTTTATAGACTTTGAGAAGGCCTTCGACAGACAGCGTTGATCGTGAAGTAATTTGGAAATTACTCGAGTACTACGGCGTACCCCAAATATTCATCAACCTTATTCAACAGCTAGCTGTACGACAACGGAACATGTCAAGTGATCCACAACGGAAAACTCAGTGAGGCGTTTGGAGTAAAGAGAGGAGTCAGACAAGGGTGCTTATTGTCACCAATGAATGATATTCCTAATTGTGGTGAACTGACTGGATTATGCGTCAGCCAGTGAAAGGGGAAACGAGAAGACAGGGATATCCTGGACGGACCAACGTGAAGAACCTAGAAGACCTGGATTTCGCAAGTGGATGACTTATGTTTCATGTCACACAAAATCGAAGACTTACAAGCGAAAACTGACAAACTGGTCGAAGAAGCAGCCGGCAAAGTCAGGACTCCAAGTGAAGATAGACAAGACGGAGGTGATGGAAATAACCAACCAACCAACAACAACAGCAGCAGCAGCAGCGATATCCAGCTCCAATCACCATCAACGGGAGGGATTTGAAAGAGGTCACTTCATTCATTCACTTATCTAGGGAACATTGTCTCAACTACAAGCAGTCAGAACGAACGAGGATGTCAAATCGAGCGAGAATCGGGAAGGCGAGAAACACATTATTCATCAACCTGAAACCAATCTGGAAATCTTTGTCACTCAGCCAGCATCAACAACAAAATTCGGTTGGATTTTCAATGCAAACAACGTCAAGTCAGTCAGTTCTTCTATACGGATCAGAAACTTGGCAGGCGGGCGGGCGGGTCACAAAGAATATTTCCAACAGGCCATTGCAGACGTTACCTTTATCAACAACTAACTGTCTTCGCTGGATCTATACTGAAGATCAGATGGCCGGGCCGAAAAGAATCACTAACCATGGAACTATGGGAACAAACGAAACAAAAACCAATCGCCAACCGACAAATATGCAGGAGAAAGTGGGTTGGATGGATTGGACACTCGGTGGCTCAGAAGGCCACTGGGTGACATCACGCGCTCGTCAGGCCATTTCTCGAGTGGAATCGGGCCGAATTGGAAGCGGCGAGTGGGACGTCGGTGCAAGGATGGGTGACATGAAGGAGACCGTGTGAAGAGAGAGGAGTTGAAACAGTAGGGACTAACATGGAATCAGGTGAAAAGTACACCAAAACAGAGAAGCAAGTGAAGACGTTCACTTGAAGCCCCATGTTTCACTAGGAACCCAAGGGAACAATAATAATAGTAATAATTGCTACTGAAACCTCAAACCTCTAGCTTGAAGCCCTATTTTCCACTGGGAAAGTAAAGGAATAAAAAAAATCTAAATGTTAAATTTAGAAGATTTCTAAACTGATTTCAGAGTAATGGAGTTCGGCCTTTCCTTTCACATATTCCGGTTCTGAGATCTTCATCAGTACTGTCACCTGTCGTTGAAGCGATGGCTTTTGGAAAAATGAAGGAGGTGACTTCTTTCAAACGTATTCTGTTGGTAGCGGCTGATACAGTTTTTTTTCTGTTAGTTAGATTTTTTTTTTGATTTACAGCTTGATTCCACACTGTATTTTTGGTACAAGTATGGAATTTTCAGCATGGATATCGGTAGCCCAAATTTTGCAGGCCGACCATAGATATCAGGTGTGCGTCGGCGTGGGCTCGAACCCCGGACCATGTGCATGGTCGGCGAGAGTCCTAACCACTGTGCCACCGACGCACATTATCTTCATCACCTCTGTCTTCTCTATATATTCATCTGAATTCCAGTCGTTATTACCTCCTCTTCTTCTACCAACTTGTTGGCTTTCACTTGTAAGTCTTCAAGTTTGTGTGAAATCAGACATTAATCGTACATGAAACTCAGATCTTTTTTAGTTTTCTTATCAATAAGCCCTAATGTTGTTGTCTTCTCGCTCGCAACTTACAATCTGTCTGTCTGTCTGCCTGTTTTCGACATAGAAATTTGCACAAATGTGCGGCAAAGAGGTGTCTTTTCCTACTCCTGTCTTCACTTGAAAGAATTCACTTCTCTGATTTTCACTGCACTTTATAGTGTTGAAGCAGTTACCAAATTACTTCACAGTCAACGCTGTCAAAGTCATTTTAAAAGTTGATGAAGTTGACGTAGACATATGACTGGCATTCTATGCTTTGTTAATAATAATAATAATGTCTTCTTCGATGAGTTACTGCTTCATCTTCAACTTGCTGTAGCCTACCGGTCACGGATTCTCACAAGAACCCCAGTTCACTGCCTGAATAGGGTCAGTCACTAGTTGTCATCAGATAAATTTTCAAGTATTGGTTTTATAGGGATTCTGTGTTTGATTGTATGGAGGATTTCATCATGAGCTGACATCGGTTGGAGAACCACTGGAAAACCTGGGATTACTAGATAGCTGTTTCGTCCTAGTTTGGGACTCTTTAGCCCGCCTTGTAACCAGAGGACCTGGGTTCAAACCCTGTGCTGGGTACGTACTGATGAAGAGTCCCAAACTAAGACGAAACACCCGTCCAGTACTCCCTGGTTTTCCAGTGGTTCTCTAACTGATTTCAGCTCATGATGAAATCCTCCATACAATCAAACACGAAATCCCTACAAAACCAATACTTGAAAATAAATAAATAAATCAGGTCAAATCTTAAAGGTTACGTAATACTAAAGGTATGTGAAATGAACAGACAGATAATTGGCGTTTAAATAATAAATACTATAAAATTACAAGGGAAGTGGAACATAAGAAAGGGTGGGAGGGTTTCTTTGAATTAAAAATTCACCTACACAAGCACAGAAGAGACGAAGGTACAACAAACTTCTCTTGTTGTATGCAAAGGAACTAGGATTGTACTCTCGAACTAACTCCCATGGCTACTTGACCTATGTGTTTAACAGGTGGGTTCGAATTCCATTCGAAAGTCTCGATGGAATGCGATAGACAACCTAGAAGGCACTTCTTTGTCTACTGTTCACTTGGTGACCGATATCATCAATTAAATGAGTCAAAATAGAACTTCTTATAGATTTTACTTGACCTTTTCCGAACCCTGAAGGAACATGCCCATTAATACGTTCGTTGAGCTGTTTAGTTGTTTGCCCTATATAGCCAGCTTTCTCCACACAAGCAGCTATATTTGTAGATACACATAGAAGCGGAACAGCTGGGCTGCTTGTCTTTCTTTTGAACAATCGTAATTCGTCGGTAGCTGGAAAATGACAAACAAAGCATGGTAGTGGTCGAATAGGTGCGTTTTATGGCTGAAGATAAGCTTAGATGTAGGACTTCACTAGCCACCTGTTGATGCGTCTCCTTAGAAATCTACTAGGATAACCCATTTGGACTAGCGTATTTTGGATATCTATCCTAATTCATTTTCTAGGGATTCCTCTGTATAGTTCCTTCTTGGTCTATTCATAAGGCATCTGAACAAAGTTGATTTTGCAAAACTGAGCACCTATTGTCATTATAATAATAATAATAATTTGGATTATTCCAAAACAGTACTTGTGATATAGAATGGAATTCTCAGCATTTTACTACACTGTTGCATCCAGTTAGTACATTATTCAATAAATAAAATTCTACATAGATTAAGGGTAATCTCAGTTAGTTTTGATAACAACATATTGGCATGTCGGTAGCAAAGCCGAAAATTGAACAGTGTTTGAAGGTGTTAGAAAATTAGATACTACTAGCATATTTACTGGCGTAAGCTGTAACAAAACGATCGAGATATACAGAGTATGAGAGAACGAAGAAGAATGTTTTAAGTAGAGTTTGTAAGGAAGAGAGAAACAAAACGGCACATAACAGAAAAGAGAGGGAGAGAAAAGGAAAAGAAAGAAAGAAAACGTTGTACCTATAAATGGTATGAGTTGGAAAGACGAGATCCAATTGTTCTACTGACTATCTAATCATTTATAGGTATCACGCCTAATGCTTCCTTTACCTCAGAGAACACGAGCCAAGTAGGACGGGTATGGTTGAGTTTTGCATTTGCTAGTGCGAGCATACAGTTTTCTATATAGGCAGGCTTCTGATCCTGCCAGATGAGATACAAGGTGGAGGAGAGTTGTAAATGAAGAGAGTGGTATGAGTTAGATAAAATGGATTTAGCCCATTTTTCACATGACTCCATGTGCTTGTCAACCAGAATATTAACAAGCTGGTTAAGTGGCACGTTGCTTATTCTGCTGACAACCTTCAATATTCTGCGTAATAAGGTATTGTCTTTCTTCAGTAGCCCTGGAAAAACTAAGGAGGAACAATAGAGAATAATAGGCAGGATGCGAGAGTTAACGAATTGTAGGAGTAAGGGTTGGGTTGGGTTATACCAGAATATCTTAACTTCTTGATGTAGAAGCTAAGACGGAATATTTTCTTAGAAATCATCAAGGTATGAGACGATCAGGAAAGATCAGCAGATAGAATGATGCCAAGATATTTGCTTTCCGACTTGGTTTCTATTTCAGTGCCATCTATGTTGCACACCTCGTGAGTGCTAACCACCAGTTTGTTTAGGTCAGATTTGTGCCTAAAGATTAAATTGACTATTTGGCATTTGGAGGGGTTTAAGGTAGGATCATTTTCTTTGGACCATTGGCTGACTTCTGATAAAAAGCCATTTAGTTTAGAGCAGTCAGTCACTTTGACATTTGACAGGCAAAGATACAGTCAGGTCGTCAGCATATTTGACAAAATTAATGTCATTTGAAGATGGTAAGTCATGTAGAAACAAATAAAAGAGAATTGTTCGATGACGATGATACGTGGACTTGTCATTTGTTCAGGTTGTGATTTGGTTTTCCGGAGATATGGGATATATATATATATATGTAAGAGGATACGAAATAATGGAATTATACAAAAGAAGCTTGGAAGTTACATGACTGTCTTGAAATGATGATGTTCAATTTTATTGTGCTCGAGACATTATCATCAATAAATAACTATTACTGCATCACTGTGTGCTTTTGTCAAATAAACTTACTCCATGATGGACTTCGTCGATGTCATATATATGTCTGACGTCCCACAAACTGGAAGATATGCAAGTGAAAAGCAACAAGTTGGTACAAGAAGCATCCAAAGAAGATAGGACTTCCTTCAGTTGAACATAGAGAAAACAGATGTAGGTGATGAAGATTCCTGGCCAACAGCAGCAACACCAACACCACCAACAATAACAACAGACAACAGTCAACCAGCATGAATGGAAGACGTCTGAAAAAAGAAATCTCCTTCACCCAACCTGGGAAGCATCGTTCCAACTATAGGCGGACAAGGATATCGTCAAACCGAGGATCATCGGTAAGGCAAGACAAGCTTTCATTATTCGCAAGTCTGTGTGGAGATCAACAGCACTATTCAGCATAAAAAATTACATCCGGATTTTTACATCCAATGTGTGAAATCAGTGCTACTCACCATATGGATCAGTGACTTGGCGTCGCGCCGAGTCACGAAGGCCACTTCGAACAAATTATAGACCTTCATCAACAGCTGTTTTCACTCAAGATCAGATGGTCAGAAGCAATCAACAACAGGGAACTCTACAACAAATGTGCAGAAAGAAATGGAGGTAGATTGGCTAGCAATACTCTGAGAAAACAGACAATCAAGTGAGATAACACGATAGGCTATCACTCTAGTGGAACCCAAATGAGAAGTGGCAAGATGGCCATCAGTGCCAAGGTGACATGGAGGAGGCGGTGATTCAAAGAGGACATGAAAGTATATGTGCATACGTGCAGCCAGGTGAAAATGTTAGTAGAGAACCAAACTCATTGGAGACATGAGGCTGAAGCCCTATATTCCTCTAGGAATTAAAGGGAACAATATAATGATGGAACCATATTTACCCCCCCCCCTACATTTTTCAAATAAAATTTATACTTTTAAGGTATAAAATATAAAAAAAAGGCATAAAACAGATAAAATAAATAATAGTTATACCCATTTTAATATAATTTTTAGTGGAATCTTTTAGGACAGGTATTTCGTCCTATGTAGGACTCGTCAACTGAATATACCTGCATGCTTCACTGAGTGATAGTACTCCCAACGCTGCATAAGAAGTGATCTAATAAAGAACGCTTTGACATTTGGATTTCATTACCATCACTCGCCAGAGAATGCAGGCACCCCAAACTGATGAGTCCAAATATGCAACCAAAATATGCCTCCTGGTGGATTCCACCACAAGTCACCAACTATCAAATAATCACTTCAAATGAATCCTCAGAAATCGTTGAATCACTCATACAATCAGTCAACACATAACAATTTGAAGCCAATGGGAATAGGGTGTAATGGGGAATTAATTGAAATCAAACTTTGAAATATATAATACACACAAATTAAAAGGCACATTGTCTTACCAGTAAATTTAAATCATATTTTATCACTTCTTGAATTAATACATCAGCTAGGGTTTTCACATCTATACTAAATCGTAAATTTGCTTCACTTGAATCTTTCACTTGAATTAAACTTTGAAATAGATTAGTTTGTTTTTTTATTAGACGTGCAATAACTGCAGCTTTTTCACTGCATAGAATAAGACTTTTCAATAGTTGTACACACAATGGATCTGTAGGATTCATTTATAAGTAGTATTAGTAATAGTAGTAGTAGTTAACAAAACAAAAACAAAAATCGCACAGCAGTACAGGGGTAGTTGCTTTTTTTGTTGATTTCCTTTTTGATTCCTTCCAACGGTGTGTGTGTGCGTGTACGTGTTTGTCTGTTTTTGTTGTTGTTGTTTGTTTTATTGAATCATTCTATGCCTAAATGATGGTTGGCGTTGTTATCAGTCTAAAAAGTTAAAGTAGGAAGGGGGAAAAACATTTTTTTTACAAAAATGTATGACACGCTTTTCACGCATAAATATGAGAGATAAGCATCAGAACCAAGTGGAGGTTAAAGAGTATTAAAAAAAAAATCCCCATTTAGACATTTAGAAAAGAGAAAGATTGAGCGAGCGAAGGAATATTTACTTTTCAATTAGATCCTCATCTCACTCTGGCTCTACTCTAAGATATTATGTATAGCAATTGTTATTAAAATACACAACAATTCACCATTCAAGTGGCACTGATATGTATGTTAGCAATAATTAGTCAGTGTCAAAATGTCAATGGGGTGATAATTAACGAAGAAAATTAATACACACAATTAAAAGGTTGAAGTCGTTAGAATAAATTAATTTTACAAGGATAACACGTAATTAAAGATAAGGTGGTCAAAATAAATAAAAATAAATAATTTAGACAATTATATATATTCAAGTATTGGTTTTTGTAGGGATTTTGTTTGATTGTAGGGAGGATTTAATCATGAGCTGACATCAGTCAGAGAACCACTGGAAAACCTGGGAGTACTGGACAGCTGTTTCGTCCTAGTTTGGGACTCTTCAGCAGTACGCACCCACCACAGGGATTCGAACCCAGAACCTTCCGGTTACAAGGCGAGCTTGTATACCATTAAGCCACTGGGACCCGATCCAATGGTCCTTGAATTCTAACTTCTGCCAGTTCACGACATAGCGCGACCACTTCGCAATGTCTTCTTCGATGAGTTACTGCCTCATCTTCGACCTGCTGTACCCTACTGGTAGAAGTTAGAATTCAAGGACCATTGGATCGGGTCTCAGTGGCTTAATGGTACACGAGCTCGCTAGCCTTGTAACCAGAAGGTCCTGGGTTCGAATCCCGGTGGGTGCGTACTGATGAGGAGTCCCAAACTACGACGAAACAGCTGTCCAGTACTCCCAGGTTTTCCAGTGGTTCTCTAACTGATGTCAGCTCATGATTAAATCCTCCATGCAATTATATATATATATATATATATAGGTATATCGGTCGTCCGACTCGAGTTTAGTCCAAGAGGGTGCAAGAACACTATCCTGCATAGCTACGAAAAGGTGGAAGTGGAGCATTAAGAAGCGCGATCACTGAACATATGGTCGATAATGATCACCCTATCGCTATAGCCTCCGCCTTTAAAGTCATCTACAAGGCAAAGAGTAATCTACCCAAATCCCCACGTACCCGACTCATCTGTATTGCTGAAGCTATGGCTATCGAAACAGAAAAGCCAGATCTCTGTGTACAGAAAAAGTTCTTTCAACCCCTCCAACTTTCATGATCTTAATCCTTGTATGCTAAAGTATGGGAATCCCCAATCATATTTTAGCTCTACCAATTTTTCATTTTGTCTATTCAGTTTGTATACTCTTCTCTTATTAAGTCAATTGTTATTATTACTATTCTCACTTTGAACTGTCCCCGGTATTATTTCACTTGTTCCACTTGTCATTCTAAATCAATTGTTTTTTACAACGATAAATTCTATGCTATTAATTTTCACACAATATTACGTAACGTTTTTGTTTTATTCGATTTGTCTACTAATCCTATAATTGCACATCCTTTTTCAAGTTCTATCCCTCCTATGAATTATTCTATATATGACATTAATTTGCTTTGCCACTTGACATTTAACCATGAGTATAATCACAAGCATTTTAATTTTTTAATTGCATTTCATACTACTGTTATTATTATTTTATACATTCACACCTATGATTCAATTCCCTCACTGGATATAACTTCTTAAAAACCATATATATACGACTGTATGATAGAGAAGATTTGTAGCTCAGGTGGACGATTTTGATGTGATTTTGTTCTCTGAGCTGGATGGTTAATTTGTCAAGCTTTCACCACCCTACTGGGTGACATCTTCAGCGCATACTTCAATTTGAAGTGAGCTTTTAGATTTCTCCACGAGTTTATTAATCATTTCCCTGGTGACCTTGGACACGATTGGTTGAAAACACACATAAACAACCAGTCACGTCCAAGGTCACCAGGAGAGATGATTAATAAACTCGTGGAGAAATCTAAAAGCTCACTTCAAATTGAAGTATGCGCTAAAGATGTCACCCAGTAGGGTGATGAAAGCTTCTCAAATTAACCATCCAGCTCAGAGACCAAAACCACATCAAATATACGACTGTACAGCTTGATGATAAATTCGTTGAAAAGAGTCTCTTCACTGAATCACTTGTTTAGATTTTATATATATATATAACATCCTTGACAAGTTAAATGATGCACATTCAGCAATAAACTTCACCATAGAGAAAGAAAGTAATGACAGTATCTCATTCCTAGACGTCTTCATTGTAAGGAGAGAAGACGGCACACTAAGAAGAAGTGTGTATAGGAAGCCTACAACAACAGGTCAGTACACTCATTTTTTGAGTTTTGTACCTTTGAAATATAAATGTAACCTCGTAAAGTGTCTGGCTCATAGAGCTAGGTTAATCTGTTCAGATGACTGCCTCAATGAGGAGCTTAAGATTATTAGAGAATTACTCAGCGAAAACGGCTATCCAGATAAATTCATTGAGAAAAATACGAATTCAGCTCCAAGGAGAGTTAGTATGGCCACAGTTCCGAAAAAACCACTGTTCATAAAACTTCATTTCCTCGGTGACAACATCAGCGAAATAACAACACAGCACCTGAAGAATGTAGTTAAGAGAACTTATTATGCAGCAGAGGTACGTTGCCTCTTTACAACCACCCCTATTTTATTTTCGAGAAATAAGGATAAACTATCTAAATTCGCCTCCTCTATATGTATCTACCAGTTTGACTGCAGCTACGGAGCCAGCTACACTGGGTGTACAGTTAGGCAAGTTCATCGTCGTATTTCTGAACATCATCCAACGTGGTTAAGTAAGGGACAAAAAAGATTTATTCATAGCTCTAATTTAGCTCACCTCGTTGATACTGAGTATAGAGCGATGTTAATACAGCATTTAAAATTATTTATCGCATTCCAACTTATCTTAATTTTGCTTTGCGAGTTCGTCTTCTACAGACAGCTGAAGCAATTGGAATTCACCTGATGAAACCAAGCCTATGTGTACAGAAAAAATTTGTACAGCCACTTTCCCTACCGTGGCCATCGTCGCAAGAATGCATAAAGAGGACTACTTCGCACCCCTCCCCCTAAACCTGTAAAAATTATAATTGTTTAAATTATTTATTTTATTTTTATTTATTTTGACCACTTCACCTTTAATTTACGTGTTATCCTTGTAAAATTAATTTATTCTAACCATTTCTACCTTTTTCACTGTGTGTATTGATTTTCTTCGTTAATTATCACCCCATTGACATTTTGACACTGACTAATTATTGTTAACAAACATATCAATGCCATTTGATTGGTAAATTGTTGTATATTGTCATCAAAATGCTGTGGATGTATATTAGAGTAGAGCCAGAGATGAGGATCTAATTGAAAAGTAAATATTTCTTCGTTGCTCAATCTTTCTGTTTTATCAAAAAAGTGTTTTCTCCCAGTCTGTGCGTAGACTCTGATCACGCTCTGGTTTGCACACATTTATGCCAACATTAAACGGACATAAGAAATTGATGGCAGCGAAACAGTTACATCCCCAACTAGATCGAGACACTGAGTCGCTATTTAAGAAAGAAATAGCGAAACGAGTGTCCCTGACATTGACAGCAGGACTTCCCCTGAGATAGCCTGACACAACATACAACTAGCTGTAGACACAGCTGTAAAGGCTGTTAATAAGCTAAAACCAGAAGTTAGTAAAAGCCATCGCATCTCTACTGCCTCATCCGAACTGATTGACGCAAGAAGACTGATTCCGGCGAGCTCCGATTTCAATGAGGAGCGAAAGCTACTCAAACGAAAACTAACAAGAAGTCTTCGCAACGACCGTGAACAGTGGTGGGCAACAAAAGCGAAAGAAATGGAAAAGGCATCGGTGATTGGTAACACCAAACAACTATTTAGGCTTATTAGGGAAACAGGTGATAAAAGGCAAATGATAAGTGAAACAGTCTCGGAGAAAAATGGTACCATAATTAACTCCCAGGATAGACGACTGGAACGCTGGAAAGAACACTATGGGGAGCAACTTAACTGGCCTACAGCCAAGCTCAACCTACCGAATATCCAACATCTTCCTTAATGGGATATAGACACAGGTCCTCCGTCACTAAGTGAGGTTACTAAAGCTATCACCAATCTGAAACAAGGCAAAGCAGCGGGACCTGATGGAATGACTCCAGGGGTATTTAAGTACGGTGGAGACAGTTTACTGTCTGCATTAACTGAGGTTCTAAGCAGCGTCTGGGGATCAGAGGAAGTCCCGTCGGTTTGGTGTAAGCCACTGGTTATCCCCATATACAAGAATGGAGACAAGTCTTCCTGTGATAATCACAAAGGGATTAGCTTAACTAATATAGTATCTAAAGTCCTAGGCTCAATAATATTGCATAGATTAAGTGGTGCTCAGGAGGCACAAACACTTTCTGCTTTCTTCTCTTGCTCTGTGAGCAATATGCAGTGTGGCGACTTGAATTGCCGCACATCGGTGCGAAGTTCTATGTCAAAAACAGACAGACAGTCTGTGAATCTTCAGCGATGACTTGTCACTCAAGTATCTGTAGTCACCTGATCCGGATGGATGGTGTGTGGCAATTAATTATATCGTGAATCATGAATTGGCAGAAGTTAGAATTGAAGGACCATTGGATCGGGTCCCAGTGGCATAA
This sequence comes from Trichobilharzia regenti, assembly GCA_944472135.2. NCBI lineage: Eukaryota > Metazoa > Platyhelminthes > Trematoda > Strigeidida > Schistosomatidae > Trichobilharzia > Trichobilharzia regenti. The sequence continues at coordinate 4,605,801 of OX235262.1, read as the reverse complement.
TGGTATACGAGCTCGCCTTATAACCGGAAGGTCCTGGGTTCGAATCCCGCAGTGTGGGTGCGTACTGATGAAGAGTCCCAAACTAGGACGAAACAGCTGTCCAGTACTCCCTGCAGGTTTTCCAATGGTTCTCTAACTAATGTCAGCTCATGATGAAATCCTGAAATTAATTATATCTTTAGGCAGTGTGTGAATATCTATAAGCCATTCTCTCATTGATATTCTTTTTTAAATGGATCATTTTTCACAAAATGTTATGCTTGTTTCTAAGAAGGATATTAAAATTGTTCTTGTGCTTAAATCATGAAGAAGGATTATGCAGTAAATTTAGACTTATTGATATAACCTCATTATTTTTAAAAGTAATGAAAAGATTGATTTTATGTGACCATTAAACCTTTATTGAAAGCTTTTTAACAACTCTAAACATGATAGATTTTACTTTAGATGCTGCTTTTGTCTTATATCATAGTGTTGTCTCTAATTTAGATAGGAGTGTTGCTTCCACACTGTCACCTGGAGTAAAGTTAACGAGAAATAGTGACACACTGAGCAATCCCTGCTGGTTTTGAGAACAGCAGTTATGGGGAGAGTTGTCTGCAAGCCAAGGCTGTAAACAATAATTTACGTCGATGTTTATATCTTGAGTCGGAATTAAAGCTTAACCTTGTTGAACTCACAAACCAATCACAGCAGACTTAACGTGGGCAGATACGATTTGCAGATATATGACTGGATTGTCTTAGAAACAGCCATAAAAAGACGATAGAATAAACTTCAGCAAGAAGACAATCAATCAGAAGATGTTGTTTCTGTGCTAACAATAATGCTGATGATAATAATGTACATAAAAATCTATAAATTTCTTGAATTGAATTTTTGATTTTCCCATCGATTGATTGGACCGAAGTGCTCGGTCTCAGGTTGACATGTCGGCTTCTTGTGCAGATGCTTCGACGATGTCCGGGAATTTAGTTAGTATACAATTAGTGGATGGTGGGTAGCAGTGGAATCCAGGATGCGCATTTCGTCCTATTTGGGACTCGTCATCTGGATGTACCTGCATTTCTCAGTGAGTGATGATGCTCCCACCGAGGCTCGAACCCAGTACCCATAGTTTCAAACGCCAAAGCGTTATCCACTAGACCACTTGGGCCACGAGAGCCACCTCTTGTGCAACGGGTCATATTAATTATTGAATTGAATTTTTTTTTGATTTTCCCATCTATAAATTTCTGTTGATTTTCTCTGTTGACGATGTGTTGCCTAGCCCTTGTCTTCTGTCATTACACAGTGGCAGCCAACTTTAACTTAAGTGTTCCTGTTAAAGGGTTCCAGAATGCTAATAGACTACACAGGTGTAATTCTCAAGGATCAACAATCCTAAAAAATAACTCTATCCAACGAACTGAAGACAAGCTTAATGTCAAGAAATAAAACGATTGTTGGTTTATAATTTGCGTGAAAGTCTCAAAGCAACTAGCAAAGAGTGAAGAGAAGTCAATATTTAGGACGTAACCAAGTGGCAGTTTAGTACCACGACGATTGTCATATGAAATAGGTAAGTCTGTTTTTAAGATAGTTACCACTCGAACATTAAAGTATGTTATTATCATCTATAAAACCATTGTAATTTCAGGTAGTCTGCAGCTGAAGAGAACCTGTGAAATAGAATGATATCATTTTATACTGCAAATTTCGTCTTCCTTTCTTTATCGAAATTCCATGTTAGTTTGTTTATTAGATGTATCACGCAGTGAAACAGTATTGTTTACTGGATGACAAGGTTTCGAACACAGTCTATTATTGTTCATAATCATACCAATCAATTATAATCACTCAACTTCAATACTTGAGTTTTATAGCTTTCTTTGTCTTCTCCTATTTGTCGTATGGGTAGTAGAATTTTCCAGATATCTGGGACAGGTGTTGAATAATTCCCATTACACGTATTTCCAGTTGATCCGAGAAACAAGACTTCTGTTGTTATCAATATCTCCCTCCATCCACCTTGTGACATTAGATTTTAAAACTGTCATCCTATCCCATCCTATTGTGTGGCTGTGTGTAACTGCATCTAGTGCTATCTACGGATGAACTGTTCTCTAGATTTCTTATCTTATTTGGGTCAACCAATCTAGATTTTGCTAGGTTTTTATTTTCGGCTAGTCTGACCGCCCCTGTTCTACTACTCTGACTTATGTATTTGACCTGACAATCATTGTGGGCAGGGTATTGGATAAACTAAATTGTTTTCTTTTAGAGGCTCCACAGGATTGATACTTAAACTGACAAAGCTTGTGAAATAATACAGAAGATTTGTAACTCAGGTGGACGATTTGCAACTAGTAGTCTTCTCTGAGCTGATTGGTTTAGTTGTGGAGCTTTCGTCGTCTTTCTGGACGACATCTTCAGCGCAGTATTTAGGACATAGTGAAGTGATTTAAATTTCTTCATGAGTGATATAATTGCGTCTCCCGGTAACCATCTTTACATATGTATTGACCGTTTTCTATTGATTTGGATTTTAAACTTTCTGGTCACCTGATTTACTTTTTATTGATTGGTATATTTCGTCTATATTTTATTCCTGACTGCTTTGTTAAGAATTCTGCGTTAGGTTTCCAAGGTTACTTCGTTGTATGGAATTACTACTGATGATTTAGATTCCTTATTGTTGGTGTTGCCTTGTGCATATTTAACATGTATGTCGTCATTAATATTACTATTTATCAGGGTAATTATTAAGTTTGAAGGCTTCTCTTATATGTTAAAAAGGTACGATATTATCTTCACCTCATGGAACATCCCTATTTTCATGTACTTTCCAAGACAATCTATTCAGTTCTGTGGTTAGAGACTCCCTGTTTTCTTTAAAAATAGAGCCGCGGATAAACTGTATAAGATGAGTGCCTTATGTATCTCGAGTACTTAGAGTTCCTCTCGTATCTTCGCCTTGTTAGGTGGATGGATAATTAATGGTTATGATGTTTTCTAATACCTGAGCTGTATCTCAAGGTGCTCTGACCGGCGTTCCATCATTCCGCTAAGGTTTTTAGCCAATTTACCATCTGCCTAACAGACAGTCTCTATGACAGTATAACTCATGCTGCCGGTGGCTTGTAGCAGGGAGAACAGCTTCCGTCTATAACCAAGCGCAACTACCGATTTCGCTTTGAAAGCATTTTTTAACCAACAAACTTCACAGTTCCTAAGGACGCACTGTTAGATTTTATGTGTAGGAGCCATACACAGATCCTAATACTTGCTGTTATCCAGAACAGCCTTAGAGGTATCAGGAAGTTACAATAAAGACACAAAAGCCCACTGGTTTTTAGTATGACGTTCTTCTAAGTGGTTACAGTTTCTGCACACCATCCCTACGGAATCTTGTAACTGAAGCTAGTGTCGCTTTATACTCTTCGAATGGTCAGTAGCTACCCCTTCAGTCTAGACCGCTTTGATATTTAACCCCCACGATATCTGGTGGCAGTGTGATATATATGAATCTCGATTTGGATGGTAGAGGCAATACACCAGGCGTATATCAGAAGTTGATGATGTTTCAAAGCTAGTTTGATCCATACAAAGCCCTACTGACTGAACTGTGATTGTTGATTCTTTACTAGTCACTAAGGCTACTTTACCCTGAGCCTAGATATCCGCTCTGTGTATTCAAGTTCCAAGATAACACCCCAACATCTGTCAGAAGTGCTTGATTGGAATCACTTATTTGATAGTGGTCTTTATATATGTAACTGGATCCAACTGCAGCTCATCAGTGAGTAAGCAGAGATTACAACAAGGCAACGTATTCTTGGCTTCTTGCTAATTACCTTAATTTGACCTTCTAACTTAGAAAAAACATAAGTAACAATAACGCGGGTTCGGTGGATTAGTATAGCTTTGATTTACTTCGACAGTGTGATCTGTCAACGAATAGTTCTGACGGTAAGTTACTACAAACGACTGTATCTTTAGCTCTTATATGGAATAGTAGACGAGACATTCGACATAGTTTAAACAGCTTGATTCCACCCATAAAAAAATACATTCGAACTTACAGCGAAAGTGACAATACTGTTCTCACCCTCAAATTAAATATTTGCCTGATGTTTTGAAGTAACAGTTCAACTGTTTCGAGTATGCAGAGAGTAAAAATAGCTGTCACCACCTCTACAGATTCATCAGAAAATCAGATCATAAAATATGCATATCCAAGTGGTGCCATCCATTTTACTGAAACCATTGCAAACGTTATCGAGTCCATTTACAGCACGAGATATTTGCAGTGATACAGTGATACACCATTTTAGAACACAATCTTATATGTAACTCATTATGGATGCAGTGGATCACACAAAACGTCATTTCTCATATATTATAACCTTAGAGTTGAAAGACTCCATGCATTTTCATTACTAATTAGTTAAATAAAGACATCTTAACTGAACAATGACATTCAGGACGAAGTAAAACTTTTGAAAGATAGCTTTTCTGTAGTTGGTTTGTAAGGATTATTTTTGTTTTTTACGGGTTGATCACGGATCGATATCAGCCAGACAACCATTGAAAACCATGGAGTACTCGACAGCTGTTTCATCCTAGTCTGGGAATCATCGTCAGTACGCACCCGCCGCCAGGGTTCAAACCCAGGACCTTCCGGTTACAAGGCAAGCTCGTATAACATTCAGCCACTGGGACCCGATTCAGTGGCTCATGAATTCCGACTTCTACCAATTCGTGATTTCGCGTGACCCCAACCAATATCGTTGGTGGGACATCCATCCTCAAACTTGACTGGACGGACCTCACTGGTCACGACTTCTTACTAGGACTTAAGGAAACTCCATCCTGTAGCAGTGGTTCAATGGTTGGTTGGAGTCGCGCTAAATGCATTAAGAATTGGTAAAAGTTAGAATTCATGGGTCATTGAATCGCTTCCCACGCTGTGATGGGTTCGTACTGCCGATAATTCTCAAGCTAGGATGAAGTAGCTGCCCAGTACTCTCTGGTTTAAATGCTTCTCTAACACATATCAATCCGTGATCAACTCGTAAAAAGGTAGCTTTGACAATGACTTCACTTACAAATTTTCGCCACATGTACAGTTACGTTTAAGGAGTAACACTGGAAAAAAACATATACGCCGACAAAAAGTTTGTATTTACATTCGTCAACAGCATTGACACAGAAAACTGACAGTATCACATGAACTTTACCGACACTTCTAAAAGCAGATGACCTTATCAGAGTTTTTAATCAGGAATCAACACCTCATAAGATGGCTAGAACACATGTTGTGCATGCTAAGACACTACTGACATAAGAATATGTTGGAGATAAACGGAAGAAAATCCGGCATCAATTCATAAAATATTTGATAGTTAGTTTCAGCCAATCTATATAGGAAGGTGAAGACTGCCTGATTGGGAACAACGGGCTGCTAAGAACTAAGGTCCTAGTGTCTACCAGAGATATTGCTCAAAGATATTACTCTCAGAGATGTAGCTGCATTCACTCTTTGTAGTTACCTAGATCCATTAAACTCTCATGTGTCTTAATCTTTTTATTCTATCTTCGGACACATTCCTGGTCATTACAATTCTTCTGAATCTTTTGTTCTTTCTTTGCAATACCAATACTGGACTGGAAAGATGCTTCTGCAAGCCACATCTAACTACCGGCCTGCAAGTCTGACGTGCATTATACTAAAGGTATTAGAAATACTCATAAGGGATCAGCTCTTAGCACATATGGAAAAACATGGCTTACTGACAGTGGAACAGCATGGATTACGACCAGGACGATCCTGCTTGAGAAACTTACTGTTGGCTAGGGAAGATTGGGTCGAGGCCAGGGATAAAAACCATCTGATGGACGTTGTCTTTATCGATTTTAGCAAAGCATTCAATAAGGTATCTCATTTAGGTCTTCTTAGTAAACTTAAACATTTTGGATTAGACCAACGCTTATGTGAGTGGTTTAGTGACTACTTGATGGATAGAAGGCAGAAGGTAAGAGTTAATAGTGTATTGTCAGGGTGGAAAGTAGTACTAAGGGGATACCCCAGGAAACTTTACCACCTGCTATTCCTATTATACATTAATTAACTGCCAAAAATTCTAACCTTATCTTCTTTATTATTTGAGGATGATATTAATATATGGAAAACCGTAGATAATAACGATGATAGGTTGTTAGTACAAAACGATCTAGATGGACTAGCTGAATGAGCTAACCTATACAGTCTGGAAAGTGATTCCAAGAAAAGTGCGTCAGTGCACCTAGGCCAGAGGTCTTACACGTCGTACTTTCTGTGGGAAAGAGAACTACCAGATGTTAAGGGACAAAAGGACTTTGTAATTATTGTAAACCATGACTTAAAAACAACGGCATATTGTGATGGAGCCTCAGCTAAGGCTTTTCGAATGCTATGGGCACTTAAAAGGGCTTTCAAACGATTAGACAAGGGTATGCTCCAAGTACTCTATGCAACATATGTCAGACCTCATCTAGAATACTGCATACAACCTGTGAGTCCATGCTTCAAAAAGGAGGCAAATATCCCAGAAAGAGTACAAAGAATAGGAACCAAATTAGTCAGTGGTATCTCAAATCTTCCATAGGATAAGAGAATGGAGCATTTAAATCTCTGCTCATTATCATATCGAAGGAGGAGAGGCGACTTAATTTTGGCTTACAATATATTCAAGGGCGATTTATGAATTGACCTTTCAAACCTTTTCTCTCCATCTAGGATACATTTACAAGGTCACTACAAGAAGGTGCTCAAACCAAGGTCGAATAAAATACGTGTGGAACTGAGATTCTCTCACAGAGCGGTCAACGACTGGAACTCTTTTCCTGATTCAGTAGTAACAGCTCCATCGATGAACGCTTTCAAAAAGAAACTAGATCTCTGCAGAGATATATGCCGCAAGGGTTAACGTAGGCAACAAGAGCCTTCTACCCTTATAATCTGAATCTGAACATGACTAATATACTTTGTCATATGAATAACGGTTAAGCGGCAAATTAGATAGGCATCAAGTGTTGGAACGTCAAGTTGAAGATTTGCGTGTTACATGATGCAGATATTCATAGCTCCTGTTTGACGACAGTGTGAGCCACAAATGACTGAAATCACATGGGACTCTTCCCAAAAGATCATCATCTCAGGTATTATGCTTTAGAGAACACAACAAAGTAGAAAAAAGACAACTGAAACTACAATAAATTAAAATTTACAGCGGACTGAAAGTCACCAAACTGAAGACTAGCAATCATTGTGAGGATCTAAGAAAACATCTTGGCCATCGTACACAATTTCGATACATTTCTCAACCTTGTATTCTCATCACCTTGAGAAATTCAGTTAAATATCCTACACTCAGATGGTGATGGGTATGATGTTTTGTTCTGTCTAATGATAACAGCAGCATTCTTCATACTCAATACCGGCTATTCATGACTGTTTTTACAAACGGAGAGTCGCGAACAGATATTTCGTAAACTACTGACTGCTACTGCCCACAAAATAACGAATAATCAGAATCACCCAAACAAAAGTGTTCTGCCATTGAGTAGGTATAGAACTTCCTCGTGGAAATCCCAGAAGGATAGCCCACCAGAGGGCAAGGATCCGGATGCGTTCTCACTTCTTTTCACTGGGGGTTTGCCGACCCTGCAATTCCTTACCGGCAGATGTAGCTATGGCATCATCTGTGGAGGCCTTTAAGCGAAAGCTGGACAATGATGCAGCGACACAAGGACTGCGTCCGAATGGCCTATCCTCTTAAAATCTCGTACACCATTCAGGGATAGACAACTAAATTCTTCGTTTTGCTTCTTTACATTCTCTCCCGTCTTATTCTTCTGACAACTTTAACTACATTTATTATTATTATCATTATTACCGATATATATATATATATATATATATATATATATATAATTCTTCAAGTTTAATCAGCTGACTGTTGTTACGTTTTCTTTATTTCTTTTTCTCTCTGTTAGTCTGAATAACTTCACTAATTATATCTATTATTATTATCTCTTTTCTTTGACGACGATACCGGATCAACTCTATTCACAGTAGAAACAGTCTTAACACACCTCATACTATGAACTACATATAGTTAATCCCAGCACTACTCCTTCTGGAGTCAACCAAAGCTACGACAGTCGAGTGGTGGAACGAGCTACGCAGATGTTTACCAAAGATCAGGAACCTATAACTTACAATCACGAGGCGAGCACAAAGAAATCAAATTGGTTAATACTAGCTCGTAAAAACAATACTGTATATTGGATACACAAGCCTATTTTAACCCTTGCGGCATATATCTCTGCAGAGATCTAGTTTCTCTCTGAAAGCGTTCATCGATGGAACTGTTACTACTGAATCAGGAAAAGAGTTCCAGTCGTTGACCGCTCTGTGAGAGAATCTCAGTTCCACACGTATTTTATTCGACCTTGGTTTGAGCACCTTCTTGTGGTGACCTCGTCAATGTACCCTTTTCAACTATCACATAAAAAATCTTTTAGGTTCGTATAAGTTCAAGGTCTCTTCTTTGTTACTATAGACAATTGAGAAATGTCGCAGAATAAATGAAACTTCCACAGTAAAACATTCGTAAAGACAAAGACGTTTGGGAGCGATATATGATCCAAGTAAATTCGAGCATATATCTTATAATACCAAAAGCGATGTATACGGATCTTCCAGGAAGCGTACTGAAAATGAATAACGACTGCGACTAGAAATATTATGCAAGGTTGAATAATTAGGTGTTATTTTTAAGCTTAAATAATTCAAAAGATCCAGAGAATCGCATAATCCATTTCCCTCAGTGCCTAACTGTTTTGTATGTTACTCTACGAGTGACTACTGACATCAACATGAGTACATCAGGCTTCAAATGTCCAACAAAAACTACAATCTCCATTTCATAGCACTTTTTCATAGGTGAACTTTAACAAAAGTATCAGAATATTAGCACAGAATGTGAAAGTAATTTTAGTTCTCGTAACACATGAAAATTTTAAAACAAAAATTAAATGAATTCGTGTTCCTATCTAACATAAATAGCTGAGATACATTGTTAATACTTTGCACTTAAGATTGAAAGATTTTAATTCCTTGCTTTAATATTCAGTGGAGGTTTTTAGCAGTTCTTACATCAGAAGAAGTGCATAACAGGTGCCTAATCTTCTGAAGTTAGAAAGTGTTTAAAAACAACAAAACTACAAACATAAAGCTGACCTTGTCGCGCGAGATTAGGCATTGCAATCTGAAAACACCGCGTCAATGAAGCTGCTTTATATCTGTCCTTTTAGTTTAAAGTAAGCAGGCATTTTTAATAATTATCCTACTTGTGATACTTCAGTGAAACCATTAGCTAAATTTGCTGAGATGTCATTGGTACCTTTTTGGTCGTACTTATTTTCACCTAGATTCATAATATGGGTTTGCTATTCCCTACGGTCTGTGATATACAACTGATAATGCAATGTGTATTTTTAAATAAGTATGACAAAATTCCCTCAGCTCTTAGTTATGATTTTCTATCTAACCACCGTCTTCAGAATACACATAGAGGGAAAATTGTCGTAGTGAATGAACTCAGAAATTGCATGTGGTTTGTGTTTCAAGCTACCCATCTCATATAACTAAATCTGTTTCATAACACTCCCTCTTTTCCTGTTAATCGATGGAATCAACCTGAAACTCGATAAATATAGATAAATAATACTGCAGATACTTTTCTCAGTACGTAGTTCTCATACTATTTCCATTCACGAAATTCTCAGCTAGATCAATTTAGTGATTTAGAGAAGTTCAGTAGGCATTACTACGTCTCTCTGCACATGGTTCCCATAAAGTACACGCTATTCTATGGTAAAATGATGAGCCTAAGGTTGATTACACTCATAATTCGACTGTGTCACACTCGCATAAATCATCCACTCGCCAGTTCCCATCGGGGTTCTACACAAACAATTGCCTGCATTGGTCACAATATCACTCGAAGGTTTCCTCGACGTACGCGCAATCCATCAACCTCCATTTTCTCCAACATATTTTTAATGAGCATTCAGCTCATGGATAGTTTGTCCACAGAGTTTCCTGATGCTAATTTATTATGGCAGGCTGGCCATTTCACTAACCAGTGAAGGTGACAATTGTTGATAAAAGTCGTGAAAAGTAGTGCAAGTTTCCAGCCCATATAGAAGAACTGACTGACTGATTTCACATTCCTGTTGAAAACCCGGATCTTGTTCAATATATTCAGTGGGGGCAGAAGATTTCCAAACTGATTTCAGGTTGATGAAGGTGTAGTACCCCTACAGCAACTGTAAGCACGCTTTTTAATCTAATTTGTATACTTGTATTATATGTGTATACAGACCGATTTTATATGTACTTCGCAAACATTTGTCAATTTACTGTTGAATATTACCTTGACACAATTTTCGAATTTGACTACTGCTACAATACACATTCGTAATCTTCGCAAGTGCCTTTTGATTTACGTTGTGGGCGTCGAGTAGCCGCGACGTCTGCACACATGAATAAGAATGAAGAAATACTAGAATATATGTGTACGGCAGTTTAGTCAGACAACGCACGCAACAAAATTGTTGAGCCCGACGTGATTAATTCGACAGCGACGACAAATTGGTGTCCTTGACGGTAACTTGTTCCCCACGACTAATCATTACACTTGCCGGATTATTTAAACTCTAACTTTATCCGATATATATACATATAATAGACATTTCGAACTCATTCTTTTTCTTTATCATCTCAAAACTTGCAGTAATCTGTGGTAAGCATCTGCATTGCATGTTTTTCTGTTTTGCCATATTCTTAGTGTGCATAATTTTTTGCTATTTTGCTACTGTTAAACCATTTTTCTACGAAATGTAACATGTCTTCCGATACCTCTAATAACTTAGAGCTGGGATCTGTTAGTACTATTTCTCTTACTGTACCAGTTTTTAAGCCCAGAGACCCCCATCTTTGGTTTGCACGACTGGAGCATTATTTCACTGCCAACAAGCTCACGTCACAGACGGCTAAATTTGGCATTCTGAGTACAGTACTACCAGACGAAATCGCCGAACAGGTTCGACAACACATAGTTTAACCCAGCACAGACGCTCCTTACGACAAGTTGAAGGAAGAGGTACTTCTATGCACTTCGCTTTCTGATAGACAAACACTCGATCGTTTGTTAAGCAATGTAGAGCTAGGTGATAAAACCCCATCACAACTCATGAGGCACATGCAAAGCCTAGTGGCAGGAAGAGATATCGATAAACGTCTCTTTTACCAAATTTGGTTGCGTCGGCTTCCTGCAAACACTCAGCAAGTTCTTGCTTTCGGAGACGACGACATCGACATAGAAAAGCTCGCCAAAATCGCGGATCGCATGTACGAAAGGTCAACACCTCAATCTATGGCTTCCACTAGCAGAATACCAGACACTGATGACAGGATACGGACTCTAGAACACAAAGTCGACACCTTACTGAGTCAGTTAGCAGCGCTGACCACACACACACGACCAAGCCGTTCTAGAAGCTCGTCTCGTCGACGTCTTTCTCGATCACCTAGCACGTCACGACTTCACGACACTATTTGCTGGTACCACCGTAGTTACGGAAGCAATGCACGACGATGTTGTTCAGCTTGAAACTTTCAGGCTAAACCAAAAGATGTATCTTCATGTATGAAAACTTCTACTGTCGGAAATCTACGATCTAGCAGTCGTTTGTTTTATGCAACAGATAGAAATACCGGTACTACATTCTTAGTCGACACAGGAGCAGAGGGTAGTGTTCCCCCTCCGTCTACACAGGAACGTCAACTTCCTGACCCTGCAGTTACGCTCCAAGCAGTTAATAAGTCTAATATTGTTACATATGGTAGTAAACGAATGACTTTAGATTTTGGTCCGCAGAATACCTACACTTGGTCTTTCATCATCGCAGACGTTCCATCCCCAATCCTTGGTATAGATTTTCTACAGCAACACAAACTGCTGGTGGATCCGGTTAGCCCTAAACTTATAGACTCGCTCAATAAAAAGTACATCGCTGGTACGATTAGCCGTGCATCATCGCTGAACTGAGCGACTTTATTGCATATACCCACAATGACGCTTGTTGCTATGTTGCTATTGGTTTCAAGTGGCCTTGGTTTTCGGGGAAGATTTAACTGATGTAATATTGCGATTTCGTAGACATAACTCAGGCTCATACGTGAAAAACTATAATCCTGGAATAAAGACAAGTTGTTTAGAAGGTAAGGAGGGCATTATTTTTCAGTTTATTTGTATATATACTATTGTGTATCGAGTTGCACTGAGTTCTTAGTGCATTCATTTTCATTAAGTTCATTTTCATTAAGTGTAGTAATGAAGAATGGAATTTCTTCCACATCAGTGTTATTTAATTGAAGTTTTAATCTTTGTAGGCCCTTGAAGGAATAAATTCGGCACGGAGAACTCCTGTGGAAACCGAAAGCACTTTTAGTTTACTAAATCTTACTGACTCCCTGTATAAATTTGATCTGTCAAGTGTTTATGTAAAGTCTGCTGGTGTATTCAGTAAAGTAAAAGTTGTAGTGCTTAACTCCTAGACTTGTTGTAGTCATTGGTATTGCCAGAATACTACTTACTCGTTTTATGCAGCCGAAGTATTCAATTCTCACTTTATTGAGGAAATAGTATATTGCCTGCAAAAGTAGTGCGTCAGTTTACGAGTTTCATCAAGCCTACAGAATGTTTTCTGTTCACTGAATACTGTTTGCGAATTATCCGAGAAAACACATTTCCGAGTGGGATGTAATACAAAGCTGAATTCTTAAACTGTCATCCTTATAACAGTTCAATTCAATCACACATATAATAATATGATAGTCTGTAATTGACTTCAAAGACTTATCAGGGAATATTCTCATCACCTTACGGTTTGCTGATGATATTGTCCACCTAGACTATGAGAAGTAACCCCTGATGCTGTAAAATATGAAAATAATACCGGTGTTTGATTATAGGTGTCCGCGTTCTATCTCATCAGTAAAGCAGTATAATATGGCGAGTGCTGTTGAGGTTACGCATAAATGTTTAGGTGGGGAGGGTTAGTTAGCCTTCAAGGTAGGGAAGCTGAATAGGTTGAGATGGCTAGAACACGTGCTGGCATACTAAGCCATCGCCTTCCTCCAGGGACAATGCTGACCAGCACATGTTAAGGTTTAAAATGCGTTTGGGTCGGTCAAATGAAAAAGTGATATTGGTTCATAAAATTGTTGACAGTCGGCTGGAAGAAATACCGGAGATGTGACTGCAAATCTTTGGTACTGGTACTGGTGCATTCACTCTGTGTAATCTCACATATCTATTCAACTCATGTTTTTCCTTGTCATTATTTATTCTCCCTCACATTTTCTCTCGTTAAACTTCCATTTAGTTTTATGTCTCTACCTTCGTGTGCTACATGGAATGTGGTAAATTAAACAGGTGGACTTCTCTGCAAACTCATACTGAAAGCTACTCAGAATGACAGTCTGTGCGTAACTAAATGCGAAACATTGATAAATGATCTCCAAAATTTCAACAAATGATAAGTGTAGTTCATAATCTTGCTCTTTGTCAAATGAAAAATTGATACCTTTCGGTAATCTCTTCTTCCACCCGGGACTCGTCTCCTACTTTGCAACTGGATTTGTGCTTTGTCACATTTGTACTTAGTTTTCGGTCATTCAGCATTCGCCGTTGCTGTTGACTCAGCGCCTAGATGACTTTAGTTGAATAAGGTTTCGATCGTGCAAACACGGGTCCTGGGCAGTTGATTGGTTGCATTATCATTTCTCAAATGGAATGCAGCATACTGTATATTAGGGTAAATCTTCCGCCTCGCCTGCTGGAGCTGGTGTTCCTCAGGGTATTGTTATCTCTCTTTTTCTTTTTTCTCTCTCGTCTTACATGACCTTTCTCTTTCTAATGAGAGCAACTTCGTCAAATATGCTGGTGATCTGACCGTCTCACTTCCTGTCATGTTACAATGTGACTGCAGCAAACTTAACTGCTTCCTGTCTGTAGTCTAAGGTACGTGGTCTTACGTTAAATCCCTCTAAATGTCAGGCAGCTAACTTTCCCCTCACTCATAAGCGTGAACTGCGAAAACTGTGTCGTTCACAAGATGCTTGTATCAAAGAGGACACTGAAACAGAAACTAAGTCTAACATAAAATACCTTGGAGTAAATCTATCCTCTGGTCTTTCTTGGTCATTCTATATCTTGTCGATTTCTAAGAAAACCTTCAGTCTAGGTTACCATGTTATGTAGTCAAGACAGTCAAGAATCATTCAACCTCTCTTTTTACAACTTGTTAACTCTTGCATTGGTCTTTACTGCTCCCCCTTATTCTTTCCTGAATTACTCAAAAACGACTATGTCGTATTGTGTAGGGTATTAAGGTTGTCATTAGGGCAAGTGGTGTACCATTTCGTCAACTCGTTAATGCATTAGTTAAAAGACATCTAAACTCATGCGAGAAATGGTCTAAATCTATACTGTCTAACCCTCAACACCCCTTCTATTCTCAGCTCTTCCCTTTAATTTCATCTGATGGAACCAGAAGTCGGAATAAAAGATTATGTGATCGTTTTTGGAATTAAGTAATACCAAAAATTGTTGTCGTTTTCATTGCCAGCAGTTCACAGCCTATTGAGTTTACGCAAGTGCAATGCTCATTTCCCACTTTCCTGAGGAGACATCAACTAGGATTCTAGGAAAGTAGTACGTCAGTATGCGAATTTCATGAATCTGTAGACTACATTCCATTCACTTATTACTGAAACTAAACTATGAAGGAACTGATATTTCAAAGAAGGATGTAGTACAAGGCTCATTTCTACAACTGTCGTCCTTATTTTAGTTCACTTTCATCATAAATGTATTAACCGAATTGTCTGTTACTCACTTTAGGCCCTTACCAGGGAACAGTCTTGTCAACTTTTTGTATGCTGATGGTATTGTCCACTTAGGCTGCGAGAAGTGACCATTGAAACTGGAAGATATGAAAAGACTACTGGTTTTTGATCGTAGTGTCTGTACCCTTTCTTCTGTGTTAAGTAGTCTAATATGGTGAGTAATATTGGGGTTAAGCTTAGTGTTAAGTAGAAATGTGATTTCAAACGTTGTTAATGACACAGATGCATTCACTCTGTGTAATCGCACATATCTGAGCAACCCTTATATTTTTTCCATATGACTGTTCGGTTTTCATCACATTTATGTTCATTAGAGTTCCATTTAATTTATTTTTTCCTCTACCTTTGTGTGCTACATGGAACGTGGTAACTTAAGCGGGTGCACTTGTGTGCACGCTTCTATGTTGAAAATCAGTCTGTCAGAATGATCTATAGTCCAGGTATAGTGAAATGTTAAAACGGGGATAAAAATAGGCAAAATGTCAACAAATGGTAATCGTATTTTTCATTTAGTTCTTGTCTAACTGAAAAAGTGATCTTACAATAATTTCTCCTCTTACCCGAGATAACTCTCACACTCTGTCTCGTTATATCTCATTAGTTAGTTAATTTTATCACGTAGCCCAACTGCGAAGTTGAAACACATCTGATGAAATATGTTATGCTTATTACCAACCAAATATAATATTTTTCAAGTGTGGAACGTCACAAATCGAACTGCTACACTTCTGTGCTGAGTTCCATGTTAAAACTCAGTCAGTCAGCTTTGTCACTACAAATGCGTAGTGTCACAACTACCTAGTGTTAATTAGCTTAAACAATTATTCATGCCGTTTCCTAAGTACTCTATGCATTTCCCGATTCCTTAAACTGTCCAGATAAAGTGCACCGAAGAGGAAAACATAAACCAAAAGTCAGTAACATGGACGTAAGAAATGGTGTGAATAGAAGTGAATGAGACGAGTGACCTTTTATCCCTGTAGTACGCTTAAGTAAAATACTCATGTATATGAATGAGGCAAAAAGTTGTGTGACTGACTTGATATGATGATGAGCAATAGTTTGTGCTCAAAACGCCACCAAGTAATATTGCTCTCCAACACTGTGTGATTTACCAAAATAAAATCGTATCCATAATGGAGTTATACTCTACCACAGTGCCCAAGTTTTATGCTTATATCAAAAATACTTATCTTGTGCGTTATGTGTCTCCTAATTGTTTCATTTTTGTCTTCCTCATTGCAGGTTGTCAGTCTCCGTAGACATTCTACCAGATGTCGTCATGCATAGTGTCTGCAAGCAGTCTTTCAATACATCTACCTCCCGCAAAGTTATTGTTACGATGCCTTTAAATCATTTACATTTGGCCGTAATACAATTAGTGTGCTAATATTACTGATGCAATGACATGCAAGACTTGTACATGTTACTGTGAAGCTAGTTTGTAATAACATTCCCTCCATAGTAAATAGAATGCTTGTGATAACAATTCGTCATTATCTTTTCATTGTGTTGATAGTTGCGTATATATTAGAAAAAAGCTAACCTTGTCGTATCAGTTCTCTAAATTACAATCACTAAGTGCCCATACCTCTGCTGAATACCAAGTGCTACTCGTGGCCCATGAAATACTTATTACTGCATTCGTAAATAGCTATCAAACTGTTATTACATGGAGTATTGAGACAGAAGGCGTATGAAATTTAGATATTAGTGTGTATCTGAAGTAAACGACACAATATATATGTGCATGTTTCATTTCAAAACTAGAGAATTTTATAGGGTAATGTAGGAGTGAGCGCAATGAGTTAATAATGTATTCTTTACTGCATCCATCTTGTATGAGTGGAATGCTTCTATTCAATTTTCGGCGAAGCTTCAATATCACCCTACAGGGTTTCTTCAATGCACTCTCATAAGGAATAATACTTGGCACTGAGGAATCCAGCCAAAAGCATTTGTGACACAGTCGAATGACTTTTTCAACTAAAAGCGGTAATACTGATATTAGGTGTGATTTATCTGTAAACTGAGGGACTCTGGTGTAACACAGCACCATATCCCAGCAGGGTATTGTTTGTGTTTTACAGGTACAAGTAGAATTCATGGACTGAGCATTTGTTAAATATGGAGGCGACCCATTGAGTCACTTACACGAAAGGCTGATGAAATGCGATACCTTACACACGCACTTTCAGATGTAGGCATGTGTTACTCCACATGAACTCTGGGCCATATCGAGTAGGCATTCCTTTAAATCTACTCTACCCTGTGCGCTTAATTATTGTTCGTATATGTGATGACTTGGTGCGTTTCCTAGTTTGCCTATAATTACGGAATGTACATTATATTAACGAACACAAATAAATTTTGTGAAAACCAGTGGTGTTCCTTCTCTAGTCTCAATTGATGTCACATTGATTGACACGATTAAAGGAATAGATTGTAACGTGGTGTTTTCTGTAGCTGCGAAACGTAGATACCTAGTTTCGAATTGACATCATCCGTCTGATCCTATTAACCTATGGGTATGGTTCATCCTTCATGATAAAACTAGAACTCAGAAGTAGACTGTCTTTGACAGATCTAGTTTTACGATGTGACTAATTGGTGAGTCACCTGGTGTTGTGGTAGCAAAAAAATAACTCCAAACCTTAGTATTTTCTAGATATGAACAGATTTACTTACTTTGGCGACAATTTAATCTTAGGGATATTAACCTTTACTTAGTAATTTGGATCCGAAAGTAAACGCCATGTTACTAAGTTATTCAAAAGACAGAATGATGAGTGAAACAGTACTCGGATACTTATTCTAACGAAATCGAATAATGATTATCGTTTAGCCTACCAATATGCCGCTTACTTTCAGTCTTAATTCAAAGACAAATTTAATTGCCCAATAAATTAATAGTTTCAGAAGACTGCTCTACTCCTGTCTTTGAAATACTTTACCCGATCGTGTTTTACTTCAAAATAAGTGTATACTGGCCAGCTGATGTTGCTTATCCAGTTACACTGTTTTTCAGTTACAATGTCCCATCTATTTCCTATCAAACACAACATCCCTTAAACCATCAACGAGTAAACATCATTTCTAAAAAAATAACCTTAACTATTCGCATGTAAACGATGCTATAAACTTTATCACTTACGTGATGTTTCAAATTCCGATTAATCAGTTTTCCCTTACATGAGCACCTGTTTCAATTTTAACGGATAGTTCTAACCTTTGACTACTGAATTAGTACGTTTCATTATGTACCATCCATACGAAATATAGGTACTGATAATAATTACTGCTAACAGATTTATCACGAGAATGTACTCCATATTGACGACAATATTCCTCAGGGGCGGACGTATTTTCTAAACGCGCTACTCAATACAACACATGACCCTAACCCCATAACTCTGTAGCTCACAACATTCTATGAAGTTAGTAGTGACTATTAACAAGTAGAATGTCTATTTGAGGTATAGAGAATACATTTATTAGTGATTCGACACAAAATACAAAATCAACGGTACTGGAAACCACTTCCTTCAGCAATGAATCCCACGAGGTCACTGGAACTACAGATTATCTAAAAAAGAAAACAAGGGTTCACAGGGTGCATACATGAATATAACTACCAATATAATATTAACGAGACAGCACAGTAAAAATTAATGAAAGTTTATATCAATGTGCGATTACATCAGTCACTATTTTTGACACAAGTGGATATTTAGACGAAGTAATGAGAAGACGTAATTTGTCCGAGTCGTGTAGTGTTGTATTTGTGCAACACATTTTAGACAATCTGGTCACGCATGGACTTGTTATAGGAATACATATGAAATTAATACAGTTAAAAGTTTGGAAAATAAATTTAGGTGGAATTAAAACCACATATTGAAGGTCAAAATAACAATGAAGATTACTAAACCAAATATCTGAGGGACTAGTACATCTACCCTGACTAGTTTCAAAACAAAGTTTAACAAAGGTTTCGTGTGATGACGAATAGTCTTGGAATTCACAAAAGTGGTTTAAACTTCCTAATCACACTTCGGTTCCCACAAACTTTAGAATGCAATCCAAACACGTTTTACAGATAGGTTTAAAGAATGTGCAAACGCCAGTTTTATGACCTGTCCCTATAATATGTTTCGAAATAGAGGAGCTGGGACCCCATTAATAACTTCTGAAGATTCTGTTGCTTCTGGAGGCATTTAGGAATATGATGCGTAGCCCTTACTTGCAAAAATCGATGAGCCTTCCCTAAATGGATATAGCAACCACTTCTAAACCTTACGTCCATAGCTTTAAGAGATGTCGGACACTACTTCTACGTGGTTTTAAAATAATTTGGTGAATTAACTTCGAACAAGCGCGAATGTGGCGTCAGGACAATGACAAAAATCGGAAGTTTATGAAACCAAACTCACTAGTAGGAAAAAGTGACGCACACGTCAGATGTCTTTACGTACCTGATCACGAGGATGGTATTGAAATCCACCAAATTACTAAAATGTTGCAGTGTGCATTTAACTCACTTAAAAACTTCGGCAGAAAACAGTGAATGTTATAAGTGATCGTAAAACATATTGCAATTTCTGCCCATTTGTGAACACTAATTTTCGCTTGTATCTATGCATTCTATTGACTTTCCTCTATCAAAACAACACACAGAAGTGCGGGAGGATGCAGGAATTCGATATCAACCATATTCTTTGGTTCCTGCAGCAGTAATAGGTACTGCACAATAGCTGATAGGGAAATTTGAGATCGAGTACAAGTTTCCGCCAATCTGCAAAGAAATTTATCGAATGACAGTCGTTGAAATGTACGCGAAGCTTACTCGGTATGCCAAAAATCACTGCATGAACCATGTATTTAAGCGTCCTGTCACACAAGCAATCAGCAAATGCTCAAGAACAATATCGAACAATAATTTTCATATAAATTCATCCAACAAGAGCAAAATAAGCAGCGAAATAGCGTCTACTACGTTTGCTGGACGACTAGCCACAACTCGAATCAACGAAACCGCGCAAATGCCGTCAAGGTTAAGCCAAAGGCGCCACTTCAAACAGGGGATATGCTTAATCAACGCCCGCTGAACTTGATGGTCACACGCACACCAGCACCTCCATATACCGACTCGGTAGATCAGTTTCCTGACATTCTACAACCATCTTTCCGATCAACAGAGCATAAAGCTCCAACGAAAGCTTTATCAGCAAAGCAGGTTAATTACTCTCCGCGCGAAATACGACATCTCGAGTATATATCCCAAGTCAACTCCGATCTGCGACAAGTAAGGGTAAAAAAAATGAAGTGACCGACGCTTTGCCACGTGTGCACATTGATAACATTGTATTCCCAGACATCGACTACGAACATCTCTCAAACTTACGACGAGAGGACGTCGAACTCAAAAAGATCATGCCTTCTAAAGCAACATCTCTAAGTCTCGAGGCAGCCCCTTGGCACGACAAAAGTTATCTGCCACACCTCTGCAGATAAATACCGACCTTTCGTTCCAATAGCTATGAGACATACAGTATTCGAGAAGTTACATAACTTGTCACATCCTGGTGTGAGCGCTACTACCAAGCTACTAAGAAGAAGATTTATCCGGCCGAACATTAACAGCGACGTTAAGAAATGAACACGAAATCGCTTGTCCTGTCAAAGAGTCAAACCAGCGTTCCTCGACGATTTCGAAGTCAACGATAAGAACCAGCTGAACGACGTGCCAACACCTACATCCACACAAGCTTCAACGTCGACAGAGAAGCCTGCGAAAACGACACAATCTGGTAGACGAGTTCATTGACCTGAACGTTACGTGCAAGTCATCGAAATATAACTTACTACGAATTTTCATTTTTATTATCTTTATTCGTAATTGTCATTTGACTACTCATTTAACTGATTAATATTTTCATACATAGATCACGTCACTATTATTTTAACATCGATATTTCCTATATCATTACATTTAATCACATCTCGTATATTATTCACGTATCGTTTTCGTCTACAGACTACAGATCCTCGGACAATTTTATCGTTCCTTATATATTCTCTTACGATTAGGAATTCCACTTTCCCTAGATTATCGCATTTATTATCGACGTTATTAACCGCATTAAACTGCTCATTTTTCAGCTTAATAAATCGCCTTCTGTGTACTATCGCTGCTACGTATCACGCTGACGCATGTTATTTTCGAACACTTTAGTGTATTTTTTTTATATTTCAGTGTTCTGGTGGGGTAATTATGTAGTACCCCTATAGCAACTGTAAACACGCTTTTTAATCTAATTTGTATACTTGTATTATATGTGTATACAGACCGATTTTATATGTACTTCGCAAACATTTGTCAATTTACTGTTGAATATTACCTTGACACAATTTCGAATTTGACTACTGCTACAATACACATTCGTAATCTTCGCAAGTGCCTTTTGATTTACGTTGTGGGCGTCGAGTAGTCGCAACGTCTGCGCACATGAATAAGAACGAAGAAATACTAGAATATATGTGTACGGCAGTTTAGTCAGACAACGCACGCAACAAAATTGGTGAGCCCAACGTGATATTTCGACAGCGACGACAAATTGGTGTCCTTGACGATAACTTGTTCCCCACGACTAATCATTACACTTGCCGGATTATTTAAACTCTAACTTTATCCGATATATATACATATAATAGACATTTCGAACTCATTCTTTTTCTTTATCATCTCAAAACTTGCAGTAATCTGTGGTAAGCATCTGCATTGCATGTTTTTCTGTTTTGCCATATTCTTAGTGTGCATAATTTTTGCTATTTTGCTACTGTTAAACCATTTTTCTACGAAATGTAACATGTCTTCCGATACCTCTAATAACTTAGAGCTGGGATCTGTTAGTACTATTTCTCTTACTGTACCAGTTTTTAAGCCCAGAGACCCCCATCTTTGGTTTGCACGACTGGAGCATTATTTCACTGCCAACAAGCTCACGTCACAGACGGCTAAATTTGGCATTCTGAGTACAGTACTACCAGACGAAATCGCCGAACAGGTTCGACAACACATAGTTTAACCCAGCACAGACGCTCCTTACGACAAGTTGAAGGAAGAGGTACTTCTATGCACTTCGCTTTCTGATAGACAAACACTCGATCGTTTGTTAAGCAATGTAGAGCTAGGTGATAAAACCCCATCACAACTCATGAGGCACATGCAAAGCCTAGTGGCAGGAAGAGATATCGATAAACGTCTCTTTTACCAAATTTGGTTGCGTCGGCTTCCTGCAAACACTCAGCAAGTTCTTGCTTTCGGAGACGACGACATCGACATAGAAAAGCTCGCCAAAATCGCGGATCGCATGTACGAAAGGTCAACACCTCAATCTATGGCTTCCACTAGCAGAATACCAGACACTGATGACAGGATACGGACTCTAGAACACAAAGTCGACACCTTACTGAGTCAGTTAGCAGCGCTGACCACACACACACGACCAAGCCGTTCTAGAAGCTCGTCTCGTCGACGTCTTTCTCGATCACCTAGCACGTCACGACTTCACGACACTATTTGCTGGTACCACCGTAGTTACGGAAGCAATGCACGACGATGTTGTTCAGCTTGAAACTTTCAGGCTAAACCAAAAGATGTATCTTCATGTATGAAAACTTCTACTGTCGGAAATCTACGATCTAGCAGTCGTTTGTTTTATGCAACAGATAGAAATACCGGTACTACATTCTTAGTCGACACAGGAGCAGAGGATAGTGTTCTCCCTCCGTCTACACAGGAACGTCAACTTCCTGACCCTGCAGTTACGCTCCAAGCAGTTAATAAGTCTAATATTGTTACATATGGTAGTAAACGAATGACTTTAGATTTTGGTCCGCAGAATACCTACACTTGGTCTTTCATCATCGCAGACGTTCCATCCCCAATCCTTGGTATAGATTTTCTACAGCAACACAAACTGCTGGTGGATCCGGTTAGCCCTAAACTTATAGACTCGCTCAATAAAAAGTACATCACTGGTACGATTAGCCGTGCATCATCGCTGAACTTGATGGTCACACGCACACCAGCACCTCCATATACCGACTCGGTAGATCAGTTTCCTGACATTCTACAACCATCTTTCCGATCAACAGAGCATAAAGCTCCAACGAAAGCTTTATCAGCAAAGCAGGTTAATTACTCTCCGCGCGAAATACGACATCTCGAGTATATATCCCAAGTCAACTCCGATCTGCGACAAGTCAAGGGTAAAAAAAATGAAGTGACCGACGCTTTGCCACGTGTGCACATTGATAACATTGTATTCCCAGACATCGACTACGAACATCTCTCAAACTTACGACGAGAGGACGTCGAACTCAAAAAGATCATGCCTTCTAAAGCAACATCTCTAAGTCTCGAGGCAGCCCCTTTGGCACGACAAAAGTTATCTGCCACACCTCTGCAGATAAATACCGACCTTTCGTTCCAATAGCTATGAGACATACAGTATTCGAGAAGTTACATAACTTGTCACATCCTGGTGTGAGCGCTACTACCAAGCTACTAAGAAGAAGATTTATCCGGCCGAACATTAACAGCGACGTTAAGAAATGAACACGAAATCGCTTGTCCTGTCAAAGAGTCAAACCAGCGTTCCTCGACGATTTCGAAGTCAACGATAAGAACCAGCTGAACGACGTGCCAACACCTACATCCACACAAGCTTCAACGTCGACAGAGAAGCCTGCGAAAACGACACAATCTGGTAGACGAGTTCATTGACCTGAACGTTACGTGCAAGTCATCGAAATATAACTTACTACGAATTTTCATTTTTATTATCTTTATTCGTAATTGTCATTTGACTACTCATTTAACTGATTAATATTTTCATACATAGATCACGTCACTATTATTTTAACATCGATATTTCCTATATCATTACATTTAATCACATCTCGTATATTATTCACGTATCGTTTTCGTCTACAGACTACAGATCCTCGGACAATTTTATCGTTCCTTATATATTCTCTTACGATTAGGAATTCCACTTTCCCTAGATTATCGCATTTATTATCGACGTTATTAACCGCATTAAACTGCTCATTTTTCAGCTTAATAAATCGCCTTCTGTGTACTATCGCTGCTACGTATCACGCTGACGCATGTTATTTTCGAACACTTTAGTGTATTTTTTTTATATTTCAGTGTTCTGGTGGGGTAATTATGTAGTACCCCTATAGCAACTGTAAACACGCTTTTTAATCTAATTTGTATACTTGTATTATATGTGTATACAGACCGATTTTATATGTACTTCGCAAACATTTGTCAATTTACTGTTGAATATTACCTTGACACAATTTCGAATTTGACTACTGCTACAATACACATTCGTAATCTTCGCAAGTGCCTTTTGATTTACGTTGTGGGCGTCGAGTAGCCGCAACGTCTGCGCACATGAATAAGAACGAAGAAATACTAGAATATATGTGTACGGCAGTTTAGTCAGACAACGCACGCAACAAAATTGGTGAGCCCAACGTGATATTTCGACAGCGACGACAAATTGGTGTCCTTGACGATAACTTGTTCCCCACGACTAATCATTACACTTGCCGGATTATTTAAACTCTAACTTTATCTGATATATATACATATAATAGACATTTCGAACTCATTCTTGTGCTTTGTCATCGCACAACTTGCAGTAATCTGTGGTAAGCATCTGCATTGCATGTTTTTCTGTTTTGCCATATTCTTAGTGTGCATAATTTTTGCTATTTTGCTACTGTTAAACCATTTTTCTACGAATTGTAACATGTCTTCCAATACCTCTAATAACTTAGAGCTGGGATCTGTTAGTACTATTTCTCTTACTGTACCAGTTTTTAAGCCCAGAGACCCCCATCTTTGGTTTGCACGACTGGAACATTATTTCACTGCCAACAAGCTCACGTCACAGACGGCTAAATTCGGCATTCTGAGTACAGTACTACCAGACGAAATCGCCGAACAGGTTCGACAACACATAGTTCAACCCAGCACAGACGCTCCTTACGACAAGTTGAAGGAAGAGGTACTTCTATGCACTTCGCTTTCTGATAGACAAACACTCGATCGTTTGTTAAGCAATGTAGAGCTAGGTGATAAAACCCCATCACAACTCATGAGGCACATGCAAAGCCTAGTAGCAGGAAGAGATATCGATAAACGTCTCTTTTACCAAATTTGGTTGCGTCGACTTCCTGCAAACACTCAGCAAGTTCTTGCTTTCGGAGACGACGACATTGACATAGAAAAGCTCGCCAAAATTGCGGATCGCATGTACGAGAGGTCAACACCTCAATCTGTTGCTTCCACTAGCAGAATACCAGACACTCATGACAGGATACGGACTCTAGAACACAAAGTCGACACCTTACTGAGTCAGTTAGCAGCACTGACCACACACACACGACCAAGCCGTTCTAGAAGCTCGTCTCGTCGACGTCTTTCTCGGTCACCCAGCACGTCACGACATCACGATACTATTTGCTGGTACCACCGTAGTTACGGAAGCAATGCACGACG
The DNA here is from genome assembly GCA_944472135.2 of Trichobilharzia regenti. Taxonomy (NCBI): domain Eukaryota; kingdom Metazoa; phylum Platyhelminthes; class Trematoda; order Strigeidida; family Schistosomatidae; genus Trichobilharzia; species Trichobilharzia regenti. Next base: position 4,580,209 of record OX235262.1, on the reverse strand, counting down.
GTGTCGTTCAGCTTGCAACTTTCAGGCTAAACCAAAAGATGTATCTTCATGTATGAAAACTTCTACTGTCGGAAATCTACGATCTAGCAGTCGTTTGTTTTATGTAACAGATAGAAATACCGGTACTACATTCTTAGTCGACACAGGAGCAGAGGTTAGTGTTCTCCCTCCGTCTACACAGGAACGTCAACTTCCTGACCCTGCAGTTACGCTCCAAGCCGTTAATAAGTCTAATATTGTTACATATGGTAGTAAACGAATGACTTTAGATTTTGGTCTGCAGAATACCTACACTTGGTCTTTCATCATCGCAGACGTTCCATCCCCAATCCTTGGTATAGATTTTCTACAGCAACACAAACTGCTGGTGGATCCGGTTAGCCCTAAACTTATAGACTCGCTCAATAAAAAGTACATCGCTGGTACGATTAGCCGTGCATCATCGCTGAACTTGATGGTCACACGCACACCAGCACCTCCATATACCGACTCGGTAGATCAGTTTCCTGACATTCTACAACCATCTTTCCGATCAACAGACCATAAAGCTCCAACGAAAGCTTTATCAGCAAAGCAGGTTAATTACTCTCCGCGCGAAATACGACATCTCGAGTATATATCCCAAGTCAACTCCGATCTGCGACAAGTCAAGGGTAAAAACAATGAAGTGACCGACGCTTTGCCACGTGTGCACATTGATAACATTGTATTCCCAGACATCGACTACGAACATCTCTCAAACTTACGACGAGAGGACGTCGAACTCAAAAAGATCATGCCTTCTAAAGCAACATCTCTAAGTCTCGAGGCAGTCCCTTTGGCACGACAAAAGTTATCTGCCACACCTCTACAGATAAATACCGACCTTTCGTTCCAATAGCTATGAGACATACAGTATTCGAGAAGTTACATAACTTGTCGCATCCTGGTGTGAGCGCTACTACCAAGCTACTAAGAAAAAGATTTATCCGGCCGAACATTAACAGCGACGTTAAGAAATGGACACGAAATCGCTTGTCCTGTCAAAGAGTCAAACCAGCGTTCCTCGACGATTTCGAAGTCAACGATAAGGACCAGCTGAACGACGTGCCAACACCTACATCCACACAAGCTTCAACGTCGACAGAGAAGCCTGCGAAAACAACACGATCTGGTAGACGAGTCCATTGGCCTAAACGTTACGTGCAAGTCATCGAAATATAACTTACTACGAATTTTCATTTTTATTATCTTTATTCGTAATTGTCATTTGATTACTCATTTAACTGATTAATATTTTCATACATAAATCACGTCACTATTATTTTAACATCGATATTTCCTATATTATTACATTTAATCACATCTCGTATATTATTCACGTATCGTTTTCGTCTACCGACTACAGATCCCCGGACAATTTTATCGTTCCTTATATATTCTATTACGATTAGGAATTCCACTTTCCCTAGATTATCGCATTTATTATCGACGTTATTAACCGCATTAAACTGCTCATTTTTCAGCTTAATAAATCGCCTTCTGTGTACTATCGCTGCTACGTATTACGCTGACGCATGTTATTTTCGAACACTTAAATGTATTTTTTTTATATTTCAGTGTTCTGGTGGGGTAATTATGTAGTACCCCTATAGCAACTGTAAACACGCTTTTTAATCTAATTTGTATACTTGTATTATATGTGTATACAGACCGATTTTATATGTACTTCGCAAACATTTGTCAATTTACTGTTGAATATTACCTTGACACAATTTCGAATTTGACTACTGCTACAATACACATTCGTAATCTTCGCAAGTGCCTTTTGATTTACGTTGTGGGCGTCGAGTAGCCGCAACGTCTGCGCACATGAATAAGAACGAAGAAATACTAGAATATATGTGTACGGCAGTTTAGTCAGACAACGCACGCAACAAAATTGGTGAGCCCAACGTGATATTTCGACAGCGACGACAAATTGGTGTCCTTGACGATAACTTGTTCCCCACGACTGATCATTACACTTGCCGGATTATTTAAACTCTAACTTTATCTGATATATATACATATAATAGACATTTCGAACTCATTCTTGTGCTTTGTCATCGCACAACTTGCAGCAATCTGTGGTAAGCATCTGCATTGCATGTTTTTCTGTTTTGCCATATTCTTGGTGTGCATAATTTTTGCTATTTTGCTACTGTTAAACCATTTTTATACGAATTGTAACATGTCTTCCAATACCTCTAACAACTTAGAGCTGGGATCTGTTAGTACTATTTCTCTTACTGTACCAGTTTTTAAGCCCAGAGACCCCCATCTTTGGTTTGCACGACTGGAACATTATTTCACTGCCAACAAGCTCACGTCACAGACGGCTAAATTCGGCATTCTGAGTACAGTACTACCAGACGAAATCGCCGAACAGGTTCGACAACACATAGTTCAACCCAGCACAGACGCTACTTACGACAAGTTGAAGGAAGAGGTACTTCTATGCACTTCGCTTTCTGATAGACAAACACTCGATCGTTTGTTAAGCAATGTAGAGCTAGGTGATAAAACCCCATCACAACTCATGAGGCACATGCAAAGCCTAGTAGCAGGAAGAGATATCGATAAACGTCTCTTTTACCAAATTTGGTTGCGTCGACTTCCTGCAAACACTCAGCAAGTTCTTGCTTTCGGAGACGACGACATTGACATAGAAAAGCTCGCCAAAATTGCGGATCGCATGTACGAGAGGTCAACACCTCAATCTGTTGCTTCCACTAGCAGAATACCAGACACTCATGACAGGATACGGACTCTAGAACACAAAGTCGACACCTTACTGAGTCAGTTAGCAGCACTGACCACACACACACGACCAAGCCGTTCTAGAAGCTCGTCTCGTCGACGTCTTTCTCGGTCACCCAGCACGTCACGACATCACGATACTATTTGCTGGTACCACCGTAGTTACGGAAGCAATGCACGACGGTGTCGTTCAGCTTGCAACTTTCAGGCTAAACCAAAAGATGTATCTTCATGTATGAAAACTTCTACTGTCGGAAATCTACGATCTAGCAGTCGTTTGTTTTATGTAACAGATAGAAATACCGGTACTACATTCTTAGTCGACACAGGAGCAGAGGTTAGTGTTCTCCCTCCGTCTACACAGGAACGTCAACTTCCTGACCCTGCAGTTACGCTCCAAGCCGTTAATAAGTCTAATATTGTTACATATGGTAGTAAACGAATGACTTTAGATTTTGGTCTGCAGAATACCTACACTTGGTCTTTCATCATCGCAGACGTTCCATCCCCAATCCTTGGTATAGATTTTCTACAGCAACACAAACTGCTGGTGGATCCGGTTAGCCCTAAACTTATAGACTCGCTCAATAAAAAGTACATCGCTGGTACGATTAGCCGTGCATCATCGGTGAACTTGATGGTCACACGCACACCAGCACCTCCATATACCGACTCGGTAGATCAGTTTCCTGACATTCTACAACCATCTTTCCGATCAACAGACCATAAAGCTCCAACGAAAGCTTTATCAGCAAAGCAGGTTAATTACTCTCCGCGCGAAATACGACATCTCGAGTATATATCCCAAGTCAACTCCGATCTGCGACAAGTCAAGGGTAAAAAAAATGAAGTGACCGACGCTTTGCCACGTGTGCACATTGATAACATTGTATTCCCAGACATCGACTACGAACATCTCTCAAACTTACGACGAGAGGACGTCGAACTCAAAAAGATCATGCCTTCTAAAGCAACATCTCTAAGTCTCGAGGCAGTCCCTTTGGCACGACAAAAGTTATCTGCCACACCTCTACAGATAAATACCGACCTTTCGTTCCAATAGCTATGAGACATACAGTATTCGAGAAGTTACATAACTTGTCGCATCCTGGTGTGAGCGCTACTACCAAGCTACTAAGAAAAAGATTTATCCGGCCGAACATTAACAGCGACGTTAAGAAATGGACACGAAATCGCTTGTCCTGTCAAAGAGTCAAACCAGCGTTCCTCGACGATTTCGAAGTCAACGATAAGGACCAGCTGAACGACGTGCCAACACCTACATCCACACAAGCTTCAACGTCGACAGAGAAGCCTGCGAAAACAACACGATCTGGTAGACGAGTCCATTGGCCTAAACGTTACGTGCAAGTCATCGAAATATAACTTACTACGAATTTTCATTTTTATTATCTTTATTCGTAATTGTCATTTGATTACTCATTTAACTGATTAATATTTTCATACATAAATCACGTCACTATTATTTTAACATCGATATTTCCTATATTATTACATTTAATCACATCTCGCTTATTATTCACGTATCGTTTTCGTCTACCGACTACAGATCCCCGGACAATTTTATCGTTCCTTATATATTCTATTACGATTAGGAATTCCACTTTCCCTAGATTATCGCATTTATTATCGACGTTATTAACCGCTTTAAACTGCTCATTTTTCAGCTTAATAAATCGCCTTCTGTGTACTATCGCTGCTAGGTATTACGCTGACGCATGTTATTTTCGAACACTTAAATGTATTTTTTTTATATTTCAGTGTTCTGGTGGGGGAATTATGTAGTACCCCTATAGCAACTGTAAGCACGCTTTTTAATCTAATTTGTATACTTGTATTATATGTGTATACAGACCGATTTTATATGTACTTCGCAAACATTTGTCAATTTACTGTTGAATATTACCTTGACACAATTTCGAATTTGACTACTGCTACAATACACATTCGTAATCTTCGCAAGTGCCTTTTGATTTACGTTGTGGGCGTCGAGTAGCCGCGACGTCTGCGCACATGAATAAGAATGAAGAAATACTAGAATATATGTGTACGGCAGTTTAGTCAGACAACGCACGCAACAATGGCATATCTCTCCTTGCCTTTCCCATTCTGACCAGCTTTCACATATTCATCCACTCCGTCTTTTTGCTGCCTGGCCAGATAAGTGAAGGAAATAACCTTTTTTAGTTTTTCCCGTTAATAGTGATTTTTCGTTGCGGTTGGTTGTCTTCATTACCTCCGTCTTCTCTATGTTCACCTGGAGTCTTGTATTCGCAGCCTGCCTGTTAAACCAAATCGCTGATTTTCGCGTATATGACCCCAAGTTTGTGTGAAATTAAAGACAAGTCATCTATGAAATCCAGATCTACTAGAATCTTGTTATCGGTTGTCCAGGGAACTTCCCTCTTTTCGCTCCGTGTGCACAGTCTGACGCATAATCCTAAGCTGGGAATATCATCAGTGATAATGGAGAGGGCGTCCTGTCTTACTACCGTCTCCACTTCTAAGAAAAGCTTCGCCGAGTTTTCGTTGTGGATCAGGTGACGCGTGATAATGTCATAAAGTTATTGAGTAAGAGTGATAAAGACTTGGAGCACGGGCGAAAGTACCCTGAAAGTTTATAACCTCACACCACTTCTTAAAAAGAGAATACGGTCGACAAGGGACATTCACTACTTACTTCACGACAAATTATTCTACAATGAGCCTGCCACCATCTGTTAACTTTTCAGTTAATGGTTGGCGAACTTTAGTTCAGAAACGCCATCCCTGGTGAAAACGCAGACCTTTACCACCTACTCCCTCAGTGCTCACCAATCAATTAAAAGGAGAAGCAGTTAAAAGCCTCAAAAATAGGTCCTGTGTTACTTGCCATTTCTACTTTTCAGCTGCATCACTAGTGGTCGCGGAGCACATAAGCTAGTCGCTGTTCTCTGCTTCCACGCATCTGGGGCATTTGACACGGTATCTCATAGTATTCTCCTTCGAAAGCTGTACCCATGCGGAATTCGCAACCCATCACTTAGCTGGATAAAGTCACTTCTAAGCAACATGGTACAAATAACCAAAGTCAGGTCAGTATTGTCTCTTCCTAGGCAGATCACAAGTAAGTTTGTGCAAGGAAGCGTCCTAGGACCACTTTTATCTATAGTCTACATTAACAGCATTTGTAACTGCCTCATCTCAGGTAAACCATTCCTATATGCTGACCACCTCAAAGTCGTTTACTACTGCTAAAGTCATGAATTAAACGACATGGTAAGTAAAGTACATCTAGAATTAAGTGGTCTCACAACATTGTGTGCTGAATCCCGTCTAAAGTTTAACATTGGAAAATGTGGCCGGATTTCTGTCGGCAACAGTAACCTTCACCTAACTCCTGAAATAAATGGACGAAAGCTGGCCAAGCTTAACTCAGTCGTAGATTCCGATACGATTAAAATGTTTTTCGACAAAGTCTCACAGTATTATACAGTAATGTCTAATGATGACGTTTCGAGCACGATCCATTGCTCATAATCATATCAGGGTACTCCTACAACTTTCTAACTTCGTTCACATAATTCCATGTAAGTTAGGAAGTTGTAGGAGTACCTTGATATGATTGTGAGCAATGAATTGTGCTCAAAATGTCATCGGTAAATATTACTGTATAATACTGTGAGACTTTATTGAAACAAATTTTACCCATAATGGAATTATATTCTACCACAGTGCACAAGTTTTATTCTTATACCAGTCGTGGATTTCGGTATAAGATATTCTAGTAATTTAACGTTTGCTGAACAAACTGATTACGCTAGACGTAAATCACTCAGGCCCCATATACTTAGCGGGATGCACAAGATACTTGAGTTGATGGGCGTCTGTTTCATTGTGGATGACAACACCAACGACGACTTATTGATACCAGTTGATGAACTTAGCGGTGGATCAGAAGCTGTTCTTGTTCGGCTTTCAGATAGTTGTCTACCTGCAAGATTACCACCACTGCTGTCTTTCACTACTAGTTCAGGTTTAGCACTAGCATCTGATGATAGGTGGGCTACATGCTGATCAATTAAACTGACGGTCTGACAAGTATGCATGCCTGCTGCAACTGCATTTATTTCTACTTCACCTTTGAGCTGTACAGAACCCTTATTTAACTTAGCAGTAGTAGGCACTCCCCTCATTTCATCATGATCAACCAAAGACAAATCTGCACTATCATGATCATTATCACAAATATTCAATTTACCATAAACTTCATCATTTTCAAACTCTTTAATAACAGCAGTAGATGATTTGGGTTCTTCCTCACAAATCCTTGAAGGTTCTATATCTTCACTCTGACTAGTAATACCTTGTAAACTTGTGGAGTCAGAACTGCACTCTGAAGCAGTAACTCTATTCTGTGACACTCTATTCAACAATGGCTTACCAGTTGCAACTACAGACTTCTTGACCGCACCGTTATCGTCACACAATTCGGAGTCAGGCCTGGAGTTTACATTTAGCTTATCACTGAACTTGCTCACTGGTTCACAGTTCACCTTTGTATGCACCTCTTGCAAACGTGTAAAACACAACCGTGTTTGTCTTGCATCTTGTAACTTATCTGTTGAGGATGTACTACGAAACCTGTTACACTCACTAGGTCTATATGCATTACTAGACATCATGGAGCCTTCTCGATATCCACCTCTCTGAGGCCTATTCGTCATCAATGATTGCGTTTTACCCTCAGACTGCTCTATTCTAGGGGTGAGATTCAATATACTGGCAAACTTGCTCATAGATTGATTGACACTATCTTTTACTAGTTTCAGGATATCATCAAATTTTGGCTCGATACCCTCATCCTCCATACGGGAGCTTATCTTCACCCACTTCCTTTGCAGTCGAGTAGGTAGGCGTCTTGCTATTACTTCTAGTATAAAACTCGAGTTGAGGTCACTCATGCAATTCATCGAAATCAATGCATTCTTGTAAATCAACAGATTATCCATAAACTCAGTAAGTGCCTTGGAGTCATCTTGTAGTTGACTACCATTACCCTTAACAGCCTCGAATAATTTCCCTACAATCATCGAAGGTCTTCCAAACCTTTGACGTAGTATGCTCATAGCCTCGTAGTAGCCCTCTTTTGGCTTCATAAACTTACAACACTGTATAGCTCTTGCAGCATCTCCAGTGCAATACCTCATCAAATACATTAACTTCATTTCATCAGTTAATAAAAAACCACTCAGCATGATCTCAAACTCCTTTACAAATTGTAAATAATCAGCCGGGTTTCCATCAAAACACCGTGGTTCAAATTTAGGGAGTTTGATGTTCCTATTATCCCTGAACGGCGAAACAGTAACATCAACCATGTCATGCTTAACATCAGACACATCGTTACAAGTAACAGACAAGTCACCATGACTTACTTTCCTGTTTGCATCCAAGACGCTCTGTCCCTTCTTTGACCCAGGCATTGTTGAACTTGACCCAATTCCAAAAAGTTCCAGATATTGCTTGTTCAAAGAGGACTTGACCGGCACCAGGAAAGATGAACGGTGACTATCCAAACTGTCACCAACTGTCTGAATCCGCCAGAATCTGTTTCTACCGTCAGAAACTGTCAGTCACGTCTCGTAAACCGTTAATGCCCAGCTCTTGCTACGCTCGGGCTCACGCTGTTCCTTGAAGTTTCTCAGAAACGCTTAGTAATAACGGACGAAAAAACCAAAACACCAATTGTTGACTCGAGGATTCTTTATTGTTACACCAACATATAAAAAATATTTCCACTAAGGTCTGTGAACAAATATTACAATAATAAATCACAATATTACTTCTGACGGTTGTCTCCTGACTTCTTTCTGAACAGCGACCGATGAGACGATGACTGTCGTATTGATGCCTCCGCGAAAATTGGGGAAGTTGGTTTTGAGCAAACAACCATGAATTGATCGTTCAATCTTCAACTACATTGACACTCCCCGGCAAAAAAGGGATCCATCCCTTTTTTCCATCACGACCAATACACGTTGACTTGGATGCCATTGCGAGAACCTGGGTCACACGGACAGAGCTGAAATGGAAAACAAACAGAAAAGCCAACACACCACAAGCATACCCACAGCACAATCTCACACATCAATGACGACCTGCGCCTCCAGTTAAAGGTGTCCATTTGACATCTTGCAACACAATCTCCACTTGCTAGAATGACTCTTGCAGAATGCAACGTGACCATAGCAGCACCTCATGATACTCTACGCACATCCTCGTATCTACTCACTACCAATTACCACTGAAATCGCTTGTCACTCATTCTGCCTCAGTTCTAGTAACGGTGACGTATGCGAGCCTCAGTCGTTTACACTCTTTCTCCCCGGCGTGTGGGACCACGGCTAACAATTATCTCCGTATGCATTTCATTCTCAGCAATAGCCCAGACTCCCCGGCGTATACGACCCATCTGCTGTCTTTGACATCAATCAATTCATTCACGGATGTAGAAGACTCGAAACAACTTCAGAAGTAATCACGACGAAAATTTTAACAAAATTACGCAATAACAACAAGGTACGAAAACAACGAGTAAACACAATGAATCCAAAAACACCAATTGATATGACACACCACACATATATACAAACAGTACAAACAAACTCGCGGATCATGTCTTGGTGGAATTCCTTTGAAGAATCGCAGGACTTACACCAGTACGCCTACAACCCTTCACAGGTTGACGATTGTAAGTTGTGGAATGTCCGGACACAAACAAGATTAACCAACAATTACAATAATTGGAACTCACACAATTATTTAACACAAACATATGTACAATCAACACATCAAATGTGGTGGATTCTGCCTTGACGAACTACCCTTGGAGAACTGTAGGACTTACAGCAGTACGCCTACATTCCTTCTCAGGTTGATGATCCAAGTGGAAGTCGTCCGGACACAAACAGAATTACCAACAGCTAGATGACAGATGATATCAATTCAGTATATACAATATGAACATATGTACAAAATCACATACCAAGCACATTGGACTGCTCATTGATGCGCTACCCTTTGAAGAATTGTAGGACTTACAGCAGTACGCCTACAACCCTTCTCAGGTTGACGCCCTAGGTTGGAAAATCGTCGCAGAGTTCATTTGCTGACTTCCTTCTATCAGCTATATCCTCAAATCTGAACGGTAACACGCTCATGTCATTGTATCGTAGAATATAGATGACGAACAAACACACGACGTATCTGGTCAACCAAGCGTAGAAACAGAGTAATTTACACCAAAGATAATAGCATTCAAATAGTAACTTGAAACTAGAAATGCCTTTATTCATGAAAGTCAATTTAACAATTACTCTCTCGTTTACACTTGGCTTATTCTCACTAAACTGAGCAATATCTTTCGTCTTTTCAAATGCACCAATACTATCAAAGTCATTGCACAAGATACTTGAGTTGATGGGCGTCTGTTTCATTGTGGATGACAACACCAACGACGACTGATTGATACCAGTTGATGAACTTAGCGGTGGATCAGAAGCTGTTCTTGTTCGGCTTTCAGATAGTTGTCTAACTGCAAGATTACCACCACTGCTGTCTTTCACTACTAGTTCAGGTTTAGCACTAGCATCTGATGATAGGTGGGCTACATGCTGATCAATTAAACTGACGGTCTGACAAGTATGCATGCCTGCTGCAACTGCATTTATTTCTACTTCACCTTTGAGCTGTGCAGAACCCTTATTTAACTTAGCAGTAGTAGGCACTCCCCTCATTTCATCATGATCAACCAAAGACAAATCTGCACTATCATGATCATTATCACAAATATTCAATTTACCATAAACTTCATCATTTTCAAACTCTTTAATAACAGCAGTAGATGATTTGGGTTCTTCCTCACAAATCCTTGAAGGTTCTATATCTTCACTCTGACTAGTAATACCTTGTAAACTTGTGGAGTCAGAACTGCACTCTGAAGCAGTAACTCTATTCTGTGACACTCTATTCAACAATGGCTTACCAGTTGCAACTACAGACTTCTTGACCTCACCGTTATCGTCACACAATTCGGAGTCAGGCCTGGAGTTTACATTTAGCTTATCACTGAACTTGCTCACTGGTTCACAGTTCACCTTTGTATGCACTTCTTGCAACCGTGTAAAACACAACCGTGTTTGTCTTGCATCTTGTAACTTATCTGTTGAGGATGTACTACGAAACCTGTTACACTCACTAAGTCTATATGCATTACTAGACATCATGGAGCCTTCTCGATATCCACCCCTCTGAGGCCTATTCGTCATCAATGATTGCGTTTTACCCTCAGACTGCTCTATTCTAGGGGTGAGATTCAATATACTGGCAAACTTGCTCATAGATTGATTGACACTATCTTTTACTAGTTTCAGGATATCATCAAATTTTGGCTCGATACCCTCATCCTCCATACGGGAGCTTATCTTCACCCACTTCCTTTGCAGTCGAGTAGGTAGGCGTCCTGCTATTACTTCTAGTATAAAACTCGAGTTGAGGTCACTCATGCAATTCATCGAAACCAATGCATTCTTGTAAATCAACAGATTATCCATAAACTCAGTAAGTGCCTTGGAGTCATCTTGTAGTTGACTACCATTACCCTTAACAGCCTCGAATAATTTCCCTACAATCATCGAAGGTCTTCCAAACCTTTGACGTAGTATGCTCATAGCCTCGTAGTAGCCCTCTTTCGGCCTCATAAACTTACAACACTGTATAGCTCTTGCAGCAATTCCAGTGCAATACCTCATCAAATACATTAACTTCATTTCATCAGTTAATAAAAAACCACTCAGCATGATCTCAAACTCCTTTACAAATTGTAAATAATCAGCCGGGTTTCCATCAAAACACCGTGGTTCAAATTTAGGGAGTTTGATGTTCCTATTATCCCTGAACGGCGAAACAATAATATCAACCATGTCATGCTTAACACCAGACACATCGTTACAAGTAACAGACAAGTCACCATGAATTACTTTCCTGTTTGCATCCAAGACGCTCTGTCCCTTCTTTGACCCAGGCATTGTTGAACTTGACCCAATTCCAAAAAGTTCCAGATATTCCTTGTTCAAAGAGGACTTGACCGGCACCAGGAAAGATGAACGGTGACTATCCAAACTGTCACCGAATGTCTGAATCCGCCAGAATCTGTTTCTACCGTCAGAAACTGTCAGTCACGTCTCGTAAACCGTTAATGCCCAGCTCTTGCTACGCTCGGGCTCACGCTGTTCCTTGAAGTCTCTTAGAAACGCTTAGTAATAACGGACGAAAAAACCAAAACACCAATTCTTGACTCGAGGATTCTTTATTGTTACACCAACATATAAAAAATATTTCCACTAAGGTCTGTGAACAAATATTACAATAATAAATCACAGTATTACTTCTGACAGTTGTCTCCTGACTTCTTTCTGAACAGCGACCTATGAGACGATGACTGTCGAATTGATGCCTCCGCGAAAGTTGGGGAAGTTGGTTTTGAGCAAACAACCATGAATTGATCGTTCAATCTTCTACTACATTGACACCTTCTTTTCAAACCTGGCTGTCTTACCTTCTGCACTCTTTTAATCCATTAACTAAATCTACCGCTATCATCAGTTTCAATCTTAGAATTCCTGACAACGAAGTTGCTATGGGGCAATGATGCCGTACAATTTCTGAAATAATTTCAGTTATTTGAAATGGATCACCATCTAATGTGCGTGATTCAAACACACTTCCAATGTTCATCTCCTAATTCACCATAATGCTCAAAGATGCCAATGCACTCCTGCGTCTGACTCCCAAACCCTCATTTTCGCCCTACATAGATATTGGAAGTTCATTAAACGTATAAGTCACAGTAAACTACAACAATAAATCGTAATATTATTGAAAGGGCATGGTAAACATTTCTGCACGTTACATTAATATTAGTTCACACATAATATTCATTCTGGTTCCAAACCGAAAAGAATCAAAAATCCACCGCTTGCTGAATCATTAGTACTCCTCTGCATGTGTAATTGGATTCTAACTGCTGTTGTGGGCCTCTCGCAGATTATACTGCTTTAAACATCGTTTACGGTAATCTAACTAACGTTTTATAAGCCATTTTTATACTTTTGTGAGTAGCCCATTGTATCGACCAAATGTAACGCAGAACTCAGTTGTTACGCGCATTTTCGACAAATTCAAACAATAATGGTGCCTAGGATTATATCATATAAATTGTTTTAACTTACGCAAAGTGTGCTTATTGTCATTATTCCATTATCTTACCTTATATATCTTGCGTCAGTGAAAAATTTTAAACATGCCTACTCCGTGTGTACATTACCATCACATTGATGATGCCCGTTGACTGGAGTTCCTTATGTGCATAAAGTGAAAATTTATTATTATAAGATAAATTTTATTGTTACATGAGGGAACTGGCATCGAGCTTTACTTATTTTCCTAAGTATCCGTAATCCATCAGACGAATATTTGGGTTTTTTTGTAACCTCGATCCACAAAGGGGGATCAAGACAAAGCCCTTCAAATTACAGGCCTATCAGTCTCACCAGCACTTTAATCAAGACACTAGAAAGAATCGTCAGGAAAAGCATCATGGCTTATCTGAAAAATTGCACCTTATCTAGAGCACGGCATGGCTTCCGGAGGAACCCCTCATGCCTGTCAAATCTCCTGACTGCAAGAGAAAGCTGGGTCAAATCAAAGGACAACAGAAGACCCGTCGACGTCGTTTTCATAGACTTCAGCAAAGCCTTTGATAAAGTACCTCGCAAAAGAATACTCATGAGGTTGGAAAGTCTTGGTATCAAAAGTAGACTACTAAACTGGCTCAGGGAATTCCTCATAGATAGGAGGCACAGAGTTAGGATCAACTTGAAACCCTCCTCTTGGACAGCAGTACTTAGCGGAGTGCCACAAGGCACGGTACTCGGACCTCTCCTATTTATTCTGTATGTCAACGAGTTACCTCTGTTCACCGACTCCCTTGTGGTCCTATACGCAGATGACTTAAAAATTTGGAGAGAGCTGAAGGGCAACAGTGGTACGTCCACGTTGCAAGAGGACCTCAACAAATTATCAGAGTGGTCCGTTGAATGGATGCTCCCGATCAATGTAGCAAAATGTGCAACCAAGCGCATTGGACAAGCAAGCACCAGCTCCTACAAATTAGAGGGATTAACACTACCATCAGTTCAGACTCACTTGGACTTAGGTGTCATAGTTAGCCAGGACTTAAAAACTACAGCCCACTGTCGCGCGGGGTTTGCATGTAGTTTCAGGTCCTTATGGGGGATTCGCAGAGCCTTTACTAGAATCACCAGAGATATGTTCACCTCCCTATTCACATCTCTGGAAAACTGCATCCAGGCCGCCGGTCCTTGTCTAAAAGGGGACTCACACATTCTAGAATGGGTTCAAAGGAAGGCAACACGTATGGTTCACGGCATAGCTAACTTATCATACGAGGAAAGACTAGACAGTTTAAATCTCTTCTCACTGTCATACCGTAGGCAGAGAGGAGATTTAATCACAATGTTTAAAATTCTAAATAATGACTACGGACCTGACCTATTCTCTCTTTTCCTTCCCACCAGGTCAGAACACCTCAGATGACGCAGCAGGAGAGTTCAAAAGCCAAGAAGAAATCATATAGCTGTTGAATATTGGTTCTCACATCGAGTCATAAACACTTGGAACCGACTCTCAGAATAAGTGGTGTCTGCAACCAACACTGATTCGTTCAAGAAGGGTTTGGACAACCACAGAAATCTACTAGAAAAGGATTAACATAGGCTCCAAGCCTTCTATCCTCAACCAATAAATCTGAAATCTAATGCGAAGTCAATATCTCTATATTTGTTGATGTGGTCCATCGAACCACTAGTTATCAAATTTTAACCACGAACTAAAGACAAAATGACAGCAACCATGTAATTTAACCGGAAATCATGTAATTTAAATATGTAACTTAAATAATACTTACCAATGCCTATACAGTTGGTGTGTCTCACATACGTAGGAATCAATATGTACCTTATTATATTATCATTACTAAGTATGCTTAATAATAGTATATGTAATTTATCGAAATGATGATGCATGTAAACTGGTGTCCCTCATGTACAAAAATGAGAAAATGTTATTATTATTATATAATATGTATATAAATTCATAAATCACTCCTTGAGGACTCTGTGGAGTCCTCAAAAATAAACTTATCCAAATTTTACTACTATGTAAGAAATGAACATATTGTACATCACCTTATAATAATAATAATGTATATTCTCATATAAACATATAAATTTACATGAAAATGCATGCCATTTTTACAGGCACGATCAAGTATGATATAATATCAAATCGTAGATTGTCTACAAGTTAATAATGTTTCAACAGTTAAATATTTGATATATATATAAATACACTCATTGTCTGAACTAGGCTGTATAGTTATTGAATTGTACAATTGTCCTCCAGGTTGAGCGGGAAAATCGACTTCGTTTCGTTTTCATCCCGTGGTTGTCGGCATACGATAACCAACCAATATTGAGGTAAGTACAACGTTTACAAGGGATTGAAAGCTGTTTTAGAAAAGTAAAAGTGCTGAGGTGAATCATTAAATTGTAATGAAATAGGTAAGTGCAAGTATCATTAATAAATGCATTAATAAAGAAAACTCCCTAGGCTGACAACGTTCATTTGCAATGTATAATGCTACACGTATATCTCGTACTATCATGATGTCCACTTTTGGTTTTAATACATTTATCCTCAGTTGTGCCAGTTGTTTTTGTTTTATACCTTTTTGTGCATTTAGTGTACAACCGTACCCTTCAGAGAGTAGGAATATAATAAGTCATAAAGAGCTGTAAAATGTTAGGTTTAATGGAATATAATGAGGATCAAGTAAAGACGTTATTGGAAAATGAATGAGATAAGACATTGTGAAGTGGTATTTAAAGATCAGACAATGGACAGCAAGTTAGTTTATAAGATGCCCCATAAATCTGTGCAGATCCCACATGGTCGCATCTCAACAATAGGCTGAGCGAATGGTATATATTTAAAGGTAGAAGCATGATCTGTCAAGGCGTTCATTATTATCTTTTTCAAGATAAAGATCTAAGCCCTCATAAAAATCAGAAATATCTCGAGCCTTTAATTTGTATATTGCTGTTCCTGCAGAATGGGGCGATTCACCTTAGTGACCCCCACCATATCTACTGATCAGCTAACGCCACCCTCCCTCCTTTTTTGATGTTAAGCTCTGAGACTATGATTATTATGGCTACCGCAAATATATTGCTTGGTACCAGACATGTTCGTACCTCATATTCCATCTCCCTAGCTTTCTTAATGAGTGCTTCCAATAGGTCTCCGCGTACATCTTTATGAACATTATATATGTATGCATGCGTCCTAATGAACAGATTACTTTACAAGAAGTTAGAACCTTAAAGAATAAAAAGAATAGGTTTTGTGAATAGTGAAGCAAGATTCAGCAGAACAATATAGTTAGGGATCAATGTAGGTAGTATGAACTGAAGGTAAGGTCGGTTGGCAGGACTTAGTGTACTAAATTATCATGACAGTCTTATATATAGTCAACATTTGACATTGCAAAGTAACGTGTCTACATATATTATAAAAAGATATTAACAGAACCAACAAAATTTCAGCATTTGTTTAACAATACTACAGAAGGGTAGTTAGTACTACAGGTAGTCGTAAAGTAAATCAATCTATGTATAATAAGAGCATAGTCAGTGTCATAATTCGTATTATCAAAGAATACATTAGGCTCAATAACTGAGTGTTATAAGGGAAACAAGCATGGTAAAGCAAGAGAACACTTGCCGCATAGCTATTTTAATCATTTTAAGTATTTTAATGACAATCGAATTTCAAGTATTGAACCTACATAATTACTAAGTATTATTATGTTAGTATTGGGACTAGTGTACTTTCCGTAGTTAAATATTGAAAAGCCATTGTCTCTCCACTCTACCAGCAGTTGAGATCTTTGAGGCGGGCTAGGGTGGACATGTTTATATGTTTTTCTAGGCTCCTTTTGAAACTGTCAGGCCTTTCACAGGATCTTATCTCAGAGGGTAGTTGGTTCCAAAGTTTGCAATATTTAATGGTGAAGAAGTTAGCTCTAGTGGTGAGTTTATGGGTGTTAACCTTGAGAAGGTAGTTGTGGTTGCGTAGTCCATACGATTTAGGATTAGCCCAGGTTATGGACGAGTTACTGTTACAGTGCTTTCTTATAACTTTGAATAAGAGAAATAAATTGCACTTCACTCTCCTTAACCATAAGGGCTCTAAGTCCAGTCGAATACATCTGTCAAGGTATTCTATTTGCTGACCATAGCCTAATATGCGTTTCGTAAGGAATCTTTGGACACTTTCAACTTTATTTCTGTCTGCTGATTTAAAGCTACTGTATAAGTGGGCACAGTATTCAAGTTTGGGGCGAATGCATATCTTATATATGGCTAATCTGGCTTCTGGAGTGTAAAAGTTGCGTAGCACAAAGCCGGTTAGACGTTTACAATCAGATACCACCTTATTTGCATGTTCAGTAAAGGTAAGATCTGAGTATGTTATCCCGAGATCTGTGACTGTGTTTGTGTTTGAGACAAGGTCACCGTACATGTATAGACACATGCTAGGTTTCCAACGTCCGAAGTATGTTATCCCAGATTTAGCTGGATTGAACGTTAACTGCCACTTTTCACTCCAATTACATAGACTATTTAGGTCTTCTTGGATTTTACTAACAATATTCATATCATTATAGTCAAAATCATAGACAACTTTGAGGTCATCTGCAAAGAGGTATGGCTTGCCATACTTGATCATAGAGACAATATCATTTATGAATACAATGAATAGGGTAGGGCCAAGAACACTACCTTGTATCACGCCGCTGGTTATCGGTTTGGATGTTGATAAGTGATGGTTGACTTTAACTAACTGTTCTCTTCCTGTAAGAAAGGAAGTTATCCACTCAAGAAGCCTTCCACTTATTCCATAAGATAGGAGTTTCAGTATGAGTCTTTTATGTGGGACTTTATCAAAAGCTTTCCTAACATCTAGAAATAATGTTGCTGCCGAACGACCTTTGTCTACACATTCAGTAATGTGGTCGAAATAATCTAACTGGCACGTAATGCACGATCTTCTATTTAGGAAACCGTATTGGAAAGGGGATATTAAGTCATTCGAGAGCAAATACTGAACAATTTGCTTCTTTACAATCTTTTCCATCACACGTGAAACTACGGAAGTAATGTTGATGGGGCGGTAATTATCTATGTCCGCTGTAGGTCCGGTTTTGTGAATGGGTACAACGTAGGATTTCTTCCAGCTATTTGGATATGTTCCACTCCTTATCGAAGTTGAAAATATCTTGAGAAGAAGTAGATTCATGTCATTTCCACCATTTTTTAAGAGGACGGAAGACATTCCATCTGGGCCGGGAGTATTAGTAAGCTTAAGAGTTGTGATAGCTTTATCGATTTCTTGGGCGTTTAAGACTACATCGCTTAGACACTTTTCTGTTTTACGAGGGAAATCTATATCCTGGTCATTTTCTAGAGTGTACAGTTTGGCAAAGTGCGTGCTAAACACCTCACATATATCCTCAGCACTTTCGTGAGTAATGCCACCTAGGTGTATTATTTTTGGATATGTTGATTTGGAGTTAGTTAACCTACTTTTGAAGAGTTTGGCTATTTCTCCAGTGTTATGTGGCGACTGAATTGCCCGCGTTTCTTTATTCCTAAGACTTAGATTTTTTAACTCATGGATTCTAATGAGGATTGTTTTGATAGCGATTAACGACGATAAGTCGTCATGTCTATAGTAACTTAATGAATGCTTCCGCAAACTTCTTCTTAATGATATTGGAATAAAATCACCTTGAGGGATTTTGAATTTAATCAGTTTCACAGGCGCTATGACATCATTAACCGACTGTATATTGTCATAGAAGTTTTTAAGGACTTCCTCTAAGGAGTCATTGGTAAAGTAGGAATCCCAATTAGAGTATCTAATCAAGTCCTGATACAAGTCCCAATCAACCCGCGTGTATGGTCTTATAGGTGTCCGACTAACTTCGTTTCTGTGTATAGTTTCTGGGGAAATGTTAAACGAACATGCAACTATTTTATGATCGCTACCTGGGAATTCATGTCCCACATGAATTGTAGATGGTGCTACGTTGATCGTGAATATAAGATCAAGAATGTTATTGGACCTAGTGGGTACATTTATGTGTTGCGTCCATCCTCCAGTAATGATGGAATTAAGAAGATTATCATACCTCGAGGGTCCACGAAGTGTACGCCATGATATATCAGGCAAATTGAAGTCACCTCCAATTATATTATAACTGAAGGGGAGATTGGATGCAACACTAAATATGTTGCTGAGTACGTTATCGTATTCGCGGTTGGATGATGGCGGTCGGTATACGCACCCTATAAGGATAGGTTTACTTCTGAGAACTTTTATTTCGACCCACACCGAATCATTAAGTTGTGACAGAATAGGGTGACTAAAATGCGTTGCACAAATGGGTTGTTTAACGTATATGAGTGTTCCACCCCCACGACCTGTTTCCCTATCCCCTCGAAAAAGATTGTACTTATCAATTGATAAGCTACCATCCACAATGTCACTTGAGCACCAGGCTTCAGTGATCATGATCAGCGACGGATTGCATATAGAGGCTAACGTACATAATGCTAAATGTTTGTTAAGAACTGATCTAGCATTTATGA
Organism: Trichobilharzia regenti; assembly: GCA_944472135.2. Classification (NCBI taxonomy): domain Eukaryota; kingdom Metazoa; phylum Platyhelminthes; class Trematoda; order Strigeidida; family Schistosomatidae; genus Trichobilharzia; species Trichobilharzia regenti. The sequence continues at coordinate 4,560,569 of OX235262.1, read as the reverse complement.
GGATGACGGATAGACTTTGACGAAGTGGTTTTAGTGTATGGGCAATATCATAATAAAATACTCTATGGTTATCAACTGAATATGTGCAGTCGTTATTGGATTCATTAATTACAACATTTTGATCACTAGAGACGGTTTCTTTAATTTGATAGTTAGGGATGGGTTGTGAAATGTCACTCGTGAGTAGTTGGTCGTTTAGATATTGCGTGCTATGGGAGATACTAGTATGATAATCTATGGTATTACTATTGGTATTAGGTGTGTATAAGATGTTTGCTATCTTTCGGGGAAGAAGCAGTTTCCCTGTTGTAAGGTGTTCGCTATACCAGCAAGGAATTGGTCTGATATCATGCGTGCTATGTGCATGATCCCAGGCGTTTCTGCCAGTTGTCGCTGGAGAAAATTTTGGTCATATGGGTTGGCTAGTGTCGTGTAATCTGCATAGTTATAACCGAAATGTGTGATCGGCGTGTTGTTGTGTGCATATGACTTAGATCCCTGTGTCTGATTAGAGTACTTCCTAGGCCATGATGAGCATTGTGCTGAAATTGGCATGTGACCCCTACCTTGTTTTAACCATAAACTCTCTACTTTGAACTTTACCTCGGGTTTTGAATAAATATATAGTTCTGCCTTCGACTCTCCGTCTTCTCCACAATCTCAACTGCCGTCGATCAATTTTAATCACCTGCTTTCTATCTCAAGTTTTTGCAGGGGCACCGTAGTTCTTCCTACGTACTTTGGTCGACCTCCGGCAACGTCAACATTGGAGAATTAGTGCTGGAGCAGTCTTCCCGCAGCACCTGGAGTCTATTACGTTTGTTGAGTACGTAACAATGTGATTGTACACTTTTTGGTTACTTGTATAAATTCGAGATATTGTACATAATTTTTGTTTAAAACGCTTCTTGTTGAAATATAACATAACTTCCGTGTACAATTGAAAAATACACTCTGCTGTTGGAGACTTCGTCTTCTCCCTGGTCACTTCTGCTTACTTGCTCCACTCACACCGTGTTGTATACTTCGGATTTATTGTAGGAGCCTACTACTCTCAACCGAAGACATTTCTACAACCGGAACACAGCAGCTACAGCAGACGCAGTCCAAACAATTAACGTGCCTGTGGATTATATAATTAATTTGTAGCCGAGGACTTACACTTTATAACCAAGTAATCCTTTTTGTTGCTATAACTCGTCACTGTATTTTTGGTAATATATTGTGATTTAACACTCCACTGACTTGGATTATTACTTTTATACTTGGAATGTTAGTGAACTCTAATATTAGTCCCCTACACGTTTATTGTGGACTTTGGATCTTTGTAAACCCAAGTAACCAAACTTTAATACATTCTTCCCGTAACTAAACTGATTTGGTACTTTATTTTCTATTTGAATTTGGGTAACTAAGCTAACAGAGTAAAAGGTCCACCACAACTCCACTTCCTGTATACTGTGCTGCTGTTATTTGTCTTCCTTTTAATCTCGCCACTTAAAATTCTATATGACCTTTTGAATGAGAACAAAGAGTGTAGACATTTGACCACTTACAATGACAAACGATCTGCAAACACTACTGGCACCATATCCTACAAGTGCCTCGTGAATTACCCATTACCTTCACCCACGACGCATCCTGGATGACAGTTGTGGAATATTACCCTTATAACAGTAAAATATACCAATAGCTATGTGTACGGCGTCAATAAATCTGGTTATTTAAGAAACAATGAACACATACTGAAGGCTGCATTTGAAATCTCACTGACCCGCGCGTTGATCATTTCTAGTTCCTTCATGCTCCAAATGTCATTTTGTACAGATTGGTTAGCCATTCTCCTGGTTTCTGGTCGTACATGAACTGAAAACTAATTATTCCTGTAACAGTACTTCCGTGTACGCTTAACTGAGCACTTGCTGCTGTGATTTTCAGGACGTTCTTCTCTTCCTGAAGTAGCTTTTATTAACGTGGTGACACAGTGTCAGCCACGTCTCGTAAACCGTTAATGCCCGGCTCTTGTTACGCTAGGCCTCACGCTGTTCCTTGAAGCTTCTCAGAAACGCTTCGTACTAACGGACGCAAAAACCAAAACACAGATTGGCGACTCGAGAATTCTTTATTGTAACACCAACATATAGCCAACTTTACAATTAAGGTCTATGAACAAATATTACAGTAATAAATCACAATATTACTTCTGACAGTTGTCTCCTGACTTCTTTCTGAACAGCGACCTATGAGACGATGACTGGTGTATTGATGCCTCCGCGAAAGTTGGGGAAGTCGGTTTTGAGCAAACAACCATGAATTGATCGTTCAATCTTCAACTACATTGACACACAACAGTTACCAAAATATATACGGCTTATTGGTTGACCATAGCTATCTGCATGAAGCGGAACGAAGTCTGGATTTTCAACTAAATTTGTTGGTGAAGGGTTTACAATTTAAAATTTTTAAGGACCTGTTCTGATAACTTGTAACATTATCGAACGATTTAAACTTTTGAAAAAGTATTAATTTATGATAACCCAGGATTGTAACTGATAACATGAGTGATCGTGCCTGTAAAGATGACATACGTTTCTTGTAAACACCCGTTTATAAGAAATACAAATAGTTTGAATTACGTAATAATTCCTGTTCCACCAGTCACACAATGTTTCTGTGAACATCGGTACACCTTTATTATTACGAGAATAAAATAACTAGAAAGCCACCTTCATATATTAGAATATATGACTGTGAAAAAGTTCTCGCGGAGTGTTGATTTAAAGGATTTTATTGTCACTGTGCAAGTTTGTTTACTCAGATAGTAAGAGTCTTCTGGTGAGAATTGTACCTCCTTATTGTCTGAGGGTGATATTTTGTGTAGGACCTTAAGGAAGTATACTAGGTTTATAATAAGTCGTCTCATCCAAACTGGGTAAAGATTTAGAATCATGCTTCGTGAGATGTGACCTTTCTTACAATGGTAGCCGAGTAGTTTGGACATGAAATATCGTTGGATACTTCCTATCCCCAGCTTGTCACGTATGCGAGTTCTGCCAATAATAAATGCACAGTATTCCAGTAGTTGCCTCACACATGTTTTGTATAGAATTAGCTTGGATTCATTGTCATAAAAGTTCCCGAGTACGCATCCAAAGAGCATTTCCGACTTTCGGGTCTGTTATGCCACTTGCTGAGAAAATGTTAGGTCACTTGAGTACCTCAAGCTCAAGTCAACGACACTTCGGAGTCTGTGTAGGTAAGCAGATTGAAGCGTTAATTTCATGTCGATTGAGGGTGCGCCGAAGCAAATTCAACCACATTTGTTCAGATTGAATTGTAAATTCTATAAAGGTGACCAGGCAGTCACTTAGTCTTACTCATTCTGCACAACATTCTAAAAGTACCCTAGTTCATCACACTTGAATGCGTAAGCCACTTTTAGGTCATCTGCAAAGATGAATGCTTTTTCATGTGAGAGGCAAGCGCATACTTAATTGGTATAAAGCGTAAATAGGAGGGGCCCAATGACACCACTTTGTACTACATCAGAAGTGATCAGGCTAGGTTTGGAAGTCACAAACCCAAGTTTACCAATTTGGGGCCCGTTGTCAAGGAATGATTTAAGCTGTCCTAATAGTGGGTCGCGGATTCGCAAGGACTTCAGTTAATGTACTAGCAGCGAATGGTCAAATGCCTTAGAAATGTCAAAGTAGATGACAAGCACTAGTTGTCGTCTATCACGACTGCTGTTTACAGAATTAAAGAAGTCTAGTTGGTAATCCATACATGATCTCGAACTTAGGAATCCATGTTGGCTCGGACTTATAATGTCGCAACTAGGCATATGCCTGGGTAGGTTATCTTTAACTAGTCTCTCCATAATTCTAGATGCTATAGGTGTGATATTGATCAGCATGTAGCTGGTGACTTCTGTTTTCAGACAACACTTGTGCTTTGGCATAATAAATGTTGTTTTCCATATATCCAGGTAAGTTTGGATTTCAAGAGCCATTGTGAAGATTTTAAGCAGTAGTAAGGAAATGTCAGGGCCACAATATTTATAGAAATACGGTGATATACCGTCAGTGCCAAAACCTTTCCAGATTTAGAGAGTTCTAATAGCTTGGTTAGTGTTAGCATAAGTGAATTCGATTGTACTAATTTGCTTTGGTGTGGGTAGAGATGGGAGTAGTGGGGTATATACCGAGTAACGGAACTTTAGGCTACAAAAGTAGTGAGCTGCAAATAAACAATTCACAAACGTCTGCAGAATCCATGCATAGCCTATCTTTGTCTATGAGGAAAGAAATGCTGTGATTTTGAAGATTCAATCGCTTCTTTAGGATTTCTGTGAGAGCATACACCCTAGAAGGACTGACTGCTGCGATGCGTTCTTCGTTTCTCATACGGAAATCTCCAGCTTGTGAGATGGAGATAAGGGTGTTAAGTAATAAACCTAGTGTGCCAAAGTTGTGGTGTGTTGAAGTAACCTGTCGAGAGCTTCTTCAGTTTCGTACGATCGTTTGGTTTCATGAATGACTTTCTGTGTGGGAAAACCTTTAGTGTTTGGAGTGGAATGACAGCATCTAAGCATGTGTTTGAGTTCCGGTAGAATATGTTCAGAGCTCTCGAGAGGACAAAAGTAGTGAAGTACTTGTCCCATTAGGAGGATCTTAGCATTGATTCTACGAAGGCCCAGTTCGCCTTACTATAGTTCGCATATATTACCTGTTGTGAAGTGGAGGTATGAGCTGCATCGCTACTCAGTGGAAGTGGCATTATACACATCACTGTTTTGTGGTCACTACCTGAAAACTTAGAACCCACTAAGATCGAGAGGGGCCTTACTTCGCGACTGAATTTTAAGTCCAGTACGTTGCCAACTCTTGTAGCGATAGTGACAGTTCGCTTCCAGCCGAAAATGTTCAGTGTACCTAAGAGCTTGTCATATTCAGCTGGGCCTGTTAATAAATCCCAGTTGGTTTCGGGTAGGTTGAAGTCTCCACATATGATCTTATGCTCGTACGGAAGAGTGGATACTTGCTTCAGTATATTTATAAGTTGTATCTCGTAATCATTAAAGGTGCCAGGTGCTCTGTAGCTACATCCTATTAGTAGTGTAGTACTTTTGAAGTGTACATTGTCCCAGAGAGTGTCGTGCATGTCATTCAGTTCCCTATTTTATAGCTGTAACACAGTAAGTGTGCTCAGGAAGTACTTGGACAGTCTCCTCCCTTACCACTGTTCCTGTCACATTGAAAGTGCGTGTACCTTTTGATACTTATCTCTTCGTCTGGTATATTGGAGCGACACCAGGATTCAGTGATTGGGATTACTGGGGGTTTATATACCAGCTTTTATGCCCTGAACATCGGTGGTTCGTTTAGAATAGATCTAAAATTAATAACTATTAAGTAGAGTTGAGAGTTGAAGTAGTGTTTGAAGTGTTTAAGCTCGTCAATAAGGTTGAAGTGTGGATCGGAATCCACTGTTTCCGCGTGACATAACAACCATGTATTGCAATTAGTGCGAGAACCACGTTCACCTATGTCTATTGAATTGCTATCTATTTCTTTCACTGAATGATGAGTTTTGTCATTGGATTCACTAAAGGGTGAGGTAGTTCTGGGCTTGGGTAGGTAGGAGTTCTTATTTAACCTATGCTTGTACAAGTATTGGATGTGATTAATAATTCCGTGTGCACCAGCTTGTGTCTGTTTTCTTCCCGACAGGGAGCCGAAATTAGTGGTACGGGTTCGGAAGAGTTAACATCCCCCACCAGCTGTTTGCTTAGCGCCGACAGGGATGTGTTGGATAAACAATCATTGGTACCTTTGATGCTCATGACTTATTAATATGCCTATTGTCTGGAGACATTCTAAGAGACCTTATATGGGTTTCGTTATATGCATTGTGGTTCGATTCCTATAGGACTTGTACCATATGTTCTGTCAAGGTTGGTTTGTGTGTCATACTCTGAAGACCCAGAATCGTTGGTGGCTGAGCTCTGAGTGTTGTCCCTCATACTATTTTGCGTGATAGTGTCACTACACCAGCTACTGGTGTGTCTTGGCACAGTATGCGAACAAGTTGCGTCATTATTGTCCGTGGACCCTATGGCCCTATTTGTGTATCTGTCTGTGTTCCAAACTGAAGGCGTATAGGGCCGCAGTGGTTGTGCCAACTCTTTTTCAGTCTGTAACACTCAGTCCGGAATTTAGACATTTTCGCCCCCTAAGTAAGGTACTTTGAACCTTTTCCAACCCCTCATTATCCGGTATATCATAGACTACCCTGCTTACTTTAGTATACAGTATTTTGATAACCTCTGTTGTGATGAAGTTTATCAGGATGTCTACCTTAGTTACCGATTCTCTGTCAAATTAGCCAGGGTTTATGGTTCTGGTCAGGATGTTCAGGGGTGTATGTTCACAGACCTGCAATTTCATGTCACTAGTCTGTGTTGATAGTTCAGATATGCTGACCATATTTTTTGAACATCCTGCATTCATAGCCTTACTTATATCCCGTATTTCAGCTCTTCTATTTCTGAAGGAAGTGTTGAAGCTGAGCTTGGTATCTAAAGTTTTGTAACATGTACATAAGGTGAAGTGAAGAGGTCTAGCTCTGGTCATATAATCTTCAGTGTGGAGCAAAGGGAACTGTTGAATAAAGTCTGCAACAGGATGTTAGAGATCCTTTTCGTGACACGTAGTGCAACTTTCTCACCAGCATAGAAGGATCGACTTGACATTGGTATTGAAAAACAGAATTTTTTCTTAATGCTGATATAGTGTAGAAGACTTGCAAATCGGTTGATGAAGACGTATCTTGCCCCTTTCCGATTCTGGGTAGCTTTGACATCTCCATTCATTTGGTGTGTGCCTGACGTTGAAAAGATGCTTTCTAGAGGGATGAGTGAAGGAGATGACCTCTGTTAAATCCCTCCCGTTGATGGTGGTTAGCGCTGGTTATCGTTTCTGTCTCTGTTGGCTGTTTGGGTGGTTATCTTCATCACCTCTATCTTCTCTATGTTCACTTGGAGTCCTCACTTCGCTGCCTGCTTCATGCGCCGTTTCGTTGGTTTTCGCCTGTAAGTCTTCGAGTTTATGTGACATGAAACATAAATCATCAACACGCAAAATCCAGATGTTCTAGAGTCTTCTTATCGGTCACCGCAGCGCTTCTCTGTCTCCTAGCTCCCCACAGTATGACTCATAATCAAATTCACTACAATTGAAAATATCAACGTTGATGATAATAGGCAGCCTTGTCTTACATCTGTATTCACTGTGAATGACTCGCTGAGAGAGTTTACTGTTGTGGATCATCTGACACGTGTCACTGTCATATAGCTCAAGACTTGGGCACTGAAGTAGTTTTCCAAATTACTTCGTAGCGAACATTGTCTGTCAGAGCCGTTTCTTCTTTGAAGTCGATGAAGTTAAGGTAGAGGTTTGACTAACATTCTCTTCTAGGCTGTGTTCGACGACGGTGCGTGGAGTTTCAATTTCACGAGAACATGATATGCCTTTCCTGAATCCAGCTTGTCCCGCGGGCGGATGTAGTTCTGCGTCCAGTGAGTCTTATATTCTCCTTAAAATGATGCGACATAGTATTTTACTTGGCGTGGAGAAGAGCATTATTCCACGCCAGTCAGTTCTTGCAGAGTAAGGCCTAAGTCGCCCTTGTTTGGCAGCTTGAAAAGGTAGCCAGCCTTTGTTCCAGTCAGTAGGCACCTTCCAATCCTTTGTTATTAATGGTGCGAGAACATCTGTCGAGTTTCTGGGTCCGTTATAAGCCAATCACTTTGATTTATTAATAGAATTATACGATAACCGCATTAACGAAGGTATGCCCATACAAACAATTATTCAGCTGGGCATAATAGATGATGACTTAGGATGCAAATAATGAGATCATGTGATGCAAGACTGTGTAGGAAGTTGGTAACGTCACTTTCAACTAAGGTGCAATAAGAGTGGGACGATTAACAAAACATGCGACAAATATAATGAAAAATATGTGAAGGGGTTCTTGGCTAAGTTCTCACCAGTTTAGTGAAAGTTAATGACTATACCAACTTTTTCTAAAGATACGGTCCTGAATTATTCAGTCCGAATGTTAATATCCTTAGCTGATACGTGGTAGGTAAGTAAAAAGATAATTAGGGAATTCGGTGGTATGCAACTAACCAAAATGAAAGCTCCCATTTCCTCTATGAGTTGCTGCCATTAGCCGAATGAGACAAAACATAGCTCCACGTGGTTATTACCTGTCGATTATTTAGAATCGATGTGGGGGTTTCCATGATGTATAGTGCATAATGTATACATGACTGAATGATTACAGTTTAAGAGCATACTAGCTTCACGTCATCTTCTCTGAATCATCAAGTGTAGTCGAACTTTGGGTCAATAGTTAATCTCTGTAAATCCCTCCAATTTAATGCATTGACATGGCCCAGCTTGTTCCAGTTTACTTCATTTAGCTAAATTCCTATACTTAGATAACCTAGTTGACCCGAATCTACTAGTCTACCGAGGGAGAGGGCTCTCGAGTGGTTGCGCCCCAGGATGAGCCTGCATGCCAGTCTCGTCTCGCAAGAGGCAGGGATGGTGTGTTTGGTTCTCCTGAAAACCATTACCCAGTCAATGGGTGTATCACTGTGTGTGCGTCGGTGGCACAGTGGTTAGGACTCTCGCTGACCAGGCACATAGTCCGAGGTTCGACCCCCTGCCGACGAAGCACACCTGATATCTATGGTTGGCCTGCAAAATTTCGGCTACCGATATCCATGCTGAAAATTCCATACTTGTACCAAAAATACAGTGTGATATCAAGCTGTAGTCAAAAATAAAAAAATAAAAATAGTCTAACCTATGTGACTGACCTCACAGTGACTGCATTTCGTTTGGTAAGTAATATATTTCCTCCCTAATGAAGTCTAATGGGTCCTCATACTAACAAATTCGTCTTCGAGTGCGCTGGTTGATTTATATGCCACCCATACCCACCGTCAAGCCTCTGACATTACAACTGTTCCTGAAACGTTAGAAAGGCATGAGCAAGCGCCTATAAAACTGAAATCTTTAATGCTATGGAGGAAGAGGTAGAACAGAGTACATGTAGGACACGTAAATATCCATATTAGTTTGATTATTAAATGTATCACACAGTGAAACAGTATTGTATACTGGATGACGTTTCGAACACAATTTATTGTTCATAATCATATCAATACCACGTAAATATCGTTTGGAAAAACATTTGGATAGTTCCAAACTTTTCTTGAAGAGTACGTTCCAGACAACTGCATAAAAAGTGATATTTTTTTGAGAATAAAACTATCACATGCGGATGTCTGCTTGGATGTGTTCACTGAGCTATACGCCTTGTAATAAAGTCTGAAGAATTAGTGTGAAGCGTGTGTGTACTAACAAGATTTATCAGTAGTATATAGACGCAGATTGATAGGAAGCAGTCAAAATCACAAGCAACATATTTAAGTCAATGGCTGTAGGATTGTAACAACAGATCGTTTTATTACGGAAATCAGCACGTATTTATATATATTTCATGTATATTATTATAGCTTATTCAAGCAGACAAACACGGTCTTCTGATTGTTGTTTCTTGCTCAAGGTTATTCAGTACTGCTCGTGACTGGTTTCTCAGAAAGTTAAGCCATATATCTGCGAGTCATATTTGCCAACATTAAGTCTGTCGTGATTGGTTGTTGAATCAACCTTGTTCAGATTTTCTCACGGCCAATATTGGCGACACTGACGTAAATTAATGTCCACCGATTGGCTAGCAGACTGCTCTCACAACAGGATTAGGTAGTGTTTATTCTCCAAGTCTGAATTCAGCTTACGTTGTGGTCAAGAAACAATCTCATTGGAATACTTTTCGTCCCAAGATTTAAACCTTCGGAAAATTGACATCACTCATAACAGTTTATTGTACGCTAACCTAACCAACCTTTAATGAGGCTAAAAATCTATAAATATGGTGCGTTTTCCATTAATAAAAGATTCCATAACCATTTCGCTTGCTTTCTACTGTTACTGTAGTACTTCATTGACTCCAAATATTTTAAGTTGCTCGGTGTAGCATAGGATGCTATGAATGTATAAGACAGTCACAAGTTTTCTAGAGAAATGTTCCATACACCACGGAGACAGGTCAAAGCACACACACACACACATAAATACCAACTTGAATTAGCCCCACTAGGATACAAGCGTAAACGATGTTCAAGGCCGAATATATATCGCGAGATAATAAAGGTATGCATTATTGATATAAGTATAAAACTTAGGCAATGTGGTAGATTATAACTCCAGTATAGACAAGATTTTACTTTGACAAATCACACAGTGCTTGTTTTACGGTAATGTTAACTGATGACCACGTTTCGAGCGCAAACTATTGCCATTCATAATCGTATCAAGTCACTCACTCACACAAAACTTTTTACTTCATCTATAGATGGGTGGAATCGATTAGATATTGCAGTAAAAATCAATATGGGATAATGTACATTCAGAAATAAAAATATCAGTGCTATTGATCAATTACAATTAGATGGGAAATAAGACGAGTGTTTTTATGGTCAAAATAAGTAACTTGTTAGAATGTTGTGATGTGATTGAATTGAAATAGAATTTTGAGATTGTTTATTATTCTCTTCTTATTTGACTGACTGGTGGTAATAATATCTTCCATATCTCTGGTATTTGCATTGAGTGATTTCTGTTGCATGTGTTGGGTGAAGACTCGACCGACCAGGCAGGATTCAGTGATCAACCTCTCTCTTTCTCCACCTACCTATATTACTTCTTAGAATTTCGATACTCTCCCACCATATTTTGTGTTAAGGCAGGGTGTACAGTCGCTGAACTTTTTTCTAGATTGCCGATCTTCACCGGCGGGGTGAATCATTCTTACCTTAGCTAAATTCTTATGTTTCGACAATCAGACTAACCCCGATCTACTAGTTTGATATATGTAGTTGACCACATACACAGTCATTGCAAGGTATTTTCTAAATTATATTACTTTTGTTTAATTTTTTGATTACAAATTGATTGCACACTATATTTTTGGCAAAAGTATGAAATTTTCAGCATGTGATATCAGTAGCCCGAATTTCGCAAGCCGACCATAGATATCAGGTGTGCGTCGACAGGGGGTCAAACCCCGGACCATGTGTATGGTCGCTGAGAGTCCTAACCACTGTGCCACGGACGCATGCGACAAGGTCCTTCAGCCTACAGAGCTTGTCCAGTCTGAGTCAGTTTGTAGTTTTGAATGCCACCCTAATTCCTGCTTTGTTGAGAATCCGTCGTCGTGTCTCAGATGTCCCATCCTTATATGGAGGAGGATAATAAATAATCTTAAAATTCTATTTCAACTCACATACATTATAACATGTTACTCATTTTGACTATAAAAACACTCGTCTTACTTCCCATCTGATTGTATTCGGCTGATAACACTCATATTATTATTTCCGAATGTACTTTATCTTATATTACTGATTTCATCCAAATGTCTAATCACAATTCCACTCATGTATATAGGTGAAGTAAAATGTTGTGTGAGTGGTGACTTGATGTAATTATGAACAGCAATAGTCAGTTAATATTACTGTATAACAACACTGTGTAATTTGTCAAAGTCAAATCTTATCTATAATGAAATAGAGGTACACTTGAATGTCTACAGCGCATACATTAATTTTTTGCTTAAATTCTATACTACTGACAAAGCGTAAGTAGTTCGATTAACAAAGGCGTTTATTTTTATGCATCTTAAGTATTTCGTCCCCTTATACCTTATTTGTACCACAATTTTATCGTCTTCACATCGATGTCAAGTAACTCTGCATACTTTTGGATTGAACTAGCAGCATGAATATCTACACTGAATTGCAACAGTTAAAGTAGCTACACTGCATACATATTGAAACATAAAAGTAGAGAAATATTTTAAGAGCGCACTAATGGAAGGAAGCAGAATTACGCGGTGAGAGATGAGATTTCAATGAATCTGGGATATCATATATAGCTAATGCATCTGAGAAACTGTGGATGATTATCAGCCCTGTCTATAGACATTGGTTCTTCGCCTTTCTAGGACGTCAAGTTATAGATGTGTGTATCTACCAGTTTGACTGCAGCTGCGGAGTCAGCTACATTGGGCGTACAATTAGGCAAATTCATTGTCGTATTTCCGAACATCATCCAACGTGGTTAAGTAAGGGACAAAAAAGATCTTTAATTTACGTGTTATCCTTGTAAAATTAATTTATTCTATCCATTCCTACCTATTAAATCTGTATTGATTTTCTTCGTTAACTATTAACCCATTGACACTGTTTAATTATTGTTAACAAACTTATCGCCACTTGATTGGCAAACTGTTGTATTCTAATAAAAATGCTGTGAGTGTATATTAGAGTAGAGCCAGAGATGAGGATCTAATTGTAAAGTTAATATTTCTTCGCTCAATCTTTCTGTTTTCTAAATGTCTAAATGGGAACTTTTTCTTTATTGAAGTTATACATTGTTTGAATAAAGCAAGAACCACAGTGGCTTTTGCAGAATAAAGTGGTACCATCATTGCTTATTTCATTGCCTTCTCGTCAGCTGTTTACAGGCCAAAGACATTATTAAATATATCTACAGAAACAATTGGAACATACTTGCACAGAGTTCATTTTAAACAAAAAAAATCAATCAATATATGCCTGCAGTAATATATATATATATATATATATATATATATATATATATATATATATATAATATTAAACACTATTCCGAACAATAATAACCATAAAAAATGGAAACTTTTCAGCATTACGCATTCAAATGAAAAATATAAAAATATCCAAGGAAAGACTGATGACTGTTTCTTTCTGAACTCATAAATCAGGTTTCAGACACTTGATGGACATGGCTTTAGCAAACTTGAGCTCTTTTGCCTATTGATAATTTTGAACAACTTCTCGACGTCCATCTCATGACACATGTCAAGGAGATGTTTGGCGATGGCACTGTTTAAAACATTTGTTCCCTTTAGACGTAAGCTTTTTGGTACATGTTCAGAAATGCTTAGATATGCCCTTCTTTCTGTCCTTCCAATGTAACTGCTTCATCAGTCAGATACATGTAAATTTGGATATAGAGTTGGAGTTAACATGATAAGGATATTTATCGTTTTTTTGATTGCTCCAAAGACCAAGTTGTTCGATAGACGAAAACGAGCTTAGCTGCAGGATAAGCTGTGGCTAGTGATGTACTCAGCCTTCTGTTGACCATCGCTGCAATGTTTTCACCTTTATAATCAAGCTGAATGTAGATGGGCTTTTTACTCAGTGTGATTGGTTTTACATTTGTGACTTCAGATCTTCCATACTTGTTGATGAACCTTTGAGGGTACCCAGTGCTCTTCAATATCTTTTCAAAGAACTCAAACTCCTCCTCTAGTTTCTCTATAGAGCACATTCTCCTCGCTCTATAGTACAGAGTCTTGACTAGACCACGTTTACAGCTATTTGGATAAAAGCCATTAAAATGTAGGTATTTTCCTTTAAAAGAAAGTAGGCTTTCGATATATTGACTTCTGAAGACTACCGTCTTCTAGGCGTTGCATGGCAATGTCGACATATTTTAGTTTGACCAATCAACCGACCTGACTGACTGGCTTCAACATAAAAAATCATTCTTTGTTACTCACAGATGCATTCACTCTCTGGGATGCATCACACCCACATTATTATTATTCTTTCTCCTCCACTCATACTCATGTTTATTATCTGTCTTTCGAATCTCTCCTCTTGTTTTGTGTGCTACAAAGAGGGAGACAGATAACTCAATCTATTACTCATCTGTGCAAAGTTTTAAGTCATATCACCAATTGTCTCCAGTCTTTCATTGGTCTTAACGGTTCCGAGGACCCCAACCAGGAAGCCATTCTACACCTCCCTACGTGGCTGGCACAAACTAACTGTTGTGGATTTCATTGACCGCTGAGGAGGCCATGTTTTGGTTTGACAACCACTAGCTCTTTCTCAACCTCATCCAATGTCAGTTAACATTGCCTGTCAAGGAAGGCGATGGCTTAGCCTGTGCATATAACACATGTCCTAACCATTTCATCAATCGGTGCAACGTCACAATCTAGTCGATTGATTTTCCCGCCTTACCTAACACCCGATTGACGTCTAACCTCAATATTACTCAGCCTATTGTACCACCTGACACAGAAGGTTGCGTGTGGACAGCAATACCAAAGAAAGCTAGTCTTTTCCTGTCTTCCTCACATCAATAAAGGAGGACAGAGTAAACTGCTGCGCAGTAAAAACGTCTCTTGGTGGTCGATGCCCGGATGTCCCGCCTACGCCACAAATGGCGTGAGTTACCATATGCCAAACTAGCCTACTGTATCCGTGCTGAGAGTTCGTCAGCGACCAACCCGCTATGACTTTTGAAACTTCCCAAATAAGTAAAGTGGTGAACAAGCTCACCACCACCACTTGACTCCTGCCTATTTTTAAAGCCAACTAGGAGTCAATGTAGTCCAATCTTGCCTGTAGCATCATCTTACGTTTAACAGCAGGAGCGATTCACATTCCAAACATTCAAAGATTGCTGCCCCTGAAGGTGTTCAGAAAACTCGGGTCTACTTTGTCAGCAACTTCACTTAAGAGAACCAGAATATCTAAATATTCTAAGTCAACGAGATTATACCCTAGCAACAAGTCAATCATTGAGTCGCTGAATTCAGTCAGAGTCAATTCCTTTCACAGTCAAACATTGCCATAGTACCTTTCAGTTGACGGAATCAAATGCTGCCTTCATGTCAAGAAATATATATCGCAATTGTTGAACGCCGGTAAATGTACCTATATTCCAGAATCTGTCGAAGTGTGAAGATATGAACACAATACACACCCTCTTTCTAGAGTCTAAAGCCCACGTGGTTCTCTCGTGTTAGTTTCTCCCCGAACATTACGTAATCTATGCATGATTATTTGAGCCTAGAACTTAAGATGCTATATTATTCAAGCTTAAGTCAATGCAAAAACTGGCGCGGAATTATGCTCCTGTCCATCCCAAGCAAAATACTAAGCCGAATCATCATTGTAGAGAGAATCAAACACGCCAACCTGGATGAAAAACGTCGACCGGAACAAGCTGGATTCAGGAGAAACAAGTCATGTGTTGATCAAATCGCCATACTACGGATCATCATTGAACAAACCTTGGAATGGCAGTCACACCTCGCTGTATCTCAAAGTCATCGACTTTGAAAAGGCCTTCGACAACGCAGCGTCGATCGAGAGGTCATTTGGCGACTACTTCGCTACTACTGTGGGGTGACGTCGACAATTATACATCTCATCCAACAGTTATACGACAATGCTACATGACACCAAGTAATCCACAACGGGAAACTTACGGAAGCCTTCGAAGTGAGGACGGGAGTAAGAAAAGCTGGCTGTCTATTATCACCAATCATCTTCCTGATTGCAGTAGATTGGATAGTGTGACAGACAACGGCAACCAACGAGGGAACAGGCATAAAATGGACTCACACAAAAGACTTGGAGGATCTGGACTTCGCCGATGATATATGTCTGATTTCCCACAAAATGGAAGACATGCAGGTGAAAAGCAACAAGATGGCAGAAGAGGCATCAAAGATACGACCTCCTTCAGGCGAACATAGATAAAACAGAGATGATGAAGATTCCTGGCCAACAGCGACAGCAACAACAACAGACAACGACCAGCATAAATCGGAGGAACTTGAAAGAAACAACCTCCTTCACCTACCTGGGAAGCATCGTTTCAACTACAGGCCAGCGGAACTGACGAGGATATCAAAGCCAGAATCGGAAAAGCAAGACAAGCTTTCACTACTACCAAGTCTGCGTAAAGATAAGTCAACAGCACTCAGCATAAAAAATAAGATCCGGATTTTCAACTCCAATGTGAAGTCAGTCAGTGCTACTCTCCATATGGATCAGAGACTTGGCCAGCGCGTCATAAAGAGCATCTCCAACAAACTTCAGACCTTCATTAACAGTTGTCTTCGCTCAATGCCGCTCAAGATAAGATGGCCGGCCAGGAAAGATCACTAACAGGGATCTCTGGCAATGAGCGAACCAACCCAGCAGGAACCGACTGTGAAACAAATAGGCAGGAAGAAATGGAGGTGCATTGGCTGGCCATACTCTGAGGAAACCATCAAGTGACATCACTAGACAAGCCATTGCTCGAGTAGAACCGAAAGGGAAGCAGCGAGTTGGTCGTCAGTGCGATGGTGGGATGACTTGGAGGAGGTCATGTGAAGAGATGACAGCGTGTGGACAGACTTGGAGCCAGGTGAAAAAGTTTGCAGAAAACGGAAGGCAATGGAGACCTGCAGCTGAAGCCCTATGTTCCTCTAGGAATTAAAGGATATAATAATAATAATAATAATAACAATAACAATAATAATAATGTCTCTCACATTAAGTCTTATCTCCTTCGTCGATATACCCAACCCATCACTTATTTTCTGTCGAACATTATTCATTCAACAAGGATATGCAAATAGTTTGGTATGCATGTTAACAATATAATCAGTAACAAAATTGGGAGGGCAAAGTAGAGTGGAAAGGGGAGAAATGAAGTCAAACACAGAGGACAAACTATCCATCTTTGGTTATAAGTATATTTTTATCATTATCGTTACTAATATCGTCATCATCATCAGCATCGCCAGATACAAAATCACCTTCAAAAATCAAAGTAGACAAAAGCGCTCAAATTATACAATAAAATAGAATCACTTATAACAGAATACACAACAACACCCACTGATAGAAAAACAATATTTGCAAAGAGTGAACATACAACTTTGCACACACCCCTCCGCACCCACCCACCCACACCTTCTCTACGCCTTTCCCCAACCCCACCTCACAACTCCAACCTAAACTATACCACATACCAGATCAATCAATACAAGTAGTACTAATAAAAGATTCATTCAATGTATAACGTGTGTACATATTTACCAATGAAAAAGCAAAACTAACCCTCCCCCCCCGCCACACACACACACGCACGCACACAAACAAACAAACAAACAAACAGCATATTCAACAAAGAAGACGCAGAAAGCATCTTTCTGTTTTTTTTACAAAAACAATAAAATGTAGGTTGTACATCACAAAACAGCCTTCATAAAATCAATTCTTTTGTGCATTATTTTATTCACCTTCTTGTTTTATTTGTTTGTTTACAAAAATCTTTCTACATACAACATGTGACAAGCATTTCCCTGCCTGTGTGTGTGTGTGAATGTGTTTCAATAAAGGTGTGTCTGTGGCGACTGGGGGAGGGGTATTTCCAAGACAGAGATAGAGCAAGTACAGTGCTCCTCGCACACACACACACAGCGTAATCAGCATCCTCCACCCCAAGTAAATAGATAAATTTTTCTCAGAAAAAATTACACAAAAAGGGAAAAATTATCACTCAAACACACACAAAATAAAGTAATAAAAGGCAAGGAGAAAAAAGCACTCAGTATAACAATAATAATAATAATGGAAGATATATATATATATATATCACGTAACAGCAATATAAAGTTAAGCATCCCTCTCCCCTCCGCGATTACAAGGGAAGAGGATTATTTATACTGAAGGCGAATATCAGATGATCGGAATAAGAGGACTAGTGGTAGGCAGTAGGCGTGCACACACACAGAGTTGTGTAGCAGTGGTGTTTTTCAGTCGGCATCCTCATCATCATCATGGTAGGAGTAAGAGCACTCAAAGGCGGCATTACAAAAATAAGCGAATACATAATAATAATAATAATATAATATGGTATAAACAACACCTAGTTGACGCTATTTATAAAGTCTGCGGGAACACAGACAAGCAGACACAGAGAGAGAGAGAGAGAGAGTAGATAAGGGGAAGACAAAACCATATCTCGATGAATAGACGTCATTTTCTGAAGGAGTAATTAGTATTATTATTATTATTACTACTACTACTAGTAGTAGTAGTAGTAGTACTTATAGGCATAATATTCATTTAAGCTTAACAAGTGTTAATTTATTTGCATTGGAGGTATTAGCATAACTCTGCACATTTATACAACAAGGATGAATAGGGCAGAAAAGCGTATGTGTGTGTGTGCGCGCGTCTGATATAAGGCAGAGAAAGGGAAGCGAAAATAGAAGAGGAGAAGAAGAGCAACGGCAGCATGTCAATTTCAATTTCGAAGGAACATGAAATGAAAAAGTTGAAATAGAAGAGACAGACAACAAAAAAAGGAAAAAAAACAGAAATTACGTAATAATACTAATATTAAAAAAAACTGTTTCAATAAGGATAAAAATACAAATAGCTGTTGTAAAGCCTGGACAATCCAGAAACGCACACATGCACACACACACGCTCACACACATCATATCTCGACGATATTACAAATAAATAAAAGTTTGTCAAAAGAAGTTTTACGATCCTGTTGGTGTACCAATAATTCGAATGAGTACTTTAGCATAACCATGCAATTCTGTTTCGATAGGAACTTGACCAGGAGCTGGCGGAGAATTCTACAAAAAGAGGGCGGGAGGGAGATGGGGAGAGTGAGAGAAAAAAAATTAAAGATAAAAAACTTATTTTCAAAAAAATGTGGCATTAGCAACAAAAAAAAGCAAAAACAAGCATACAATGCAAAATTTATCCGTATTAACAAAACGTATAATGAAAATTGGGAATTATCGTTCTTGACGAAAAAAAGCAATACTTGAAAATTAATCTTATGCTCACCAGTGACTGGCCCTATTCAGGCAGTTAACCTGGGGTTCTAGTGGGAAGCCGTGACCAGTAGGGTACAGCAGGTCGAAGATGAGGCAGTAACTCATCGAAGAAGACATTGCGAAGTGGTCGCGCTATGTCGTGAATTGGCAGAAGTTAGAATTCAAGAACCATTGGATCGGGTCCCAGTGCCTCAATGGTCTACGAGCTCGCTAGCTGTGTAACCAGAAGGTCCTGGGTTCGAACGTTGGTGGTGTGTGCGTACTGACGAAGAGTCCCAAACTAGGACAAAACAGCTGTCCAGTACTCTCAGGTTTTCCAGTGGTTCTCTAACTGATGTCAGCTCATGATTAAATCCTCCATACAATCAAACCAAATCCCTACAAAACCAACACTTGAGAAAAAAAATGACCAAAACAAGACGAACTAGTTGAATTGTGCTCATTATTATAAAGCAAATTTTTGTGTTTCCCAAATAGTGAAGGAAAAACAAAGTGATATTTCTGTTTTTACTGTCGTGTCACTATTTAAAATGATTCTAATACCTTTATCAAAGTAGTATTTGAAAGCCCGCATGGTATTCCAGTGAATCATAAATCAAAAGACAACATCGAGATAGACAAAATTTATCAATCGATAAGAAAGAAACCTCACACACACACACACACACACACACAAAGGGTCAAAGTTCAAGTCAAAGAAACAATCAGTTCCAATACAAGTAGCCTAGAAGGTGTGAAAACACACATAAACAACCAATCACGTCCAAGATAACCGGAAGTCATGATTAATAACCTCGTGGAGAAATCTAAAAGCTCACTTCAAACTGAAGTATGCGCTGAAGATGTCACCTAGTAAAGTGATGAAAGCTTCGCAAATTAACTATCCAGCTAAGAGAAAACAACCACAGCAATATATATATATATATGTGCGTCGGTGGCACAGTGGTTAGGATTCTCGCCGACCATGCATATGGTCCGGGGTTCGAGCCCACGCCAACGCACACCTGATATCTATGGTCGGCCTGCGAATTTCGGGCTACCGATATCCACGCTGAAAATTCCACACTTGTACCAAATATACGGTGTGGAGTCAAGCTGTAATCAAAAATAAAAAAAAATATACATATATATGGAAAAAATAGAGGTGATGGAGATAATCGCCCAACTGACAGCGAAAGCAGCAACAACCATTGCCAATCCGCATCAACGGGAAAGATTTGACAGAGGTTAGTTCCTTCAATTATCCGGCTAGGAAACATGGTTCCAGCCACAGGGACACACCAAACGGATGAAGATGTCAAAGCTGGCCGAAATCGAAAAGGCAAGGCGAGATACACTTTTATCAATCAGTTTGAAAATCTGCTCTCATTCAGCATAAAAAGCAACAAGATTCGGATTCTATTCAACAGAAATGTTAAGCCAGTCAGTTTTTTTTTCTATATGAGTCAAAAACTTGGTGTGTGTGTGTGTGTGTGTGTGTGTGCATGTCACGAAAAGCATTTCGAACCAATTCAGCTGCAGACATTTACCAACAGCCACCATCTTTCATATTTATTTATATTTTGACTATAGCTTGATTTCATACAGTATTTTTCTTTGACACACGGGTATGGAATTTTCAGCATGTGATATCGGTAGCACAAATTTGCAGGCAGACCATTGATATCACAGTTACGCGTCACAGCGGGGGATCGAAACCTGGAACATGTGCATGGTCAGCGACAATCCTAACCGTTGTGAAGAGAAAATGATCAGCCAGCCAGAAAGGAGGATAAACAGCAAAAACACTCTGGAACCTACTACTCAACAAATATGTCGAAGAAAATGCAGCTGCACTGGACACACGTCAATGAGTAGACCATCGAATGACACATCCCACCCACTGAAGGCAATCTGGTTCGAGTGTAATCCGAATGGCAGGCGACAAATGAATGAAAGGAGGAGATCGTGTAAAGAGGAAATCAAATACTATGGAGGATTGCGGGCCCCTACAATGCCCTAGGTAACAAAGGTGATAATAATAATAATAATAATACCCTGTAGAAGACTTTAATTTTTCACACTGTAAGGAATTGAGTGTGTCACTAATATTACATACACTGTCTGTCTGTCTATTTTAGACATAGAACTTTGCACATATGTGCACCAGTTCAATTCGCCACACTCCCTCCATGTAGCACACAAAGCAAGAGAAAAAAGTAGAAGAAATGCATAATAGAGACAGTAAACAGAGGTTTGAAACAAAGGAAGAGTAATAACGAAGAACGAAACAGTTTCAATGGAAATCCTAAGTCACAAGGAGTGGATGCATCTTCGCTGTCATTGAGAATGATTTTGAGCCATATCACCAATTGTTTCCAACCATTGGTTTTTACCGTCCCGAGGACCCCAACCAGTAAGTCAGGAAGTCTACACCTTCCTACGTGGCTGACTGGCTTAAACTAACTGTATAACAAACACTGTGAGACTTTATCAAAACAAGATTTACCCATAATGGAATTACACTCTACCACAGTGCACAAGTTTTATTTTATACTGTTGTAGATTTCATTAACTGGTGCCATGTTATGGTTTGACCACCACCAACTCGCTCTTTTCCAGCCTGACCCTATGTCAGCTAACATTGGCTGTCGTCAAGGAAGGCGATGACTAGGCATACACATAACACATGTCCTAACCATCTCAGTCGATGTACCTTCACAACCTCGTCGATTGATTTCCACTCCCACCTACCTAGCACTAGACCCACGCCTAACCTAAATATTGCTGGCCTTATTATACCACTTCACACGGGAGATAGAACGCAGGCACCTATGATCAAAGACAGCTAGCCAGCCTTTTCATGTCTTCCACTCTCAGTGACCAGGCCTCACAGTCATAAAGGAGGACGGAGCGGACTGATGAGCAGTCAACCCGTTGGCACTTGCTGATGGTACTTCCTAAATAAGTGAAGCGGACAACGTGCTCTATCACTTCACTCCCTATTTCATACACAGCACAATTCTACTTGATAATCTGAAGTCATACATATTTTAATTCTAGTCTGTTATATTCACACGATTAACACACTTTTATCAGCATACAATTGCATTGTGTGTGTGTGTGTCCTTATCACAGATATTGTTCATTTTTGTTCGAATAAAAAGCATAATAAAACGATCTTTTTTTAAACGAAAAGCGTATTGACAAAGTTTAACCTGAGATTCATAAAACCATTTGATTCTACTCGAGGTCAACTGTTTATATCAATCCGAATTAACAATACATGTATATATACACGCACACCCACCTACCTACCTACCTACGTACCTACTTCAAAAAAATAACCAACTACGTTAACAAAGATTTCACGCATTATGCAAACAGTACATATTATCTCCCGTTTGAAGTGGTATAATAAGGTGAGAAATATTGAGGTTAGGCGTGGGTCGAGTGCTAGGTAGGTGGGAGGGGAAATCAATCGACGAGGCTGTGAAGTTACATCGACTGAGATGGTTAGGACATGTGTTATGTGTACGTCTAGTCATCGCCTTCCTCGACAACGGGCAATGTTAGCTGACTGACATAGAATTGATTAGGTTCGAAAAGAGCTATTTAGTGGTAGTCAATCGACAACATGGCTTCCTCAGTCGATGAAATCCACAACAGTAAGTTTAAGCCAGCAACGTCAGGATATGCAGACTTCCTGATTGGCCTCGTCAGGATGGTAAACACCAACGAAGGCTGGAGAAAATTGGTGATATGGCTGAATGACTGGCGCAGATGCATCCACTCCTTGTGACTTATAATTTCCAATGATACTATATTGTTCTTTGTTATTACTATTTCTTTGTCTCACACCTCTGTTTACAGTCTCTCTCTATTATGCATTTCTTCTACTTTCTTCTCTTGATTTGTGTGCTACATGGAAGGAACTGTTGAACATCGGTGCAAAGTTTTATGTCGAACGCAGACAGACAGATAGAAAATATCCTTGAACAAAAACGATGCGCCTGTAGTCTTTGGCGTCTTTAGCATAAGAAGTAGATGTTTTGTAGGAAATCTCTATCCAAAATGAATGTCTTATTGACATTTATTGACAAGGATATCAAATCGAAGGTTAAGTCAGAGGAAAGCAAAAGTTACATGTTCCAAAAGAAGACAAAATACCTGGATTTTCGGAGGGTTGCGGCGGGGGAGACGACCAGAGGGGGAGGAATTCACTCGCGATATTCTTCAGAGAAGAATTACAACAGCAATACGCTAAGAGTACTGTTTTTTTTCTAGTCGTCTATTGGTCTGCAGAACGCTGTCTGTCTGTCTGGATTCAATATAGAACTTGGCACCGAAGTGCAGAAGTGCGAGTTGCCACCTTCCAAATACCACACCGAGGTAGACAAGAAGATGAGTGACGAGAATCAATACATTCTGACAAGTACAAGAGTGAAACAGAATGGGTAATGGTAGAAAGGAATATGCAAGATTACAGAGACTGAATACATCTGAGCCGGCCATTGACAACGATTTTGAGCCATGTCACCTATTGTCTCCAGCCATTGATTCCTAGAGTCCCAAGGGCCCCAACCCGGAAGTCTGCATCTCCCTACCTGACTCAGTTTAACTGTCAAGGATTTCATGGATTGATGCCATGTTTTTATTTGGCCACCACCGCTTACTCTTTTCCAACCTGCACCTATATCAGCTAGTAATGCCCGTCGACGGGGGCGGGGAGGCGATGGTTACACATGCGCATCACGTGACCTAGCCACCTCAATCTATGTAATTTTATAGCCTCATCGATTGATTTTCCCTCTTTGCCCAACACTCTACGCCTAACGTCAACATTACTTACCTTGTGAAACCACCTAACGTGAGACAGAGATCACAGACATCTATGATCAAAAACAGTCAACCTTTTCATGTCTTCAACTCGTATTGGCCATGTTTCAGAGACATAGACAAGGACGGAGCGAACTGATGAGCAGTACACACCTTCCTTGGTTGATAGCCAGATGTCACGCCTACCCCAGAGATTGTGTAAGTCAGCGAAAGCAGCTCGAGCTTTTCGGATCTGTGCTGAGATTTCATCGCCAATCAGTCCGTTGGTGCTAATACAACTTCCCAAATAGGTGAAGTGGTCAACATGTTCTATCACTTCACTCCCTATCACTACTAAGCTAGGAGTTGACGTGGTCCAGTCCTGTATCAGCATCTGCAGAACGCTAACGGACACTATCAGATATCTAGTTATATGGATGCGCATACATCATCCTACCTTGTTCGACGCTAATCCCGTCGTTTAAAAATGATTTAACAATACGATCCCGCTCATAGTGTTGCAGAAAGGCAGTAGTAGTGGCTCTCTATGAGGAGTGCGACAGTTTAACATTCTGTCAACATTGGTTGGTCTTTTCACTTGAACAAACGCCTCCTCCTTCACAAAATAATCTACAAAGTGAAGAATAACCTAGCAAAAGGTAATAAATGCAATTTCGTCTCTTTGGTTGCATTGTTGAAGCCTTAGTCATTCAGTGAATGAGAAAAAACAACCCAGAGTTATGCATACAAAACACTAAATTATTCAACCACTACTTCTGTTATCGTGTTAACAACCTTGCTGTTTTCTACAATGGAAAGTCCTCCACTACCTCACTTACTTTTATGTGGTGTTCCTCAAGGTGCTGTTCTTTCTCCTTTTCTGTTTTCTTTTTTCTTACATGATTTGCCTCATTCTGATGTAGCCAGTTTTGTTAAGTACGCCGATGACCTCTCTGTTTCTATGCCTGTCAACTCTCAGTCAGACTGTTTCAAAATTAAATAACTTTCTGTCAGAAATTAGTCAGTGGTCCTCTTCAAACGGTCTTAAGCTGAACCCGCCTAAATGTCAGGTAGTCATTTTACTTTCAGACGTAAACGTGACCTACAACAACTAGTTAGCTCACATGACCCCATTATCATTGACGGCACAGAGGTTGAAAATACATCCAATGTCAAGTACCTCGGGCTGAGTTTTTCCATCAATCTTTCCTGGTCCTCCCACATCTTGCTAGTTACTACAAGGATGTTTCGCTTAACGTTCTACATTAGGAAGTTTAGGCAGCTTGGCATAAAGCAGTCTTTGCTTCTCAGTTTGTCAATTCTTGTATTCTACCCATCCCCCTTTACTGCTCCCCATTAATCTTTCCTGGACTACTTAAGAAAGACTTTGCTTTGCTGAGAAGGGTAGGCACTAAAAGCCGTTAGTAGGGCAAGTGGGATATCGTTTAACCAACTGGTTAACACTATTGTGGATAGACATATTATGTCATGTAAGAAACTAGCGAATACAATATTGTCAGACCCCGAGCATCCTCTCTATACGCAGCTCTCTTCTTGCATTTCATCTGGTAGAACTAGAAGCAGCTATACGCTAGGACTACCAAGAACAAAAACTCCACAATACCATATCTGGTACAGCTGTTATATGATGAGAAATCCGTTAGGTATGACACGATAAACTTACTGAGGCACTCTAACAAATAGTTCCCATTAGTTTTTGTTTTCCTTTCTTCGTTACTATTACACTGTTGTTCTCATCTTCTATTACACACTAATTTTATATTTCATATTCTGTGGTGCATTGTATGAAATGTAAACGCAACGCTGTTCTTTTTTATTTCTTTTTATTTATCTTTTTTTGGGTGTTGCTTTTTGATTTTAAAATCTTATAAAATTTATGGGGGTTAAATTAGATGCAATTTATTGTAATGCACGCCGAAAATTCCATACCTGTACCACAAATACCATTTGGAATAAAGCGGTTATTATTATTATAATTGACTTGGTTTTTGTTTGCGTTTTTTTATTTGTATTTCGAACTGTTTATAACTCTTAAATTCTTTTAGAACTCTTAAGTAATCCTACATTTTCTTTAATTTCTATACGCATTCTAATTATAGCTCAATCATTAAACTATTCATCTTATTACGTAACTCTGATACACTTATTCAAAAAACATTTTTTTATGAATTGACTAACATTGACAACTATGTTTCTTTTTCATCAAGTGAAGGTTTCCAGGGATTTCACTGACCAAAGCATTGATCAGGAACTGACATCATTTTGAGGATCATTGGAAAACTAACATGGAGTACTGGACAGCTGTTTCACCCTAGTTCCGGACTCTTCGGTAGCATCCACTCTCCGGGGTTCGAACCCAGGACCTCTAGGTTACAAGGAGAGAGAACTGTCCGACTATTCAGCCACTGGGACCCGACCTAATGGTCCATGAATTCCAGCATCACCAATTGGCAAAGGTCAAAATTCATAAACCATTGGGTCGGGTTCCAGTGACTGAATAGTCGGACAGCTGTCTCCTTGTAACCTAGAGGTTCTGGGTCCGAACCCCAGAGAGTGGGTGCTACGGAAGAGTCCGGAACTAAGGTGAAACAGCTTTCCAGTATTCCTTGTTGGTTTCCCAATGTTTCTTTAACTAATGTCAGATTGTCATTAAACCTGTGACTGTGTTTGTTATTACCCTGTTTCGTATAAGAAAATGTACATAAATGCGATCGAACGGACTAAAAAGGTGATAGCTTCTACCAGTTCAGACAGCCAAGTAACCCCAGATAGAATAAACTTTCATTAATAATAATAACTTTCTTAATCCAAAATGAGGTCATCAAAGAATTCTTTAAGTCATATAAAGAAGAAAAGACTTTCAGCGAAGAGACTCTTTTCGCCGGCGAATTCATTCACACAGCTGTACAATCTCATTTATATATAATTATCTGTGTGTGTGTATGTGTGTCAAGTTTAGATAATTAATCATGTAATACAAGAATGACCTAATATAGAAACAAGGTTAATTAGACACCAACCAACGTAAGATTGAGTTAGTAAGTTAGATGACGTAATATAATTGACTAAAATGTTTCAGTAGGGTGCAGCTGGTCGGGTGTGAGGACAAATACTCACCGAAGACATTGGCTAGTGGTCGCGCTATGTCGTGAATTGGCAGAAGTTAGAGTTTACGGGCCCAGTGGCTTAATGGTATAGGAGCTCGCCTTGTAACCAGAAGCTCCTGGGTTCGAATGTTGGTGGTGTGTGCGCACTGCTGAAGAGTCCCAAACTAGAACGAAACAGCTGTCCAGTACTCCCAGGTTTTCCAGTGGTTCTCTAACTGATGTCAGCTCATGATGAAATCCTGTAAAATGTTTCAACTTAGGTCAGGGCAGCAACAGAGGTAATTACAGGTAGAGACTAAGTAGATAATAATGCCATTTAAATTAGAACTGAAATTGAGCAATTAAGTTGGATGACGTAGAAATTGAGCGTTAGTCACGTCAGTAACAGTGGCATTGAGGTGCAGAATTTAAATCGGGTGGGGGTAGAGAACAGGAAGGTTGAAAATGTAAAATAATACAATTGAGAAGACAAAATAATACTAATGAAGAGACAGAAGAGAAAAGAATTAGGTAGAATTTACCTGTCGTCCATTGCAAGTGTAGTGATTGAACGAACTTCTTCTGTATGCAGAGTTCAGGACTTAGCAAGTGAATCGCCATTGCTTCTGCAGTTTGAAAAAGTCTGATTCGCACACCTTTAGGAAGACTACTTCTTACTCTGTAGACGACTTTGAAGTTTGTTTGGGGTGTAGCTTGGTGTTCAGGATCTATCAGATGTTCTAAGATGGAGCTGCGGGGACATCGTTTTTCTCCTTTCTAAAACCATGTTGGTAAGTGTTCGGTGATACGTTTGGAAAGCGAAGGCTGAGTACGGCCGACATATCTGGCTCCATACGAGTAGGTGAATTGATATAAACATATTGATGAATCATAGGTTTTGTGGAGAAGGTTAGTCGTAGTTCAGTTGCGAAGGTCTTCTTAAGTGAGCGCGACAGTTGATATTTTAGTGTTTCTGCAGATACATTTTCATTGAATTGAAGGTTCATGTAGAGTAGTTTTTCGGGACGCTGATCATGGGTGGCTTTTGTGGTCTAGGATTCATAGATTTTGCATTAAATCTTTCTGTATAACAATTCTTGACGAAGATTCTCTTGAGATTGTCCACTTTGTCTTCTATGGTATCCGGGGTGCAAATTCTGCGAACTCTGTAGCTGAGTGAATGGATAAGGTTTCGTTTGGTGTATAGAGGTACCCAACTGTGAAAGTTAGTTAGCAGTCCGTTCCACATCGACTTTCTGTAGAGAGATCTTTCCAGTGTTCCATCCTGTTCTCGTCTTGTTAGTTGGACGTCAAGAAAGGATATTTTGGAGTTGGACTCTTTCTCCAGTGTGGACTGAATCACGGGTTAGGCAGTTGTTAAACGACTTCAAGATGTCGTCTAGATTTCCTTCATTGTTGACGATAATGAAAGTGTCGTCTATGTATCTCTTACAGATTTCGAAGGTATCGATCATTTTATTCAGGTATGCGTTTTCGAGTTTTGTCATGAAGAAATCTCCAAGCAATGGGCCTAGTGGTGAACCTATAGCTATACCATCCAAATTGCGATATATTTCGTTGTTAAAAGAGAATTGAACATTCAGGGTACACCTCAGTAGGAGTTCTTTAAGACTCTCGGTGGGTATATCGATGTTTATTCCTTTGGAGTGAATAAGTTCGCATATATAGCATATTGTTTCAGTCAGTGGAACGTTTGTGAATAGTGATATGACATTTAATGAAATCATGGTCTTGTTGGATACGTTGATGTTTTCAATTGAGTCGATAAAGTCGAATGAATCTCGAACTGTGTGGCAGGAAATGTGTCTTCTGATTGGTTCTAGTAGATCTGTTAACCATTGGGCTGTACGGTGATAAGGCGAATTGGTCATGTCAAGGATCAGTCAAAGAGGAATAACCCTTCTTGTGTACTTTCAGGAGTCCGTGAAGTCATCGTATATATATATGAGCCAGATGGTCTTAGGGATTCGAACGTTTTGTTGCTGATGAAAGATTCCGTCTTTAGCTTACGGAGGGTGTCCGTTAGCTTTTGTTTGGTCTGTTCACAGTCATGTTTTTCTCGTTGATCGGTTTTGTGAATTTGCATTCATCGGATAGTCTTTGGTAGGAGAACACACTTCTAATTATATCTCATGTTAGAATACAATGAATCAATGAAAACCACAGAGTTCTATGAAAAGCTGTTTCGTCCTAGTTTAGAACTTTTCGGAAGTAGGCACCAAATGATACTACCATCTACCAGGGATAGAATCCAGGATTATCTACAGGATCAAGTTTTTTTATAAAAATAGTCATGAACTAGTGGGATCCGCGAGGATATGAAAAGGCTAGTTGTGTTTGATCATATATACCTCCATTTTATCTCCTATATGAGGTGGTAAAATAGTAAGGTTAGGCTTCGATCAAGTAGTTAGATAGGGAGGGAAATCAGTTATAATAAGATTGTGAAGCTATACCGATTGACATGGTTATGACATGATGTGTCACGCATACGGAACCATCGTCTTCCTCAACGGGAAATGGTTAGCCGACTGATATAGGATAAGCTTGGAAAAAGGAAAGTACGTGATCATCAAACCAAAACATGGCCTCATCAATAAATGGAATCTTAAACACGCTTAGTTTGAGTTAGTCATATAGAGGGATATATACACCGCCCTACTGGTTGAAGTCTTCGGGAGTGTGAGAACCAGTGCCTGGAGCCGACTGGTAATATGACTCAACCTTTGTGACTCGTGTTACTATTCCTTTCCCATCACAATTATAATTATTATCGTTCTTAAGATTCATTTGTGTGTGTGTGTGTATTATGTATGCAGTGTGCAAAGTTGAACCAATCAGTTAGATCTGTCTGTCTGTTTTCGACAAAGAACTTTGCACCGATGTACAACAGTTCAAGTCGCCACACACTCCCTCCTTGTAGCACACAAAGCAAGAGGAGAAAGTAAAAGAAATGCATAATAGAGACAGTAAACAGAGGTGTGAGACAAAGGAATAGTAGTAACGAAGAACAAAACAGTTTCACCGGCAATCATCAGTCACAAGGAGTGATTGCATCTTCGCTGTCATTGAGAACGATTTCGAGCCATATCATCGATTGTCACTAGCCGTTGGCTTCTACCGTCCCCAACCAGTCAGTCAGGAAGTCTACACCTTCCCAAGTGACTGACTTAAATTAACTGTTGTGGATTTCATTGACTGGTGCCATGTTTTGGTTTCACCGCCAATAGCTAGCTCTTTTCCAGCCTGACCCTATGTCAGCTAACATCGCCCATCGAGGAAGGCAATGACCACGCATACGTAACACAAGTCCTAACCATCTCAGTCTTTGTAACTTCACAACCTCGTCGATTGATTTCGCCTCCCACCTACCTAGAACTCGACCCACGACTAACCTCAATATTTCTCAACTTATTATGCCACCTGACACGGGAGATAGAGCGCAGGCACCTATAATCAAGGACAGCTAATCTTTTCATGTCTTCCACTCTCAATGGCCAGGCCTCACAGCCATAAAAGAGAACGGAGAGGACTGATGAGCAGTACACACGCCCTTTGGTCGATAGTCAGATACCACGTCTACTAAGCCAGAGACGGCGTAAACTTGCATATCCGAAACTAGCCCTCTGAATCCGTGCTGAGGTTTCGTCAGAGATCAACCCGTTGGCACTCGCTGATGGTACTTCCAAATAAGTGAAGCGGTCAATGTGCTCTACCACATCACTTCCTATTTCTAAACTAGGAGTCAGTGTAATCCAGTCCTGTAGCAGCATCTTGCATTAGGCGGGAGCGAATTGCATGCCGAACATTCGTAGATTGCAGCTCAAGGTGTTCAAAAGACCCTGCTCTTTTTTGTCAGCATCCTCGCCTAGAAGGACTATATCATCTGCATACATATTCTGAGTCAACGAGATTATTCCCTGGTAGCAAGTCAATCGCCGGGTCGCTGAAGTGAGTTAGGGTTAGGTCCATTAGTACATCTATGATGAAATTGAACAGAAATGGGAATAGTGGAATCAGTTAGATAGATAGTTAGCGGTGTGGGTGGGGGTGGGTGATCATAGAGATGCGTACTGATGAAGAAGAGTCACACAGAATAGAAGGAAATAGCTCTATATCTCTGTCTTTCTCTCTCTCTCTCTCTCCGAAGTACACCTTAGTTTCAAAATGGGAACACTCTCCAGCACTAATGGATGAATGTGTCAGTTTAATGAATATAAAACTTGACATCAATCAATCGCTTTAAATTAACACTTGTCAATCATCATGATACTAAAGCATAGAAAATAATTAATTAATTAATTGACAGTAAGCTTACCAATGGAAATACACGTTCACGAGCAGCAGGATTACTGATCAATTCACTCATATGATGTGCAACTAGAATTATGACAAGAAAGCACACAAAGACATAAAATAATGGACAAAAACAAACACACACACACAGAAAAGGAATTAATATAATATCTGAAAAAAGGCTAAATTACTATTACATCACAGGTATTACTTACTTACTTTACTTCGGCTATCTCCTACGGGAGGATGAGCCGGCTTCATGAACGTCTCGAATCATCGCTGCCCAGGCGCGGCAATTTGTAAGAGAGTTCATGAAGTTTCATGGGAATTTGGTACGAGTGATGTCCCCAGGATCGCTCGGCCTTTTGTTTGAGAGTGCAGCTCTAGCCTTTACACAACCAAGTGTGACCTACAAGGCAGTAGGAGTGGAGTAAGGAGTCCACTATCCATTGGCAGCCGGTGACCGGAGTTCGGTTCATACGCCTTTTTGAATGGGGCCAGACATCCAGGACATCCAACAAGCCCTTTGTCCATACGTCTGCCGGTGAGCTCCAGTGAGCTTCATACGCCAATCGTTGGAGGTTTGGAATCAGGGTTTAGCAATCTACCCCGGACTGTCATCCAATGGACAGTCAACCCGGTGGAGAGCATCCGCTTTCGCCCACTCACTTCGGTGAGAAACACCTCCGCCACGTGAAGGCAGTGAGTAGGACTTCCTCAGGAGAGGCTATGTAAGACGCCCGGTCATATGGGAGCATTTCAAGAGGTGTACAGAGGGGTGGCCAACCCGCAGCGCAAGACACCCACCCCCGACCATCCTGAGGCTTTGGAGGCCATCACAGGTATTAAAGAATTACAACAACAACAATAATGAATAATGTGTTTACAGGATCTCATCATGAGCTGACATTGGTCAGAAAACCATTAGAAAACCAACCACAGGGAGCACTGAACAGCCAGTTGTTTCGTCAGTCTAGTTTGGGACTCTTCAGTGGTACTCGCCCACTGGGGGTTAGAATCCAGAACCTTCTGATTACAAGGCGGTGAGCTAGTAGATCGCGTTAAGCGGACACTGGGATCCGATCCAATGGTCAATCCATGAATTCTAACTTTTGCCAATAATTCACGACATAGCACGACACAGGCACTAGCCAGTGTCTTCGGAGAGTATTTGTCCACACACCCTACTGGTCACGACATCCCTCTAGAACCCCAGGTAACTACCTACTTGAAAAGGGCAAGTCGCTAGCGGGTGGATGAGTACTACTGATGGATTCCGAACTAGGCTAAGGAGACAGCTGTCCGGTACTCCCACCCTGCATTTTTTTCAGTGCTTCTCTAACCGATGTCAGCTCATGATGAAATCTTATAACCAATCAATCAATCAATCAAAATCCCTACAAAAATCAATACTTGAAAATTAATAATGTGATTAGAATGTTTTGAAATGCAAATGAATAGCAATGCATAAATAAAATGGATACTGACTGTCAAAGGAAGTGACATACTACCACCTACAACTGTTCTCATTAGTGTTAGAATTCAAATACCTAACCAGAAAAATTGGTAGACGATACAGCAAAGCCATAACTTCGAGTGAACACACAGAGGGAACAACATCAAACACAAACCACTATCAACTGGAGATATTAGAAACTGGTCATTTTCTTCACTTATGTAGTATCATGTAGGGCAACATCTTTTCAATTGTAGGCGACAGCATGGATGATGATGATGATTGTGTGAGAAAAACCAGGATCGGAGAGACATAAAAGACCTTCATCACTTTGAAATCAGTTTTAGAATCTTCTACACCAGTTAGTTAGTTCTTCTAAATGACAACCGAGTCGCGAAAAGGCCACCCAAACAAGCTACTGTATATCAAATGAACAGCCAGAGAGAATGAGCGACGAGGCACTCTGGGAAAGATCCCATCAAGAACCTATTACTCATCATCAAATATTCTGAGGAATTCTGAGAAATTGACTCTCACATGCTGAGGAGCACCGTTGGGTGACATCGCGTACTAGGCCATCTATAGCTCAATTGTAAGTAGAATGGGAAACGAAGAGTAAGATATAAAGGACATTTTGTGAAGAGTATATCAGAGACTATAGACAATCGTGAACCCAGTTAAAAAGGACTGCAGAAAATCGAACAATGCGAAGATGAATTATTCAAGCCCAGTATTCTACGGGAATAATAATAACAGTAACCATACGTATTGTTTCTACAGTATACTTCAGCTCATTCTTGTCCCTTAGAATCTGTTTATTCTCTCTTTTGTCTAACTTCATACGCTACGTGGAGGGTGGCAACAAATTATAGCGTTACACTTCTTTGCAAAGTTCTATGCTAAGACAATTAGGCAGGTTCATCATCGTATTTCCGAACATCATCCAACATGGTTAAGCAAGGGACAAACGAAATTTATTCACAGCTCTATTTGAGCACATCTTGTAGATGATAGTAACCATAAGGTTGACGTTAATACAGCATTTAAAATTATTTATCGCATTCCTACTAATCTTAATTTGTGCTCAACTAATTCGTCTTCTACAGACAGCAATAGGAAGCAATAGGAATCCACCTGAAGAAGCCAAACCTGTGTGTTCAAAAGAAATTTGTACAGCTACTTTCCTAACCGTGGCCATCGTTACAAGAATGCATAAACAGGACTACTTCGCCCCCCTCTCCTTAAACCTTTAAAAATTATAATTGTCCAAATTATTTTATTTTTTATTTATTTTGACCACTTCATCTTTAATTACGTGTTATCCTTGTAAAATTAATTCATTCTAACCATTTCTGCCGTTTAAATGTGTGTATTGATTTTCTTCGTTAATTAACACCCGCCGCATTGACATGTTGACACTGACTAATTATTGTTAACAAACATATCAGTGCTACTTGATGATTGGTAAACTGTTGTGTATTGTAATAAAAATGCTATGGGTGTATATTAGAGTAGAGCCAGAGTGAGATGAGGATCTAATTGAAAAGTAAAAATTTCTTCGCTCGCTCAATCTTTCTGTTTTCTAAAACTCAGTTAGTCAGTCAGTCAGTTCTCTCTTTCATGGGCTTACTAGTAGCTTCTAGACGACGCGAAGGTTGTTTAAACTCAATTTTCATAATACATACATATATGACACCACCCAGTTCCACAGGGAAAGTTCATTCTGTCCTCCTTTATGGCTGTCAGTGAGACATGGCCACTAAAAGTAGGAGACCTGAAAAGACCCACAAGCTGTCTTTGATCATAGGTGTTCGCGTTCTGTCTCCTAGGTTAAGTGGTAGGTGTAATTAAGCGAGCAATATTGAGGTTCGACATCGGTAGAATGCTAGGTAAAGAGGGGGAAATCAATCGACGAGGTTGTGAAGCAGCTGCATTGATTGAGATGGTAAGCATGTGTCTTAAGCATACATGTCTAGCCATCGATACTGCTAGATAGATCTGCTGATAGATCCAAAAGCTACGCCAACGAAACAGCTGTCCAGCCGACGTCTAGCGCTGGTTTTCCACTGGTTCTTTAACTGATATCAATCCGTAATTTATACATAAATTCAAACAAAATATTTACCAGAAAAAAAGGCGTCATATGATGTGTAGTGTAGTATAGTGAATATTTATTAACTCTTGTTTCACACACACACACAAGAAACCATATTTTTGTGTAAAGTTTTGAATAACCTTAAATGACCTTTCCATATCTATACATAAAAATCATTGTACACACGGTGGGGCGGCCGGCATTGGTGGCGGAGAGTTAGTAACATGACTGCACAACATAAAAACGATCCGATTATATCGAGAGAGAGAGAGAGAGGTGTGTGTAGTGTAAAACACATGGTACAGTTTTAGACTTTGGTCATTATCAAAATACGTATAATACATGCTTGAACTGATTGATTTGTGTATGTGCGTGTGTTTTGAACAAAATAGGGCAGTATGTGGAAATACTTATTATGATTATAATTAATATGTGCCGATGAACATGTGATTACGTGTGCTATATATATATATATATATATTAAGGATTTCATTGGTGCATGGTAACTAGCAGTGGAATCCAAAATACGCATTTCGTCCTATTTGGGATTCGTCATCTGGATGTACCTGCATTTCTCAGTGAGTGATGATGTTCCCACCGAGGCTCGAACTCAGTGCCTATAGTTTCAAACACCAAGAGGTGGCTCTCGTAGCCCAAGTGGTCTAGTGGATAACGCTTTAGCGTTTGAAACCTTAGTCCCTGGATTCGAGCCTTGGTGGGAACATCATCACTCACTGAGAAATGCAGGTACATCCAGCTGACGAGTCCCAAATAGGACGAAATGCGTATTTTGGATTCCACTGCTAGTCACAATCCACCAATGAAATACTAATTAAATGCCCAGACATCATCGAAGAATCTGCACAAAAAGCAGACATGTCAACCTGAGACCGTACACTTCGGTCCAATCAATCGACGGGAAAATTTAAAATTAAATTAAATTTGTTAAGGATATAAATATATCGGTTAAAAAGTTTGTCCACGGATTGATATTAGTCACAGAATCATTGAAAAACCAGCACTGGAGTACTGGACAGTTGTTGTATCCCCGCTTGGGACTTATCGGCAGTACGCACCCACCAAAGCGTTTCGAACCCGCAACCTTCCGGCCACAGTATAACCTTGTAGACTGCTATTCAGCCAGTGGGACTCGACTTAGTGGCCAGAGCACGAATTCTAGCTTCTACAAATTGATGCACGCTAGTGAGTGATTTGCTACAGGAAAGAGTTTCTTGAAGTTCTACTGAGAAGTCGTGACCAGTGACCTCCATTCTATCGGAAGTGATGATAAGTACTCGCCACGGATGACAATGTTTGGTCTGTCTGTTTTCGACATAGAACCTTGCACAGATGTGCAGCAGTTCAAGTCGCCACACTCCCTCCTTGTATCACACAAATCAAGAGAAGAAAGCAGAAGAAATGCATAATAGAGACAGTAAGCAGAGATGTGAGACAAAGGAATAGTAGTAACAAAGAACAAAACAGTTTCATTGGAAATCATAAGTCACCAGGAGTGGATGCATCAGCGATAGCCATTGAGAACGATTTTGAGCCATATCACCAATTGTTTTCAGCCTCTATTGGTTTTTACCGTCCCAAGGACTCCAACCAATGAGGACGTCTACACCTTCCTATGTGATTGGCTTAAATTAACTGTTGTGGATTTCATTGACTTATGAGGTCATGTTTTGGTTTGACCGCCGCTCGCTGGCTCTTTTCCAGTCTCACCCTATGCCAGTGGCTAACATTGTTCATCGAGGAAGACGATAACTAGACATACACGTAACGCATGTCCTAACCACCTGAGTCGATGTAGCTTCACAGCCACGTCGATTGTTGGTGGTCACGAATTAGTTTAAGTTAGAAATCATGGCCTGGCTATTGAGTAGGGGGTCCCAGTGTCTGAATGGTCTACGACTTCGCTAGCAGCATTGAAGCCCGAAGGTGGTGGGGTTCGAATCCCGTTGGTGGGTATGTACTGTCGAAGAGTCCCTAACAAGGACAAAGCAACTATCCAATACTTTATTAGAGATATGAACCTATGATATCCTATTAGGGACGGGATTCAGAATCTTCAAGTTACAAGGTATGAAAATTGTACTTGTGAAGAGTTAGTAGAGAAAGTAAGGCGAAACACAGTTGGACACTACACTTCCTGACTTTCAATGGTTCTTCCACTGTTATCAATTCATGATCAAAACTTGCAAGCAATCAAATCTCTACAGAGTAACATACTTGAAATATTAATCTGAAAAATTATTAGCAACTGACTACAGAGTGAAGGTGGTCTGAGTGTTCCAATGAGAACTGGTAACCAACCAGTGGGATCTACTAGGTCGTTCATTTGTGAGAACAAATACTTCGGTGGACGGTAGTGGAAATTGTGAAATGATAGAAGTTATAATGCATTGACGATTAGAATCAATCCCAGTGGTCAATTTAGTCAACAAGCTCGCCACTCATAGTTTGAGCTATCTGGGTTCATTTCCCGGTGGAGTCATGAGTAGGTAACTATTGTAGAGTCGTAAAACTGGGACTCGGCACAGCCATACTCGTAGTGCTCAAATTCTTCACTATTTTCTTCTGCATATTTTTTTGGACAATAGGCTTTTTATTGATTTTCGTACCCTTTCTGTCCAACCAGTAATTCGATGGAGGGAAAGTCGCTGTTGATAAAAGTCTTAGATATGGATAACTATGCACTTTCCATTAAATGCAAGGGTGAGAATGAAAGTTTTAGTGACAAAAGATTTACTGGTGGTCTAATTAACTAGCGTTTAGGAGGAGTTTGAGTTTCCGTGGTATTACTCCACCATATACACACTAGGGATACAAGTACATTCAACTGGTGAGTCCCATTAAGGACGAAACGTACCCTTTGGATTTCAGTGCTAGTCATTATCAACCGAAAGGGACATTTGAAAACAAAAATGAACGAACCGCAAATGCCTTGATATGATGATTTTATGGGCTAGAATAAATCGTGCCAGAAACGTGTCATATCTAAATAATTAATAGTATTGTGTTTTCAGAAGTTGGGAGGCAGTCGGGCAGGAAGCACTGACTGACTCAAATTTGAATCTGAAATGAGGAGAAATGGGTTCTTTCAATACTACAGATATGTTCTGCTGACTAGTGCTAACAGACAAGGAAATCAGGTCTACGGCTTCCTGGTGATTAATATATATGTAAAACCCACACATTCAAACCGATATTTGGACTTCCGATCATCCCATCCTACGTCAGCAAAAATAGGATTGATGAAATGTTTAAGTAATAGAGCACAAAAACTAAGGTAGTACCAAGGAAAATCTGAGGCAGGAAGTGAGGCATTTAAAAGAGAAGCTTTGAAACTTAATAATTATCCTGATCAAATAATCAGGAAGTATGTAGGGAAATGTAAAAATAAAATCAATGATAATTATTATGGTAGTAATGATAGTGATAATGATGATAATAATATTAATGACGATATGCATGTTAAACATGCACAGAATAATGACAACACAAGTAGAATCTGGTCAGTCAGACTAGTGGAGCATAAAAACCTTGCAGGAAAATCTAGATTAGTTGACCTGAATATGATAAGAAATCTAGAGAATAGTTCAGCCGTAGATAGCACTCACTACATGAAATTACACTGGAAACTTACTAAAAGTCTCCGCAAGGACCGTGAACAGTGGTGGCTGACAAAGGCAAAAGAGATGGAAAAAGCATCGGCGATAGGCAACACTAGGCAACTCTTTAGACTCATCAAAGAATCGGGCGGGAGAAGGCAATTCATAAGTGAGACTATTTCTGAGAAAAATGGCTCCTTAATTAGCTCTCAGGATAGACGCCTTGAACGCTGGAAAGAACACTTTGAGGAACAATTTAACTTGCCTACAGCCACACTGAACCTCCCCGCCATCCACACACCCGAATGGGATATAGACACTGGTCCGCCGTCTGTAAGTGAGGTTACAAAAGCTATCAGTAATTTGAAACGAGGCAAAGCGGCAGGACCCGACGGAATTATTCCGGAGGTGTTTAAATATGGGGGTGACATACTAGTTTGTAGATTAACTGAGGTACTAGGCAAAGTCTGGGAATCAGAGACAGTACCATCAGACTGGGGTAAGTCACTTATTATACCGATATTCAAGAAGGGAAACAAGTCCTCGTGTGATAATCATAGGGGGATCAGCCTAACGAACATAGTCTCTAAAATCCTAGGCTCAGTAATCATGCATAGACTAAGCAGAACTCGGGAGGAACAGACAAGGGAAAATCAAGCAGGCTTTAGACCAGGTAGAGGGTGCATAGATCATATCTTCACTCTTCGACAGATTCTAGAACATAGACACACTTTTCGGCGTCCAACAATTGTCATATTTCTTGACTTGAAGGCGGCCTTCGACTCCGTGGATCGAAAGGTACTATGGCAATGTCTGACTGTGAAGGGAGTGCCAAGAAAGTACATTGCACTAATCAAGGCACTCTATTCAAACTCACGTAGTCGTGTAAGGGCTTATGGGGAATTGTCATCTGAATTGGTAACAACCAGTGGTGTCCGACAGGGATGTCCACTTTCCCCATTTCTGTTTAACTTCATCATAGATATGCTGATGGAAGTATCCTTAACTGAACGTAAGACTTAGGAATCGACTTGTTACCAGGGAATAATCTAATGGACTTAGAATATGCAGATGACATAGTCCTGTTAGGGGAGGATGCTGACAAAATGCAGAGTCTTCTGAACACCTTGAGCAGCAATCTTCGTATGTTTGGCATGCGATTCGCCCCTAAAATGTAAGATGCTGCTACAGGACTGGACCACGTCAACTCCTAACTTAGTGATAGGGAGTGAAGTGATAGAACATGTTGACCACTTCACCTATTTGGGAAGTTGTATTAGCACCAACGGACTGATTGGCGATGAAATCTCAGCACGGATCCGAAAAGCTCGAGCTGCTTTCGCTGACTTACACCATCTCTGGCGTAGGCGTGACATCCGGTTATCAACCAAGGGACGTGTGTACTGCTCATCAGTTCGCTCCGTCCTTCTCTATGGCTCTGAAACATGGCCAATACGCGTTGAAGACATGAAAAGGTTGACTGCTTTCGATCATAGATGTCTGCGATCTCTGTCTCACGTTAGGTGGTTTAATAAGGTAAGTAATGTTGACGTTAGGCGTAGAGTGTTGGGCAAAGAGGGAAAATCAATCGACGAGGCTATAAAGTTACATAGACTGAGATGGCTAGGTCACGTGCTGCGCATGCCTAACCACCGCCTCCCCCGACGGGCATTACTAGCTGATATAGGTGCAGGTTGGAAAAGAGCCAGTGGTGGCCAAACAAAAACATGGCATCAATCCATGAAATCCTTGACAGTTAAACTGAGTCAGGTAGGGAGATGCAGACTCCCGGGTTGGGGCCCTCGGGACTCTAGGAATCAATGGCTGGAGACAATAGGTGACATGGCTCAAAATCGTTGTCAATGGCCAGCGCAGATGTATTCAGTCTCTGTAATCTTTCATATTCCTTTCTACCATTACCCATTCTGTTTCACTCTTATACTTGTCAAACTCTATTAATTCTCTTCACTCATCTTCTTGTCTACCTCTGTGTGCTATTTGGAACGTGGCAACTCGAACTGCTGCACTTCGGTGCCAAGTTCTATGTTGAATCCAGACAGAGACAGACACTGGAACATACAACAGGATGGGAAAAGACATTTTCGAAACCTAATGTCACAGGGTGGAGAGAGAGATTGATAACGGAAGCTTCAGTTATCAAATCAAGGGAATGAAAATACGTGTAATAGGAATGATTCAACACTTGTCCAGCCAGATATCTGGAAAACTCTACCACTCCTACGACGACAAATAGGAGAGAACAAAGAAAACTATAAAACTCAAGTATTCAAGTTGAATGATTATAATTGATGTTATGATTATGAACTATGATATATATTGATTATGTTCAAAACGTCAACCAGTATGTAATAATACTGTTTCACGCTGTGTGTGATACATCTAATGAACAAACTATTTCGTGGAATTCCTGTTGATTACCTCCAATCATTATCTAATAACAATAATTCAAAGTGCACCATTGATTGTAAACCATCTAGTATGATGGTTATATTAGGAAAAACTTGACACAGAGTGAATTCAGTTTGCGCCAAAACATGAAGGATTATATAGATGCTTGAAGTTTAGTGTCCAGTGAAAATTAATTAATATACTCTATCTCAATAAGTATTTATCAAATAACAATAATATTCCACAAATAGAACTCTAAGCTATCACAGAGTGCTCAAATTCTGCTTTCATATTGATTGACTGTTGGCTGATGTCAACATTGAGTATTGCATAGATGTACAACTTGTGCAAATTGTCACGCTCCCCTTCTTGTAGTACACACACAAAGCATAAGAAGACGGTAAAGAGACATTCCAAAGAGACACAGAGAGATAATGGACAGAAATATGAGGAAAATAGGATTCTATGAATATTATACACCACAAAGAGTGAATACATCTGCGCCAGTCTCTGTCTCTATCTAGATTCAACATAGAACTTGGCACCGAAGTGCACCAGTTCCAGTTGCCACGTTCCAAATACCACACAAAGGTGGACAAGAAGATGAGTGGAGAGAATTAATAGAGTTTGACAGGTATAAGGGTGAAACAGAATGGATAATGGTAAAAAGGAATATGAAAGATTACAGAGACTGAATACATCTGCGCTGGCCATTGACAACGATTTTGAGCCATGTCACCTATTGTCTCCAGCCATTGATTGATTCCTAGAGTCCCGAGGGCCCCAACCAGGGAGTCTGCATCTCCCTACCTGGCCAATTCAGTTTAACTGTCCAGGATTTCATGGCCTATTTATGCCATGTTTTTATTTGGCCACCACCGCTTACTCTTTTCCAACCTGCACCTATATCAGCTAGTAATGCCCTTCGACGGGGGGTAGACGCTGGTTAGGCATTTGCAGCATGTGACCTAGCCATCTCAATCTATGTAACTTTATAGCCTCGTCGATTGATTTTCCCTCTTTGCCCAACACTTTACGCCTAACGTCAGCATTACTTACCTTATTAAACCACCTAACGTGAGACAGAGATCGCAGACATCTATGATCGAAAGCAGTCAACCTTTTCATGTCTTCAACTCGTATTGGCCATGTTTCAGAGCCATAGAGAAGGACGAGCGAACTGATGAGCTGTACACACGTCCCTTGGTTGATAGCCAGATGTCACGCCTACGCCACAGATGGTGTAAGTCAGCGAAAGCAGCTCGACCTCTTTGGATCCGTGCTGAGATTTCGTCGCCAATCAGTCCGTTGGCCCGACCGAAAGCTGCTACCTTGACGTGGTGGTCGGGCTTGAACACCGCAATGACCTAATCAAGCTATACTGGCTGAGACTTATGTCTCTTGAGGTTCTACCATGCCAGGCAGGTTGTTTGGATAGCAGTTAAACAAAAAGCAGCTACCCCATTTAATACCATGATTCAAACAAATTCACAAAATTTCATGCCGGATCGGCCGTGGCCCGGATTAACAACGACCGCGCTTCCTGCTGCCGTGTCACAGGGCAGGAGTGATAAGTATGCTACTGAGGCACACCAAACAAAAGAGAAAGTCCGTTGGTGCTGATACAACTTTCAAAATAGGTGAAGTGGTCAACATGTTCTATCACTTCACTCCCTATCACTACTAAGCTAGGAGTTGACGTAGTCCAGTCCTGTAGCAGCATCTTACATTTTAAAGGGGCGAATCGCATGCCAAACATACGAAGATTGCTTCTCAAGGTGTTCAGAAGACTCTGCTGTATTTTGTCAGCATCCCCCTCCCCTAATAGGACTATGTCATCTGCATATTCTAAGTCTATAAGACAATACCCTGGTAACAAGTCGATTCCTAAGTCGTTACGTTCAGTTAAGGATACTTCCATTAGCATATCTATGATGAAGTTAAACAGGAATGGGGAAAGTGGACATCTCTGTCGGACACCACTGGTTGTTATCAATTCAGACGACAATTCACCATAAGCCAGTCATTGAAAACGAGTATTTTGAGCCATGTCATCGATTGTCTGAAAGCCGTCATTGACTTTTTACCATCCCGAAGTGGCCAACCAGTCAGTCACGAAGTCTAAACCTCCCCTTCATGACTGACTAAAACTCATTGTTGTGAATTCAATTGACTAACGAATTCATGTTTTCATTAAACCAGAGATAGCTCCAACCTGATCAAAATGTCAGCTAACACCGACTGTCTTCCATGGTGTGGGCCACAGGGAAGTAACAACTGCCCACACACTTCTCAAGGCACATGAAACCCCACCTGATCAATAGACTCTTGTATTCCCTCTCTTTCAACCTCCACGTTTAGCTTCTCTTACTGACGAGATGAGAGGTAATCCTGAAACCAGCTAAAGAGAACCACCACAAGGAAATAAAACGAAGTGGAAAAGAACTGTTCTCTTCAGGGAACAATACTAATAATAATAATACTAATATAATAACAATAATCACATATATAATACTATTCTTCTGAGGCTCTATAAAACACAGTTTTAACCAGTGTTCAC
The DNA here is from genome assembly GCA_944472135.2 of Trichobilharzia regenti. Classification (NCBI taxonomy): domain Eukaryota; kingdom Metazoa; phylum Platyhelminthes; class Trematoda; order Strigeidida; family Schistosomatidae; genus Trichobilharzia; species Trichobilharzia regenti. The sequence continues at coordinate 4,517,368 of OX235262.1, read as the reverse complement.
TTGTGGCTTATTTAAACATAACGCGAACTATTTCTCTTGTTTTATGTAGTTTTTATAAAGGTGAATACATCTGTATGAACTTAAAGTATAATATACCTACCCAATAATAGATCACAACCATCTAGGAGATCAGCTTCTACTAGTTCACGTGATAAAACATCAGCAGAATCTGTAAATGGAGAATAGAAAATAATAATAATAATAAAAATAAAACATGTTAACATAGGTTAAACTAAGAACCATTAATAATACTTTACGACACATCAATGTATATAATCATTTCAGATATGTATTTATTCCCAGTAATATTAGTGTTATCAATAAAAATACAATATATAATGAGAATTAAGACGAGTGTTGTTGGTCAATACGATGGGAAATAAGGACGAGCGTTTTTAAAGTAAAATAAATAACTTGTTAGAATGTTATAATGTGCATTGGAATACACTTTAACATGATTTATTCTCCTGTGATTTGACTGACTGGTGGTAATAATATCTGCCATACATATATCTCTGGTATTTGTTTTGAGTCACTTCTATTGCATATGTTGGGTGAATGTAGACTCGATGAACCAGACAGGATTCAGTAATCAACCTCTCTCTCTCTCTTTCTCTCTCCACACCTACCTAGATTCCATTTTAAAATTTTCGACTCTATCCCACACATCCTATTGTGTAGTTTTGATGAATTGTTAATGCATGGAGTGCAATGGTAGTGCTGAGCGTTTTTCTAAATTACTTATCTTTTTAGGGTCAACCATTCTTACCTTAGCTAAATTCTTATGTTCTGATAATCTGACTATCCCTGACCTATTAATTTGACCTATGTAGTTGACTTAACTCACAGTCATTGTAGGGTATTTTGTAAATTATATTATTTTGTTTAATTGGATCCACCAGGTCTTTTAGCCTACAGAGCTTGTCTCTGAGTGAGTTTGTAGGTTTGAATGCCACCCTAATTCCTACTTTATTTAGAGTCCTACGTAGTGTCTCAGATGTCCCCTCTTTATATGGTATAACTGTGGATAACTTATATTCTCTCTTATTTATGTTATTACTACTAGTTTCATAATCATTTTTATTTTGTTTTTGGCCTTTAATGATCTTCCTAATGAATTTTATAGTATAGTTAGTTATTCAACACCGACGCCTCTTCTATCTGTTTCACTTCATCATTTGGGTCTTTTCTTGTGCTACTTAATGCTACTGCTCGGTTTGTTAAACACTTAACTTAAGTCTGCTTTAACAGTTAATGGATGAGACGAATTAAAGTCTAAATATCTATTTGAATGAGTTGGTGTTTTATAAACACTAGTGTGTAGTTTGCCTTCTTCTATTCGTTTTATTTTACAACCTTACATAGCTAATTCTCCTTGTTCATTTTCCGATTCAAATGCGAATTTTACTCCCTCTACTAGTGAGTTTATATGTGTGAAGAAGCTAGAAAGAGAGAGATATGTTCTGTTTTTAACACTGTGAAAGTGTCACTCATCCACATATCTCCATCATATTTTTCGAGTAGGATTAAATGTATTAAGAGCAATATTTTCCCAGCTGTCCATAAAGACATCTGCTACGATATCATCAATACACTCATATTACTACCGAATGTACATTATCTTAAGTTGATTTTTTATTCAAATGTCCAATCATCAATTTTTATTCAATGTATACAAACAAAGCAAGAAAGTTGTGTGAGTGAGTGAATTGATATGATTATGAGGGGCAATAGCTAGCTTGTGCTCGAAACGTGGTTGCATCAGTTAATATTACTGTATAAGAAACACTGTGTGACAGTTTATCAAAATAAAATCTTATCCGTAATATGGAGTTATACTCTACCACCACCACCACAGTGCTCAAGTTTTATGCTTATACAAATAAGACACCCAAGGTAACAAGCCATATATAGAAGTTCCACTTATATAACTAATGCAAAGAGAATAATAGAGACAATTCTATCTGTCTGTCGGTTTTCGATAGAGAACATTGTACATATGTGCGGAAGTTCAAGCCGCCACACTTTCTCCTTGTAGCACACAAATCAAGAGAAGAAAAGCATACTAGAGACAGTAAGCGGAGATGTGAGACAAAGGAGGAGTAATAACGAAGAACAAAACAGTTCCATCGGAAACCATAAGTCTCAAGGAGTGTATGCATCTGTACCAGCCATTGAGAACGATTTCCAGCCATATCACCAATTTTTTCCAACCATTGGTTTTTACCGTCCCAAGGACCCCAACCAATCAGTCAGGAAGTCTACACCTTCCTACGTGGCTGACTGGCTTAAACTAACTGTTGTGGATTTCATTGACTGATGAAGCCATGTTTTTGTTTGACCACCACCAGGTTGCTCTTTTCCAGCCTGACCCTATATCAGCTAACATTGCTCGTCGAGGAAGGGGCGATGACTAGGCATATGTAACGCATGTCCTAACTATCTCAGTCTTTGTAACTTCACAACTTCGTCGATTGATTTCCCCTGTTTACCTAGAACTCGAGCGATGCCTAACCTCAATATTTCTCACCTTATTATTCCACTTCACACGGGAAATAGAACGCAAGCACCTATGATCAGAGACAGCTAATCTTTTCATGTCTTCCGCTCTCAATAGAGACAATTCAGTGAAGAAAATGTCCCTCAACGATGAAATCATCTTCAGAGGCTGTAAAGTAGTATTTATAATTACCAAAACTATATAGCAAGTAGTCTATTATTGAGTAACAGGGAGGATGCCATAATGACATGTGATTACTTAGAGAATGGGTGTGTGAAGGATAAACTATCATTTTTAGTTAATTCACTCTGTCTTAAAAATTATAAATTTAGTGTGAATTTCCTGTGAAGTTAGCTAATCATATATTGGTCGGAAAATGTGCACACTCTTCAAATGCATCGCTGAACACACTATCCGGTATGGTTTTAGCAACAACAAAAAAAGACAACACATGACAGTTACTAGTGCTCAATTGTCGAGCACTTGGTGAACTCAAGCCACACAGTCCCCATCAGATTCGTCTTTCAAGATTATTTGCTTAGGTGAGACAGCGTTTTTACACCACGGAAGTGTTGTCAATTCGTCAATACAACACAATCGTGAACTATGTATACAGAAAAAAGGTTTGTCCAGTCTCTCGTTCTATCATATGGTCTTAACGTGCTTCATTTGTCGTTCCCTGTAAATCTTTCATTTTTAATGATTACTTTGCTTTTAGTTGATGAAATTAATTCATCATTATTATCTCTTCGTCTCAACTGATTGCATAATCACGCTAGCAACCGTGTTGATTTCTTATTATTCCTTCACGTTCCCCTGTGGAACACGGGGCTTCAAGCTAGTGACTTGAAGTTTCTGTAGTAGTGTTTAATTTAACAGGATGGGTTGCTAGCCTCATGCCTAACCTTTCTCTTTACTAGCATTATTTCTGGCTTAGAGAGGTAAAGGAGTGGGTCGGCCGGGACTCGAACACCGAACCATGTCCATAGTCGGCGAGCGTTCTAACCACTGTGCCACCGACGCGTGTTCATGTCTACTCTCTTCATTTTTGTGTTCTTGTTTTTCTAATTCCTTATAACTCTTTTGCACACTTTTAGAAATCTTACATAATTCTATATTTTCTTTCGTTTCAGTACGTATCCTGATCACAATTCACAAACTAAATTATTCATCTTAGTTATGGTGAGTCTAAGTGGTTTAATTTAATGCCAGAAACTAATAACCCCAGTAGGATGTATGGTTTGTTAAAATTCATAAATCAGGATACCCTATTAGGCCTATAGTTGATTTTAGAAATTCACCTACTTATGAATTATCTAAATATTTAGCCATGGTATTAAATCCCCTAAAAAGCCATTCGAAATCTAGACTAACTAATTATTACGAACTAAAATACAGTTAGATAATTAAAATTAGATAATGAAGAAAAAATGGTTAGTTTTGACATTGTCAGTTTATATACACGTATACCAATATATATGGCTATAGAGGCGTCAGAAACGAACTCATTTCTGACCAAAAACTCGAACTTAGGAGGAAAGTGCCACTTGAAGATATAATGCTGGGAGTGCAGCTTTGCCTGACTTCTACGTATTTCAATTCCAAGGGAAATATACAAACAAACTGAGGGAGTTGACATGGGATCACCAATATTCCCAGTTGTAGCAGATATATTCACGGATAGTGGGAAAAGATTGCGATTGAAACGTTCACCCCCACCCCTAAAGTATGGTGGAGGTATTAAGTGACACATTCACTGTACTTAGAACACAAGATATAGATAGATTTTTTGAGCACATCAACTCAAGGTAGAGGCAATTCAATTCACTTATGAATTGAAAGTCAGGAAGGGAACTTCCACTGTTAGATTGCAACGTAAAAAGGAAAGAAAATGGGAACCTAAACACTAGTGTTTACAGGAAACCCACACATTCAAACAGATACTTGGACTTCCAATCATCACATCTGTTAGTGAAAATAGGATTGATCAAATGTTTGAATGACAGAGCACAAAAACTAAGTAGTACCAAGGAAAATCTAAGACAGGAAGTGATACACATAAAAGAAGCTTGAAACTTAATAATTACCCTGATAAATTACTCAGGATATATGTAAGGAAATGTGAAAATAAAATAAATAATGATATTAGCGATAGTGATAATAATAATATCAATGACGACACACACAATAAGGACTCTAAATCATCAACAGTAATTCCATACAAGGGAGGAACCTCGGAAGCCTTACGCAGAATTCTTAACAAGGCAGGCAGGAATAAAAGTGGCTGTCATTCAAACCACCCACAAACTTAATTAGAAACAAGCTTTGTCGGTTAAAGGATCAGTCCTGTGGAACTTTTAAAAAAAACAATTTAGTTTATCTAATACCCTATTTGGTATGATTGTCAGGTCAAATACATAGGTCAAACTAGTAGAACAGGGGCAGTCAGTCAGACTAGCCGAACATAAAAACCTAGCAGCGAAATCTAGATCAGTTGACCGAAATAAGATAAGAAATCTAGAGAATAGTTCAGCCGTAGATAGCACTCACTACATGCAATTACACACAAGCCAAGTTCAACACTCAAAAGCTGAAGGACCAGGCTACAAAGGACATCTTCATTGCAAGCATAAAGGACAAAGCTGAGATACAAATCAACACCAGCGAAAAGGTCAGCGTCGAAAAGCACTGGAACAACTTGAAAACGCTGTGGAGCCAAACCTGCATAGAAATTCTAGGCAGAAAAAAGAGACAGGACAAACAGTGGCCATACGCTGAGGAAACCATCAAGTGACATCACTAGACAAGCCCTCGAGTGGAACCCGAAAGGGAGGCGGCGAGTTGGTCGTCCAAGGGTGACTTGGAGGAGGTCATGCGAGGAGGAGATGAAAGCATGTGGACATACCTGGGGCAGGGTGAAAAAGTTGTCAGAAAACCGAAGGCAATGGAGGTGCGCAGCTGAAGCCCTATGTTCCTCTAGGAACTAAAGGATACAATAATAATAATAATAATAATATAATAGGATGGATGGGATAGGATGACAGTTTCACAATCTAATGTAACAACTGGGTGGAGAGATTGATAAGAATAGAAGCTTTGTTGATCGAATCAACTCAATAAAAATACGTGTAATAGGAATGATTCAACACCTGTCCACCCAAATATCTGGAGAATTCTACTACCCCTACGACAAATAAGAGAGGACAAAGAAAACTATAAAACTCAAGTTTCGAAGTCATGTGATTATAATTGATGATATGATTATGAATAATAAATTTTGTTCAAAACGTCAATGTCCAGCAAATAATAATACTGTTTCACAGACTGTGTGGTACATCTAATAAACAAACTAATATGGAATTAGTTGTGGTAACGTTATTACACTTGTTCAACTTCTTCAATGTATTGACTGACATGAACAACTATAGACTTGATAACCCATTCAGTACCCCCCCCCCTTATTATACTAATCTTCATCTCCACTCTAGTTAAAATTTAATGAATCATCACATTTTTGAGAGTATTTTGATGAGGTGGACAATAACCCTACGTAATTTTTATTCTTGACTGACATAACCTAATGTACACACACACACACACAAAGATACATACAATAATAATCATATATAATGACTTTTCAAGTTTGCCCATGGCTTGAAATCAGTTAGAGAACCATTGAAAACCAGCAGTGAAGTATTGGACAGCCAGTTGTTTTGTCAGCCCAGTCTGGTACTCTCCAGTAGTACACACCCACCTTCTCAGGTTTAAACCCAGGACCTTCCGGTTACCAAGCGAGCTAGCACCTAGACGCTGTTTCTGGCGTAGACGTGATATCCCGTCGGCTATTGACCAAAGGGCGGGTGTACTGCACAGCAGAAGATCACTCCGTCCTCCTTTATGGCTGTCAGAGAGACATGGCCATTGAGAGTGAAGACATGAAAAGATTAGCTGTCCTTGATCGTAGGTTCTTGCGCTCTATCTCCCGTGCCAGGTGGTATAATAAGGTGAGCAATATTGAGGTTAGGCGTGGGTCAAGTTCTAGGTAGGTGGGGAAGGGAAATCAATCGACGAGGCTTTGAAAATACATTGACTGATATGGTTAGGACATGTGTTACGCATGCGTGACTGGCCATCCATCGCCTTCCTCAATGGGCGATGTTAGCTGACATAGTATCAGGCTGGAAAAGGGCTAGCGGCGGTCAAACTAAAGCGATGCACGAAACAATGAAATCCACAACAGTTAGTTTGAGCCAGTCACGTAGGAAGGTGTAGACTTCCTGACTGACTGATTGGGGTCCTCGGGACGGTAAAAACCAATGGAGGCTGGAACAATTGGTGTTATGGCTCAAAATAGTTCTCAATGGCTGGTGCTGATGCATCCACTCCTGTGAATTATAATTCCCGATAAAACTATATTGTTCCTCGATATTACTATTCTTTTTGTCTCATGCCTCTGTTGACTGTCTCTATTTTGCATTTCTTCTACTTTCTTCTCTTGATTTGTGTGTTACAAAGAGGGAGTGTGTAGTGACTTGAACTGTTGCACATCGGTGCAAAGTTCTATGTGGAAAACAGGCAGGCAGACCAGACAGACAGCTCCTAGACCATTCAGACACTGGGGATGCATGACTTCCAAATCCTGAGGATTCATGATATAGTACGACAACTAGCTAATGTCAGAGACGAGTATCTGTCCTCACAGTCGACTTGCTGTAAACCCACTGATCATGACTTTTGATTATAATCCTCCAGGCAGCTACCAGGTTTTTCCATAGTTCTCTCTACTCGATGTCAGTTAATGATGAAATCCGGTAATCAATCAAATCAAATCCTTGAAAACCACCAACACAAATTGAATATTTGCTAATCCTCTTGTGTGTAATTTTATTTCTTCACCCCTGCCTGGTATTCGATATTCAAAACTTTCGAAATGTTACATCAAGTTGAAAATTATTACCACACCTTTAATCTCCTCCTTCTATTTTTTATTTTTATTTTTGATTACAACTTGATTCCACACTGTTATTTTTTAGTACAAGTATGGAATTTTTACCATGGATATCAGTAGCACGAATTTTGCAGGCCGACCATAGATATCAGGCGTGAGTAGGCAGAGAATCTAACCTCGGACCATGTGCATGGTCGGCGAGAGTCCTAAACACTGTGCCACAGACGCATGTGGAATTAAATAAGGAATAATTGTATCTATGTAAATTTATGTACACTAATGAATTTGTACGGCTGCTTTTGAGAATTATTATTATTATATCCTGTGATTCCTATAGGAAAATAGGGCTTCAGCTGCGAATCTCTATTACCTTCGGTTTTCTGCTAACTTTTTCACCCCGCTCCAAGTCTGTCCACATGCTCTCATCTCCTCTTCATATGACCTCCTCCAAGTCACCATTGGACGACCAACTCGCCGCTTCCCTTTGAGCCCGAATCCACTCGAGCAATGGTTTGTCTAGTGATGTCACTTGATGGTTTCCTCAGTCTATGGCCAATCCATCTCCATTTCTTCCTGTCTATTTGTTTCATTACGATTCCTGGTTGGTTCGCTCATTGCCGCCAGAGATCCCTGTTGGTGATCTTTTCTGGCCCGCCAGCTAATCTTGAGAATAAAATCGCCAAAACGATACCTGTTAGGGGAACTTCTGATTTTTTTCTCGCTTATGCCTTAATGGATATTTTTCAAGATTTGAAGAGAATTCAACGGAATGACTTTGAAAAAAAATTTGATTCCTATACATACCCAAAGGAACATATGGCTACAAGCTAGAGCTTTGAAATTTCAACTGGCACTGGTATTGTTTTTACGGGATGGGACTACTAACCCTGCAGCCAACCTTCCCTCTTCACCACCAGCTAATAGAAGTAATGGAGGTCGGTCAAACCTCAGAACCACATACGTCGTGTTGACCCCTAGTGTCCTACCACTGACGCAAAATAAATGATGACTTCATAATATTATAAACCTTGCCTAGTTAATAAGCATGCTAGTTTTCTAGCTGATCCCAAGCCCAGGTGAAAAGGGAGGGCAGAGTGTGGCGTGTAGCGATCCTACACCGCTAAGCCTATCAAACTGATACAAAAACGTTAACGTACAGATACAAAAATCTAAATAACAAATTTATTCTACTCTGGAATCGGAGAGGCGAAATGATACAGAGGCTTGGTGAAAGCCATCAAAAAGCCAGTCGTCAGATGGCTGATGTGTCATCTTTCGGTAAAAGCAAAAACAAGGAATGTAGGAGGCTGGGAAGCCTGACCAGGTAGCCAAAAAAATACGAAGATATAGTATATAACTGTTAGGAATCTGTGAGAGCAGGTGAAGATAACCAGCAAACCAACCGACAGCAACAGCAACCAGCACCAATCATCATCAACTGGAGAGATTTGAATAAGGTTAGCTCCCTCATTTATCCGGTTAGGAAGTATCGATTCAACTACAGGTGTGGTGAGAGCAGGCTGCTAGCCGATTGGTTGGCACTAATCTACGTTAAGGTCTAGGTAACTAATATGGGCCGTGAGAAAATATGAACAAGGCCGAGTCAACAACCAATCACAGCAAAGTTAACGTGGCAAAATATGATTCGCAGATAGAGAACTCTGTTTGTCAAGGAATCCCGAAACAACCAATCAGAAGCCTGCGTTTGTCTACCTAAACAACCAATCAGATGACTGCGCTTGTCTATAATAATGTTGTCTGAAATATGTATAAATACGTGTTGATTTTCATAATAAAACGATCTGTTGCCTGGCCCTTGTCTTCTGTTGTTACACAGGCAGAACGGATGAATATATATATGAAAGCTGGCTAGAACCGGAAAGGTGGGATATGCCTTCATCAACCTCAAACCAGTTTCGGGAAAGCTTTCTGTACTCAGCATATATATAGAACAAATAGGTCCTTCTTTATACGTCAGCAACTTGCACTGCATATCACGAAAAGGATTTCCAACAGGCTACTACATACTTATATCAATAACTGCTATCTCCACTGGTTGGTTCCATACTGAAGATTAAGTGATCAGTCAACTGGCTACAAAGAATTAACAACTAGAAACTGTGGCTGGGAAAGAACCAACCAACCGAGAACTGAATGCTCAACAAAATATTGGGAAAAAATGGAGATAGATAGATCGGGCATACGTTAAGGAGGCAGTCGATTGATATCGCACTCAATGCAGGCCATCACTCAATTGGAATCCAAGTGGGAACCGACTAGTGGGTTGTCGGTGTGACGGTGACACCGAGGAGATTGTTTGAGTTGAAGGAGCAAGAGAAGATGAGAGATTATGTGGTAATCGTATGGCTAGCCAGCTGAAAAGGCCAGTAGAAAATAGAGCAGAGTGCAAATGTGTTGTTGAAGCCCTCTACCCCCTCCACATGTTCCACTATGAACCCAAGGGAATAATAATAATAATAAAATCGTAATATTATACTGCACAAACATTTGACTGATGCTATGCATGTATTTAGATGAATGTGAACATATGTAACTAAACAAATAAATACGCAAAATAGTTCATTATTAAATAAATAAATAATTGATTTATTTATTTATTAGTTAATTAATCAATCGGAAAAGAAGGGAGAAACAACATAACCACAGATGCACTTTCATCGCTAGTGCATATTACAAAAAAAATTTATTTTAATTGTAGCATGATTCCACATAATATTTTTGGTACAAGTATGGAATTTTCAGCATGTGATATCAGAAGCCTAAATTTAGCAGGTCGACTATTGATATCATGTGTACGTCGGCTGGGGATCGAACCCCAGTCAATGTACATGGTCGGTGAGTGCCCTAACCGCTGTGCCACTGATGTACAGTGATATACTTATGAGCATTAATGAATAGTGTTCGAAACATCAACTTATCTAGCATTCTAATACAGTGCTCAAGTTCTACACTTACAATATTCATTAAGATATATTGACTGCTATTGGCTGAACAGGAGGACGGACGGTAATGTGAAGGTGGCGAAAGGGAAGACGAAGTTCTTTTGACTTTGTTTAAGTAGTCAGTTGAACCACTAATCAGTTATATAGTACTTTTTTCCACGGCGTTCCTAGTGGAAATAGGGCCTTCTCAACCTCTAGCTGTGAAGTTTCGATAGCATTGGTTTTATTTTTACTAGAAGTGAGGTAGTAGCTACTAGCCTGACGCCCAACCTTCCTTCTTCATGGGCCTAACTACAGGCTGTTGAAGTGTATCATCAGTTGGGAATCCCAGTCACGGAACACATGGTTTGGTGGAGAGAAACAACAACAGACCAGTATGAAGACCCACAATATTTCAACAAAAAAACACAATATCGATTATTATTATATCCTTTAATTCCTAGAGGAACATAGGGCTTCAGCTACGAATCTCCATTGCCTTCGGGTTTTCTGCCATCTTTTTTACCCGATCGATGTCTGTCCACATGCTGTCATTTCCTCTTCACATGACCTCCTCCAAGCCACCCCACCCTCACACTGACGACCGACTCACCGCTTCCCTTCCGGGTTCCACTCGAGCAATGGCTTGTTTAGTGATGTCACTTGATGGTTTTCTCAGCGTATGGCCAATCCATCTCCATTTCTTCCTGCTGTCGGCGATACCGCATAATTCAGAGACTTAGGCTGGGTCGAAAGGTAGGCGAGGGATATGTGACAGACACGATTTCCGACAGTCTACTGCATGCTTTCGTCAACAGCTCCATTTCACTGTCTCAATAATGAATATCATATGAAGTTTCAGAAACAGTAATGTTATCCGTTTTCTTAAGAAGTTAGGGTTGCTAGGCTCACAGCCCATTTTCTCTCTTTACCGGACTAACTACCGGTTTTAACTAAGTTTAGCGGGAGGGAGGGATCCGCAGAGAACCAGACCTTAGACCACACGCGGCGTGGGTGACTAGCCTTTTGTCAGCGAACTACCAACACACACACACACACAACTTCAGTAGCATATCATCATATCAATCTGGTTTCACAATCCTTTATTTCTTTTTCACACGATATCTTTCATGTCGACCACCACTTCATCCAGGTCCAACTCAAAGATCTGACAAGTGATGGCACTCAAAAGTCTCTTCCTCGTATGTCCAATCCATCTTCACTACTTTTGTGCATATTTCTGTCTGTCTCTGTCTGGATTCAACATAGAACTTATCACCGAAGTGCACCAGTTCCAGTTGCCACGTTGCAAATACCACACAGAGGTAGACAAGAAGATGAGTGAAGAGAATCAATACAGTCTGACAAGTATAACAGCGAAACAGAATGGGTAATGGTAACAAAAGGAATATGAAAGATTACAGAGACTGAATACATGTGCGCTATTGACAACGATTTTGAGCCATGTCACCTATTGTCTCCAGCCATTGATTCCTAAAGTTCCGAGGCCCCAACTCGGAAGTTTGCATCTCCCTATCCACCTGACTCAGTTTAACTGTCAAGGATTTCATGGATTGATGAGGCCATGTTTTTGTTTGGCCACCACTGGCTCTTTTCCAACCTGAACCTATATCAGCTAGCAATGTCCGTCGGGGGAGGCGGTGGTTAGGCATTTGCAGCACCTGACCTAGCCATCTCAGTCTATGTAACTTTATAGCCTCCTTTGTCGATTGATTTTCCCTCTTTCCCAACACTCTACGCCTAACGTCAACATTACTTACCTTATTAAACCACCTAACGTGAGACAGAGATCGCAGACATCTGTGATCGAAAGCATATTTATTAAGTGATAGGCTTTTAGTTAGTTCATTGTCACAGTCTCTTCCTTATTGATTATCCCTTTCACACCACCAGTTACCTGATCTTCACAGTATGTATGATGAACGACTGTAGCAGCGCCTGTTGGACATGTAAGCCAAGTCTTGACATTAGTAATGGATAGCCAAATCTTCTTCGTGCACATACTGAATGCATGAGATTTCCACAACTGATTTCAGAGTAATCCACGCCTATCTGTCTTGCTTTTTTCTATCCTGACCGACTTTGACATCGTCATTTGTCCCGTAGTCTCTACAGGCGGAAATGATCCCATCTAGCTCAGATGAGTAATAGTAAGTGATATTGGGGTTAGTTAACCCCTAAGTCAATTAGTCTATGAAGTTGAATCGATTTCGATGACTGGGACATGTGATATAAAAATGCGAGTTCATCGCATACCTCGACAAGCGATGTTAGGAGATATAGGATTAATTGCATGGAGGATTTCATCATCATGAGCTGACATCAGTTAGAGAACCCCTATGGTAGGTGCGTACTGATGAAGAGACCCAAAGTAGACTGACGAAACAGTTGTCCACTACTCCCAAGTTTTCCGATGGTACTCTAACTGATGTCAGCTCATGATGATGAAATTCTCCATGCAATCAAACAATTATTATTTAGAAAATCAAAACAAGTGATTCAGCGAAGAGACTCTTTTCAACGAATTTATCATCAAGCTGTACAGTCGTATATATATGGTTTATCAGAAGTTATATCCGGTGAGGGAATTGAATCTTAGGTGTGAATGCACAAAATAATAATAATAATAATCATATGAAGTTCAATTAAAACTAAAATGTTTGTGATTATAATCGTAGTTAAATGTCAAGTGGCAAAGCAGATTAATGTCATATATAGAATAATTCATAGGAGGGATAGAACTTGAAAAAGGATGTGCAATTATAGGATTAGTAGGCAAATCGAATAAAACAAAAACGTTACGTAATATTGTGTGAAATTTAATAGCATAGAATTTATCGTTGTAAAAAAGAATTGATTTAAAATGACAAGTGGAACAAGTGAAATAATACCGGGGACAGTTCAAAGTGAGAATAGTAATAATAACAATTGACTTAATAAGGAAGAGTATACAAATTGAATAGACAAAATGAAAAATGAAAAATTGGTAGAGCTAAAATATGATTGGGGATTATCATATTTTAGCATAGAGGGATTAAGACCATGAAAGTTGGAGGGGTTGAACGAACTTTTTCTGTACACAGAGATCTGGCTTTTCTGTTTCGATAGCCAAAGCTTCAGCAATACAGATGAGTCGGGTACGTAGGGATTTAGGTAAATTGCTCTTTGCCTTGTAGATGACTTTAAAGGCGGAGGCTATAGAGATAGGGTGATCATTTTCGACCAGATGTTCTATGATCGCGCTTCTTATTGCTCCACTTCCACCTTTTCGTAGCCATGCAGGATAATGTTCTTGCACCCTCTTGGACAAAACTCGAGTCGAACGACCGATATACCTAGCTCCACAAGAGCAAGTGAATTGATAAACGCACATAGAGTTGGTCAACATTGGGATCTTGTCCTTCAGGTTATTGAACAATAATGGTCGGCTAGTAAAGGCTATTCTCAGGGAGGCAGCAGGGAATGTTCTTTTCAGGGACTGTGATATCCTTCGTTTCATGATATCGGAAGCTAAGTCCCCTTTGAATTCTAAGCTCATGTAAAGTGTTTTCTTGGGAGCGGTTGATAAGTCACGTTTTGTAGGCTTTGAATGTATATTCTTATCTATAAAACGTGGTGGAAATCCATTTTCCATTAGGATTTTCCTCAAAGTGCATATCTCATCTTCCACAGTATCAGTGCTACAAATGCGCCGAATACGAGTGGCAAGCGACCGGACCAGGTTTCGTTTTCGACCAATAGGTACCCAGCTATAGAAATTTGTCAGTTGACCATTCCATAACAGCCTACGATAAATCGATCTCTTCAGAGTTCCATCAGTCCTTCTTGATAAGTTCACATCGAGGAAATGAATGCTAGACTCGTTCTCCATTTCGAGTGTGAATTTTATCGCAGGATGGCACTCATTGAATACATTTAATACATTAATTATTATTTATTTATTTATTTAAACGCATAAAAACTCGGTACAATATGGCACCAAGAAGGATGCGCCACATAATAATAATAAAACAATATAGATCAAAAAAAGAAGAGAATATATATATATATATATATATGAAGGGAACGGATAAAGAACTTCATCTGGAAGGAAAGTAGTCATGCTTAACAAGTTCAAACAGTATTCGTTAACTATCATCGGGAAGGGAAGAAAGTAGGAAATCGCAACACGTGTAATAGCACGCGATAAGTTTCATTGATTGTTTGTTGCTTCATTCAATTCATTGTGTGAGGGCTGAGATACTTCCTGGGCGCCCAGACCGAAGCAGGTGGTTTTATTAAGGGACCACCCCCCCCCGAGCCTTTGACTTCAAGTCTAATCCGCAAGGTAGCATCAGGAGCTGCATTCCCAAGGTTGACGGTGACCCATATGGGTTCATACGCCATTTGATCCGATTGGATACTGGAGCCCATGTACCTCATGGTAACTCCTTTTAGTTTAACCGCTATCCAAACAACCTTCCTGACATGGTAAGACTTGCAGGGACAGAGTCCCAGTCAGTTTAGTATGTTGGGTCATTACGGTATTCAAGCCCGACCACCACGACAGGGTAGCAGTCAATCAAACAAAATCCTTACAAAATCAATACTTGAAAATTAATGTAGGATTAAGTTAGAAAAAAAGTTAGGGGCTGTCATTATAATTCCCTTCAGTTCCAAGTGAATCATAGGGCTTCAAAAATACTTCTCGATTATGCCTTATTCGCTCTAGTCCTCTTTAACTGGCTCTACGGATTGTGCATGAACTCTCATTGCCTCTTCACACGATCTCTTCTATGTCACTTTTGTACAAACAGTGAACTTGTTCTTTCCCCATTCAAGTTCCACTCAAGGATGGCTCGGCGTGCGACGTCATTCGATGACCTTCACAGCGCCTTTCCAAACCATCTCTACTTTACTCGGTATATTTATTGAACAGTAGATTCTTGATTGGTTTGTTCTCAAAGTTCTCTACTGTTTATTCTTTCTGGTCGACTGGCCATCTGATCTTTAGGATGCAGTCAGAGATAGCAACTGTTGATAAAAGTCTGCAGTAGCCTGTTTGTGAAATGCTTTCCATGACGTGTAGGCCAAGTTTCCGAAATATTTAGAAGAACTGACTGAATTGACATTGGTGTTGAAAGTTCAAATGAGTGCAGAATATTTCTACATAGATCTCCAATAAATGTGAAGGTATGTTTTGCCTTTCCGATTTCGGTTTTGACATCCTTATTCATAGCGCCGTCGCCTGTAGTTTAAATGATGCTGCCCGAATAAGTGAGGAAAGCAGCCTCATTCAAATTCCTACAGTTGATAGTGACTGATGCTTGTTGTTGTTGTTGTCCCTGTTGATTGGGTTGATTATCTTTATCAACTCCTAACTTCTCTATGTTCACTTGTACTCCTGTCTTCACTGCCTAACTCTTTTACAAACTTTTCAATTTTCGCCTGTAGCTTTTCGTGTTTGTGTGACAGTAGACTTAAATCGCCTGCGAATTCCAGATCTTCTTATCGGTCAATGAGGCGCGTTGCTGTCTTCTCGCTTCTCATGCACGATGAACCGCATAATCCAGTTTACTACAATTTGGAATATTATTGGTGATAGCATTCAGCCTCGTATTACTCCTGTCTAGATATGATGGAGAAAATTTGTTGTAGCTCAGGTGGATGACTTTTTTATGTGGTTGTATTCTCTCTCAGCTGGATAATGTTGATTAGCGAAACTTTCATTGCCCCACTACTAGGCAACATCTTCAGCACGCATACTCCTGTCTTCACTTAAAAGGCTTCACTGACTTTGATCATTATGGTATTGCTGCATAGGATCAATAGATGACTTTAATCCAAGAAATCTGATAAATGCCTTTGACTCACAGATGTAGGAAAACGCATATTGAATGCATATTGCGGCTCATGAAGATAATAAATCCTTCTCAACGGTGTAGACACTGTTATGTACTGCTGCTGAGTGGTTAATCGTAGTTTTCCCCGTCACCAATTATCTTATTTACTCGTCGAGTAGTTAATAGTCCTGACGCCACGGAAAGAGGGAAATCAGAAGACCACCAGGTTTACGATGATACTTGTATTTTCCAGACAAGGAAAAATAAATGTCACACAAGTGTGAGTGGAAGGGTACTTAAATGTACGAAATGTGTGAACAAGACAGACAAGAATAATAAAGCAAGAGTATATATGAAAATGGCTAATACACATGAACCAATAAGATAATGTCTTACCATGATTGGTTGTATTGTCATGTGATATTAAGGTCACATATTGTTTATTTAGTTAGTAGACAGACAAAAGCATAATGTCAGTTACAATAGAATACCGATCCATATACACATAGCAAAATATAACAGACTGTCAAAAACAAAACACACATATGGATACATATCAGACACACTTTACTCACTCACTCACTCAGGCGTAATTCCACTTGCTGTCCCCCCTTTTTTGTCTCTCTAACTTTAAGTGTTGTTTTATGAGGTGCGGCAGCTTCAAAGGTTGTAATTCCTTTTTGTGTGTAAAGGTTCTACATTGAAACTCAGGCGATAGTCAACCGTCACAAAATTATGATATCACAGAAATATAACAGAAAGGGTGCCGAGATGGGGGGAGCGAGGTGGCGAAGTAGAATTTTGACAAGTTTCTAGCAATATATATACATATGAATCACATGTATGATGACCACATGAATTTAACAAGTAAATGAGAGAGAGAGAGAAAGCGAGACTATACAACTAGACTATCACTGTGCAGCAGTAATGACTTACTAAAGAATACACATACACACACACACACACACAACAGTACAAAAATTCAATTCATTGCTCATTTGTATAACACGTGAGCTGGTAGTGTTTTTGACACTTTCTTTGAAACCAATATACACCATTTTTCTAAATCCAGTTAATAGTCATGCTTTAAACTTGTTAGTTATGCCATACTTGTGTTAATGAGATGGTTGGAGGTAATGGAGAGTAAGCCTTGCTTAAATTGGGTTTCGTCCTAGTTGGCACTCATCAGCAAGGCATGTGTGCAGACACCTTGAAGGAACTCATGTCCCTTCTTCTGAGATTCAAAACAACATGACCCAGTGCCATCTGCAGTCAGATACGTTACCACTGAGCTATTCGGGCTCGCAATTGACCTCCTGTAAGACTGTATTGGATAATCTGATTGGACACTAGTAACTAGTGTGATGTATTCTAGTCCTTTCTTTGGTGCATCTGATTGCTATCAGTCAGAGCTAATGGTGGTGGTCATACCAAAGCATGAACTCATCAGTCAATGAAATCCACAACAGTCAGAGTTCAAGCCAGCCAGCCAGCCATGTAGGGAGATGTAGACTGGCTTCCTGGTTGGGGATGATAAAAACCAATGACGGCTAGGGACAATTGGTGATATGGCTCAAAATCCTTATTCTCAATGGCTGGGGAAAATGAATTAACTATTAAAATTCTACTGTTCTTCCATATTACTATTCTTTTTCCTTCACACTTGTGTTGATTATCTCTCTTTACTCTCTTCTCTTGTTTTGTGTGGTACAAGGAAGGAGTGTGGCAATTCGAATTGCTGCACATATGTGCAAAGTTTTACGTTGAAATCAGCCGGTCAGTCATTAATTGATTATACCAGACCGAAAAAGCTTCAATCTTTGCTAACAGACAGATCAACTTCCTAGAACGAACACAATTCAAAGGTGTCTAATGGAGAAGAGGAGTAGAATATAGGAGATTTTATCCTATTATGGAACAGTTAGTTGGATGTACCCTACAACTTCAATGAGTGCTGATATCCCTCCCCACCAACACACCTAAGACCTGAACTCATATACAAAAGTGAGAATACCATCTATCACTGGTGCAGGTGTGTGTGTAGGAGAGATGCAAGTACATCCAACTGACGAGTCATACAAGTAGGATTGAATGCTTACTCTGAATTCCATTTCTACTACCATCAACCAAATTATATATATATATGTACAAGGGCTTGATGTTGCGTGCAGCCAATATAATTTGCTCCACACGAGCAAGTAAATTGCAAAATACACAGTGAAGTGACCAAAAGCTGTATCTTGTCCTTAGCATTAGACTGGATTAACTGTCTCCAGGAGAATGTGATACGTAGGGTGGCTGTTGGAAATGTCTTCTTCAGACATTTAGAAATGCAGTCTCTGAGAAGTTTGGTTGCGATGTCAACTTTGAATTCCAGGTCCATAAAGAAAGTTTTCCTGGGCGGCGACAGACGCTTCTCTTCCATGTTCTTGTCAATGAATCTTGGTGGATACCTGTTTTCTAGTAGGGTTTCACGTAATAAATTTAATTTTTCTCTACCGTGTCTTCCGAGAAGATTTTCCTAAGCCTTGAACACAATGTACATATCAGGTTTCGCTCTCCGATCGGTCGGACAAAGCTCTGGAAGTTGATAAACTATCCAGTCCATGTTGTCTTGCGATAAATCGATCTTTGGATCGAACAGTCGTGTCTTCTGATGAGTAGTACATCGAAGAATGGCAATGTGTTGTTCGATTCCCCTTCCCCAACCCCTCCTTGAGGACATTAGCGAGAAAAGAATAAAATATTCAGCAGCAAAGATGTAAATCTTTTCATCATTGATGTCATTTTCTGCAAAGCCCAACTGTACAATCACATCTAAGTCATTCCTATTTAGTTTCACATATTAAAAACAAAACAGGCGGAAAAGAAGGAGGCGGGGATTAAAGGTATGTGAATATAGATTATGAGAGTCGTAGGAATAAAATTAGACACACAGGATTGGAAAAAATAGTTGCATTATATGTAAAACAGTTACTAATGTAACTAATATTGGTGTATGCATCGGTCGTTTAGTTAGAGGCAGAGAGAATGCTTGTTGATCATGTATGTGGTCCGAGGTGCTAATAACTAACTAATAATAACAATAATTCTCTAGTTATTATATATATATATATATATATATATATATATATATATATATATATATATATATATATATATATAAGTATGGAACCTGATGAAGAAGTCACCGAAGTGTATATTCTTTGTTCACTAATCAGTCGTTAAAAAAAAGATGAAATATTAACAGCTCAATAATAACCTACCTTTCCCTGGAACATAATTGAAACTGATATCTTGAAGTTCATTATTTTGTTTTGGATTCCGTTTACGCAGTGTTATACGATAACACAAACCAACAGGCTAGAAAAAATGTGGAAAAAAGAAAAGAGAATGAGAGGTGAGGGGATGTTATTAAGCCCATATGCTGTATACACTTGCATACATACATACACACGCACGCACACACGCACGCACAAATACATTACACTAATTTTGTTTCATGTTTAGGCAATGAAACCACGTTTCCCAATGATTCTCTAACTGATGTCAGCGCATGACGAAATCCTCCAGCCAATCAAACTAAAATCCCTACAAAAACTAATAATTGCAAATTCACCTGATACTCGCTACCGACTGGCCTTATTCAGACAGTCACCTAGGACTCTAGTGGGAGGTCGTGACAAAGTAGGCTACAGCAGGTTGAAGGTGAGGCAGTAACTCATAGAAGAAGACATTGTCATGTTGTCACGCTATGTCATGAATAAGCAGAAGTTAGAATCCATGGACTGGGCAATGATTCGGGTCAGGTGTAAGTGGCTGATAAATGGTCTACGAATCCGCTAGCCTTATATAACCAGAAGGGTCTGGTGTGTTAGAACCCCCCCCCGGTGGTGGGTGCGTACTTCTGAAGAGTTCCTAACTAGAACGAAAAAGCTAGCTGTCCCCAGTACTCCCTGATGGTTTTCTAATGGTTCTCTAACTGATGACAGCTCATGAAAAAAAATCCTTGAAGTCAAATATGTTTGGCTTACCCTTTTTTTTACTATATATATATATATATATATATACCCAAGATGTCATTTGTTAAATAAGGTACACTTCAGACAAACAGAATTCTGGGCTACCTAATTGGTTGCATTCTTATTTCTCTAACCGGATGCTATATACGATATATATATATATATATAAATAATATATAATAAATAATAAATATAATAATATTATAATAAATATATATAGGGATAAATTTACATCTGCTTTGCTTCCTGGAGCTGGTATCCTTCAAGGTACTATCCGCTCTCCTCTCCTATTTTATTTTCTTTCTTTCTTGCATAACTTGTCTCTATCAAAGGATAATTTGATTATTCCAAACTGAATAGTGCTCTTTTTGTTGAACATAAGTCAGTGATCTAAGCTGTGAATTGCCTTACCTTAAAATTGGTCAAAATGTCATACAGTTAACTTCAATTTTAAGCATAAATGTGATTGATCTACACGAAACTGGTTTATTCATAAAAATACTTTTACTCTAGACGATATTGAAGCGGAAACAACGTCAAGCATAAAAATATCTTGGAATAGTGCTATCGTCTGAACTTTCTTGGTCAACCTATATCTAAAGAGTAATCTTAAGTTAAGACAATCAGGTAGATATATGACAAATCCTCTAGATTGACAATTATTTAACTCATGAATAATTCCAATTCGAACATTAATCGACAAAAGACAAGTAGTTCAGCGAAGAGTCTCTTTTCAGCGGTGAATTCATTTTCATAGATTTCCTAGATTACACATCTACTTTCGACTCAGTCAGTACCTAGGGACATTTTGTTAAACAAGCTGGCCGAAACTCAAACTGACTGTTGGGTTGTCAAATGGCTGCATTCTTATTTCTCAGGAAGAGAGCAGTCCACTGTACGTTAGGGAAAGTCGTCCAATTTATTGTATACTGAGGCTGGTGTCCCTCAAGGTGATGTCCTTCCTCCTTTTCTGTTTTCTTTCTTTTTGCATGATTTGCCTCACTCTGATGAAATGAACTTTGTAAAGTATGCCGATGATCTAACTATTTCAACGTCTGCTAACTCGCAGCTTGACTGTGCTAAGATGAACAGCTTTCTATCAGGAATTAGCAAATGGTCTTCGTGTAACGGCCTTAAATTGTCGTACTTCGTAGAACTCTGAAGACTGCTAGTCAGTAGGACAAGTGGTCTCCCATTGGGCCATATCGTTGAGATTGTCACTGAAAGGCATTTGATGTCATGCAACAAATTTGCTAAAGGAATTTTGTCAGACTCTGAGCACCCACACTACCCGCTACTCCAACCTTGTGTCTCCTCAGGTAAAACAAAGAGTCTTTTTAGAAGAATTTACGCACGTACGTCTAAGTATAAAAATTCCACTATACCATATTTAGCACGTACTTTATGTGATGAAAATAATGTCAGGCATGAACTATCTAACCTTCTTTGCACTACTAAATAAACCATTTCTTCCATCCTTACAACATCAACTTTTATTGTTATTGTACTTCTTATATTTATATTCCCCTGAAGTTTTAGTTTTTATTTGTTTATTTTTTCATGAGTGTGAACATCACTTAAGCTGTGTTATAACTGTTAATTTTTGTCTTTCCCCTCACCATACTATCTCAACAGACCATTAGATTCCATACTCTACAAAGTGGTAAAATTTTCAAACTGAATTGACAATACTGTTTGAAACAAACTCACTGTTATTATTATTATTAATATTTAATGATTTCAATTCGTGCTTAAAATATTTTTGACTTTATATCGTAAGCGTGGACAAATTCCTTTGGTTAATTTTGTTTAATTTTTAATTTTATTTATATTTTGAGTAAATCAGATGCAAGGTGTTGTGACGAATGCTGAGAATTCCATTCTGTATTATAAGTACAGTTTTTTTGGAATAAAGTAAAATAAATTATTATTAAAAATTATTATAGCTGTACAATAGCCAATATATATTTTTGATTTTTTTGATTTTTGATTTACAGCTTGATTCCACACTGTATTTTTGGTACAAGTATGGAATTTTCAGCATGGATATCGGTAGCCCAAATTTTGCAGGCCAACCATAGATATCAGGTGTGCGCCGGCGTGGTCTCGAACCTCGGACCATGTGCATGGTCGGCGAGAGTCCTAACCACTGTGCCACCGACGCACATATGGTTATTTTGTGTGTGTGTATGTGTGTATACATTAAATTTAAATTTAAAATAACTACTACTGAGATGTACACTCAATGTACAATTCACATTCAACGAGGTTATTTACAGACAACAAGATGAGATCGCAATGGGATCTTCACAGGGCCCATTACTAGAAGACAGCTTCATACATGGCAAGCCTCGAAAACGGCCCACTCAAATCGATCATTGACAATTTCCAATTGTATGTTAGATATGTGGACGACATCTTCATCATCTGTGATGACGGTCACGATCTCAATCAATTACTGCAAATATTCATCAATCCCTTTTCTTGATGTTAAGCTTACAAGGAGAGCTGACGGAACTTTAAGAAGGTCTATCCATAGAAAACCCACATGGAACGGCCAATTGACAAGCTTCTATAGCTGGGTACTAATCAGTCGGAAAAGAAACGTAATTAAATCGCTTGCCACTCGCGTCAAACGCATCTGCAGCTCCGACACCATGGAAGAAAAACTTAACTTCCGGAGAGAAGTCTTCATACAAAATGGCTACCCATCAAGATTCGTAGACAAAAACATCAAAAAAAAAATTCCCAAAGCAAGAGACACCATCCGTGCCTAAAAAGACACTTTATATGAACCTAGACTTCAAAGGATACCTACTTAGTGACGTCCTCAGAAAGAGAAGTTCCACCTCTTTAGAAAGAACTTTCCCTGCGGCAACATTAAGAGTAGTATTATCTAGTCGCCCGCTAATCTGCAGAAGCCCAAAGGACAAGATTCTGCACATGACCACTTCTATGTGTATATATCAGTTCACCTGTTGCTGTGGAGCCAGGTACATCGGACTTTCAACGTGCATCCTGTCAAAAAGGGTCAAAGAACACTATCCAGCGTGGCTGCAGAAAGAAAGTAATGGCCGTATAAGGAGTCCAATAATCGAACATCACGTCAACACCGGTCATTCCATCTCAACAAACGCCTCCTGCTTCAAAGTAATCTACAAAGTGAAGAACAACCTTCCAAAAACAGTACGATTTCGTCTTCTTTGCATCGTAGAAGCCTTAGCCATTCAGTTGGTGGAACCAGAACTATGCATACAAAAGAAAATTATCCAACCACTTCTACTCGCATGGTAACAACTCCGTTGATTTGACCTAACTTTTGTTTGTTTGTTTGATTTGACCTTACTTCTGTTTGTATGCTTATTTTTCCTTTTTCTAACTTAAAACCCTTATGTAATTCTGTAGATTATTTTGTTTCCGTGTACACCCTGAGCACAACTCATTCATCAAACTATTCATGCCATCACGTAACTCTTATTTAACAATCATTTATGACGACTCATCACTTTTGTTACTATCCTCTTATATGAACATCCAATTCATCTGAACTTACTAAATGTATTTTCCTTTGACAAATTTAATGTATGCACACACACACACAAAATAACACATATATATTTGCGATTGTATAGCTATGAAAATGAATTCGCCGCTGAAAAGAGACTCTTTGTCTATTAATTTTTTAACTCTTACAATCTAATCTAGTTGTACTTTACTGCTTCTCCAACTTCGTCTTTCTTGGGCTACTCGAAAACGGCTACGTCATAATCAGGCGAAGGGTATTAAAGGTTGTCATTAAGGCGAATGATGTGTCACGACTAACGTGAAACACCTGAATTTATTTGTGGTGACATTAGTGCAATCCATATCCATGTATCTGCGAGAGCAGTTAGTTACATTGGAAGAACAGAAAGAAAGACATATCTATGATTTTTTGAACATGTACCAAAAACGTCTACGTCTTAAGGGAACAAATGATATCAACAGAGTACCATCGCCAGGTATCTCCTTGACACGAGTAGTGAAGTGGACGTCGAAAAGTAGTTCAAAATATTTATCACTTGGCAAAAAGGTTTGATGAAGCAATCTCTATCAAGTGCCTGAAAGTTGATTTATGCGTTCAGAAATAAACAGTTATCAGACACTGGTAACTGGATATTTTCATCTCTCTTTTTCATCTCATTACGTAATGTTGAAAGTTTCCATCGTGTTCGGAATAGTATTTAAAAATACACATATGTATAGTGCGTCGGTAACACAGTGGTTAGGACTCTCGCCGACCATGCACATGGTCCAGGGTTCGATCCCCTGCCGACGCAGACCTGATATCTATGGTCGGCCTGCAAAATTTGGGCTACCGATATCCATGGTGAAAGAAACCATACTTGTACCAAAAAATAAAGTATGGAATCAAGCTGCAATCAAAAATAAAAAAATTATTAATGTATGCATATATATGTATGCAAAATACTAAGCCGCATTATCCTGGAGAGAATCAAACACGCCAACCTGGATGAAAAACTTTGACCGGAACAAGTAGGACTCAGGAGTAACAAGTCATGTATTGATCAAAACGCCACACTACGGATCATCATTGAAAAAAAGCTTGGAATGGAAGTCACACCTCGCTCTATCTAAACTTCATCGACTTTGAAAATGCCTTCGACAACGCAGCGTCGATCGAGAGGTCATTTGGAAACTACTTCGCTACTACTGTGGGGTAACATCGACAATTATACATCTCATCCAACAGTTATACGACAATGCTGCATGTCAAGTAATCCACAACGGGTAACTTACGGAAGCTTTCGAAGTGGGGACGAGAGTGAGACAAGGCTGTCTACTGTCGCCAATGATCTTCTTGATTGCAGTAGATTGGATAATGCGACAGACAACGGCGGGCAATCAGGAAACAGGCATAAAATCCACTCACACAAAAAACAACTTGGACGATCTGGACTTCGCCGATAACATATGTATGTCTGATTTACCACAAACTGGAAGATATGCAAGTGGAAAGCAACGAGCTGGCAGAACAAGCATCAAAGATAGGACTTCAGGTGAACATAGATAAAACAGATGTAGGTGATGAAGATTCCTGGCCAACACCAACAGACGACAGTCAGTATGATGGGAGGAACCTGAAAGAAACAACCCCGTTTACCTACCCACCCACCTGGGAAGCATCGTTTCAACTACAGGAAAAGGAACTGACGAAGATATCAAATCAAGAATTGGAAAAGCAAAACAAGCTTTCATTACTCTCAAGTCTGTGTGGAGGTCAACAGCACTCAGCATCAAAAATAAAATCCGGATTTTCAACTCCAATGTAAAGTCAGTGCCTCTCACTATACGGATCAGAGACTTGCACTGCGCGTCATAAAGAACACCTCAAACAAACTTCAGACCTTAATCAACAGTTGTCTTCGCTCAAGATCAGATGGTCATCAAGAAAAGATCGCCAACAGGGATTTCTGGTAATGAGCGAACCAACCAGGAACCGATTATGCAACAAATAGGCAGGAAGAAATGGAGATGAATTGGCCATATTCAGTGCAAGGGTGACTTGGAGGAGGTCATGTGAAGAGGAGATGAAAGCATGTGGGTGGATTTGGAGCAGAGTGAAAGAGTTGGCAGAAAACAGAAGACAATAGAGATGCGCAGCTGAAGCCCTATTTTCTTCTAGGAATTAAAGGATATAATAATAATGATAATAATAATGCATATATTTATCGATTGATTTTTGTTTAAAATGAACTGTCTGTTCAAGTATTTTAAAACTGTTTCTGTAAATATACTTTAATAATGACTTTGACCTGTAAGCAGCTGATGAGAAGTCAAGGAAAAAAGCAATGATGGTACCATTTTATTCTGCAACAGCTACTGTTGTTGTTCTCGCTTTATTCAAATCCATATCGTTTGATTGTTAACTCTCTCGTTGACACATCTCATTAGGTAAGACTACAAGTCCTTACAACAATGGATTGAATGCTTTCACAACTAAGTACAAACACTTCACAATGCCGTCTATTTGTCCCGATTGCATCTTATCCCATGGAGATCATGTTACACATGAGAAACCTACCTACGACTTATTATGTAATTAGCGAAATAAGTGGCGCTATTTTATAGTTTATAGTGTTACTATTTCTGTTATCCTATAATCTTAGTGATTACTATCTCATTTTACACTTTTTGAATATTGAAGGTTGTCTCTTATTATAATTATTATTATTATTGGCCACCCAGACGACATACCATGTTCTTTTGTTGTCCAGTAAGTTAAATGCAGTAATATTGCACCGGATGTTCAGAATTCTAGACTGTACGGTGATTATTATTTTGTAGTAAAGCCTATTACCATTATTATTATTACTATTATTAATATAAAAATGGCATGTGTGTGTGTGTGTGTATGGAAGTAGACGGACCAGTCGAAGGAAAACTAGACGAACACACAACTCAGTGCTGTGGATGTCTATGCAGCAATGTGACGAATATGCCATGCCTGTCTACAAACTTTCTGGGTGTTTTATCACATAACAAAACAAAAAAGTGAAGCTAAAATACAGATAACTAAAGGGAAAATATTCCCAAAATGAGAAGAAATTAAAGTTACAAACAAACAAATAGGTTAAGGGAGAGAAAGTAGGATATTTAATTTGAAGAGAGAAAGAACGAACATGTTCTCAGGATAATACGAGCTCGTTTTATTTTGTGGATACTCCATCAACTGCATACATTCTAAACAAAATCAAATTATAAGTTTCAAAAAAGTTTTGGAACATACTTTTTCATAATTATTTGGAGTTATAAATAGAAGGAACATAATTCCGGAATTTGATGTAGGTAGACAGAATATTCAGTGTTAAAGAGCAACTAATTATATATAGTGGAATTAGATAAGAGGGTTTAGAGTTCAGATTACTATTGGGAAACGCAGATTGGTTAGAGGCATATTATAGGGTCAAGGTCAGAGAACAGAGTGAATTTTTGTTTTTTTGTTACATACTCCACTATTCACCCCCACCCACTTAAACTCTCCACCACGAGATGTGTAAATTCACTCTGTTCTCTGACCTTGACCCTATAATATGCCTCTAACCAATCTGCGTTTCCCAATAGTAATCTGAACTCTAAACCCTCTTATCTAATTCCACTATATATAATTACTTTTTTTGACACTGAATATTCTGTCTACCTACATCAAATTCCGGAATTATGTTCCTTATACCTTCTATTTATAACTCCAAGTAATTGTGAAAAAGTATGTTCCAAAACTTTTTGAAACTTATAATTTGATTTTGTTTAGGATGTATGCAGTTGATGGAGTATCCACGAAATAAAACGAGCTCGTATTATCCTGCGAACATGTTCGTTCTTTCTCTCTTCAAACTAATAAAGGGAACTGGTTGTAGGATATTAATTAATTGTCTCCTTTAATTCCTAGAGGAGCATGCGGCTTCAGCCACACGTCTCTAGTGTGTTCGGTTCTCTTCCAACGTTTTCACCTGGTTTCAAGTCTGCCTACATGCTTTCATCTCCTCTTCACATAACCTTCTCCCCCCCTCCACCAACTCACGGCTTCCCATTTGGGTTCCACTAGATTGATGGCCTGTCATGTTACCTCACTTGATTGTCTGTTTTCTCAGAGCATGACCACCAATCCACCTACATTTCTTTCTGCATATTTATTGCACAACTGTTCGTCTGCAGGATTGGTTCGCTCATTGCCAGAGATCCCTCCTTATTGCTGTTCTTTTCTGCCCGACCATTTGATCTTGAGCAAAGACAGCTGTTGATGAAGGTATGTGGTTTGTTCGAAGTGACCTTCATGACACGATTAGGCGTCAAGTCTGTGATCTGTATAGCAGCACTGACTTCACACATCGGAGTTGAAAATCTAGATCTAATTTTTCATGTTGAGTAGTACTTTTGATCTCCACACAGAGTTGAGAGATGAAAGTTTGTCTTGCTTTCCCTATTCCTCGCCTTGATATACCGGCAGTTACCTCCGCCTGTAGTTGAAACGATGCTTCCCAGGTAGGTAGGTGAAGGAGGTTGCTTCCTCCAAATTTCTCACATTTATGCTGGCACCAATGATCAAAGACAGCTAATCTTTTCATGTCTTCTACTTTCAATGGCCAGGTCTCACCAACAGCCCTTAAGGAAGACGGAGAGAACTGCTGAGCAGTACACTCGCCCTTTGGTCGATAGCCAGCCGGATATCACGACTACGCGCAAGAGACGGCATAAACTGGCATATGAGAAACTAGCCTTCTGTATCCATACTCAGCTGAGATTTCGTCAGAGATCAACCCGTTGGCACTCGCTGATCGTATTTCCCGAATAAGTGAAGCGATCAACGTGCTCTACCACTTCACTCCCTATTTCCAACTAGGAGTCAGTGTAATCCAGTCCTGTAACATCATCTTGCATTAGGCGGGAGCGAATTGCATGCCAAACATTCGTAGATTGCAGCTCAAGGTGTTTAAAAATTCTTACACTATGCTGGTAACTGCTTTTAGTCTAATCTCTATCCTGACAGCCTTCCTGACATGGTAGGGAGGAACATTGGTTCCACCCAGTGTAGCTTGTTGGGTCACTGCGATGGCCAAGCCCGACCACCACGTCAAGGTAGCAACTATAGAACAGGGAAATTTCTACTATCCCTACGACGAAAAATAGGAGAACCAAAAAGAAAACTATGCAACTCAAGTTTCGAAGTCGTGTGATTATAATTGATTGATATGATTATGAACAATAATAGATTGTGATCTAAATCTTGTGATCCAGTGAATAACAATACTGTTTCACTCACTGTGCGATGCATCTAATAAACAAACCAATATGGAATTACTTACTACGACACTGCGCAAGTTTTACACATATATATTAAACATAAAGAAGACAGAGGTGACATCCTTCACTTATATATAGGCAGAATCTTTTCAACAACAAGCGACATCACGTATGAGAATGTTGAAAGTGGTGTCAAAGAGGCAAGACAGACATTCAATACTCTGAAATCCTCCTGCACTGACTACAGAGAAAATTTTTTTTGAATTTTCAATACAGATTTTGAGTCACTTCTCTTATATTGATTAAAAAAGTCAAGAACAGGCTTCAGACTTTTTTCAACAGCTTTCTTTGCTGGATACTGATGGTCAGCTGATGATCGACTTAGAGGGATTAGCACTGTGCGTCGGTGGCACAGTGGTTAGGACTCTCGCCGACCATGCACATGGTCCGGGTTCGAGCCACGCCGGCGCACACCTGATATCTATGGTCGGCCTGAAAATTTGGGCTACCGATATCCATGCTGAAAATTCCATACTTGTACCAAAAATACAGTGTGGAATCAAGCTGTAAATCAAAAAAAAAAAAAAAAAAAACAAGAGACTGTAGAAACGAACACATCGAAAACCTATTATCCAATGGAAATGTAGAAGTAAATGCAGGTGTAGATTGGACATATGCTCAGGTGACCGTTAAATGTGATATCATTCGATAGGCAAGTGAGTGTAGGTAGATAGTGACTAGCACTGGAATCCAGGATAACGCGCATTTCGTTCTATTTGGGACTCGTCATCTGGATGCAACTGCATTTCCCAGTGAGTGATGATGTGCTCAACCTGAGACTGAGCACTTTGGTCGAATCAGTCGACGTGGAAACCTAAAATTAAACTAAATCAATATGACTCGTTGCAGAAGAGGTGGCCAGCTCTCGTGGCCCAAGTGGTATAGTGGATATTGCGTTGGCGTTTGAAGTTATGGGCACTGGGTTCGAGCCTCCGTGGAGCGAACATCATCACTCACTGGGAAATGCAGGTACAGCCGGATGACGAGTCCCAAATAGGGCGAAATGCGAGTTATTCCGGATTCCACTGCTAGTCACCATCCACCAATCAAAATCAAAGAGACAGCTAAATAAAGGTTGTAGAGAACAGAGTGACATGAAGGGGTGTTAATGTAACCGTGTATTCCACTCGGAACCCAAAGAAATAATGATAATATTTTATAATACAGTCAATGGTTTATAGACGACTTACTGTATCATTTGCTTGTATTTGTTGTTGAGCATTCGGATCATTTGTAGTCAGTGTACTGGCAAATGCTGCTGCCATAGCGCTAACTGAATTCGCTGTCTCCGGTGAAGCAGGTGTACACGCTGGAGCTGGAGGGAAAGATGATCCACAAACACCGATATTATAATTTTCTGTTCCAAGTGCATTAGGTGTAATACCACCAGCCCCGCCACCAACAACCGCAGCAGCGCCTCCAGCTATTGCTGCCGCTGCAGCGGCTACAGCAGACGGAGATGAACCATGCACAGCTGTACTTGCATTCGTCTGAGTTAACAATTCTGGTGGGAAATCGAAACCTCCACTGGTTGAACCACGTGGTTGCAGCATATTACTCGGACGATCAGTAGTCCCTGTGACAGCTTGATAATCACTTTCATCACTATCTTCATCGCTATCTGCACCTCCAACCCCACCACCACCTCCAGATATCCGACCGACTGTATCGAAATTCCATTCTGTACTATTATTCTATAAATAGAAAAAGATAATATATACATATTACAAGAATTAATTAACATGTTTATAACTTTGATAATTTCCATTCATGACAGAGAAATCTCTCTCTCTATCTCTAATGCTACTGTTGACTGAATACTGAGTTTCAGCATAGAACTTTGTAAAGAAGTGAACAAGTAATTCAAGTTGCCATACCCCATGTAGTACACAAATAGTCGAGATTTGGAAGTAGAAATGGAAGACAGAAAGAATTGTCTTCCCTTCTTGGTCGATAGTCGAATATCTCGTCTACGCCAGAGACGGTGTAAACTGGCAAAAACGCGAAACGAGCCCCCTGCATCCGTGCTGAGATGATGCTAAAGAAATGGGAATTTGCATCAGCCCCCAACGGGTCGACATCTGACGAAATCTTAGCACGGACACAAAATGTTCGTGTGTTATTTGCCAACATGCGTTATCTTTGACGTAGAGGTGATATTCAACTATATTTTACTGAACAGGTGCAGCGGGAGCAGTTTGCTCTGTCCTCCTTTTATGGCTCTCAGTGTGACATGTCAATTGAAAAGGAGAGACGTGAAAAAACCGGCTAGCTGTCTTTTAATAGTGGTAGCTAACACAGGGTCAGGTTGGAAAAGAGATAGCGGCGGTCAAACCAAACATGGCCTCATCATTCAATTAAATCCAAAACAATTAGTTTAAGCCAGCCAAGTTGGAAGGTGTAGACTTCCTGGTTGGGGTCCTCGGGACGGTAATAACCAATGGTTGGAAACAATTGGTGACATGGCACAAAATCGTTCTCAATGGCGGGTGCAGATGCATCCACTCCTTGTGACTTATGATTTCCAATGAAACTATATTGTTCTTCGTTATTACTATTCCTCTGACTCACACCTCTGTTTACTGTCTCTATTATGCATTTCTTCTACTATCTTCTCTTGCTTTGGGCGCTACATGGAGGGAGTGTGGCGACTTGAACTGGTGCACATTTGTGCAAAGTTCTATGTCGAAAACAGACAGACATAACTCCTGTATGAAGTGCGTGATAATGAGGTTAGGCTTCGGTCGAGTGTCAGGTAAAGAATGACAATC
Organism: Trichobilharzia regenti; assembly: GCA_944472135.2. Lineage (NCBI taxonomy): Eukaryota > Metazoa > Platyhelminthes > Trematoda > Strigeidida > Schistosomatidae > Trichobilharzia > Trichobilharzia regenti. The sequence continues at coordinate 4,485,480 of OX235262.1, read as the reverse complement.
AATCGATAAGGTTTTGAAGCTACATTGATTGGGAGGTGGATAGGTATGCTGAGTAACACGTGTCCTAGGCATAGTCTTCCTCGACACGAAACGGTAGCTAACATAAAATAAGATTAAAAAACAACCATTTGGTAGTGAGACCAAAATATGACACCACTCGATGACATCTCTGACAGTTAGTTATGGTTATTATGGATCCTTGAGATGCTAAAAATCAATGGCTTGAGAAAATGTTTTTGAAATGGCACTAAACTGTTCTTGGCGGCACAGATACTTTCAATGTTTGTAACCGCCCATATCCACTAAACCTTATTATCTTTTCCATGTTTCTATTCTTCCTACCTCACATTTCTGTTAATTATCGTTCCTTTGGAGATCGGTTTTTCCTCTTTTGTCTTTCTTTGTGTTCTATAGGAGGGGGGGAGGGGGGAGAGTGTGCCAAGTTGAAAACTGCTGTGCTTCTATGCAATGCTCTATGCTGAAGCTAGTCAGTCAGTCACCTCTGTTCATTGTAGTTTCATGTCTATTCCTCTCAGTAGGATAACTTAAACTGATACAAAAATTATGTACAATATTATATGCTGATACCTAAGTTAGTTAGCTAGTCAGTTAGTTCAACTGAAGATACTAATCTTAACCTCAACAGGATGGAGTTTCCTGGAGTCCTAGTGAGAAGTCGTGACCAGTGAGGTTCATCCAGACGTCGTGCTAAATCACGGATCGGTAGAAGTTAGAATTCATCGGTTGGCCATTGAATCGACTCCAAGTGGCTGAATGATAAACGAGTTTGTCTTATAACCGGAAGGTCTTGGGTTCGAACCATGGTCATGGGGTGCGTACTGCCAATGATTCCCACACCAGGATGAAACAGCTGTCCAGTACTCCCTTTGGCTGGTTGTTCAATGGTTCTCTAACTGATATCAATCTGTGATCAACACATTAAAAAACAAAACTAACCCTTATAAACCAACTATAGAAAATACTTTATGAACACAACTCATGCTACACAACAGTCACATTAATCAAATACCTGTCTGTCTGGATTCAACATAGAACTTGGCACCGAAGTGCACCAGTTCGAGTTGCCACGTTCCAAATACCACACAAAGGTAGACAAGAAGATGAGTGAAGAGAATCAATAGAGTTTGACAAGTATAAGAGTGAAACAGAATGGGTAATGGTAGAAAGGAATATGAAAGATTACAAAGAATGAATACATCTGAGCTGGCCATTGACAACGATTTTGAGCCATGTCACCTATTGTCTCCAGCCATTGATTCCTAGAGTCCCGAGGCCCCCAACCCGGGAGTCTGCATCTCCCTACCTGACCGACTCAGTTTAACTGTCAAGGATTTCATGGATTGAATCAAATACCTAGATTGTTCTAGGTAATCAAATACCTTTCTGAGTTAACATTTTTGATAACATCTATTATTGGATGGACTAAAAGTAACGTGTAGGTAACTTTTTCAGATGATGAACTTTTGGTCAATGGAATATAAATTCCTCAGAGAGTGACTAACAGTGGAATTTATCTAGGTGCATATTTCGTCCTATTTGGTACTCTTCATCTGGATATACTTGTATTCCCAATGAATAATGGTATACCTACTTGGTTCGAGTCTCAGAGAGAGAGAGAGAGCACCATCATAGTACCACAGTACCATTGGTGTTGTTGGTTAGTGTATTGATCGAGGATCAAACTCCAGGCAATGTGTCGCGTAATCCCCGAGCATTTCACACTACTGAAGTATCGAAGCACTCGAAACTTACCTATTTTTACTGGTGGCATTTCGCTAGCCTGAAACTGGTCAATATCGATTGAGAAATATCAACAGTAAGGAAATCAATCACAAACATGAATATTGGTTGCACATGAGGTGGTTTTTATGACCTAAAACGAATAATGCTTTGGAGTTGAAAGCAAGAGTTACTGAGTTCACGTTACATTAAGAGCACTGTATCCCCTCATTTGGTGTGGGGAAAGGACATGCAACTGACGAATCCCACGAATAGAACAAAGTTTGTATCACCGATTCTACTGAGAACTAATACTAAACGAGTTACCATAAATAATTATAGTGTGGTGAGAGCAGGCCGTGAGAAAATATGAGCAAGGCTGATTCAACAACCAATCACAGCAAAGTTAACGTGGCAAAATATGATTCGCAGATAGAGAACTCTATTTGTCGAGGAATCCCGAAACAACCAATCAGAAGCCTGCGTTTGTCTGCCTAACTTCTGATAAACAACCAATCAGATGACTGCGCTTTTTCTACTTGCATAAGCTATAATAATGTATGTGAAATATGTATAAATACGTGTTGATTTTCATAATAAAACGATCTGTTGCCTGGCCCTTGTCTTCTGTTGTTACAATAGTTCATATTAAGTGGCATAGAGAAGTAGGATAACGATTAATTGATGCATTTAAACTCTTTGTGAGTGTACAGATTTATTATTAAACGCTCATTATTTGCGCCATGTTGTGTGTGCGTTCACAGTTCGCAGTGGTAGAACACGCTCGCCAGTCACACATATACACACAAACACATGGTCCAGGTTCGATTAACAACTTACTCTTAATCTTTGCTTAATCAGTAGCAAGACCAATGAGAAGGGAAGAATTTTTTTAGGCGTGAAGTTAGCAACCACCTTAACCCGATAAAAGACCTAAACTAGGAGCTAATGAAGCTTCAGAGCTCTTCTCTACCTTCATGTGCAACAACATGAAATAATGTCACTTTTTAGGCAAAGTACTACATTGAAAATTTAGTTGTTCAGTTAGGGTGTTTTAGCAAAGGACAAGCTATGATTATTAGCCGTCAAGTTATAACTTATGCGGTAATGATGCAACAACCTGATTGTGCAGTATTTGATTGGCTTATTTACGGGGCTTGGATTTCCGAGGACTGAAATGTTATACAACCAATCAGATGTGTTTAATTATTTATAGTTTAAATTAGCGAGGATTTATTAACCATGTACATCCATATATATCCTGGTATTTTGAATACTAAACCGTTATTATTATTGACATTTGGGAAATAATTTCAAGCGATGATTTAGTTATAGTGTAACAACAGAAGACAAGGGCCGGCAACAGAAAGTTTTATTACGGAAATCAGCACGTATATATATATATATATATATATATATATATTTCATGTACATTACTATAGCTTATTCAAGTAGACAAACACAGTCTTCTGATTGGTTGTTTCTGGTTTCTCGGAAGGTTAAGCCATAAATATCTGCGAATCTTATTTACCCACGTTAAGTCTGCTGTGATTGGTTGTTGAGTCAGCCTTGTTCATATTTTCTCACGGCCAATATTAGTGACCTAGACATTGACGTAAATTAATGTCTACCAATTGGTTAGCAGCCTGCTCTCACCACAATAGTGTCCCAATATGAAAGTGCATTGTAGTCAAGTTAGATAACTCGGCAACTAAGCAAATGAATAACACTCCGCCATTTAACAGGGTGTTTCACAGATACTTAATTGGAACATAAGGCTTCAAAACCTTGAACTTTCAACCGTGACGAAAAACAGCAACAAAAATAAGGGTGATGCTTCAAAACGATGAAGTTGCTAGCGTAACGTAACGTCAATCATTTCTTCCACTTGATTACCAGCTACTGAACCAATCAGAACTCAAATCCGGACTCCTTACTTGACTGCAGAACATCTTACCGTTGAACAAACGACGTACAATATAAACATGTATACACATGTGAAGTAAAAGCTTAAATAATTCCAAGCCCTAAGAAATGAATATATATATATACATATATGCATACCTTGGCGTCACGTTTTTCTGATCGTTCATCTGTAAGTTTATGAGCTCGAGATACAGGTGGGGGCATTTCACCACCGAGTAGAACACGACAGAGTAAATCACGATCCTGAACAGAAGAAAAGAAAAACAAATAGTGTTAGTATGTATACCGAGAAAACAGGTATAGGGTCAGACAAATTCTGAGAAGGCAAGTCGTCAAGTGTAACGCCAAACGGTATACAACAACTTGGATGCCCGAGTGTGACACCGAGAAGATCGTATGAGGAGAGGGCGGAGGGGGGAGGGAAGAAACCTTATAGGACAGACAACTGGGTAAAATGGAGAAATCCAATAGAATAATAAATATATAATAATATTGAGATAATTTGTATTGAGTCAGTAGATTATTGAATCCAATATATGTAGACGTATATCACTAGCGTCTACAGCATACACAAGGATCGAACTTAACACCGCTTTTGCCGTTCTGCCTTATTTTATAGATAACTCATTAAAGGTGACTCTAGCAGAGCCGAATTACTTAGTTTCCCTGAATACTTCAGAAATATTGAGGTAGTAAATGACTGGCGTCGGTGACACAGTGGTTAGGACGCTCGTCGACCATGCACATGGTCCGAGGTTCGATCCCCGGCAACAGACGCACTCCTTTACCTCGCCAAACTAGTAATAAAAGCCGGTAAAGAGGAAAGTTTGAGCATGAGGCTAGCAACTTCATCCCGTAAAAATAAACACCATTGCAGCAGAAACTTCAAGCCTATAGCTTGGAGCCCACTGGGAACGTGAAGGAAAAAAACGACTTGACCACCTTACTGGATAGATAGTATTCAGATAATGAGCGCTTTTGAAGTGTACTTTCAACAACATACAACAAAGGAAGTCGCAAAATGAACATCTACTGAGTCGTATCCCACTGCCTGAATGTGGTCTACGAGCTTACCTTGTAACTTGAAGGTCCTAATGGGTTCGAACCCTGGCGGTAGAGGTGGGCACTGACGATGAGTCCCAGGCTAGGCTGACGAAACAGCTGTCCAGTACTCCCTGATTTCAAACCGAAAAATATGAACATCAGATTAAATTTTAAAGACTTATTGAAAGAACCCTCTCCTGATGATTAATTAGGTACTAAAGATAGATGAACTAAACATGACACAAATAAACATTCGCTTATTTGTTGACTACACAATCAATCATAAGCACACATAAATGTATATATTCATCAAGTGTTGGTTTACAAGGGTTTGATTAAAGTTACGGGATTTCATCATGGGCTGACATCAGTACCCACCCATCACTAGGATTCGAACTCACCAGGACCTTCTGATCACAAGACAAGCTCGAAGACCATTGAGCCCTTGAGACGCATCCATGAATTCCATGGAAGATATGACTAGATAACCAGTGAATATATATATATTAAAATGACAAGCGGTATATTATTGCTTGTTTGCTCCATGATTACGCAGAGATGCAGTCGAAATTCCACAGTCTAAACCAAATATTTCACAACTCCACTTCACAGATTTATTATTAGTGTTCCTATGAGTTCTGACGGAAACAAAGAACTTCAAAAACACATCTGCATTTTGTTCGATTTTCTGCTGTCACTTTTAGTTAGCCCAATGATTTCCGCTGACAGTCACTCATCTCCGTCACATTAATAATAATAATAATGATTTGCTTTATTCCAAAACCAGTACTTGTGACACAGAATGGAATGGAATTTTCAGCATTAATCACAATATTACTCCATCTAATTTCCTCAAATTATAAATAAAAATTAATCACAAAGAAAAATTTTCCACATTTACAATAGAGGTAGTGTCAAAAACATGCAGCATATAAAATGGAAATAACAATAATAATGATAACAGCTAGGGTAATAATAATAATAATAATAATAATATAAAATAATGATAAAAGTGAAAATAACCGTGGGCTTGTTTCACACAGTATTGTCGATGCGGTATCGAAATCCTAACATGTTTAAAAATATTGAATATAACGTTCTCTTTACATGATGGTGATGGTGAGGGGAAAAACAAAGATTACAGCAGTCATAGAAATAAGTTGGTGTTTGCAACTATGAGAGTCAAACAATGAAGCAACAGGACCATAAATATAATCGAAATAATAAAAGTAAAACATGAAGGTATATAAGGATGAATGGATGGAGGAAATCGTTTATTTACTAGATGAAAAAAGGTTAGTTAATTGTTGCCTGACACTATTTTCATTACACAAAATACGTGACAAGTATGGTATCATAGAATTTTTATACTTAGACGTGCGAGCATACAGTTTTCTGAAGTTACTCCTTGTTCTACCTGAGGAGATGCAAGGTGAAAGCTGAGGGTAAAGCGGATTACACGATCTCTCTGTCTGTTTTCGACATAGAACTTTGCACCGATGTGCAACAGTTCAAGTCGCCACACTCCCTCCTTGTATCACACAAATAAAGAGAAGATTGTAGAAGAAATGCATCATACACACAGTAAACAGAGGTGTGAGACAAAGGAAGAGTAGTAACGAAGAACAAAACAGCTTCATTGGAAATCATAAGTCACAAGGAGTGGATGCACCTGCAACAGTCATTGAGAATGATTTCCAGCCATATCACCAATTTTTTCCAGCCTTCATTGGTTTTTACCCTCCCGAGGATGGGCAATTGTCTTCTGAATAACTCCTATGACCCAATGTGTATATTCCGTTATAGATGTGTATGAATGACTTATATATGTTCAAATTGAGTTCCCTTTTAACAGTTTGAAAAATTTGGCCATTAGGTGTTATATGTTATCCACTATTATTACATAACTTTTTTATATTTCTCAATGAATGAAAACCAAAACGATATTATTGTTTTAACTAACTTTTTCTCTATTTAATGCTAATTCCCCCTGAACAGTTGTCATTTCGAATAGAGATCAGAAACGTCAAAGACGATATCAGAAGAGTACTCACAATAAGCACAATATCTCAGAATTTTCTTCAGAACATCAGACACGCCTACACAAGCACACACATACACACTACAAAGCAGCCTTGTTCATGTAGAAGAAGAAATCCCTAAGGATTCTACAAAATAAAATGCTTGAAATGTGAGGAGATATATACATCGAACAAACCATACCAGAGAGAAATCAATATCATAGGGAAAATGACCATAGTATGTACTATCTGTTCGACCATTGAGAAACCGAATTGAAGTACGACAGCCTGAAAACTGATCCACCGTAGGTGAATCTGGTGACAAAATTGATTTTTTTCCAATATTCAAATTCATCGTCCAGAAAAAGCATTTCATAAATCAAAAAAGAACCTCCAATATCATCAGAAGAATTTCATATTAAATGCAATCCAAATTGTCTCAGTAAGAGTGATGGTCTGAAACAGAATTTGACCTGGTTTACAAACCCACCCACCCTCCCCACTCGACCCAATGAAATCACACAAAATCAATAACGAATGTGATAAGCAAAATTTCATTTTCTGTAAAAACACACGTGGTTTTTTATAATTTTATGCGCTTATCAAACCCAACAGTTATCGATACACATGACTTTGTTATTTGTACCAATTGACAAATATGTCAACAATATAAAAATTACTTCATGTCGATGAATGATGAGATTTTATAAATTCTGCTTTAATACTACTACTTTGATAAAGATGTTAGCAGCAGCATTCAATAGTGGAATGACGTTAGAAACAACAATACCGGTTTGTTTTTCAGTCACTCATTAGGCAATAAAAGTATATGTTTAATAATATTGAGAGACTAACTGACTGACTGATATGGGAAAACTTTGTACAAATAGTGCAATACTTCAAGTAATATTAGTATTATTTTATTCTTTCAAGTTCCCAGTGGAACATAGGATGTCTTCAAGCTAGAGCTTTGAAGTTTCTGTAGCAACGTTTTAGTTTTACAGGATGGGGTTGCTAGTCTCATGTCCAACATTTCCTCTTTGCCAGCATCTCAAACAAACTTCAGACCTTCATTAACAGTTGTCTTCGCTCAATGCCACTCTAGATCAGATGGTCGGACAGAAAGGATCACCAACAGTGAGGGAAATCTGGGAGCGAACCAACCAAGAACCGATTGTGAATCAAATAGGCAGGAAGATATAGAGATAGATTGGCTGGCCATACTCTGAGGAAACCATCAAGTTAGTGACATCACTAGACAAGCTGTTGCTCGAGTGGCACCCGAAAGGGAAGCGGGCGGCGAGTTGGTCGTCAGTGCGATGTTGGGGTGACTTGGAGGAGGTCATGTGAAGAGGAGATGACAGCGTGTGGACAGACTTGGAGCCAGATGAAAAAGTTGGCAGAAAACCGAAGGCAATGGAGACTTGGGTGGCTGAAACCCTATGTTCCTCTAGGAATTAAAGGATATAATAATAATATATTACAAATACACTTTTATGCAGTAAATGCCAGTTTTCACTTAGAACAATCTGATTGGCTGGTTAGTTCAAGATCATTTGACTTTAACATCAATTCTCTACTTAGTAAACTGAGAGACATATATTTCAACTTATCTACAAACTTACACCATGCATACACACACACACTATCTATGCTAATAAATACATGAGAAGTACGCACACACATAGACACACACATAAAGACGCGCATCCATGTCTGACTTCACAGTTAAACTTTCTTGTGAAGAAAAACAACCACAACAAAATAAATGGGGTATAACTGACGACGCTAAGTCTAACACTAAACAAAAAAGCGTTAATAGAAAAATTATTTAGTGACTGCAATTGTAAATTTGAATACCTTTGATTGTTGGTTTGCTTGTTTTTCGACATAAGAAAAAAACTTGAGCAATGTGGCGGTAGAGTGTAATTCCATTATGGGTAAATTTTGTTTTGATAAAGTCTCACTGTGGTGTTATACAGTAAAGTTTACTGATGACCTCGTTTCGAGCACAATTTATTGCCACTCAATCATATCAAGGTAATCACACGACTTTTCTAACTTCATTTATATAGTTCCATTGTTTTTCACTTGATTTGATTGGTAATAGTATTTTCCATATTTCGGGTATGAGTGATGAATCATTCCTATTGCATGTGTTTGGTGTAGACTCGATGAACCAGGCAGGATTCAGTAATCAACCTCTCTCTCCACCTACCTAGATTACTTTTCGGAATTTTAACCCTATCCCACCATGCTATTGTGTGGTTGTGTGTTAGCGCATGCATTGCAATTGCTGAGCTGTTTTCTAAATTACTTATTTTTTCAGGGTCGACCATTCTTACCTTAGTTAAATTCTTATGTTCTGATAATCTGACTACCCCTGAACTACTAGTTTGACTGACCTATGTAGTTGACCTAACTCACAGTCATTGCAGGGTATTTTTCAAATTATATTATTTTGTTTAATTGGGTCAACCGACACTGTCTTTTAGCCTACAGAGCTTGTCCTGAGTGAGTTTGTAGGTTTAAATGCCACCCTAATTACTACTTTATTCAGAATCCTACGTAGTGTCTCAGATGTCCCCTCTTTATATGGTATAACTGTGGATGACTTATATTCTCTCTTATTTATGTTATTATTAATAGTTTCACAATTATTTTTATTTTTCGTTTGGCCTTTAATGATCTTCCTAATGGATTTTAAAGGATAGTTATTCAACACCAACGCTTCTTCTATCTGTTTTAATTCATCATTTAGATCTTTTCTTGTGCTACTTAGTGCAACTGCTTGGTTTGTTAAACACTTAACTAAGCCTGCCTTCACAGACAGTTAACGGATGAGATGAATTAAAGTCTAATTATTTATTAGAATGAGTTGGTTTTCTGTACACACTAGTGTGTAGTTTGCCTTCTTTTATTCTTTTTATCTTACAATCTAACATCATAGTGAATTCTCCTTGTTCATTTTCTGATTCAAATGTGAATTTTATTCCCTCCACTAGTGAGTTTATGTGTGTCAAGGAGTTAGAGATGTGTTCTGTTTTTAACACTGTGAATGTGTCAGTCATCCACATATCTCCACCATATTACCTTTGGAGTAGGGTTAAATGTATTAAGAGCCATATTTATGGACAGCCGAGAAAATATGGCTCTTAATACATTTAAACCTACAAACTCACTCAGGTAGGACAAGCATGTAGGTCAAAAGGAGCCAGTTGAACCAATTAGACAAAATAATATTATTTACAAAATACCCTGCAATGACTGTGAGTTAGGTCAACTACATAGGTCAGTCAAACTAGTAGTTCAGGGGTAGTCAGATTATCAGAACATAAGAATTTAACTAAGGTAAGAATGGTCGACCCTGAAAAAATAAGTAATTTAGAAAACAGCTCAGCAATTGCAATGCATGCGCTAACACACAACCACACAATAGCATGGTGGGATAGGGTTAAAATTCCGAAAAGTAATCTAGGTAGGTGGAGAGAGAGGTTGATTACTGAATCCTGCCTGGTTCATCGAGTCTACACCAAACACATGCAATAGGAATGATTCATCACTCATACCCGAAATATGGAAAATACTATTACCAATCAAATCAAGTGAAAAACAATGGAACTATATAAATGAAGTTAGAAAAGTCGTGTGATTACCTTGATATGATTGAGTGGCAATAAATTGTGCTCGAAACGAGGTCATCAGTAAACTTTACTGTATAACATCACAGTGAGACTTTATCAAAACAAAATTTACCCATAATGGAATTATACTCTAACCACAGTGCACCTTTCGAAAAATCCTTCAAAGTGAATATGGGAATATTTCACACTATCAAATCTGATAATACAACATTCACTCAAACCTATCAAGGGGAATGAAATCAAGACATATGGGCATAGCCGAGGCGCTAGCTATCCAAAAGCTCAAATCCACGCTTTGTGTCTAAAAGAAATACATCCAACCCCTGTCCCTGCCATGGCCATCATAAACAGGTAATTTCTTAGTAATGACCATCCTATCGCCTTTCTCACCTAAACTTCATGTTTATTCATGTTATTTTTTCAAGTTTTTCTTAATCCCTGTTTACACTACCATATTTTCATGCCCGAACTTCGTGTTTATTTTGTCATTTTACTATTTCTACATATTTAATCGCTGACTGCATAAACAATTATTCACCACAGTAGTTTTTTATCCAAACATCCTGGCTATTTTGTTATTTCTACATTCCTAACCCCCCTAATTGCACAAAATGTCTGTCTGTTTTCGACATAGAACTTTGCACATATGTGCACCAGTTCAAGTCGCCACACTCCCTCCTTGTAGCACACAAATCAAGAGAAAGTACAAGAAAAGCATAATAGAAACAGTGAGCAGAGGTGTGAGACAAAGGAGTAATAAAGAAATACAAAACAATTTCGTTGAAGATGTTGAAGTGTTGAGCGTGAAACCTATGACTTGCTTTGTTGTTAATAACATAATTTAATTGTTAATAACATAATTTTGGCCCTTGTTATTTCCCCCTTACACTCTCTTATTTGTACTCTATAGTGAACAACCTTCTTAAACATACTTAGCTGCTTAAAATTATTATCATTGGCTTACTTTTTTATTCTTTATTCTATTCCTTCTTTATACATCTACTGGGTCCGACTGTATTATCACTATGATTATTAAAAATTGTCCCGTCATTAACCATCATGTAACATTAGTTTTGTGGTTGTTCTTTGTTCGGCATTATTTAACTGACAATCTTGTTTGTTATTGCCACTATCCACATCTTAAAAAAAAATTTTGTATTATACATGATTCCTCACACTACCACTACAAACAACCGCATTAGTGCTGACAATAAAAAAAAAACACAACCTGAAATGTTTATCTTATGATTGCTTAGTGTTGTTCAATCAGATTAACTGATCATCTTAGCTATAAACATTTTTTTAAGAACATCTCATAATTCCCCGTATGATTATAGCTGTTACTGTTCACCACGCATACTCATATCGTAGCTTCCACTAACCAATACTGAAATATTTTTTCATTATTTGTGTTTATCTTCCTTTTTACTTGGCATTTTTTATTGCATTTTTTTGTTATTTCTGTGTTTCTTTTTGGTTTTTTTGTTGTTATTGTCTTTTTTTTTTTTTTGTTTTTTTTTAAATATTTTTTTTTATAATACTCCTTTTAAATGCATGATGAAATTAGATGCAATATTGTAGATATGTGCTGAAAATTCCACACTGTACCACAAGTACTGTTTCTGGAATAAAGCGAAATTGTTATTGTTATTGTTATTATTATAAGTCACAGGGAGTGGATGCATCTGCGCCACTGAGAACGATTTTGAGCCATGTCACCAATTGTTTCCAACCATAGATTTTTGCCGTCCCGAGGACCCCAGCCTGGAAGTCTACACCTTCCTACGTGGCTAAGACCAACTGTTGTGGATTTCATTGACTGATGCCAAAATATGTCAAAACTACTCAATAATTATGAGTTTTATCCGTCCCCCTGTTGTTTATTATGGCATTCTAATTCCTAATTTTTATTTTTATTAATTTGACCCTTAACGGAATATTATTCTGGAACTTTCCCATCTATATGATATAAATACACGAATGTACAGCTACCTAGTTGATGACTTCTTCGAAAAGAAAATGTTTTTCAAGTGTTGGTTTGTAGGGATTTGATTCGGTTACAGGATTTCATCATGAGCTGACATTAGTTAGAGAACCATTTGAAAACCTGGGAGTACTGGACAGCTGTTTCGTCCTAGTTTGGGACTCTTCATCAGTACGCACCCACCGGGATTCGAACTCACGATCTTCTGGTTACAAGGCTAGCGAACTCGTAGACCATTAAAAGCAGCCACTCGGACCTGACCCGTTCCAATGGCCAGTCCATGAATTCTAACTTCTGCCAATTCACGACATAGCGCGATGGGCATTAGCCAATGTCTTCGGGGGCGAGTATTTGTCCTCACATCCGCTGACCTTCTGCACTCTACTGGTCAAGACTTCCCACTAGAACCCCAGGTAACTACCTACCTACCTGAATAGGGCAAGTCGCTAGTGAGCTGCAAATGTCTTTTTAATAACTCCTATGACCCAATGTGCATATATATTCCATGATTTTGTTTTCTGTCTAGAGGTGAGTGAAGAACGATAAAAAATCTTCAATAGCTGAACACCTTTTAGTAGGCGGTTAGTATCACAATCGACAGTATTATTTATTTTTCATTACAGCTTGATTCCACACTGTATTTTTTGGTACAAGTATGGAATTTTCAGCATGTGATATCGGTAACCGAAATTTTGCTGGCCGACCATAGATATCAGGTGTGCGTTGGCAGGGGATCGAACCTCGGACCATGTGCATGGGGTCGGTCGGTGAGAGTCCCAACCACTGTACCACCGACGCACAGTATGACACTTTACGACACAGCAACACCAACTCTAAAATATTCATAACTAAATAAACTGAAACACTTTACAGCTTATCAACAATTATACATATGAATATGAGACTAAACACACACACGCACGCACGCACACACGGGCCTGCATTCCCAGTTAAACTTTGTTGAGAAAAAACAACAACATCAGCAGAAAAAATGGCATAAGTGACAATGCTAATTCCAATAACAAGAAAAAAATAAACAGTCATTGGAATTGTAAATTTGAATTCTTTGTGTGTTGTTTGTTTTTTTTTTCTCAGTTGGTTTTAGTTTTCACAACAACAACAAATTATGCAGAAACCATCATCCCCACCACCACCCCCACCGACCCCATCTTAGTATGTATATTACAAAAAATATCAAACAAACAGTGTGAATATTTTTTTAATGAAAATGTGTGTACATAGTGTACAGGTGTGGTGGTGGTGGTGATGGTGGTGTGATACAGACAAGCTATGCCAATGGAATGTTATATATTCTCACATGTGTTGGCCACAGTTCATTCAATTCAGTAATAAAACAAATAGACTACTTTGACTCCCGTTGTCTCGGCTTCTGTTGTGTTACACAACACAAGTATAGTATAACAAGTATAGTAGAGAATACAAAATACTACAGTAAATTAAAGATATTACGAGACTTCAGGAATGTACGCGTGCGCGTGCTCGAGCGCGTACGCACGCACACAGACAGACAGTTTACAAAAAAAACCATCATTAAACAAGCCAAGGATAAATGTCAACAGAAACGAAAGAAAGAAAAAAGACACAAGAAGCTGATATATCCTACATGAAATGACGTCAGAGGTATTACTTGGTCACAACTGACGAACACGCACACACACACATATATATACATATATACACACGCAAGTATGGCCTGATATTGAACAGTCAAAATTTATATGTGCATATGTAAAAATTTACGTCAGAGATAAGGAATTTATAAAACCGAACAATATACATATATACAGTGAGTGAAAAACAAAACTAATTAAGAAGGAGAAGAACAAGAGCAACAAGAGAAATTTGTAATTTCAAACATTGTCTACTTACTGACATCAGTTAAAGACCCGACTTTGATGTGATGGTCATCGAGCTTGCATATCACACAATGACACAACAAACTGGAACTAATGTTTCTGTAGGTTTTACCATGCTGGGAAGATTGTTACGATAGCGATTAGACTAAAAGCAGTTGCCGGCTTCGGGTAAGAATTTTTTTCTCACACTATGCTGGGAGTCTTTGGTGAAGTCGTACTGTTGGAAAACAGGGATGTAACGGCAATGGGTTGTTTCCCTAAGATAACCAGCATATCAACCACCTAAGCTATCTCTCCAAATCTGGAGAGAGGGGGTAACAAAAGGTCATCCCATACCCAACAATTTGTACATCCAACTTACCCCATCTACGGTGGTCCGTATCCAGCGGTAAGTTTACTAATAAATAAAACCAAACCAAGAAATCAGTTCATACAGGCCGTGTGTGACCGGCCAGTATCAAGCAGTTGTCTCCTGGGCTAGGCGGCGGTCACGCAATACTAACTCTTTCTGTTTCAGGTATCTGAATCCGAAGAATCAATCAACTTCCATGGTGTGGGCAGTCGGGAAGTAACAACCGTCCACACACTTCCAAAGGCATACAACGCCTTCCTGAGCATCATTCTTCTCTACCCATATCACCTTCATCATCTTATTCCCTTACTACAGTTAGTACTATTCTACAGGCTAGTGAGTCATCTTCTCTTCACTATGTGACCACACACAACGATGAGTGCCATAGAAACACCCCAGATAGCCTTTTAAGGACACGTCACCAACTTCATATAGGAGCATTTGACATCAAGACCCTCTTCCAAATCGGACAACAGGTATCACTTGCAAGAATTCTGGCATCTCGAGCCATGGATGCATGCTGTGTCTCGGAGACACACATACAAGACCCGAGTGTGGTCATTCACTTGACCTTACCAGGCCAAAATTAAAATCTGCAAAATTACCTTTAAGGCTGTTGAAACCAATCAGTGAAATAGTCAGTTAAGGGACCCATGAAAGTGACGAAGACGTAATGTATCATTGGATGTAGTTTATGATTCTTTAGTATTATGCAATTATGATCTAATCCACTAGAGGTCGAACTCAAAACATTCAGACTCATCAATTTTGAATTCTGACTGGCGACAATCGAGAGGATACCCAACCTTACCTAGGTTTCTTGCTTATTGACAGGCATCTGAATTCATCTTGAAGGAATAATCATATCCCTTCTTTTGTTATGTCAGCTCATGTCACCTAGTCTGTCTGTTTTCTACATAGAATTTTGCACATATGTGCGGCAGTTCAAGTCGCCACACTTCATGTAGCAAACATTGTATATATATATATATATATATATATATATATATATATATATATATATATATATATATATATATATATATATATATATATGGGCTTTCACATCGCAATGAAACAACAAGCTGCACTGACTGGAACCAATGTTCCTGCAGGTCCTACCATGCCAGGAAGGTTGTTAGGATAGCGATTAGACTAAAAGCAGTTGCCGGCTTCGTGTAAGAAACGATGATAGTTTCTGGTAATCTTAAGAAGTTCAACCGGACTGCCGGCTATTGTCATCGGCGAGTATTTGTCCTTACACATTCAGCATGGTGTACCCTGCTAATTATCACTTCCCATCCACCAGTGAAAGCAAAGCCAATTGAATCATGGTCACGCTATATCACGAATTGACAGAAGTAGGAATTAACAGATCATTCGATTTAGTCTAAGCCAATGGCTGAATGGTCATCTAAGAGCTCACTTTGCAATTTTAACATCGTCGATTCGAGAGCTCCGAAAAGATCATAGGTGAATACTGTTGAAGAGTTTCAAATACGGATGAAACAGCTATCTAGTACTCCTTAGTTTTCATTAGTCCTCTAACTGAAGTTAGTTAGTCGTCAGTCCTTAAAAATATGTCCATTAATCAAGAAATATACGTGTACAACAGAGAGAAATTTGAACTTATAAACTTTCAGCCTGCTACAATAGTAACATTCGCTCCCGCCAAATGCAAGATGATGTTACAGGACTGGACTACATCGACGCCTAGTTTAAAAATAGGAAGTGAAGTGGTAGAGCACGTTGACCACTTCACTTATTTGGGAAGTACCATGAGCCAGTGCCAACGGGTTGATCTCTGACGAAATCTCAGCACGAATACAAGGGGCTCGTTTCGCATTTGCCAGTTTACGCCGACTCTGGCGTAGACGAGATGTTCGACTGTCGACCAAAGGGCGGGTGTACTGCTCATCAGTCCGCTCCGTCCTCCTTTATGGTTGTGAGATCTCGCCACTGAGAGTGGAAGACATGAAAAGACTAGCTGTCTTTGATCATAGGTGCCTGCGCTCTATTTCCCGTGTAAAGTGGCATAATGAGGTAAGCAACAATGAGGTTAGGCGTCGAGTTCTAGGTAAACAGGGGAAATCAATCGACGAAGCGTGAAGTTACAAAGACTGAGATGGTTAGGACATGTGTTACGTATGCCAAGCCATTTCCTCCCTCGACGAGCAATGTTAGCGGATATAGGGTCAGGCTGGAAAAAAGCTAGCGGCGGTCAAACAAAAACTTGGCCACAACAGTCAATGAAATCCACAACAGTTGGTCTAAGCCACGTAGGAAGGTGTAAACTTCATAGCTGATTGGGGTCCTCGGGACGGTAAAAATCTATGGTTGGAAACAATTGGTGACATGGCTCAAAATCGTTCTCAATGGCTGGTTGGCGCAGATGCATCCACTCCGTGTGACTTATGATCACCAATGAAACTATTTTGTTCTTCGTTATTACTCCTTTGTCTCACACCTCTGCTCACTGTTTCGATTATGCTTTTCTTGTACTTTCTTCTCTTGCTTCGTGTGCTCCACGGAGTGAGGCGACTTGAACTTCCGCACATTTGTGCAAAGTTCTATGTCGAAAACAGAAAGAGAGACAAGTTTGCCGAAGCAATTTCTATCAAACGCTTGAAACCAGATTTAGGTGTTCAGAAATAGAAGCAGTTATTAGTCTTTCCTTGCCAACCTGGTAACTGGATGTCTTTGTTCTCTCATTCGATTACGTAATCCTTGTCTTTAACCTCACCTACTTGATACAGTGTAATTTTGCTTGCCTCTTGTTTCTATGATTTCAGTTGAACTCGGTACATTGTTACCTAATTTATTAACTACTCACCACCTTAAGCATCTCTCATCTTTATTATGCAACTCTTTTACCATTGTATGCATACATTTATTTTGTTTAAACCTAAACTGTCTGTGTAAAAACTATATAATTATATAATGATATATTATAATGATAATACTAATAATAGTTATAATAATAATAATGACGACACCAACAATAAGGAATCTAAATCATCAGTAGTAATCCCCATACATGGAAGGAACCTCGGAAGCCTTACGCAGAATTCTTAACAAGGCAGGCAGGAATAAAAGTGGCTGTCATTCAAATCACCCATAAAATCAATTAGAAACAAGCTTTGTCGGTTAAAGGATCCCGCCAGTGGAACACCTTTAAAACAAAACAATTTAGTTTATTAAATACTCTACCCTTAATGATTGTCAGGTCAAATACATAGATCAAACTAGGAGAACAGGGGCAGTCAGACTAGCCGAACATAAAAACCTAGCAGCAAAATCTAGATTAGTTGATCCGAATAAGATCAGAAATCTAGAGAATAGTTCAGCTATAGTACTACATGCAGTTTCACACAACCATACAATAGGATGGATGGGATAAGATGAAAGTTTTAAAATCTAACATAACAGCAGGGTGGAGGGAGAGATTGATAACAACAGAAGCTTTGTTTATCGAATCAATTGAATGAAAATACATCTAATGGGAATGATTCAACACTTGTCCACTCGGATATCTGGAAAATTCTACTACTCCAACGAAGATGAATAGGAGAGGACAAAGAAAACTATAAAACTCAAGTTTCGAAGTCATGTGATTATAATTGATGATCTGATTATGAACCACAATAAATTTTGTTCGAAACGTCAATGTCCAGTAAATAATACTGTTTCACTGTGTGATACATCTAATAAACAAACCAATATGGAATTTTTGTGGCATCTATGATAGTGGAACCATGTGAATGAACCAGCTCATGTTAGAAATGATTGCATCCAATAGTGAGTTTAACAACCTCTTGACATTTGAAGGGATTAAGCTAAAATATTATTAGTATGAGAAATCCGAATTTTCTTCCTCAATGGTAAGTGAAGCAGGTTTCCATACCGACTTCAGAGTATTGATCCGGTTGCTCGCCACTCGCGTTCGGCGTATATGTAGCCCTGATACTCTGGAGGATGAGTTAAATCTTTTGAGGAAAATCCTAATACAAAGTGGAATATACATTCAAATCTTATGAAATGTGACTTATCTGTCATACCCAAGAAAACACTGTACACCAACTGGCAATTCAAAGGTGACTTAGATTCAAAAATCATGAAAAGAAGGATATCACAGTCCTGAAAAGGACATTCCCTACTGCATATTTGAGAATAGCCTTCCTTAACCAGTCGACCACTACTGTTCAATAACCTGAAGGACAAGAACCGCTGGTGACCAACTCTATATTCGTCATCTGCGATAAGAACGTAGTTCTTGATGATGTCTTGTTCGCCTTCAACAACTGCCATCCTTCTTTACAATTCACCATAGAAAAGGAATCGGAACTAAGTATTCCGTTTCTTGATGTGTGCCTTAGCAGACGGAATGACGGATCTCTCAAGAGATCGATCCACCGGAAACGTACATGGAACGGACAACTAACTAATTTTTACAGTTGGGTGCCTATTTCCAGGAAAAGGAATTTAATCCATTCACTCTGCTTTAGGATAAGGAAAATTTGTAGTTCTGATTGCGTCGACTCAGAACTTGACTTCCTGAAAGCCACACTCGCAGAAAACGGTTACCCTAACCGATTTATTGACAGCAACATGAAAGATAAGCAGTCTAAACTGGTCACTGACTCAGTTCCAAAGAAAACCCTATTCGTGAACTTGGAATTCAAAGGAGATCAAGCTTCTGATATGCTCAAAAATCGTCTTTCTAAATCAGTTAGTAAAACGTTCCCTGCAGCTAGATTACATATGACGTTCACGAGCCGCAAACTGTTCTCTACCTCTGTAAAAGATAAGCTCCCCCGTCTGACCGCCTCCATGTGCATCTACCAGTTCACCTGCTCTTGTGGAGCAAGGTACATTGGCCGTAGTCAGAGAATGCTCTCCACACGGATACGAGAACATATTCCAGCTTGGTTTTACAAGGGAGAAAGGAAATGTGTGCGAAGCTCTATCTTAGAACACCTCATCGACTCCTGTCACTCGGTCAACCCTGACCATGATTTCAAGGTCATATATAGAATTCATGCCAACTTCCCGCGTTTTCTTCGTTACAGACTTCTAAAGACAGCTGAGGCCTTGGCAATTCATGACTTTAAGCCAGACCTTTGTGTACAAAAGAAGTATGTACAATCCCTACTGCTGCCTTGGCCGTAGAGGGATAGACATTTATTTATTTTATTTATTTAGTTATTCTATGTACTTTTCCCTTATTACTTCGATTATTTTTATTATTATTATTATTATTATTACGACTCTCATTCTGAATCTTTTCCACTTGACCTACTTGACATTTTAAACCAAAAATTATTCATGTGTATACTTTTTATCTTTATTTTTACAATATTAAATTCTATGTTATCAAATTTCACACCATGTTACGTAACATTTTATATTCGTCTATTAATCTTACAATTATATGCCTCTCCCCAAAATCTATACACCTGATGTATTATCTTATATATGACATTAATTATTGTTCCACTTGACTTAAACTATGAACCTAATCACAAATATTTTAATTTCATTTCATACTATTATTATTTCATGTATTTACACCTTTGACCTAATTCCCTCACCGGATATAATTTCTTTATAAAACCATATATATACGATTGTACAGCTTGATAATAAATTCGTTGAAAAGAGTCTCTTCGCTGAAAATTGTGTTCTTAATGCTACAATGGGAATTATTAAATTATTCTATATTTATTTTTTTTTACTTTATTTAATTGTATTATAGCTTGACTCCACAGAGTATTTTTGGTAGAGGGATGGAATTTTTAGCGTGTGATATCGGTCTGTCTGTTTGTTTTCGACATAGAACTTTCCACATATTTTATCTTAACTCATACTACTATTATTATTATTTCATGTATTCACACTTTCAATCTACTTCCTTCACCGGATGAAAATTCTTTAAAAAAAAGCCAAATATATATACGACTGTACGTCAGTGACACAGCGGTTATGACTCTCGCCGATCATGCACACGGTCTTCTCACTGAATCACTAGTTGTTGTTTTTTATTTTCCGTGTAAGAACTGAAGCGGAATTATGCTCCTGTCCATCCTAAGCAAAATACTAAGCTGCATCATCCTCACGAAAGAGAATCAAACACGCCAATCTGGATGAAAAACTTCAACCGGAACAAGCTGGATTCAGGAGTAACAAGTCATGTATTGATCAAATCGCCACACTTCGAAGTGAGGACGGGAGTGAGACAAGCTGGCTGCCTACTATCGTCAATGATCTTCCTGATTACAGTAGATTGGATAATGAGACAGACAACGGCGGGCAATCAGGAAACAGGCATAAAATCCACTCACACAAAAAACAACTTGGACGATCTGGACTTCGCCGATAACATATGTATGTCTGATTTCCCACAAACTGGAAGATATGTAAGTGAAAAGCAACAAGATGGCAGAACAAGCATCAAAGATAGGACTTCAGGTGAACATAGATAAAACAGAGGTGATGAAGATTCCTGGCTAACACCAACAGCCATAGCGACAACAACAGACAACAATCAGCCAGCATAAATGGGAGGAATCTGAAAGAAACAACCCCCTTTACCTACCCACCCACCTGGGAAGCATCGTTTCAACTACAGCTGGACGGAACTGACGAGGATATCAAAGCCAGAATCGGAAAAGCAAGACAAGCTTTCATTACTCTCCAGTCTGTGTGGAGGTCAGCATCACTCAACATCAAAAATAGCATCCGGATTTTCAACTCCAATGTGAAGTGAGTCGATGCTACTTACTATACGGATCACAGACTTGGTCAGCACGTCATAAAGAGCATCTCAAACAAACTTCAGACTTTCATTAACAGTTTTCTTCGCTCAATACTGAAGATCAGATGGCCAGGAAAGATCAGTTACAGGGATCTCTGGCAATGAGCGAACCAACCAGGAACCGATTGTGAAACAAGCAGGCAGGAAGAAATGGAGATGGATTGGCCATATTCAGTGCAAGGGTGACTTGGAGGAGGTCATGTGAAGAGGAGATGAAAGTATGTGGGCAGACTTGGAGCGGGGTGAAAAAGTTAGCAGAAAACAGAAGGCAATGGAGACTTGGGCGGCTGAAGCCTCTAGGAATTAAAGGATATAATAATAATAATAATTTTCCATGCATTACAATTGGAATTTTCCATGAATTAAATGGATTTAAAAAAATCAAATAATAAAACGAAAACTGAACACTATACAACAACATATACATGCTTTCAATACATACCTTTGCTTTTGATTTAATATACGTATGACTAAGCAATTCCCTGGCAGATAATCGTTGACCTGGATCTTTCATAAGGCAAGCTTTAGTGAATTTACGAAATTTATGCCCATAATTTAAATACTGATTATTCACTGTAGCTACACTATCAATATCCGGTGGGTCATTTTGTAATGTGAGCATCAACACCTGAATAAAAAGTTGAAACAAAGGCACACACACACACACAAAAATTGAATCGTAAGAAAGTAAGGATCGATCGTACAACCATCACAAGTCATAGAGAAAAAATAAAAACACCTCACAAAATGTCGAATGTAATTGTTCTCAAACAGTATGTTATTTTTGATTCAACACTAACTGGTGTCATGCTGTTTGTTGGAGATTGATGTCTACCGTCGGTCTAGTTTTTGCAATGTGATCACGATACCAGGTACCTCGCGCACCATCATGGTGTACTCAAATTATTGTTCCTAAATAGATGGTTGGAGGCAGTTGAGCAGGATGCCTTATCTAGATTTACCTAGACTTCGCGCTAAACAAAGGACTACACACCATATGACACTAGTCAGTGCCCAGTCAAATTGAACAATACAGTCAGTCCTACTACAGAAGGTTGATCAATCACATGCGCCTGTTTAGCTCCTCAACGGTAACGTCTATTGACTACAGTACTCGTTAGATGACAGGGGTTGGAATCTCAAAAGACGGAACATGAGTTCTTTCAAGGTGATTGTAGATACCTGCCTTACTGGCTGACTGGTGAGAGGGCTAGTAAGCACGAAATGTAGGTCAAGCAAGGCTTCCTCCTGATTGCCTACAACCCTGTAACCAAAAATATCGATCAGATGCTCACTGGTGGCGACTGGCCCTATTCAGGTAGGTAGGTAGTTACCTGGGGTTCTAGTGGGAAGTCATGACCAGTAGAGTGCAGTAGGTCAGCGGATGTGAGGACAAATACTAGTCCCCGAAGACATTGGCTAATGCCCATCGCGCTATGTCGTGAATTGGCAGCAGTTAGAATTCATGGACTGGCCATTGGATCGGTCAGGTCCGAGTGGCTGCTTAATGGTCTACGAGTTCGCTAGCCTTGCAACCGGAAGGTCCTGGGTTCGAATGTCAGTGGTTGCGTATTGCTGAAGGGTCCCAACGTGCATATACCAGTTTACTTGCTCTTGTGGAGCTGAGTACATCGGCCGTACATGCACCGACTAGAAAAACGCTCTCGTGAACACTATCCAACCTGGATAGTAAAAGGAGAACGAATATGTGTATATATAGTTCAGCGACAGAATATCTGTTCAATTCAGGATATTCAAAGCCATTCAAAAAAATCCTTCAAAATCATATACAAGATTCGATCAAACTTATATAAAGGGAGTAAAATTAGGACATTTGAGCACAGCCGAGGCACTAGCCATCCAAAAGCTCAAACCCGACATAGACACTGGTCCGCCGTCTATAAGTGAGGTCACAAAAGCTATCTGTAATTTGAAACGAGACCAAGCGGCAGGATTAACTAAGGTACTAGGCAAAGTCTGGGAATCAGAGACGGTGCCATCAGACTGGGGTAAGTCACTTATTATACCGATATTCAAAAAGGGAAACAAGTCCTCGTGTGATAATCATAGGGGGATCAGCCTAACGAACATAGTCTCCAAAATCCTAGGCTCAGTAATCATGCATAGACTAAGCAGAACTCGGGAGGAACAAACAAGGGAAAATCAAGCAGGCTTTAGACCAGGTAGAGGGTGCATAGACCATATCTTCACTCTCCGACAGATTCTAGAACATAGACACACTTTTCGGCGTCCAACAATTGTCATATTTCTTGACTTGAAGGCGCCCTTCGACTCCGTGGATCGAAAAGTACTATGGCAATGTTTGACTGTGAAGGGAGTGCCAAGAAAGTACATTGCACTAATCAAGGCACTTTATTCAAACTCACATAGTCGTTTAAGGGCTTATGAAGAATTGTCATCTGAATTGGTAACAACCAGTGGTGTCCGACAGAGATGTCCACTTTCCCCATTCCTGTTTAACTTCATCATAGATATGCTGATGGAAGTATCCTTAACTGAACGTAGTGACTTAGGAATCGACTTGTTACCAGGGAATAATCTTATGGACTTAGAATATGCAGATGACATAGTCCTGTTAAGGGAGGATGCTGACAAAATGCAGAGTCTTCTGAACACCTTGAGAAGCAATCTTCGTATGTTTGGCATGCGATTCGCCCCTGCAAAATGCAAGATGCTGCTACAGGACTGGACTACGTCAACTCCTAGCTTAGTGATAGGGAGTGAAGTGATAGAACATGTTGACCACTTCACCTATTTGGGAAGTTGTATCATCACCAACGGACTGATTGGCGACGAAATCTCAGCACGGATCCAAAAAGTTCGAGCTGCTTTCGCCGACTTACACCATCTCTGGCGTAGGCGTGACATCCGGCTATCAACCAAGGGACGTGTGTACTGCTCATCAATTCGCTCCGTCCTTCTCTATGCCTCTGAAACATGGCCAATACGAGTTGAAGACATGAAAAGGTTGACTGGTTTCGATCATAGATGTCTGCGATCTCTTTCTCACGTTAGGTGGTTTAATAAGGTGAGTAATGTTGACGTTAGGCGTAGAGTGTTGGGTAAAGAAGGAAAATCAATCGACGAGGCTATAAAGTTACATAGACTGAGATGGCTAGGTCACGTTTTGCGCATGCCTAACCATCGCCCCCACCCGACGGGCATTACTAGCTGGTATAGGTGCAGGTTGGAAAAGAGTAACGGTGGTGGCCAAATAAAAACATGGATGTCATCAATCCATGAAATCCTTGACAGTTAAACTGAGTCAGGTAGGGACTCTAGGAATCAATGGCTGGAGACGATAGGTGACATGGCTCAAAATCGTTGTCAATGACTCACATGTATTCAGTCTCTTTAATCTTTCTCATTCCTTTTTGCCATAACCCATTCTGTTTCGCTCTTATACTTGTCAAACTCTATTGATTCTCTTCACTCATCTTCTTGTCTACCTTTGTGTGCTATTTGGAACGTGGTAACTGGAACTGGTGGACTTCGGTGCCAAGTTCTATGTTGAATCCAAACAGAGACAGACCACTCTATGTATCCAAAAGAAATACGTTTAACCCTTGTCCCTGCTGTGGCCATCATAAACAGTTTTACAGATTTTGTGAACTGTTCAATTTGCAGACAATTCTTACTAGTAGAACTATCTCTGTTTAGTTGAATCTCTCCTTAATCTCTTCTCTTGCTTACTTTGCTTACATGGAGAGGTAGTGTGACAAGTTGAAATCCTGCATATCTGTGCGCAAAGTTGTACGTTGAAACTAGTCAGTCAGTCACACACACACAGACACACCTCATCATTGTGAGGGAGAAATAAATGGTATTAGGAGAAATATACACGTACGCACAAACTAACCTTCATTGGTGCAAATTTTGCATAGGGAGCTTGACCAGTCGCCATTTCAATAGTTGTAATACCTAATGACCATATATCCGCTTTTTGATTATAACCACGAGCCTGTAAAAAAAAACATATATAAGAAAAATCAATTCTGCTGATACTGTGGTGAGAGCAGGCTGCTAGACAATTGGTAGACATTAATCTACGTCTATATCTAGGTTGCTAATATTGGCCGTGAGAAAATACGAACAAGACTGATTCAACAACCAATCACAGCAGACTTAACGTGGGCAAATACGATTCGCAGATATATAGCTTAACTTACTGAGAAACCAGTCATAAGCAGCACAGAATTACCTTGAGCAGGAAACAACCTATCAGAAGACTGTGTTTGTCTGCTTGAATAAGCTATAATAATGTACATGAAATATATATAAATGAGTGCTGATTTCCTTAATAAACGATCAGTTGCCTGGCCCTAGTCTTCTTTTGTTACAATACTACTGGTAATAACAACAGAAGTTATAACAACAGGCTCAAAAAGCTTAATGACACCATCTCACTGACTGAAGCGTTGCGTAATGTTGGATTCCAATATTTTAGCGGGAGGGGGTGAGACAATGAAAATGCGTTTCAGGAAACACGCATGCCAAGTTACTCAACCGCACAACAACCAGAACTAAGTGAATTAACAATTTGGTGATGAAAATTCAAATTCTATTCTTTATGCTGTTGCAGACTGCAGCAGAAGATTACCAAACTGATATCAGAGTGATGAAGGTCTGTCCCGGCTTTTTGAAATGATGCTTCCCACCCAGATAAGTGTAGACTTCTGTAGGACGTCTCCATATCACTGGGTTCTTTACAATCTTTCTAAACTGCTATCACTTCTTACATGATCAAGTTAATGCTACCCTAGAAACACTCAACTCACCATTGTCAATTCTCATGTTACAAAGAAACTAGAAGAGCTTCACTTCATGGATTATTTATGTCTTAAAGTCGCACAGGCGAAAACCAACAAACTGGCACAAGACAGCAGACAGACAAGACTGGATTTAGAGTGAACACAGAGAAGACGCCAGTAAAGAAGACAACCAACCAATTACTATAAACGGAAAAAATCAAAAGAGGTTACTTCCTAAACTTATCTAGGAAGGGCGGTGAGAACTGCCTTGCTCTATGCCTGTGAAACCTGGCCTCCCCGAGTAGGCTGAGGATGTGCGGCGACTCTGAGTGTTCCATCACCACTGTCTCCTCAGGATTGCTTGCGTTCGATGGATGGCACCATCGCGTGAGTAACTGTGAGGTTCGGCGGCTTGTGTTTGAACACAGTGGAGATCACCATTCATTGAGTGTCGTCATCTGGAAACACCGGCTCCGATGGCTTGGACATGTGCTACGAATATCATCCCAGAGGCTTCCGTACAGGTCTCTGTTCGCTAGCCCTGGGACGGGATGGAAAAGGCGGAGAGGTGGTCAGTCCATGACGTGGCGTCGTGGGATGAAGGATTTTTGTGCTAGATTAGCATCGGTTGGTGCGTCACGACTCCCTGGTTGGGGTCCGTGAGATAGCTCGAATCGATGGCTCGAAACGTTATCAGATATGGCCGAGAATCGTAATCAATGGCAAACAGGCTGTAATTTCCTTCTTTCTTCCCTTCATGATGATAGTTAATGAATACTGTTTAAACTTGTTAAGCATGACTGTTTTCTTTCCAGATGAAGTTCTTTATCCATTCTCTACTGATATTTTTACTTTGAATCTATGTTGTTTTATTATTATTGTGTGGCGCATCTTTCTTGGTGCCATACTGTAGCAAGTTTTTCTGCGTTTAAATAAAATAAAATAGGAAGTATCATTTCAACTACAGGCGACGACGCACGGATGAGAATGTCAAATCCTGCCAGAATTGGAAAGGCAGTTTGGAAATCTTCTGAACACAACATAGAGAACAAGATCCAGATTGTAAACATCAATGTTGAAGCAGTGTAAATTCTTCTTTATGAGTCAGTAACTTGACCACGTTTCACCAAAATCATTTTAACAGGCTATTGCAGACTTTCAACAAAAGCTGCTATCGCCAGTTCCATATTGAAGATCAGTCAGCCAAACGGCTGGATAAAATCATCAAAATTACACCCTGGGAATAAACTAATCAAAAAAAACCTATTGCTCGACACAAATTTGAAAGAGAAAATAGAGATAGATGGGGTACACGCTGAGAAGACTGTTGGGTAACATCACACGCCTCCGACTATCGTTCAAGTGTAACTCTGATAGAAAACGACGAGTTTGGCGTTGGGATGAGTATAACATAGAAGAAATCGATATGATAGGGAAGATTTGTAGCTCAGGTGGATGATTTTGATGTGGTTTTGTTCTCTGAGCTGGATGGTTAATTTGCGAAGCTTTCATCACCCTACTGGGTGACATCTTCAGCGCATACTTCAATTTGAAGTGACTTCAAATTGAACAAAACCACATCAAAATGGAAGAAATCGTATGAAGAGATGACAGACTATGGGTAATCATGAATGGGGCCAGGTAGAGAAGATTGCAGAGGTGACGTGCCGTTGAAGCCATTCCACTTTCAATCGGAACCTAAGGAGACAATATAGTATCAGTCCAAGTGTTGGTTTACAGGGATTTGATTGATTCGAGTCGGAAATCGTAACCAGTGGGGTACATAACAGGTCATACGCTATTGTAAGTCGCACCATATCATGAACTGGCAGAAAGTTGGAATTCATGGACTACCCAATGACTTAATAGCAAACGAGCTCGCTCACCTTGTCACCAGAAGGTCATGGGTTCAAACTCCACAGGGTGGATGTGTACTGATGAAGAATCCTAAACTAGGCTGACGAAACAGCTAGCTGTCCAGTACTCCCTGCGGCTGGTTTTCCAATGATCCACTAACCGAAGTCAATTCATCATGAAATCCATAATAATTATCGTTAACTAAATTTAAATTAGGTGCGTTAGGGCGGTTAGAACGCTAGCCGTCCATACACATGGTCCGGGGTTCGATCCCGGCCAATACACTCCTTTACCTAGCTAAGGCAGAAATAAACCCGGTAAAGAGGAAAGGTTGAGGCTAGCAACCCCATCCTGTAAAAATAAACACTCCTACAGAAACTTCAAGCCTCCAATTTGAAGCCCTATGTTCCACTGAGGACGTCAAGGAAAGAAAAAAATTTTAATTAGGGTGTGTCCTTACTGTCTATTTTGTTCCTTTTTTGTTTCATCAATCTTGCAACAACATCGCTTATGTAATAGTAAGTAAACTTTCACTTTTTTTAACTTTTCATATATTGATCACATCGTTAAATCGAGGTGCGGTAGGTGGGGGATAGAAGAGGAGACAGTTTCCTCTTTTTTTTCTTTTTTACGTATATTTTTAATTGGATTTTTTAAAACGAAAATTCTACTCTTCAATTATTAAAAAGACTTTCTTGAATTGTTTTTTTTCATATTTCTGTTTCAAGAAACAGAAGCATTGATTATTATTGTTCCCTTGGGTTCCTAGTGGAACATAGGGCTTCAATTGCACATCTCCCTCCACTTGCCACCTCTGGCTTCCTTCTGCTGTACTTTTCATCGCCATCCATGTTAATCCGTACTCTTTCAACTCCTCTCTCTTCACACGATCTCCTCCATGTCACCCACTCTTGCACTGATGTCCCACTCGCCGCTTCCCTTTCGGCCTGGTTCCACTCGAGGGCTTGACGCGCAATGTCACTCAGCGGTCTCCTCAGCGAGTGTCCGATCCATCTCCACTTTCTCCTGCATATTTGTTGGTTGGCGATTGGTTGGTTCTTGTTTTGTTTGTTGATGCCCATAGTTCCTTGTTGGTGATTCTTTCCGGCCAGGCCATCTGATCTTCAGTATATATCCAGCGAAGACAGTTAGTTGTTGATAAAGGTAATGTCTGCAATAGCCTGTTGGAAATATTCTTTGTGACCCACCCACCCGCCAAGTTTCTGATCCGTATAGAAGAACTGACTGACTTGACGTGGTTTGTATTGAAAATCCGATCGAATTTTGTTGTTGATGATGGCTGAGTGACGAAGATTTCCAGATTGGTTTCAGGTTGATGAATGTGTTTCTTGCCCCTCTTCCCGATTCTCGCTCCATTTGACATCCTCGTCCGTTCCGACTCCCTGTAGTTGAGACAATGCTCCCTAGATAAGCGAGTGAATGAAGTAACGTCTTTCAAATCCCTCCCGTTGATGGTGATTGACGCTGGATGATTCTGCTGTTGTTGTTGGTTGGTTTGTTATTTTCATCACCTCCGTCTTTTCCATGTTCACTTGGAGTCCTGTCTTCATCGGATGCTTCTTCGATCAGTTTGTCGGTTTTCGCTTGTAAGTCTTCGATTTTGTGTGACATCAAACATAAATCATCCACTCGTGAAATCCAGGTCTTCTAGGTTCTTCGCGTCAGTCAGTCCAGGATATTCCTGTCTTCTCGTTTCCTACTGTCTGACGCATAATCCAGTCAGTCGACCACAATTAGGAATATCATGGTGGGTGATAATAAGCACCCTTGTCTGACTCCTGTGTTTACTCCAAACGCCTCGCTGAGTTTTCCGTTGTGGATCACTTGACATGTCCCGTTGTCGTACAGCTGTTGAATAAAGTTGATGAATATTTGGGGTACGCCGTAGTACTCGAGTAGTTTCCAAATTACTTCGCCGTCAACGCCAACTGTCGAAGGCCTTCTCAAAGTCTATAAAGTTGAGGTAGAGGTTTGACTGCCATTCCATGCTTTGTTCTGTGATGATGATGCGTAGAGTTGCAATTTGGTCAGAACATGATTTGCCTGACTTTCCTGAATCCAGCTTGTTCTGGTCGGAGTTCTGTATCCAGTGCGTCCTTTATTCTCTTCAGGATGATGCGACTCAGGATTTTACTTGGCGTCGATAGGAGCAGAGCATGATTCCTCGCCAGTTCTTGCAGAGTGAGGCGTAAGTCGCCCTCCTTTCGTAGTTTCACGAGGTAACCTTTCCTACAGTCACTAGGCACCTTTCCCTCCTTCCAGACGTTTTGCAATAATGGAGTCAGAATGTCTGCTGTCGTCTCTGGGTCCGCTTTCAGTGCTTCAGGGGTTATTCCATCTGGTCCAGCTGCTTCTCCAGCTTTCAGAAGCTTGACTGCATTCAGAACTTCAGCTTTCGTTGGAGGATTGGAGTCAACTTGCAGTTGTGTGTGCGCTGTTGTTGGTATTTCTGGACGGGTTGCAGGTGGTGGTCGGTTCAATAGTCCTTTAAAGTGATCCGCCCATTGTTTAATCTGTTTCCTTCCTTGGTAATTGGGTTCCCTTGGCTGTCTTTTATAGGCTTCGGAATTGATTCAATTGAAGCAATTGATTCCGAATATTCCATTTGTTCATTGGATGGATATATATATATAACACACATAGTGTGTGGAACAGTATTATTATATACTGAATGATAAGGTTCCAAGCACAATTCATTAGTGTTCATAGATATGTTTATTCTTTTTTACTCGTCGTCGTACCGGCAGCAGAATTCTCCAGATGTCTGGCTGGACAGATTTTGAATCATTCCTGCCACACGCATTTTCATTCATTTGATTCGATAAACAAAGCTTACATTGTTATCGATCTTTCCCTCCACCCTGTTGGTACATTAGATTTTAAAACTGTCATCTTATCCCATCCATCCTATATTGTATGGAGTATGTGTGTGTGTGTGTGTGAGTAATGGCATGTAGTGCTATCTAAGGGTGAACTATTCACCCGATTTCTCCACTTATTAGAGTCAACTATAATCTAGATTTTGGTAGGGTTTAGAGCTGTTCCGCTAGTCTGACTCGCTAACTCTTTTCTACTACTTTGACCTATGTATCTGACCAATCTGACAATCATCGCAGACAGGGGTATTAGACAGACGAAATTGTTTTGCCCAGTGGATTTCACAGGATCCTTTAAAAAACAAAAAGCATATTCCTAATTGAGTTTTTGGGTTGAGTTTGAATGCCAGCCACTTTTTCAGGATTTCATCATGAGCTGACATTAGTTAGGGAACCATTGGAAAACCTGGGAGTACTGGACAGCTGTTTCGTCCTAGTTTGGGACTCTTCATCAGTTCGCACACACCGCCAAGGTTTGAACCCACGACCTTCCGGTTACAAGTCGAGTTCATATACCATTAAGCCACTGGGACCCGATCCAATGGTCCTTGAATTCTAACTTCTGCCAATTCACGACATAGCCAGCCACTTTTATTCCTCCCTGCATTGTTAACAATTTTACATAAGCTTTCTGAGGCTCCTTCTTTGTATGAAAGTACCACCGATGATGATTTATATTCCTTATTGTTAGTGTTGTTATTATTCAGTGAATGTTTGAAATACAACATATCGCCATTACTATTATTATCATTATTATCACTGTCACAACTTTTATTATTTATTTTATTTTCACTTTTTTTTATTATAGCTTGATTCCACACTGTATTTTTGGTAGAAGTATGGAATTTTCAGCATATAATATCGGTAGTCTAAATTTCGCAGGCCGACCATTGGTATAAGGTTTGCGTCGGCAGGGGATCGAACCCTGGATGAGCCATGTGCATAGTCGGTGAGGGTCCGACCCTATATACCTTTTGATTAATTTATCAAGGTAAAGGTGAAGAAGCGGATAAAGTGCCGAGTACTTTGATCAATTATCTTTCAATAATTGTCATAATATTTGACAAGACTAGATGAACTCTTCTAGCTTAAACATAGAGAGTGAAGTGATGCCTGAGCGTGTTGATCACTTCACTTATTCGAGAAGTTGCATCAACACCATCAACATATACTGATCCCTAAGTGATTTCTTGACGAGAAGACAAAAGGCTCATATATTGTATTTGACAAATTACATCCTCTTCGGCATACACGCAATATCACTTTTACTTTTTCTCTAACCATATATATAGAGTTAAGTTTTAAATATATTAGAATAAAAGATTGCTGAATTTATGTTAATTTATTTAGTTATTTTAGCCATCCAACATTACGTCAAACTTCTTATCCCACTTTTATTTCTATAATAATAATAATAATAGCTTTATTCAAAACAGTATTTGTGGTACAGGTATGGAATTTTCAGCGTGCATTACAGTATATTGCATCTAATTACCTCATAAATTATATAAGATTTTTAAAAATCAAAAATAAATTTTAATAAAATAAATAAGTTATAAATAAATAAAATAAATAAATATTAAAAATTAAGAAAAAAACAGCGTAGAGTATTTCATTTCAAACAATGCACCACAGGATTTGAAATATAAAGTTGATGTGTGGTAGTAGATGAGAACAACAGTGTAGTAGTAACGAGGAAAGGAAAACAAAAACTAATGAGACTATTTGTTAGAGTGCTGCAGTAAGTTTATCGTGTCATACCTAACGGATTTCTCATCACATAACAGCTGTGCCAGATATGGTATTGTGGAGTTTTTGTATTTGGTAGTCCTAGCATATAGCCTCCTATAGCTGCTTCTAGTTCTTCCAGATGAAATGCAAGGAGATAGATGCGTATAGAGAGGATGCTCGGGGTCCGACAATATTGTATTCGCTAGTTTCTTACATGACATTATATGTCTATCTACAATAGTGTTCACCAGTTGGTTTAACGATATCCCACTTGCCCTACTAACAGCTTTTAGTGCCCTTCTCAGCGAAGCAAAGTCTTTCTTAAGTAGTCCAGGAAAGACTAATGGGGAGCAGTAAAGGAGGATGGGTAGAATACAAGAATTTACAAACTGAGAAAGCAAAGACTGCTTTATACCAGACTGCCTAAATTTCCTAATGTAGAACGTTAAGCGAAACATCTTTCTAGTAACTAGCAAGATGTGGGAAGACCAGGAAAGATCGGTGGAAAAACTCAGCCCAAGGTACTTGACATTAGATGTATTTTCAACCTCTGTGCCGTCAATGAGAGTGGGGCCATGTGAGCTAACTAGTTGCTGTAGGTCACATTTACGTCTGAAAGTGAAATTGACTACCTGACATTTAGACGGATTAAGCTTAAGTCCGTTTGAAGAGGACCACTGACTAATTTCCGACAGAAAGCTATTTAATTTGGAACAATCTGACTGAGAGTTGACAGGCATAGAAACCGAGAGGTCATCGGCATACTTAACAAAAGTGGCTACATCAGAATGAGGCAAGTCATGTAAGAAAAACGAGAACAGAAAGGGAGAAAGAACAGCACCTTGAGGAACACCAGCTAAAGTAAGTGAGGTAGTGGAGGATTTTCCATTGTAGACGGTGTACTGCTTCCTTTCAGAAAAATAGGAATGCAACCACTATGAGTGATTAGGAAGCTATTCAACTGCATAACACTGATCTTCAAGTCAGCTAATATTATCATAGTATTATTGTGGTGATAATAGACATGCATCGATCTCTTAAACAGACCGAATCTAATTTATAAATCAGGGTGACTGAATTCTGACAGCTATTGATCAATTTCACTATAGACATAGTAATGGACTTAATCTTAAGTCGCTTCAGAGACGGAGTGATTGACTTGTTACCAGGGTTTGAATAATCTCGTTGACTTAGAATATGTATGCAGATGATATAGTTCTTCTAGGTGAAGACGCTGGTAAAATAGAGCAGAGTCTTTTGAACACCATGAGCTGCAATCTATAAATGTTTGGCATGAGATTCGCTCCTGCTGTTAAATGTAAGATGATGTTACAGGACTGGAATACACTGACTCCTAGTTTAGAAATAGGGAGTGAAGTGGTAGAGCGCGTTGACCGCTTCACTTATTTGGGAAGTACCATCAGCCAGTGCCAACGGGTTGATCTCTGACGAAATCTCAGCACGGATACAGAGGGCTAGTTTCGCATATGCCAGTTTACGCCGTCTCTGGCGTAGACGTGACATTCAGCTGGCTGTCGACCAAAGGGCGGTGTAATGCACAGGTCGCCTTGTCCTCCTTTATGGATGTGAGACCTGACCATTGAGAGTAGAAGATATGAAATGGCTGGCTAGCTGTCCTTGATCATAGGTGTCTGCGCTCTATCTCCCGTGTGAAGTGATATAGTAAGGTGAGCAATATTGAGGCTAGGTTTCGGTGGAGTGCTAGGTAAGGAGGGAAAATCAATAGACGAGGTTGTGAAGTTACATCGATTGGGTTAGATGGTTAGGACATGTGTTACGCATGCATGTCTAGTCCATCGCTCTCCTCGACTGGCAATGTTAGCTGGCATAGGGTCATGCTGAAAAAGAGCAAGCTGGTGGTGGTCAAACCAAAACATGGCACCAGCCAATGAAATCCACGAGTTAGTTTAAGCCAGTTACGGAAGAAGGTGTAGACTGGCTGACTGGTTGGGGTCCTCGGGACGGTAACAGCCAATGGCTAGTGACAATCGATGATATGGATCAAAATCGTTATCAGTGACTGGTGCCAATGCATCTACTCTCTGTGGCGAATTGAACTGCTGCACATCGATGTAAAGTTCTATGTTGAAAAAAGAGAGATAAACATCGATCAAGGGAGGTATGTACTGCTCAATAGCACTCCTCTGTGTTGTCCTTTATTGCTCTCAGTGAGACATGCCCGCCAACATCAACGGCGATAGCAACAACAACCAGCACCAATCACCATCGAAGGGAAAGAGATTCGACACAGGTTACTTCACTTCCTTCACTTATGCGGCTAGAAATCACGGTTCCTACCACAGGCACACAACATGGATGAAGATGTCAAAACCAGTCAGCCGACCAGCCAGCCAGAATCGGAATGGCAAGATACGTCTTCATCAACCTGAAACACCGGTTTGGAAATCTTCTGAAGTGCACTCATCCTCAGCATAAAGAAGCAGATTCGGATTTTCAACACAAATGTTAAGTCAGTCAGTCAGTTCTTCTATATGGGTCAGGAACTTGGTGCCCGCGTTATGATTAGGAATTTCTAACAAGTAACAGACTTTTATCAACAGCTGCCTTATCCCCCTTCATACTGAAGATCACATGGCTTCGCCGCTTTTATCTTCTATCGTGTGGTACATGGAATGCGGAAATTCGAGCTAATATACTTCTGTGCAAAGTCCTATGTTAAAACCCGTTAGTCAGTTCCTACTAAATTCCTACTTTAAGATAAAATGTTTTCGGGAATGATGTGAAAACGTAATACAGTTTACGAAATTGCATCGATTCAATTCGATCGTACAAGAAATTTCTTTGATAAAATACAGTATTAATTATGTATTGATCACACTTTAAGCATAATTTATTGCTCATAATAATATCATTTCATATACAGTTAGCAATAAATTATGCTCAAAACCTGGTCAACAGTAAATAATACTCCATAACACTGCGTGTCAGTAGCACAGCGGTAGAATGCTCACCAACTACACCCCAGGTGGTTCGAGGTTCAATCCCCGGCCACAAACGCACTCCTTTACCTTGCTATGCCAGCAGTAAGATTACTAAAGTGGAAAGGTTAGGCATGAAGTTAGCAGCCCCATCCCGTTAAAAATAAACACCATTGCTACTGAAACTTTAAAGCTCTAGCTTGAAGACGCCTAATGTTCCACTGGGAACCTAAGGGAATGAATAATGATTGACTAACTGGTTTCAACCAGGAACCAATTGTGCAACAAATGTGCAAGAAGAAATAGGGGTGGATTTTTTTTTTTTTTTTTTTTTTTTTTTTGATTACAACTTGATCCCACACCGTATTTTTGGTACTGGTATGGAATTTTCAGCGTGGATATCGGAAGCCCAAAATTCGCAGGCCGACCATAGATATCAGGTGTGCGTCGGCGAGGGCTCGAACCCGGGACCATGTGCATGGTCGGCGAGAGTCCTAACCACTGTGCCACTGGGCCATAGTCTGAGAAAGCCATCAAGTGACATCATACGACAGGCTCTTTCTCTCCAGTAGAAGCTGAATGGAAAACGTCAAGTTGGTCGTCAAGGCCAGGGTGACATGGAGGAGGCGATGTGAAGAGAGGATGAAAGCATGTGGGCAGACGTGGAGCCAGGTGATAACGTTGGTGGAGGACGGAACGCAATGGAGACGTTCGGCTGAAGTCCTATGTTCTTCTAGGAACTAAAGGAAATAATAATAATATGGTAATGATGTTGTTATTTCACAGAGTTGAGTTGCTAACCACACCTCCAAACTTCCCTCTTCCCAGGATTACAAACCACTAGTAAACTAGATGAAGTTTGAGAGTGAGGCAGGAGGGAATCGAACCCCGACATAACCACGTGGGTTAGTTGGTGCACATTCCACCAGTGAACTATTGACGATGAATATAACGCCAAAGGAGTACTGGAGAGCTGTTAGACCCACGTATTCCGGAGACGCTTCAAAAGCACTCAACCGTTTCCCCCAAACGAGATATCGAAAATAGGACCTACTGGTTACGAGAAGAGCTGTTTGAATATTTAACTACTGCGACATTGTGTAGAATGAAAAGATCCTATTGTTTGTCTCATCATCCCTTGACGTAGAGGATAATGATTTCGCGTTTGAAGTGACAGGTGCTAGGTTCAAATCCCAATGTGATGAAAACCACTCATCCAGTTGATGAGTCCGAAAAACAAGAAGAAATGCACTTCGTGAATCCTGATGTTAATTATCACCAATCAAAATAATAACATGTTATTTCCAAGGTGTTGTGGAATTATCCTCACTACGTGCCACCGATCCAATGATATTCCTAATTGTGGCGGACTGACTGGATTATGCGTCAGACAGTGAGTGGGAAACGAGAAGACAGGAATATCCTGGACTGACGCTATGAACCTAGAAGACCTGGATTTCACGAGTGGATGATTTATGTTTGATGTCACACAAAATCGAATACTTACAAGCGAAAACCGACAAACTGGTCGAAGAAGCATCCGGTGAAGACAGGACCTCAAGTGAACATAGACAAGACGAAGGTGATGAAAATAACAAACCAACCAACAACAGTAGCAACATCCATCACCAATCACCATCAACGGGAGGGATTTGAAAGACGTTACTTCATTCACTCACTTATCTAGGGAGCATTGTCTCAACTACAGGGAGTCGGAACGGACGAGGATGTCGAATCGAGCGAGAATCGGGAAGGCGAGAAACACATTCATCAACCTGAAACCAATCTGGAAATCTTCATCACTCAGTCGGCATCAACAACAAAATTCGGTCGGATTTTCAATACAAACCACGTCAAGTCAGTCAGTTCTTCTATACGGATCAGAAACTTGGCGGGCGGGCGGATCACAAAGAATATTTCCAACAGGCTATTGCAGACATTACCTTTATCAACAACTAACTGTCTTCGCTGGATATATACTGAAGATCAGATGGCCTGGCCGGAAAGAATCACTAGCAAGGAACTATGGGCATTAACAAACAAAACAAGAACCAATCGCCAACCAACAAATATACAGGAGAAAGTGGAGATGGATCGGACACTCGCTGAGGAGACCGCTGAGTGACATCGCGCGTCAAGCCCTCGAGTGGAACCAGGCCGAAAGGGAAGCGGCGAGTGGGACGTCAGTTCAAGAGTGACATGGAGGAGATCGTGTGAAGAGAGAGGAGTCGAAAGAGTATGGACTAACATGGATGGAGGTGAAAAGTACAGCAGAAGGAAGACAGAGGTGGCAAGTGGGGGGAGATGTGCATTTGAAGCCCTATGTTCCACTAGGAACCCAAGGGAGCAATAATAAAATAAAAGGTGACGCCACCGATATGTCAACAGAGATCCTGAATTTCAAGTTCAATATAAATGAATTAATAGCAAATTACAAAAATTTAAAAATTGCAAGAAATGAAAATGTATCTTTTTTTTCTCCCTAAATTTTACCTGTTGCATAACTTCTGGTGCCATCCAACAAGGTGTACCGACAAATGTATACCGGCGTAGATCAACACTACCAGTTGCCGTTAACGGTTGAGTTGCCAAGAATCCAGCCACACCAAAATCTGCTATTTGAATAATCCCATCATCTTTGACCAAGAGATTACCACATTTTAAATCACTAAAGTTTTTTTTCAGTGGAAATCAATAAACAAAAATAAATTCTTTTTAAAAAAATGTATTCAGCTTAAGGTTTGTTAAGTTTTAAACATCTTTAAGTTATAAGGTAAGACAATCAGATTAGTATTCAATGTCCGAAGAATTCTGTCTCCATCAGTGGAAAGAGGGCAAAGTACCTTCCTGTGGATTGGAAGAAAGGATACTTATTCAAACTACCAAAGAAAGAAAGGAGACTTAAGCCAATGCAAAAACTGGCGCAGAATTATGCTCCTGTCCATCCCAAACAAAATACTAAGCTGCATCATCCTCACGAGAGAGAATCAAACACGCCAACCTGGATGAAAAACTTCACCGAACAAGCTGGATTCAGGAGAAACGAGTCATGTATTGATCAAAACGCCACACTACGGATTATCATTGAACAGAGCTTGGAATGGCAGTCACCTCTCCACCTTACTCAACTTCATCGATTTTGAAAAGGCCTTTGACAGCGCAGCGTCGAACGAGAGGTGATGTGGAAACTACTTCGCTACCACCAAGGAGTGCAGCCAACAATAATACATCTCATCCAACAGTTGTACGACAATGTTGAATGCCAAGTAATCCACAACGGGAAACTTACGGAAACCTTCGAAGTGAGGACGGGACTGAGACAAGCTGACTGTCTACTATCGCCAATGATTTTCCTGATTGCAGTAGACTGGATAATGCGACAGACAACGGCGGGAAATGAGGAAACAGGCATAAAATCCACTCACACAAAAAACAACTTGGAGGATCTGGACTTCACCGATAACATATGTATGTCTGATTTACCACAAACAGGAAGATATGCAAGTGAAAAGCAACAAGCTGGCAGAAGAAGCATCAAAGATAGGACTTCAAGTGAACATAGATAAAACAGAGGTGATGAAGATTCCTGGCCAACACCAACAGCAGCAACAACAACAACAGACAACAATCAGTCAGCATAAGTGGGAGGAACCTGAAAGAAACAACCTCCTTTACCTACCTAACTGGGAAGCATCGTTTCAACTACAGGCGGACGGAACTGACGAGTATATCAAATCAAGAATCGGAAAAGCAAGACAAGCTTTCATTACTCTCCAGTCTGTGTGGAGGTCAACAGCACTCACCATCAAAAATAAGATCCGGATCTTCAACTTCAATGTGAAGTGAGTCAGTGCTACTCACTATACGGATCAGAGACTTGCACTGCGCGTCATAAAGAGAATCTCAAACAAACTTCAGACCTTCCTCAACAGTTGTCTTCGCTCAATACTCAAGATCAGATGGCCGGCCAGGAAAGATCAGCAACAGGGATGTCTGGCAATGAGCGAACCAACCAACCAGGAACCGATTGTGAAACACATAGGCAGGAAGAAATGGAGATGGATTGGCTGGCCATACTCTGAGGAAACCATCAAGTGACATCACTAGACAAGCCATTGTTCGAGTGGAACCCGAAAGGGAAGCGGCGAGTTGGTCGTCATTGCAAGGGTGACTTGGAGGAGGTCATGTGAGGAGGAGATGAAAGTATGTGGGCAGACTTGGAGCGGGGTGAAAAAGTTGGCAGAAAACCAAAGGCAATGGAGACTTGGGCAGCAGAAGCCCTATGTTCCTCTAGGAATTAAAGGATACAATAATAATAATAATAATAATAATCAGTTCACAATAAACTGTTACTGCTATCCAATGTCACTAGTGAGCATCCACCTCTCTATGCATACCTGACTATCTTTAGGCTGCGAGTCTTTGCTGATCACTGACGAAATTTCAGCACCGATACAGAAGGCTCGTTTGGAGCATTTAATAGCCAACTCACTCCATCTCTGGCTTAGTAGACTTCATATCCAGCTGATGAATATTAGATAGTTGGAGGTAATCAGCCACAGGAAGTCTTGGACCTACGTTTCGTGCTAGTTGGCACTCACTAGTCAGCAAGGCAGTGTATCTGCAACCTTGAAGGAATTCATACCCCTGCTTCTGAGATTCGAACCCGTGTCAGGCGGTGTTGCACTCGGAGACATTACCTCTGAGCTATTCGGGCTCGCGGTTACTAGTGTCCAATCAAAAGACGTGTGTACTGTTCAGTAGAACTTCGCTCAGTCCTCTTTTATGGCTGTCAGTGGGACATGACCATGTTGAAAGTGGAAGATACGAAGAAAAACTGGCTAGTTGTCTTTGATCATAGGTGGTCGCTTTCTATCTCCCGTGTTAAGTGGTAGGTGAAATAGGCTGAGTAATATTGAAGTCAGGCTTCGGTTGAGTTTTAGGTAAGGAGGGGAAATCAATAGACGAGGCTGTGAAGCTATATCGATTGGGTGGGATGTTTAGGACATGTGTTAAGCATGCATGCCTAGCCATCGATCACCCACCTCGACAACGGGCAATGTTAACTGACTGACATAGGATTGACCAAGCCGGAAAAGAAGCAGTGGCGATCAAATGAAAATAAGTCTTCATCAGTCAATGAAATCCATAACAGTTAGTTTAAGTCAGCCACGTAGGAAGGTGTTAAACCGGCTAACTGGTTTGTGCCCTCGGGACCATAAAAGCCAATGGAGACTGAATACATAAAATTGGCGATATGGCTCTAAATCGTCGTTTTCAGTTATCTGGAGCAGATTCATCCATTCTTTGTGATTTATTTGTTATATCCAATTCAATTCTATTGTTCTCGCATATTACTACCAACTAGCAACCCCATCCTGTAAAATAAACACTGCTACAGAAACTTCAAGCCACTGGCTTGAAGTCCTATGTTCCACTGGGGAACGTGAAGGGAAAAAAAATTTTTCTCCTCAGTCAAACTTCTGTTTATATTGTGTCTCCTTCTCCTTTTCAATCTGTCTTTACTCTCCTCTTCTCTTGCTTTGTGTGTGCTACATGGTGGGAGTGTGGCAAGTTGACCTGTTGCACATCGGTACAAAGTAGTTCTATGTTGAAACCAGTCAACAGTCAGTCAGTCAGTTAAGCTACACGAGTCAATGTGATCCAGTCGTGTAGCACCATCTTAACATTTAACAGGATAATAGACCCCATATGCTTAAGATGTTTTCAGAAGACTTAGCGCTCTAGTCTGTTAATGTTTTCACCTGGTAGGACAATAACATACATATACATACACCCTAAATCGATAAGGCTGTACCAAAAAGTAAGGAAGTCAATCTCCAAGTTGCAGAAGTCACTTGGGTTCAATTCCATGCGGACATCCATGACGAAATGCCAAACAGTCAATTTCACCTTTAGGCATAAATCTCTCCTAAACAAACTTGGTAGTACTCATGAGGTGTGCAAAATAAAATGGCGCAGAAAAATAGAAACCAAGTCAGAAATTAAATACCTAGGCGTCATTCTATCTGAGGATCTTTCCTGGTCGTCTCATATCTTGATGATTGCTAAGAAAATATTCCGTCTTACCTACTACATCAAGAAGCTAAGATATTCTGGTATAACCCAACCCTTACTCCTACAATTCGTCAACTCCCGTATTCTCCCTATTATTCTCTATTGTCCCCCCTTAGTTTTTCCTGGGCTACTGAAGAAAGACTATACCATATTACGCAGGATGTTACAGGTTGTCAGCAGGATAAGCAACGTGCCAATTAACAAGCTTGAGAATATTCTGGTTGACAGGCACATGGACTCATGTGAAAAATGGGTAAAATCCATTCTAAGTCACAACACCCTCTTCATTCACAACTCTCCCTCACCTTGTATTTCATCAGGCATGACCAGAAGCCTATATATGAAACTATATGCTCGCACTAGCAAGTACAAATACTCAACCATACCCTACTTAGCTCGTGTTCTGTGCGACAAAGAAAGCATTAGGTGTGAAACCTATAACTTATTAAATAGTCAGTAGAACAACTAGATCTCGTCTTTTCAACTCTCATATCATTTATAGGTACAACGTTTTCTTTCTTTCCTTTCCTTTTCTCTCTCTCTCTTTTTCTGTTATGTGCTGCTTTGTTTCTTTCTTCTGCTTACGCGGGTAAATATGCTAGCATCCACTTTTTCTAACAACTTCAAACACTTTGTTCAATTTTTGGTTTTGCTACCGACATGCTAATATGTTGTTGTCAAAACTAACTGAGATTACCCTTAATCTATGTAGAATTTTATTTTATTGTTAATGGACTAACTGGATGCGCAATACTGTAGTTAAATGCTGAGAATTCCATTCTGTATCACAAGTACTGTTTTGGAATAAAGCAAATTATTATTATTATTATTATTAAAGTACACAAAAATAAGGACAATGGACATCGCTGACAGACACCACTAATTGTCATCAATTTCAAATGTGGTAATACTGACTGAGACTGATAAAATTCTCAAATGTTCGATTATTATTATTATTATTATTATTATTATTATTATTATTATTATTATTATTATTACTGTTCCGTTCACAAGATTTAGAGATGACGGAGAAAATGTACAACTCATATAGATGATATGATAATTAAAGTTAGCTCTAAAGAAATTGTCCAGGAATAGGACGAAAGTTTCACAAGTCAATCAATCAATAAACCAACCAACCAGCTTAGAGAACACAATTACACTAAGGTTATTATTATCATTATTATTATGCTGTTTACTCGTATTTCATCACCATCATATTGTTTTGTTTCGTTGACCTGACTAGTTGGCCTTTCTGATTTGTTGTTTTTTTTTATTGGTTCAATCAATATTGATGGTATATTGATCGTACATGATTAACCTAAATGATTAAGGCTTATAAAAAAGTCTCTAACATTCTAAGTGTTTCTTCAAACTACCAACCTCTATACGTCTGTACTTGTCCGTGTACACTGATTGATATGAAAGACGATATATATATATATATATATATATATATATATATATATATATATATATATATCTTGACTCAGTGGTTCAATTGCAGAATGTATGCTAACCACACAACCACACACACGTGTGCTCCGGGTTCGAATCCCAACCAACTCCAGGTCTCTGTAAAATGTTATAGAAAAAGGGAAGATTAAGCATGAAACTAACAATCCTATCCTGTGAAAGTAACACTACCAGATACTGAGACCACAAAGCTTGAAGCCACCACCACCACATGTTCCACTCAGAACACCAGGGATTGCAGAAAACAAAGATGGCTAATCATTTCAATTTTTCAATAATTTATGACTTATGAAGAGATCCGAACACGATGATGACGTAGGGAAAAAGAAGCAGAGTATTTTGAACAGGTTGGTTATCTTTTGCATAGTCTGAACAGTACTAGTATGGAATAAAGTGACTGCTTCAGTATAGCGCTCACAACACCGATATTTATTTACTATTAAAATTAAAAATTTCAAAAATAATCTCTCTTTAGATACAAGACAAGATACTTTTCCTGAATCATTCCTCAAGATGGATTTGACGGTGATCGATAGATTTGAGAATACCATTGAAAAAAAAGTTGAAAAACTGCACCAGATGAAGAATTCCACCCACTCCGCTGGAACAAGCTGGATTCAAAAAGATCAACAAATCATATGCTCATCAGTGAATTGCAACTTTACACATCGTCATCGAACCCAGCCCAGAAGACAATGATACTTAAACCTCTCTCTCTCTCTCTACCTCAACTTCATCGACTTCAAAGATGAAACGGCTTCAACAGACAGCGTTGACTGAGAAAAAATTCAGAAACC
Organism: Trichobilharzia regenti; assembly: GCA_944472135.2. Taxonomy (NCBI): domain Eukaryota; kingdom Metazoa; phylum Platyhelminthes; class Trematoda; order Strigeidida; family Schistosomatidae; genus Trichobilharzia; species Trichobilharzia regenti. The sequence goes on along the minus strand of OX235262.1, from coordinate 4,441,510 downwards.
ACCCCAATACTTCAACGTGCAGTACCTACATCTTCTTAATCAACCTCATTTAAACCTGGTTATGTGACAACGCCACGTGTGTCACGTGATACACAACGGAAAATTCAACGAGGCCTTCGAAATGAATTCAGGAGTAAGACAAGATTCCCTGTGTGTTATCACCAACGATGATATCCCTAATTGTAGTGAACTGGACTATACACGTCAGGCTGTGCACAGAAGCGAGGAGACAGCAATACACACTCCACTGACTGATGAGAAGACTCTAGAAAACATGGATTTCACGTAAGCATGATTTGAGTTCAATGTCACAAAAAGCTCGAAGACTTACAGGCAGGCATAAACCAACATAAAGGCTGAAGTGCCTGACTGGCAACGAGAAGACAGAGGCGACGAAGATAACCAGACAACAGCAACAACAACCAACACCAATCACCATCAAAGGGAAAAAGATTTGACAGAGGTTATTTCACTTCCTACACTGATCTGGCTAGAAATCATGGTTTTAACCACAAGCACACCACACGGATGAAGGTGTCAAAAGCAGTCAGCCAGAATCAGAGTGGCAGGACACGTCTTCATCAATCTGAAACACCAGTTTGGGAATCTTTTGCACTTACTCAGCATAAAGAACAAGATTGGGATTCTGTCCAACACATATGTGACGTCAGTTCTTCTACATAAGTCAGACAGCTTGGCACGCATGTCACGGAAATCATTTCCAACAACCTACTACAGACTTTCATCAACAACTGCCACCTCCACTGGCTGGCTCCATACTGAAGATCAAATGGCCAGTCGGCTGGCCACAAAGATTTAGCAACAAGAAACTCTGACTGGGAACAAACCAACCAATCAACCAACCGAGAGCCGATTACTTAACAAATATGTAGGAGAAAGTGGAGATGCATGGATCTGGCGTACGTTGAAGAAGCCGTCAAATGATATCATGCTCAATGCAGGCCATTTCTCGAGTGGAATCTAAGTGGGAATTTTGTCGTCAGTCAAGTTTTTGCAATGTGACCACCACCATTCCAGGTGGCTCTCTATCACAGTGAAATGAGAATTATTATTACCAATAGATGGTTGAAGGCAGTTCAGCAGGAAGCCTTATTTGACCTACGTTTCGTGCTTCTTGGCTTGTTGAAAATTTTGACTGATAGTGAATTCAGTCCTCACCAAAGAAACAAGTAGACGCATGACACTAGTTAGTGTCCAGTCAATGCATTTAATAGTCCTACAGGAGGTCAGTCACGAGCCCGAATAACTCAGTGGTAACATCTATGAATAAAGCATCCATTGAGAAAGAGACAGAGAGAGTGGAAGACATGAAAAGACTCGCTGTCTTTGATCATAGGTGCCTGCGTTTTATTTCCCGTGTGAAGTGGTGTAATAAGGTCAGCAATATTGAGGTTAGGCTTCAAGTGCTCGGTTAGAAGGGGAAATCAATCGACGAGGCTGTGGAATTACATCTACTGAGATGGTTAGGACATGTGTTACATATGTCTAGTCATCGCCTTCTTCGACGGGCAACGTTAGCTGACATAGGGTCAGGCTGGAAAAGAGCTAGCGGCGGTCAAACCAAAACATGGCCCCATCAGTCAATAAAATACACAACAGTTAGTTTAAGCCAGCCACGTTGGGAGGTGTACACTTCCTGGTTGGTGTCCTCGGGATGGTAGAAACCAATGGAGGCTGGAGAAAATTGGTGATATGGCTCAAAATCGTTATCGATGACTGGTTCAGATGCATCCAATCCATGTGACTTACAATATCCAATATAACTAGATGGTTCTTCGATATTACTATTCATTTTGCCTCATATCTCTATTTACTGCCTCTATTATGCATTTCTTCTGCTTTCTTCTCTTGGTTTATGTGCTACATGGAGGGAATGTGGCGAATTGAACTGCCGCACATATGTACAAAGTTTCTATGTTGAAAACAGACAGACAGACAGTACCCACTGGGTGACAGGAGTTGGAATCTCAGACGGAGGGAAATGAGTTCCTACAAGGTGATTGCAAAGATATGCTGTGTTGACTGGTGAAACTGCCGATAAGCGCGAAACCTGTCTGTCTGTCTGTCTGTTTTCGACATAGAACTTTGCACAAATGTGCGGAAGTTCACGTCGCCACATTCCGTGTAGCACGCGAAGCAAGAGAAAAAGTACAAGAAAAGCATAATAGAGACAGTGAGCAGAGGTGTGAGACAAAAGAGTAATAAAGAAATACAAAACAGTTGCATTGAAGATCATAAGTTACAAGGAGTGGATGCATCTGCGCCACTGAGAACGATTATGAGCCACGTCGTTCTCTCGCCAGGTCAGAGTCCCGTATGCATTCACTCTGAGTCGATCCCTCTGTCTGAGTAGTGTGGTTAGCTCCTTACTCGCCGTAGTTTGATCCACTTCTATTCCGTTGGTGATCACCTGTATTACTGTATTCAGCGTATCGTCCAACCTCTGCCTGCGTGCAAGTCTTAGTGGGTCTTGTTCTACTGCATGCACTCCGTAAGCGACCTCAGGCAACTCAGACTCATCTTCTGGTCTCGATAACAAATCTACCAAGACATTCTCACTTCCAGGAACGTGTGAGATCGTAAAATCGTACTCCTGAAGACGCAACATCCACCGTGACAACTTCCCCGTGGGTCTCTCGCTGTCTTCAAAAATTGTAGCGGCTTATGATCAGTTTCGATGTGGAACCGCCGGCCGAGTAAATAAGGTCTCCATTTGTCGACTGCCCATACCATTGCTAAACATTCTTTCTCTATCGTTGAATACTTTCTCTCTGTAAGTGTCAAAACCCGACTGGCATATTCAACGATTCCCTAGTCCTGTCTTAGGACCGCACCTATAGCGTAGTCACTGGCATCTATGCACACTGTGAACTGTCTTCCAGGTACAGGTAGTTTTAGCGTCATTTGTTGGTGGTCGAGCAGCTGTTTAATTCCGTCGAATGTCCTCTGCGATTCTTCCGACCAAACAAACTTTGGCTCCCCTAGTAGCCTGTATAGAGGGGCTGCTATCTCACTGAAGTTCTTCACGAAGCGACTATAAAACGCTGCTCTACCCAAGAATTGTCTCAGTTTTCTCTTTGAATTCGGGGCTGGAATCGTTTTAATGGTCAAAATTTTCTCCGGCAGTGGTTTAATCTCACCATTTCCCACTTTATGTCCCAACAGAGTAACATTCTTTTTGGCTATCTGGGACTTGGTTTTGTTGACGCGTAGTCCAAACTCTTCGATGCGTCGCAGCACGGCTTCTACATGGTTGACGTAATCGTTTTCGTTCTGACTGTATATGACGAGATCATCGCCATAAACCTCCACGTTTTTCAAGTTCCTAAGTAATAGCTTCATCAGTCGTCTGAACGTAAACGGTGCACCTGCTAGTCCAAACGGCATGCGTTTAAATCGATATTGTGTCTGACCCACGATGAAAGCCGTCTTATCTCTGTCACTTTGTTTTATCGGTATCTGCCAGTATCCTGAGCGAAGATCGAGAACCGAAAACACATTCGCACCTTGTAGGCGATCTAAGGTTTCTACCACTGTTGGCATGGCACACGGTCTTAACTCTGTCATACTGTTTAACTGTCGAAAATCAACACAGAATCTATACTTCCCATTCGCTTTTTTTACTAACAGCACTGGAGAGTTGTATGGGCTATCAGCTTCCTCAATAATATCATCTTTTAACATCTCTTGCACTTGTCGCTCCACTTCGCCTTCCAGATGACATGGAACTCTTCGCGTCAGAAATGACCTTACTTTAGGATCACTTGACGGAATTTCATGATTCACCTTATCGCAATAACCGTATGGGTCCCCATCTCCAGTGAACAGATGATCGTATTTATTAATTAACTCTGCCATATTCTGTACTGCCGACAGCCTAACCGCTGCTATCTCGCTGGTCTCATACATGTTGATACGCCCGTATTTCGTGACCACAACTTTCGCTTGCGTGTCGATTATTGCACCAATCTCCCGCAGAAAATCCGCTCCTAATATCGTTCTCTGTAGTTCGGGTACAACAATGAAAGCAAACGTCACCTCGCAGCCGCCAACATCGACCGTACAGTTCGATCTACCCGTTATACGCAACACATGCCCGCCTACTGTTTGTACTGTCAATGAACACGGACTAACACTCTTACATAAATTCTTATCGATTAACGACACGGCCGCTCCTGTATCTATCAAACATACTACTTCTCGATCATTCACTCGCAACTTCGAATACAGAGCGCCTTTCTCAATAGCCCCCACTAAGTCTAGTTTCATACGAGAGACAGAACAAGTATTATACCGTCTGAATTTTTTTCTTTTTCGCCTTTCTGGGCAGTATCTTCTCCAGTGTCCCGGCTTCCCGTATTCAAAACATCGGTCTTTTCTATCAGCCAACTTTAACGCCGCCACTTCCCTCTGCAATGCTTCAATTTTTTGCTCATATTCGTTTGGTTTCGGTTGGTCTATAGCGGCTACCGTTGTGCTCAGCAGCTGTCTGGCCACCTTCGCCAGCTCACTAATATCCATCGGCTGCGTTGAGTTAACCAGTTTTAATCGCTGAGAAATGTGGTCTGGGACACTCTCGATGAATTGGGAAGACAGTAACTGCGCTTCTGATTCTTCATCCAAAGTGGGAAGCGCGCGTCGAAGTAGATTCGTCAGTTTTACCGCCAACACTAGTGGGTCTCCATCCGGTCTCAGCTTCGTTGACCGGAACTGCTCCATCGCTAGCTGTCTGTCTGTTGCGCTGTCGAACTCGGACACTAGTCGTTCAACCAATTTCTTCCAAGACACTGTGCCATTTGACCTGTTTACGCTGTCATATGCCGCCTTCGCTCGGCCTCTCAACAGCGTCCCCAGGACAACTGCCTTCGCCGCCTGCTCCTTGACACCCACCAGCTCAGCAACAGCCTCGAAGTCACGTAAGAAGCTCCGTATGTCTCCTTCTTCAAACGCAGCTGGCCACGGGATCTTCATTTTCTGGAGGCAGCGACACCAAATGTTGCTTCGCCCTTGTCTTCTGTTGTTACATTTGGTGTCGCTGCCTCCAGAAAATGAAGATCCCGTGGCCAGCTGCGTTTGAAGAAGGAGACATACGGAGCTTCTTACGTGACTTCGAGGCTGTTGCTGAGCTGGTGGGTGTCAAGGAGCAGGCGGCGAAGGCAGTTGTCCTGGGGACGCTGTTGAGAGGCCGAGCGAAGGCTGCATATGACAGCGTAGACAGGTCAAATGGCACAGCGTCTTGGAAGAAATTGGTTGAACGACTAGTGTCCGAGTTTGACAGCGAAACAGACAGACAGCTAGCAATGCAGCAGTTCCGGTCAATGAAGCTTGGACCTGATGGAGACCCGCTAGTGTTGGCGGTGAAACTGACTAATCTACTTCGACGCGCGCTTCCCACTTTAGATGAAGAATCAGAAGCGCAGTTACTGTCTTCCCAATTCATCGAGAGTGTCCCAGACCACATTTCTCAGCGATTAAAACTGGTTAACGCAACGCAGCCGATGGATATTAGTGAGCTGGCGAAGGTGACCAGACAGCTGCTGAGCACAACGGTAGCCGCTATAGACCAACCAAAACCAAACGAATATGAGCAAAAAATTGAAGCATTGCAGCGGGAAGTGGCGGCGTTAAAGTTGGCTGATAGAAAAGACCGGTGTTTTGAATGCGGTAAGCCGGGACACTGGAGAAGATACTGCCCAGAAAGGCGAAAAAGAAAAAATTTCAGACGGTATAATGCTTGTTCTTTCTTTCGTATGAACCTAGATTTAGTGGGGGCTATTGAGAAAGGCGCTCTGTATTCGAAGTTGCGAGTGAATGATCGAGAAGTAGTATGTTTGATAGATACAGGGGCGGCCGTGTCGTTAATAGATAAGAATTTATGTAAGAGTGTTAGTCCGTGTTCATTGACAGTACAAACAGTAGGCGGGTATGTGTTGCGTATCACGGGTAGATCGAACTGTACGGTCGTTGTTGGTGGCTGCGAGGTGACGTTTCCTTTCATTGTTGTACCCGAACTACAGCGAACGATATTAGGAGCGGATTTTCTGCGTGAGATTGGTGCAATAATCGACACGCAAGCGAACGTGGTGGTCACGAAATACGGGCATATCAACATGTATGAGACCAGCGAGATAGCAGCGATTAAGCTGTCGACGGTACACAATGTGACAGAGTTAATTAATAAATACGATCATCTGTTCACTGGAGATGGGGACCCATACGGTTATTGCGATAAGGTGAATCATGAAATTCCGTTAAGTGATCCGAAAGTAAGGTCATTTCTAACGCGAAGAGTTCCATGTCATCTGGAAGGCGAAGTGGAGCGACAAGTGCAAGAGATGTTAAAAGATGATATTATTGAGGAAGCTGATAGCCCGTACAACTCTCCAGTGCTGTTAGTAAAAAAAGCGAATGGGAAGTATAGATTCTGTGTTGATTTTCGACAGTTAAACAGTATGACAGAGTTAAGACCGTGTGCCATGCCAACAGTGGTAGAAACTTTAGATCGCCTACAAGGTGCGAATGTGTTTTCGGTTCTCGATCTTCGCTCAGGATACTGGCAGATACCGATAAAACAAGGTGATAGAGATAAGACGGCTTTCATCGTGGGTCAGACACAATATCGATTTAAACGCATGCCGTTTGGACTAGCAGGTGCACCGTTTACGTTCAGACGACTGATGAAGCTATTACTTAGGAACTTGAAAAACGTGGAGGTTTATGGTGATGATCTCGTCATATACAGTCAAAACGAAAACGATCACGTCAACCATGTAGAAGCCGTGCTGCGACGCATCGAAGAGTTTGGACTACGCGTCAACAAAACCAAGTCCCAGATAGCCAAAAAGAATGTTACTCTGTTGGGACATAAAGTGGGAAATGGTGAGATTAAACCACTGCCGGAGAAAATTTTGACGATTAAAACGATTCCAGCCCCGAATTCAAAGAGAAAACTGAGACAATTCTTGGGTAGAGCAGCGTTTTATAGTCGCTTCGTGAAGAACTTCAATGAGATAGCAGCCCCTCTATACAGGCTACTAGGTGAGCCAAAGTTTGTTTGGTCGGAAGAATCGCAGAGGACATTCGACAGAATTAAACAGCTGCTCGACCACCAACAAATGACGCTAAAACTACCTGTGCCAGGAAGACAGTTCACAGTGTGCACAGATGCCAGTGACTACGCTATAGGTGCGGTCCTAAGACAGGACGAGGGAATCGTTGAGTATGCCAGTAGGGTTTTGACACTCACAGAGAGAAAGTATTCAACGATAGAGAAAGAATGTTTAGCAATGGTATGGGCAGTCGACAAATGGAGACCTTATTTACTCGGCCGGCGGTTCCACATCGAAACTGATCATAAGCCGCTACAATTTTTGAAGACAGCGAGAGACCCACGGGGGAAGTTGTCACGGTGGATGTTGCGTCTTCAGGAGTACGATTTTACGATCTCACACGTTCCTGGAAGTGAAAATGTCTTGGCAGATTTGTTATCGAGACCAGAAGATGAGTCTGAGTTGCCCGAGGTCGCTTACGGAGTGCATGCAGTAGAACAAGACCCACTAAGACTTGCACGTAGGCAGAGGTTGGACGATACGCTGAATACAGTAATACAGGTGATCACCAACGGAATAGAAGTGGATCAAACTACGGCGAGTAAGGAGCTAACCACACTACTCAGACAGAGGGATCGACTCAGAGTGAATGCCTACGGGACTCTGACCTGGCGAGAGAACGACGGAAGCTGGCTGGCTGTCATACCTCAATCGTCGCGCCACGACATGATAGAAGAATGTCACCAGCTAGCGCATACAGGCGTGGCCAGAACGACCGACCTCCTAAGACAAAGTATGTACTGGCCAGGTATGAGAGAAGACGTAGCAAGATACGTACTTGGATGTCCACGGTGCCAGCTGATGAAAGGTGACCGGTGCATACGACCACCACTTCAGTCGATTCCAGTTACCGCGATAGGTGACTTGTGGTCCGTAGATGTCATGGGTCCATTTCCTCAGACATCCAATGGTAATCAGTACCTCTTGGTGATGACGGAACACGCGACACGATGGGTAGACGCCGTAGCAATCCCAGACCAACGTGCAAGAACCGTGACAGATGCAGTAGTTAGACACATTGTTGCAGACCACGGCGTACCGAAGACAATACTGACAGACCAAGGTCCCTGTTTCGAGAGTGAAGAGTTTACTTCCCGTTTGCAACAGCTGGGCATCAAGAGGATCAGAACGACCCCATACCATCCACAAACGAATGGCCTAACGGAGAGAAACAACCGTACACTGAAGGAGTGGCTGGCCTCGAAGGGCGGGAACTGGGAAACGGAGCTTCCACTGATTTTACTAACACATCGGGCTACCACTCAGGAAACAACGAAGAAGTCACCCTTCCAACTGATGTATGGTAGAAAACCACGATTACCGGTACACAATGAGACCTGGCCCATGCACCAAAAGTGGAGTACGACGAAATTAAAAGCAGAGAGGAAAGAGGCAGTCAAGAATGTAATACGGAAGCAGCGCAGTGATGTCGCGAAGTCTCAGATGAAAGAAAGGACGCAGTGCATTACCTTTGCAGTCGGGGACCAAGTGAAGTGTAGAGACAGGAGATATACAGTTGGAGGCGGGCTAGGTTCACGGAAACTCCTTCCAAAGTGGGAAGGACCATACACAATCACAAAAAGACGGGGTCAAGTATATACCATCCGAAGAGGTGATAAACAGAAACGAGTTAACGCCAGTCAGCTCCAAAGATGGGTACAGTGGGACAAGCCGGTCAGTAACAATCCTCAACTAGAGGATGTAGCACCCAGAAGGTCGGAACGTCTGCGCACATGGCGAAACCTAGGTCAAAGAAGGCTTCCTGAAGATTGCTTCCAACCAGCTAATAGTTCTACAATCTATTTATCTTACACCATGGATCCGACTTAAACTAAAACTTTGAAGACAGAAAAATTCGCAAAAAAGATACAACAACATTAAGGAAAAAAATCACTCACCGATGAACTAGACCATTCTCATGGATATAAGCTAACCCGCGTAGGACATCACGTAAGATTGTAGCTATTGTATTTTCATCAAAAACCCCGTAAGTGATATCCCGTTTATTCTGTGTATACTTAATGACATCCAGTAATGAACCTTGGGGATGTGGGCGGGGGAGATAAACAAAATAATCAGGAAGAAAATTATTATTATTATTACTTTTGTGAAGTTAAGAAGTTCTGTCTTGTGAGAAAATAGGGATACTACGAATGAACATAAATTACGCATATTTCAATGTATATGTCTAAAATCATATCACAGTGATAATCAGAAACGGTTTACGTGTTTACGCAAGTGAGTAGACGGTTTTTACTTACCGGCTCCCAACACCATGGAAATCGATTTCTTCTTAGGGGGAGGAGCATTTTATGCTGCGTGACCACAAAGCCTACAAGATAATTGTTTGAAGCCGATCACATGAGACCTGTTTGAAGTGGTTACCTGGAGCTGTCACCGTACTAAGGATGTAACCGCCAGAAAGTAAAAGACAAAATGTGCATTCCTTGGGGTCGATCATTTCTAAATTCCCTCTCTCCAGAGCGGACACGTAAACTTACCTGGTTTCCTTGTATCATCTGAAGGAAACACCTTACAGCTGTTACATTCCTATTCCCAAGCATTAAGACTTCGTTCACAGACGTCCCCCTGTTCCAACAACACAATGTAAACAACTTACACTACGATGGTAACTGCTTTTAGTCTGGCGGCTATTCAAACGACCTTTCTGGAGTAGTACTACCTGTAGGAACATTCATCCCAGACAGTTTAACTCCCCCTGAAACATTGCGATATGCAAGCCAGACCGCAATGTAAAGATAACAGCTGGGTTAAAAATAGATCAAAAGGATATGACATTTCTTTCCTGAGCTTTTTCAACCGATGTCAACTATTTTGCAATACGTAGTTACTTAATTGCCTTGAATGTCTAAATATTATGCACAGATACTTGCCTACAACTGTGTTGTGCGCCGTTATCAATAAAGGCAGGCTTAGTTAAATGTCTAACAAACCGAGTAACAGCATTAAGTACTACAAAAAAGACCTAAGTGATGAAAAAACAGGTAGAAGAGGCTTTCGTGTTAAATAACTAACTATCCTATAAAATTCATTAGGAAGATCAGAAAAGGTCAAAAGCAAAATAAAAATAAATGTGAAACTAATAATGATAACACAAATAAGAGACTATAAGTCATCCACTATTATATCATATAAGAAGGAGGCATCTGAGACCCTACGTAGGATTTTTAATAAAGCAGGAATTAGGCTGGTGGCATTTAAACCTACAAACTCACTCAGGTAGGACAAGCTCTGTAGGTTAAAGGAGCCAGTTGAACCAATTAGACAAAATAATATAATTTACAAAATACCTTGCAATCACTGTGAGTTAAGTCAACTACATCGGTCAAACTAGTAGGTCAGGGGTAGTCAGATTGTCAGAACATAAGAATTTAGCTAAGGTAAGAATATTTGACCCTGAAAAGATAAGTAATTTAGAAAAAAGCTCAGCTATTGCACTTCACGCATTAACAAACAACCACACAATATGGTGGGTGGGAGATGGTTAAAATTCTAAAAAGTAATCTACATAGATGGAGAGAGAGGTTGATTACTGAATCCTTGTTCATCGAGTCTACACCCAACACATGCAATAGGAATGAGTCATCACTCATACCTGAAATATGGAAAATACTACTACCAATCAAATCAAGTGAAAAACAATGGAATTATGTAGATGAATTTAGGAATTCGTGTGAGTACCTTGATATGATTATGAGAAGCGATAAACTGTGCTCGAAATGGGGCCATCAGTAAAGATTACCAAAACAAATTTCACCCATAATGAAATTATATTCTACCACAGTGCACAAATTCTATTCTTATAACGACGACTTTGTTATCTTTAATCCATGCATAATACCGAAATATACGTCGGACAACGCGTGTACTACGCAGCAGCACATTCTGTAAAGTGGAGCAACATGGTAAATAATAACAATATTTAAGTGAGGCATACAGAGTTAGGTAATTAGTGCAAGTCAATTGTTATTCTTTTTCCCTCACGTTTCTGTTTATTAGCGTTCCTTCGAATTTTTTTCTCTCCTCTTTTGTGAGTTTCATGGAGTGTAGCAACTCGAACTGCTGCAAAGTTATGTGTTGAAATCACCCAGCTTGACAGTCAGTAAGTCAGTTAATGAAGTTGTGAATCTCTATAAAAGAAATTGGATATCCAGACTAAGTATTAGGCCTGCACACACATCCACCGAATTACGGTTGAAATGCAAAAGAACTTAAGCTGATCCGACTGAGAAAAAATAAACATAACACCCATCCTTTTAAGTAATTGTCTGTTAGTTTGAGATAGGTGTTGTTTGACTAGGATCCCAAAGATATTGAAAATCGAACATTGGACACGCTGTGTCACGACCAGAGATCATTTACAATGACATGGATTTATTAACTAACTGACTACATTTTAAATTTATACAGAAGTGCAGCATTAGTCCAAGTTTTCAAACTGCATAGAGCATACAAATATGGAGAAAAAAAGGCAAATTTAAAAGGACTATAATGAACGGAAATTTACAGGAGAAGGAATTAGTACATGGAGAAACATACTGACTCAGAGGCTCTATGAGATCACATGAATGAATATGAGCCATTGAGAATGATTTTAAGCCATAACACCAACAGTCTTAAGTCACTAATTCTTATCGTCTCAAGGATCCCAAACAGGCCATTTACACCTTCCCATGCCGCTCACAACAACTATCAAAGAAATCATAGACTGATAGCATACTTGGATTTGACTAGCCATTCTATATCAGCTAACATTGTTCGAAGTGGAAGGCGATGGCTTGGCATACGTAATACGCATCCTAGACACCTCAATCGATGTAGATTCATAACTTCATCGATCAATTTATCCATCTTACCTAATACTTGACATTTACTGTAATTACTAGGGGACATCTGTATACTATATATCAACGAGACACTACCCTGGTAGTAAGTTAATTTCTGCAATATTTTAATCAATCAGAGACGTGTTAATTTGTTCAACTACGAGTTCTAATAAGGAAAGCTAGTGACTTCTAATCAACTTCAGCATGGAAACATGACATTATCAAACAAGGTTTCCTCAATATTGATCTTAGTCAATATGTACGTTACTACTACAAATCTGACTAACTTGTTTCAATGTAAAATTTTGCACCGATGTGGAGCACTTCGAGTCGCCACACTCCTTCCATGTAGCACACAAAGCAACAGAAGAAAGTAAAAAAGAAATGCAAACTAGAGACAATAAACAAAGATATGAGACAAAGAGAATAGTAATATCGAAGAACCATCTAGTTATATTGGATATTGTAAGTCACAAGGAGTAGATGCATCTGAACCAGTCATCGATAACGATTTTGAGCCATATCACCAATTTTCTCCAGCCTCCATTGGTTTCTACCATCCCGAGGACACCAACCAGGAAGTGTACACCTCCCAACGTGGCTGGCTTAAGCTAACTGTTATTTAACTGACTGACTGATGAAGCCATGTTATTGACTTATTACCACTAGCTCTCTTCCAACCTGATCAATCCTATGTCAGTCAGCTAACATTGTCTGTTGTCGAGGAAGACGATAGATAGACATGCATGCTTAACAGATGTCGTAACCATTCGACTAAACGGATGTCTATTGATTTCCCCTCCTTACCTAGAACTCGACCGATGTCTCACCTCTAAATGGCTCACTTTATTTTACCACTTCACACAGGAGATACAACACAGGCAAGCTATGATAAAAAAACAGCTAACTTTTCCATATCTTCCACTTTCAATATCGATGTCCCACTGACAGCCATAAAAGAGAACAGAGCGAACTGCCAAGCACTACGCACGCCCTTTGGTCGATAGCCGGATATCACGTCTACAACAGAGACAGTGTGAACTGGTATATGCGAAATGAGAGTTCTGCATCCCTGCTAAGATTTCGTCAGATCAACCCGCTGGAGTTGGCTGATGCAACTCCCCAGACAAGTGAACTGGTCAACATGCTGAGCCATTATTTCACTCATTCCTGTTTTTAAGCTAAATGTTAATGTAGTCCAGTCCTGTAGCCTGATCATCTTAAATTTAACAGCAGCAGCGAATCGCATGCCAAACATTCGACAATTGCTTTCTGATGGTGTTCAGAAGACTGCTCTATTCTGTAAGCGTCCTCACCTAGAAGGACTATATCATCCGGATGCATATTCTAAGTCAATGAGACTATTATACCTTAGTAACAAGTCAATCCCTGAGTTGCTGAAGTCAGCAATTAGGGTTAATGCCATTAGTACATCTGTGATGAAATTAAAGAGAAATGGGAACAGAAGGACATGTGTTACGCATGCTAGCCGAGCCATCGCCTTCCTAGACAACAGACAATGTTAGCTGACTGACATAGGATTGATCAGGTTGGAAGAGAGCTAGTGGTAATAAGTCAATAACATGGCTTCATCAGTCAGTCAGTTAAATAACAGTTAGCTTAAGCCAGCCACGTTGGGAGGTGTACACTTCCTGGTTGGTGTCCTCGGGATGGTAGAAACCAATGGAGGCTGGAGAAAATTGGTGATATGGCTCAAAATCGTTATCGATGACTGGTTCAGATGCATCTACTCCTTGTGACTTACAATATCCAATATAACTAGATGGTTCTTCGATATTACTATTCTCTTTGCCTCCTATCTCTGTTTACTGTCTCTATTTAGCATTTCTTTTTTAATTTTTTTCTCTTGATTTGTCTGCTGAGTGAAGTATGGCGACTCGAAGTGCTCCCCATCTTTGCAAAATTCTACGCTGAAAGCAGTCAGTCAGTCAAGTCGGAAATGTTATATGCATATATCACATAACACGCATTCTTTGACAGGAATGATAAAAATAATTCTAAATTCTATGCTGAACATATAATAAGTCGGTGTTTTGGTGGTAGAATACTCGCCAACCGCGCCATACGTCGTTCGACATTCGATCCCTGACCATCGGACTGCAATAACTCGCTTAGCCAGTGGATAAGCTCAGTCAAGAGGGAAGGTTTAACATGAGACTAGCAACCACATTCCGTATAATTTGAACATCACTGCTTGTGAAACTTCAAACCTCAGGTCCGAAGCCTAATCCTCCACTGGGAACGTAAAGGAATAAAAATATTTCAAAAATGCTGAATATATGCATCCAAACATATCAGACTCAGCATTAATGCACATGCTTATGCAGAAGGAAACCACTTAGGTGCAATGTGTTATAGATACCGGAACCTGAAAGTTTAACACTTTAAAATCTATGATCTACTGGTTAAAATTTCGTTAACCAAACGGATAAACGATCTGTTCTACAGATGTGGTTTTTGACTAGCTGGAGGTTAGGCTAAAATGCCACTTAGTTTTTTAGGGCATCTGATAGCCGTAAAAAGCGTTGTAGAAATCGGTACAATGATAAATCTTTGAGGTGAATTTGAGTAGTGTACAGTGGTTAAAACTCATTAATAACTCATGAATCTCTGGAAGCAAGCGTCAAAGATTATGCAGCTAAATGATGTATAATACTATTCGATATGTCTTCGAATCTATGACGTCATTTCAAAAATGTGTTGCAAATGAATGCACACAATAAAGTATCACAGTTCAGTGGCTATGTTACTCCTCACCTCATCCTTCTTGTTTGGATAGTGTGTCTATGCAGTAATTTATTAAAAAGAAGTTGAGATTTACTCTTATCTACTAGGAAGAAAGACTGTCTGTCTGTCTGTTCTCGACATAGAACTTTGCACTTTGTGCGGCAGTTCAAGTCGCCACACTCGCTTCATGTAGCACACAGAGCAACAGAAGAAAGTAGAATAAATGCATATAAGAGATAGTAAACAGAGGTGTAAGACAAAGGAATAGTAATAACGAAGAACCAAACAGTTTCATTGGAAATCATAAGTCACAAGAAAGACTGCTTTTGCTCAATTAAACAGTATTATCAAACAACCATGAATAAATTCTCGTAGTAGAACAAAGCTGATCTGCTTCAAACACGTTACGCGTAAAAAGGGCACCAAGACAATTACAACACAAACAATACTTGTGCTGTAAACGATGGACAACGTACGGTAAACAGGTAAGCATAGTTGCCAGGAGCATTTAAAGGATGGCTTATGACTACATATTGCTTTCAGAAAGGAAAGTGGGGATGAAATTGCAGTATATTCGTAACTAATTACGATGCTTAGTCATATTTGATAACATCACGAGCCAGTAATTCAGATTATTTCAGATCCTACTCATGCAAGCATGATGTACCAACAGACGATAAACTAACACAACTATTAATCATTTCACGGCATTGCATCATACACTGCCTACCATTCCGCTTTTTTCTCACCTAGTCTCAAAGCTGAGAAACGACGAACGATATGGGAGACGCTGGGATAACATTAGTGGTATATGTTCAAAACACCAAAGTCAGTGTTCCGAGATGACGCCTAATTCAAAACAATTCGTGTTCAAATACACGCTGCTGTACCTCGAAATTATTTACATGACAATGCCACCAGATACAAGTACTGATGATTGAACACGCAATCACCACATACTCTCATCAAATACCAATAATGAACTTCTTCACGGTCATTACTAATCTAGATTAGCCCATCTATTCAGATTTTTAGTGGTCATAAACAAACTAGTGAAAAATCAATAATGATCGGCAAGAGGCCAATAAAAGGAACAAATTAAACTGGGAACGGCAATGGCGACGGTCATTGAATAGAAAACCAGTTGATCAGTCAAATGCACTACCCTTCAGATATTCCGATAAGTATTTTAAAGGCAACTATCTGAAAACCCATAAAGAAGTAATAATAGTAAGCAGTCGAATTAAATAAAGGAAATCGAGGTGGGTATCACACAAACTGGTAAAAACATTCCATAACTAGACATCCTGTTGCAAATGAATGATAAACAGAAACCAACAAGGATAAAAGTAGGAAAAAGTCAAAAGAATACACCTAAACTACTTTGTTTAAAACAGAACAGCAGTCTGTGAGACCATATGAATCACGTTACAAGGATATAAATATTTAGAAAGTTCAAACCAAACATAGTATCTACACTCTAGTATAAGAACAAGTAACAGCTGATAAATATTAAGCAATCCTGACTACAAACCGCAAAATGACCCTCAGTTTACAGGTGAAAACTGTAAAAACAGCATAGACAAAGAAAAATAGACAATTTCTCTTGAAAGATAAGTCCTACCGACCGACACAATAAAATCCTGACCATAGAAATCATAAAACTTAGTTTATCGAGTGTACACTTTGTGTTAAAAAATTGTACATACCTCTTTGGCATAAATCCATGATAATACATAGTTCTGTTTGAGCAACAAAAGAAGCATAGTAGGCCACTATATTTTCATTTTTCATGTTTTTCATAGATTTTATTTCCCTCTAATTCAACGTTGTAGAAGCGTAATTGTAACATACATTTATTTCTTCTAAAGAAGCAGAGGTGCTACATTTTTCAAGGTTGATTATCTTAATGGCACACTTTTTTCCATTCGAGGGACAAAAGGCTTCAAACACAATAGAAGTAGCTCCCTGGCCTGAATTTGTCAGAAAAACAAAGAGACAAACCAATGGATTTTCCGAACTCATATGACGATTTCGTCATTGGCCATTGGATGGGTGTCTCGACAAGACTACCAGTGGAGCCAGCAATCGACTCTGTCATACTTGTGATTCGGAAAACTGAATTCAGCGCACATCAGGTACGTTGAAGTTGTGCCATAATCAAAAGCTAACTTAAAGAAACTTCGAAAGTTTTCCTGTTGTCGGTATTTCGGACATCAAGAATTTATTCAGATATACTGAAATAATCATTAGCCAATCCTAGTTCTTTTGTATTTGTATTAGCCTAGCCGTACAATCGGGATCGCCCGAAATGTTCATTGTGTCAGTGGTGTGATAAATGTTTTATGAACGTTTAGCCGATCATTTAGAGATTCAACGCTTATAAATATTTGCAGCTGTCTTCCGTATTCAAATCCAATGTGTAGTGAGTGCTGTCGAACCTGTGTCAAGTGAAGAAAAGTTATAAGTCCGAAAGGTTTATCCCATTTATGCGCGCACAGTATTATTTGGTATGTACTCAAACCTGTGTTTTTACCAGTTTACACTCCCCCCTTGCATTACTCTTCTGAATACTCCACCTAATAATTCCCTTATGTTAGTATTATTGGTATATAAGTCGATTTCATCAGCTGTCTCTACGATATTTTTCTTTTTAATACTACATAACCTACGCCAATTATATCTATTATTACTGTCATCTCTTACTAAAACCATATGTAACCGGTCCCAGCTCCACTCCTCTTGAAGCCGACCAAAGCTACGGCAGCTGGATGGTGGGAAAACTACGCAGAAGTTTATCAAAGACTAAGATATGAGCAGAAAGAACTCAACTCTTCTCCAGGAACTAGTAAAAACGATACTGGTTATCTGATCCCTGCGTGAGCTTTGAAAAGGAAACTTATTTTCACACGCTGACGTTTGAATCTGACTTTTCTTTATTGTTCTGAAAGAGACACCTGAATCGTAGCTACTCTCCTCAAAATTATTCTTACATAAACTTCTTGATGTTAATATTTAGTGAAATGTCTTTTTGAAATAATTTCAGTTACCTGCTTCACTGATTTCGATAAAACTTCAGCCTCGAATTCTTATAACGTAAGTCTATTGTCCCCTAGACGCCATAAGCACTACTTTATTTTTCCAGTGAAAAATTGCTACTAATAAGAGCATTTGTGGAAGACAGCTATATGACATACAAGCAACTCGATAACTTAAAAGCAGTTGTCAATGTAGTTGAAGATTGAACGATCAATTCATGGTTGTTTACTCAAACCCAACTCCTCCATATTTTTCGTGGGAGTCATCAATCCAGCAGCCATCGTCCCATCGTTCGTTGTTCAGTGGAAGGCAGAAAACTATCAGAAGTATTATCGTGGTTTATTGTTATAACATTTATTCTTAGATCTTGTGTGTAATAACCTGTGTAAAAACTATATGAGCGTAATTTTCTGGGCACTGTTTACTAATTGTGGAACCTTTTGTCAATTGAAAACATGTAAAACTTGCAAGTATATTAAAACGTTTCTGTATTAAACCTCATAATTTATTTAGGCTGCAAGCAGCTGATGAGAAGCCAATCAAATAAATGATGGTACGATATTATTCTGCACGAACCACTGTTGTTCTTGCTTTATTCAAATTCATCAAGGGGAATAAATGCATGAAATAACCTTATTGTTGGTTACATATTGGCGTAAGAACAAAGGATTCTTGAGTCGCTAATCTGTGTTCTGGTATTTCGCTTTGATTAATACAAATTGTTTCTGAAAGTCTTCGAGGGACAGCGTGAGGTCCAGCGTAGTAAGAGCTGGACATTGACAGTTTCTGAGATTTGTCTAACAGCAGTTTCACAGAAAGGGTGCCAACCCCACTTTCGCTGAATATGGGCGTTACTGTCATACGCTGTGCAGCAATTGTTATAGCAGTGCTTGGAGTACCCAAGTGACTTCCTTTTAAAAATGCTTATTATCCCAGGCCACCGTTTTGATGTCTAAGGTGTTGCCAGCGTTAACTCAAAATAAAATTTCGTCTCAAAAAGGTATTGATCAGAAAATCTTTTCCAAAATATAAGAGTGCTGATGAGGAATGAATTGACATCTCATGACATTTTCATTCCAGGTAGTTTCATATTTGCTGCAGGCAAGAAATTCCTACGAAATCAATTCACTTCGTTGTCTACAGAAACGTGGAGTTGTGATTGCCTGTTTAGTGATAGAGTTTACTTGCTCACTTTATGACAGTAACCGTCTATGATAGACACAGTTAACTGTTTGTATCAATAGCCAACTTAAATTGATTTGTTGATAGTCGAGTTACAAGCCTTTGAATTATCCGTCTGGTTTCAATACTGCTTGTAGTGAAGTAACAGCCTATGTTACATTTCGAATATAGAGCAGCCATTCTGAATCGCGTCTTACGTGTTAGATGGTTCACTGAGGAGTACACGTCGCTCTCGTAATGTCAGGCGCCTTAAACAGTAGGAGTGAGTAAATAAATCTGATTTACTGAAGTTCAGGTATCTCAACAATGTTTCGAAATGGTTAGTCTCGCTTGGTAAGAGCTATCAGCATAAAGTCTAGCAAGTTTCACTCTTTCATTATGGTCAATATCAGTAACTAGTCTACAAGATCCAAGAATGATTTCCTAGTAAAACGCCCAGTGCTACTGCAGTTACAGGTGTTACAGGACGTAATGAAGCTAGAGTTCCCAACTGATTACTCGTCTCATCCTTCTGAATCCCCGGACCACTGACCATAACTGTGTGATCATGGCATAATTCGTTTCGAATAAATTATACCAGCCTCCATCTGGAACCGAATTCCCAATGAACACCCGCTCGATTAACCTAGGGCTTACGCTGAGTGTGCTAGACTCCATTGACCAGGTTACATTCGGGATGGGCTAGATCTATGGCATGGAGACTAGGACAATGTGCTGGGATAGCCGGCTAAACTTCGGTAAGTTTAGAAAAGAACGATACAAGTAACTGTCAAGAGCGAGCTACTCGACACCTCATCGTCAGTTAAGATTTGACCTGGCTAGGACCTGTAAGAAAATAGTCATTCATCTGTTTCCGAGGTCTTCTGAATTACCAAGCGAAGTTTAAGGGGCTAGTTAAGGAGGCGAACAGTTACACCATCCCTGGAGAGGGGTTCATTGTCCACGCGCAAATACAAGTAAAATGGCACATGTGGTAGTAAAATGTTGGCGAATAGTCTTGGTTAATGTTCTCACGAGTTCTGTTTTGCAACGAAATTCTATGGCCTGAAGAGGAAAACGAAAAATCGGGAATTTGTGTACAGGATAAGGCCTACAGAAACAAAACCAATTACTTCTCCAGGTATAGTGGTTGAGTATTCAAATGAGTACCTTTACTTAATTCCTGACTCATTGGCAGTATACGTTTAACTCTAAGATAGGGTGTTGAACGTTCCGTCAAATCATGACGGCAAGATTGAGGTCATCGAGAGTGTGTTTTGAGGATGCAAAAGCTCGAGATAAACATGGCTAGCACCGTCTCACTTGTACCGCTTTGGCTTTAATTAGGTGTGAACATGGTTACACAAGTGAAAATGTCATGATGTAACTCCCGCTATTTTTCCAGTGGTCGAATGCAATCTATGAATTTCTGGATAATTGCGTGAGAAAAGGCCAATTACTGGTAAGACGCTTTGGTCTACACGTATGGGGATAACTTTAAACTCAGTAATAATAATAATTAGTGTCTGAGTAGTTACTGGAGATGAGGCAGTTATTCCAGTTGTTCTGTCATTATGCGAATGTTTGTGGACGTGATACCATGATTCATGTGTACTTCAGTAGCAGTATTTACGATACCTGCCAACTATGGACTACGTTGGTGTGGTAATATAGCTGGTAGAGCCTGTCGCTTACGACAGTTGGTGTTACTCTCAATATTTCGAACACAAAGTTTGTAGTCGTCATATCACATATCACGTAAACGGTCTATGATTTGGCAGATTATTGCATAGGTTCTTCTGTTTCAGTGATAATGTGATGCACCATGAATAAGAGGCAATATGCTTGAGTTATATTGCCGTGTTGCCTCAAAGAAGCGTTGATTCACTCGCAGTACAGTGCAGTAGCGAATCTCATTATGTTGTCTAATCTCATGATGTACCACCAAATAAAAAGCTGTAGTTTATATACCACTTTATATCTTTATGCAAATTATACCTCTCGTTGTTCATCTTAGGTTGTTGTTTTTTGTTTGCGTGTACACTTTTGTTAACTGAGAGCTATTTCGTGTTTAACCCCTGTCCCCTTCATGTCTAGAAGCTGGATAACCTCAAAATTGGGGGCTTGCATTGAATTTATTTGATGTATTTTGTTAAATGGAACAAAACGTCTTTCGGCGTCTTCAACAATTCCGGTTTCAATATCAGTTTGTTCGGAATAAATTCGTTTTGCCCTGTATTTTGGGTTGAACCTTGCCGTTATGCATCTCAGTTGAGAGTTATCCATTCGTTTTCTGCAAAACAATCATGCGTGATTCAACAATGGACGCAGTCTTAGGCAATACCACTACACAATTCGGTACCTCGTACCCTACTGTATATATGTACACACATGTATATTTATAAATCAGTACCCCATATATCTAAGGCCTGGTCTGTTAGACTGAAAAAGCACTAAGTCGATTTTTATTTAACGGCTTTGCCTATGAGTAACTATAAGGAGTCTGCGTCGATTCGTTGACGTACGGTGGTGACAACCAAAGCCCTAAGTGAGCTTCACGCCGAACTGTGACAATGTATGGAGTGGAACACGGGAGAAATTACTAAGCATGATGCGCTCTTGTTCGTCCAAAAGTCGTAAATGTAAGCGTTCTCTTTGTTATAGAGAAATTCGACCTGTTACTATCTGTGACAATCGGGACGTCATTTCAGTCTCACCTGGCAGCCTGCTTAAACCTTGGGATACCAAAATTTCCCGTCATTTATATTGCATCTGATTACCTGGATTTATTGTGCTTTAATTAATCAGTCATGTGTCCAAATCATATTACTTTCTCTCGCGATTATTTAAAATGTTTTCAACCTGATGACTTTGTAATGGAATAAAAACCATCACAATACCATTAAATAAGTTTCCTTCTTCTTTTTCAGGAAATGCTGACGTGGCCTTACTGGAGCAGGAGGAAATTCATCTTTCCAAACCTGTTATAAATGATGACAATAAGCTTCGTACCCGGTTAATTCAAGCCTTGCTTGTTTCAAATAAACATCTCTCTCGCCCTCTTTGTCCTCCTCCTTCGTTAGTTGGGGCTGTTGCTCTTTGTGTGTTACAAATTGGTGTCGGGTGTGTTTGATCTACACACAACATGGCGAATCGATCCGAGGTGATCTTCCCAAGTTGTTTCCTGAGGATGGTGCCTCAACTTTGTCAAGTGTACTGCCGCTTCCCTGCCCACCACTTCATGTACATTCTCAACACCCTATCTGAGGACGCCTTCGCCCGTGCAGACGCTGTCAGTTTCAGTAACAACAACTCCATGCGAACAAACTGGGAGATTCTAGACCAGTGTTTTGAGCTGAGGCTGGGCTCTCAGCATGCTCTCCTCAGACTGCTTGCCCGCCGACAACCGCCAAGGAATGTTTCCTGGACTACCTCCACGCCCTTCAGCTACTTGCAGCTGGACTTGACAATTACGGGGACCCCACCGGCAAAGACCATCTAGTTTGAACACGCTTTGTGGACCTGAACGCAAATCTTCGACGTCAGCTCCCAACCAACAGGTCCGAGTTACAAAGGGTTATTCCCCGTTTCGTGGACGCTCAGAGCGACTGCGCTCTCTATGCCCTGTGCTAACAGCGCCCACTGCAGCTGTCCTCCACGTTTCTCCGCCCCTCAACTTAAAAAGCTTCGCAGACAAAATGAAAAGCTATACAAAAAGAAGGATAATACTGGTTTGAAAAGAATAAAATCTGTGGTTTACACCGTTAACTGTTTGTATCAATAACCAACTTAAGTTGATTTGTTGATGGTCAAATCACAAGTCTTTGAATTGCCCGTCTGGTTTCAAAACTGCTTGTAGTGAAGTCGAGTTAGTGAAAATATATATGTACATATATTAACCGACTACTCCCATTAGTGTAATATGCTTTTATTTTTATTGGCTCGTTTTTGTCGCTTACTCACAACATAAATAATAGGAGTACGAATTTCTGAATTCTTTCCCTTCCATGTTGCCAACTCTACCGCTATTCGGTCACCGCATATTTTAAAGTGTCATAATTTAGAACCACTATGTAATAAGACACTTTCAAAAACTTTCTGGGAAAGTTTCGCTCATTATTTTAAATGTTTAGATGTGATTGTCTTAGTATATTAGGGATGATAAAACTACACTTCATTTTATTACCATGGTTGAATAACAAGGAAACAGTCTGATGAAGTCTCCTGCGATTCCACTGAAGCCAATTCAGATTAATATGTGAGACTCTAAGGGCTTCCAAAGCATCGTTTCCGTTTTAATTTTTTGAAACAAGAGAAATACCACAATTCGAAATCTTGTTCGGCTATCAGCTGTCATGGACATATTTAACCAATCTTTTTCCAGAAACGTCGAGGCAGCCTTTTGGAAGGACATCAATATTGTACCTATCCCTAAGTCGTCTACTGGAATATGTAATAAATTAAGACTTATTGCTATTACCTCTACTTTTCTAAAGGCTATGGAGAAGTTACTCTTACTTAATCTTCAACCTTCGCTTAAACCGTTTAACGATCCCAAACAATTTGCTTAAAAACACAGTAGAAGTACTTTAGATGCACTGCGGTCTCGCATTATAAAAATTGTCTTCAGTTTACACAAAGGGGCTAAATTTGTCCGCTGCACCTTCCTAGATTACACATCTGCTTTCGACCCAGTACCTAGGGACATTTTGTTAAACAAGCTTACTGAAACTCAAAATGGCTGTTGGGTTGTCGAATGGCTGCATTCTTATTTCTCAGGTAGAAATCAGTACACCATATGTCAGGGAAAGCCGTCCATTCATTTCTTACTGGGGCTGGTGTCCTTCAAGCTGCTGTCCTTTCTCCTTTTCTGTTTTCTTTCATTTTGCATGATTTGCCTCACTCTGATGAAATGAAGTTTGAACAAGGCATTAAGAAGACAAATTTCGCGAGATGATATCATCATTTCGTAGTTTCTTTACAACCGCTTTACAACTACTTACATGGTTAACAATGAAAAAATAAAATAAAGGCCATGAAAATTACTCAGTTAAATAAAAACAAAAGTACATACTAATGACCAATAATATTAAGAGAGGTCATGCAGTCCAGGGTAGGCGAAGATTGAAGTCTATTGATTGCTTTGTACACACAGTTTAGGCTGTATAAAAATAATAATAATGTATATTCTCATATAAACATATAAAAATGCATGCCATTTTTACAGGCACGATCAAGTATGATATAATATCAAATCATAGATTGTCTACAAGTTAATAATGTTTCGACAGTTAAATATTTGATATATATATAAATACACTCATTGTCTGAACTAGGCTGTATAGTTATTGAATTGTACAATTGTCCTCTAGGTTGAGCGGGAAAATCGACTTCGTTTCGTTTTCATCCCGTGGTTGTCGGCATACGATAACCAACCAATATTGAGGTAAGTACAACGTTTACAACGGATTGAAAGCTGTTTTTAGAAAAGTAAAAGTGCTAAGGTGAATCAATAAAGTGTAATGAAATGGGTAAGTGCAAGTATCACTAATAAATGCATTAATATAGAAAACTCCCTAGGCTGACAACGTTCATTTGCAATGTATAATGCTACGCGTATATCTGGTAGTATCATGATGTCCACTTTTGGTTTTAATACATTTTTTCCTCATGCCGGTGTTTTTTATTTTATGCGTTTTTGTGCATTTGGTGCACAACCGTACCTCACAGAGAATAGGAATAGAATAAGTCGAATCAAATTCATAAAGAGCTATAAAATGTTAGGTTTAATGGGATACAATGAGGATTAAGTAAAGACGTAATTAGAAAATGAATGAGATAAGACATTGTGAAGTGGTATTTAAAGATCCGACAATGGACAGCAAGTTGATTTATAAGATGCCCCATAAATCTGTGCAGATCCCACATGGTCGCATCTCAACAATAGGCTGAGCGAATGGTATATATTTAAAGGTAGAAGCATGATCTGTCAAGGCGTTCATTATTATCTTTTTCAAGATAAAGATCTAAGCCCTCATAAAAATCAGAAATATCTCGAGCCTTTAATTTGTGTATTGCTGTTCCTGCAGAATGGGGCGATTCACCTTAGTGACCCCACCATATCTACTGATCAGCTAACGCCACCCTCCCTCCTTTTTTGATGTTAAGCTCTGAGAATATGATTATTATGGATACCTCAAATATATTGCTTGGTACCAGACATGTTCGTACCCCATATTCCATCTCCCTAGCTTTCTTAATGAGTGCTTCCAATAGGTCTCCACATACATCTTTATGAACATTATATATGTATGCATGCGTCCTAATGAACAGATTACTTTACAAGAAGTAAAAACCTTAAAGAATAAAAAGAATAGGTTTTGTGAATAGTGAAGCAAGATTCAGCAGAACAATATAGTTAGGGATCAATGTAGGTAGAATGAACTGAAGGTAAGGTCGGTTGGCAGGACTTAGTGTACTAAATTATCATGATAGTCTTATATATAGTTAACATCTGACATTGCAAAGTAACCTGTCAACATATATTATAAAAAGATATTAACACAACCAACAAAATTTCAGCATTTGGTTAACAATACTACAGAAGGGTAGTTAGTACTACAGGTAGTCGTGAAGTAAATCTATGTATAATAAGAGCATAGTCAGAGTCATAATTCGTATTATCAAAGAATACATTAGGCTCAATAACTGAGTGTTATAAGGGAAATAAGAGCGGTAAACCAAGAGAACATTTGCCGCATAAGTATTTTAATCATTTTAGGTATTTTAATGACAATCTAATTTCAAGTATTGACTTGCATAATTACTAAGTATTATTATGTTAGTCTGGAAACTAGTGTACTTTCTGTAGTTAAATATTGAAATGCCATTGTCTCTCCACTCTACCAGCAGTTGAGATCTTTGAGGCGGGCTAGGGTGGACATGTTTATATGTTTTTCTAGGCTCCTTTTGAAACTGTCAGGCCTTTCACAGGATCTAATCTCAGAGGGTAGTTGGTTCCAAAGTTTGCAATATTTAATGGTGAAGAAGTTAGCTCTAGTGGTGAGTTTATGGGTGTTAACCTTGAGAAGGTAGTTGTGGTTGCAAGGTCCATACGATTTAGGATTAGCCCAGATTATGGACGAGTTACTGTTACAGTGCGTCGGTGGCACAGTGGTTAGGACTCTCGCCGACCATGCACATGGTCTGAGGTTCGATCCCCTGCCGACGCACACCTGATATCTATGGTCGGCCTGCAAAATTTGGGCTACCGATATCCATGCTGAAAATTCCATACTTGTACCAAAAATACGGTGTGGAATCAAGCTGTAATCAAAAATAAAGAAATAAATAAAAATAATAAATAAATAACTTTGAATAAGAGAAATAAATTGCACTTCACTCTCCTTAACCATAAGGGCTCTAAGTCCAGTCGAATACATCTGTCAAGGTATTCTATTTGCTGACCATAGCCTAATATGCGTTTCGTGAGGAATCTTTGGACACTTTCAACTTTTTTTCTGTCTGCTGATTTAAAGCTACTGTATAAGTGGGCACAGTATTCAAGTTTGGGGCGAATGCATATCTTATATATGGCTAATCTGGCTTCTGGAGTGTAAAAGTTGCGTAGCACAAAGCCGGTTAGACGTTTACAATCAGATACCACCTTATTTGCATGTTCAGTAAAGGTAAGATCTGAGTATGTTATCCCGAGATCTGTGACTGTGTTCGTGTTTGAGACAAGGTCACCGTACATGTATAGACACATGCTAGGTTTCCAACGTCCGAAGTATGTTATCCCAGATTTGGCTGGATTGAACGTTAACTGCCACTTTTCACTCCAATTACATAGACTATTTAGGTCTTCTTGGATTTTACTAACAATATTCATATCATTATAGTCAAAATCATAGACAACTTTGAGGTCATCTGCAAAGAGGTATGGCTTGCCATACTTGATCATAGAGACAATATCATTTATGAATACAATGAATAGGGTAGGGCCAAGAACACTACCTTGTATCACGCCGCTGGTTATCGGTTTGGATGTTGATAAGTGATGGTTGACTTTAACTAACTGTTCTCTTCCTGTAAGAAAGGAAGTTATCCACTCAAGAAGCCTTCCACTTATTCCATAAGATAGGAGTTTCAGTATGAGTCTTTTATGTGGGACTTTATCAAAAGCTTTCCTAACATCTAGAAATAAT
The DNA here is from genome assembly GCA_944472135.2 of Trichobilharzia regenti. Classification (NCBI taxonomy): domain Eukaryota; kingdom Metazoa; phylum Platyhelminthes; class Trematoda; order Strigeidida; family Schistosomatidae; genus Trichobilharzia; species Trichobilharzia regenti. Next base: position 4,414,378 of record OX235262.1, on the reverse strand, counting down.
GTTGCTGCCGAACGACCTTTGTCTACACATTCAGTAATGTGGTCGAAATAATCTAACTGGCACGTAATGCACGATCTTCTATTTAGGAAACCGTATTGGAAAGGGGATATTAAGTCATTCGAGAGCAAATACTGAACAATTTGCTTCTTTACAATCTTTTCCATCACACGTGAAACTACGGAAGTAATGTTGATGGGGCGGTAATTATCTATGTCCGCTGTAGGTCCGGTTTTGTGAATGGGTACAACGTAGGATTTCTTCCAGCTATTTGGATATGTTCCACTCCTTATCGAAGTTGAAAATATCTTGAGAAGAAGTAGATTCATGTCATTTCCACCATTTTTTAAGAGGACGGAAGACATTCCATCTGGGCCGGGAGTATTAGTAAGCTTAAGAGTTGTGATAGCTTTATCGATTTCTTGGGCGTTTAAGACTACATCGCTTAGACACTTTTCTGTTTTACGAGGGAAATCTATATCCTGGTCATTTTCTAGAGTGTACAGTTTGGCAAAGTGCGTGCTAAACACCTCACATATATCCTCAGCACTTTCGTGAGTAATGCCGCCTAGGTGTATTATTTTTGGATATGTTGATTTGGAGTTAGTTAACCTACTTTTGAAGAGTTTGGCTATTTCTCCAGTGTTATGTGGCGACTGAATTGCCCGCGTTTCTTTATTCCTAAGACTTAGATTTTTTAACTCATGGATTCTAATGAGGATTGTTTTGATAGCGATTAACGACGATAAGTCGTCATGTCTATAGTAACTTAATGAATGCTTCCGCAAACTTCTTCTTAATGATATTGGAATAAAATCACCTTGAGGGATTTTGAATTTAATCAGTTTCACAGGCGCTATGACATCATTAACCGACTGTATATTGTCATAGAAGTTTTTAAGGACTTCCTCTAAGGAGTCATTGGTAAAGTAGGAATCCCAATTAGAGTATCTAATCAAGTCCTGATACAAGTCCCAATCAACCCGCGTGTATAGTCTTATAGGTGTCCGACTAACTTCGTTTCTGTGTATAGTTTCTGGAGAAATGTTAAACGAACATGCAACTATTTTATGATCGCTACCTGGGAATTCATGTCCCACATGAATTGTAGATGGTGCTACGTTGATCGTGAATATAAGATCAAGAATGTTATTGGACCTAGTGGGTACATTTATGTGTTGCGTCCATCCTCCAGTAATGATGGAATTAAGAAGATTATCATACCTCGAGGGTCCACGAAGTGTACGCCATGATATATCAGGCAAATTGAAGTCACCTCCAATTATATTATAACTGAAGGGGAGATTGGATGCAACACTAAATATGTTGCTGAGTACGTTATCGTATTCGCGGTTGGATGATGGCGGTCGGTATACGCACCCTATAAGGATAGGTTTACTTCTGAGAACTTTTATTTCGACCCACACCGAATCATTAAGTTGTGACAGAATAGGGTGACTAAAATGCGTTGCACAAATGGGTTGTTTAACGTATGTGATTAATCCCCCAAAGTGCTTCCATCACCTTCAATAACCAGCCTTGAATTAGAGTTATGTGGTAAAATAATTGTGAAGCAGTCATTAATATTGATTTTGTGACCTGGCATTAATAAGTGTTTTCCATGCCATTTTTACAGGCACGATCAAGTATGATATAATATCAAATCGTAGATTGTCTACAAGTTAATAATGTTTCAACAGTTAAATATTTGATATATATATAAATACACATTGTCTGAACTAGGCTGTATAGTTATTGAATTGTACAATTGTCCTCCAGGTTGAGCGGGAAAATCGACTTCGTTTCGTTTTCATCCCGTGGTTGTCGGCATACGATAACCAACCAATATTGAGGTAAGTACAACGTTTACAACGGATTGAAAGCTGTTTTTAGAAAAGTAAAAGTGCTGAGGTGAATCAATAAAGTGTAATGAAATGGGTAAGTGCAAGTATCACTAATAAATGCATTAATATAGAAAACTCCCTAGGCTGACAACGTTCATTTGCAATGTATAATGCTACGCGTATATCTGGTAGTATCATGATGTCCACTTTTGGTTTTAATACATTTTTTCCTCATGGCCGGTGTTTTTTATTTTATGCGTTTTTGTGCATTTGGTGCACAACCGTACCCTACAGAGAATAGGAATAGAATAAGTCGAATCAAATTCATAAAGAGCTATAAAATGTTAGGTTTAATGGGATACAATGAGGATTAAGTAAAGACGTAATTAGAAAATGAATGAGATAAGACATTGTGAAGTGGTATTTAAAGATCCGACAATGGACAGCAAGTTGATTTATAAGATGCCCCATAAATCTGTGCAGATCCCACATGGTCGCATCTCAACAATAGGCTGAGCGAATGGTATATATTTAAAGGTAGAAGCATGATCTGTCAAGGCGTTCATTATTATCTTTTTCAAGATAAAGATATAAGCCCTCATAAAAATCAGAAATATCTCGAGCCTTTAATTTGTGTATTGCTGTTCCTGCAGAATGTGGCGATTCACCTTAGTGACCCCACCATATCTACTGATCAGCTAACGCCACCCTCCCTCCTTTTTTGATGTTAAGCTCTGAGAATATGATTATTATGGATACCTCAAATATATTGCTTGGTACCAGACATGTTCGTACCCCATATTCCATCTCCCTAGCTTTCTTAATGAGTGCTTCCAATAGGTCTCCACATACATCTTTATGAACATTATATATGTATGCATGCGTCCTAATGAACGGATTACTTTATAAGAAGTAAAAACCTTAAAGAATAAAAAGAACGGGTATTGTGAATAGTGAAGCAAGATTCAGCAGAACAATATAGTTAGGGATCAATGTAGGTAGAATGAACTGAAGGTAAGGTCGGTTGGCAGGACTTAGTGTACTAAATTATCATGATAGTCTTATATATAGTTAACATCTGACATTGCAAATTAACCTGTCAACATATATTATAAAAAGATATTAACACAACCAACAAAATTTCAGCATTTGGTTAACAATACTACAGAAGGGTAGTTAGTACTACAGGTAGTCGTGAAGTAAATCTATGTATAATAAGAGCATAGTCAGAATCATAATTCGTATTATCAAAGAATACATTAGGCTCAATAACTGAGTGTTATAAGGGAAATAAGAGCGGTAAACCAAGAGAACATTTGCCGCATAAGTATTTTAATCATTTTAGGTATTTTAATGACAATCTAATTTCAAGTATTGACTTGCATAATTACTAAGTATTATTATGTTAGTCTGGAAACTAGTGTACTTTCTGTAGTTAAATATTGAAATGCCATTGTCTCTCCACTCTACCAGCAGTTGAGATCTTTGAGGCGGGCTAGGGTGGACATGTTTATATGTTTTTCTAGGCTCCTTTTGAAACTGTCAGGCCTTTCACAGGATCTAATCTCAGAGGGTAGTTGGTTCCAAAGTTTGCAATATTTAATGGTGAAGAAGTTAGCTCTAGTGGTGAGTTTATGGGTGTTAACCTTGAGAAGGTAGTTGTGGTTGCAAGGTCCATACGATTTAGGATTAGCCCAGATTATGGACGAGTTACTGTTACAGTGCGTCGGTGGCACAGTGGTTAGGACTCTCGCCGACCATGCACATGGTCTGAGGTTCGATCCCCTGCCGACGCACACCTGATATCTATGGTCGGCCTGCAAAATTTGGGCTACCGATATCCATGCTGAAAATTCCATACTTGTACCAAAAATACGGTGTGGAATCAAGCTGTAATCAAAAATAAAGAAATAAATAAAAATAATAAATAAATAACTTTGAATAAGAGAAATAAATTGCACTTCACTCTCCTTAACCATAAGGGCTCTAAGTCCAGTCGAATACATCTGTCAAGGTATTCTATTTGCTGACCATAGCCTAATATGCGTTTCGTGAGGAATCTTTGGACATTTTCAACTTTTTTTCTGTCTGCTGATTTAAAGCTACTGTATAAGTGGGCACAGTATTCAAGTTTGGGGCGAATGCATATCTTATATATGGCTAATCTGGCTTCTGGAGTGTAAAAGTTGCGTAGCACAAAGCCGGTTAGACGTTTACAATCAGATACCACCTTATTTGCATGTTCAGTAAAGGTAAGATCTGAGTATGTTATCCCGAGATCTGTGACTGTGTTCGTGTTTGAGACAAGGTCACCGTACATGTATAGACACATGCTAGGTTTCCAACGTCCGAAGTATGTTATCCCAGATTTGGCTGGATTGAACGTTAACTGCCACTTTTCACTCCAATTACATAGACTATTTAGGTCTTCTTGGATTTTACTAACAATATTCATATCATTATAGTCAAAATCATAGACAACTTTGAGGTCGTCTGCAAAGAGGTATGGCTTGCCATACTTGATCATAGAGACAATATCATTTATGAATACAATGAATAGGGTAGGGCCAAGAACACTACCTTGTATCACCCAGCTGGTTAACGGTTTGGATGTTGATAAGTGATGGTTGACTTTAACTAACTGTTCTCTTCCTGTAAGAAATGAAGTTATCCACTCAAGAAGCCTTCCACTTATTCCATAAGATAGGAGTTTCAGTATGAGTCTGTTATGTGGGACTTTATCAAAAGCTTTCCTAACATCTAGAAATAATGTTGCTGCCGAACGACCTTTGTCTACACATTCAGTAATGTGGTCAAAATAATCTAACTGGCACGTAATGCATGATCTTCTATTTAGGAAACCGTATTGGAAAGGGGATATTAGGTCATTCGAGAGCAAATACTGAACAATTTGCTTCTTTACAATCTTTTCCATCACACGTGAAACTATGGAAGTAATGTTGATGGGGCGGTAATTATCTATGTCCGCTGTAGGTCCGGTTTTGTGAATGGGTACAACGTAGGATTTATTCCAGCTATTTGGATATGTTCCACTCCTTATCGAAGTTGAAAATATCTTGAGAAGAAGTAGATTCATGTCATTTTCACCATTTTTTAAGAGGACGGAAGACATTCCATCTGGGCCGGGAGTATTAGTAAGCTTAAGAGTTGTGATAGCTTTATCGATTTCTTGGGCGCTTAAGACTACATCGCTTAGACACTTTTCTGTTTTACGAGGGAAATCTATATCCTGGTCATTTTCTAGAGTGTACAGTTTGGCAAAGTGCGTGCTAAACACCTCACATATATCCTCGGCACTTTCGTGAGTAATGCCGCCTAGGTGTATTATTTTTGGATATGTTGATTTGGAGTTAGTTAACCTACTTTTGAAGAGTTTGGCTATTTCTCCAGTGTTATGTGGCGACTGAATTGCCCGCGTTTCTTTATTCCTAGACTTAGATTTTTTAACTCATGGATTCTAATGAGGATTGTTTTGATAGCGATTAACGACGATAAGTCGTCATGTCTATAGCAA